>CM056994.1:320650989-321285989 GCA_029891345.1 Dryococelus australis
AGCATTAACCTTGCACCGTGACGGGCCCGGCCCGTGCCCGCGTGTGCTGCCCAATGCCTCTCCATGTATCATTAAAACTGAATGGGCCGGACCCGGCCCATGAAGCTTGCCGTGTGTTCCCGGCCTAAGATACGCCCGAATCTCTTCACTCACTCACCAGCCAGACAGAAGGGAGATGCAGTTGCCTTCTCACGCTGCGATCGACACGTTGACCATGGCTGTGATTGGGGCAGCTCTAGCCGGTAGTAATCCAGCGGTATAGGTTGTTCACGGTAAAGTGAGCACTTTTGAGGCCCTAGTTACCTTTTTCTTTTCAGCCTTTTTCATACTTTAACCGCTTTTTTTTTTTTTTTTTTTTTAATAAATATATTCATTCAAGTAATAAACGCAGTGTGTATATTCCACCACACTCGGAAGTTAACGTCTAAAGCTAACAAAGAATATATATATATTTTTTACTATTATTCCAAATGAGAGGGCTTTCGAAAGTGCTCATTTTACCGTGAATAACCTATAGTAACAGTGGCGAGTTGCCCTTTTTTCAATTAGGACACCTGCACGCCATACCCTGACGTGCCCAGTGCTCTCGTTACCGTACAGTCCCCCCCCCTTTTTTTTTTCTTTAGGCTGTTCACGGTAAAGTGAGCAATTTTTAAGGCCCTGCTAAATTATACATTTCAATTAATTTCTACCTTTCTGCCTTTTTTAAATATAAACATTGTAATATGACTAATAAACACAGTGTATACATTTCTTCACTCTGAAATGTTAACGCAGGAGACTGCAATAAGGTATATTTATAAGGGGTTAATACCTTTTGGAAGGGCCTTAAAAAGTGCTTACTTTACCGTGAACAGCCTATACCTGACCTACCCCCACGTAGCTGAATTGGAAAACTGAGTAGCCCACGTGTATGTCACTGCTTTGCGTTCCCGACTACATGTAGGGACGCCGAAAAGTTCGATCCCGGCCAGCCTGCCGTTCAAGAGGGCCAAGCTTGTATCAAGTTTGAATCAAGCTAATTATCAGGGATAGGAAGAATTTGCGACTTCAGTTCAGGACAAAATAGATTTATAACGCGTGCACATTGAAGTCACTTTTGCAATCGGATCAGAGTTAGTTAGACACGTCCTGGACGACTCCGCGCCAATAGCCGACTTGCAGAGGAGCAGGAGGCGAATCCAGTACTGTCAAATGTAGGGATAACACTGGGGCGACATCCAATCAACAAACATCTGAGGTCCAACTAAGGATTGTGGAGTCCAGCATACAGGCCACTGAAATCGCGAAATCTTCCTATCCCTACTAACTAGTCTCCAGATGTCATAATTATAGCACGCTTATCTCTGCTAGCTGCAGGCATGATTAATCGCCGTCGGCAACCTTTCCATATACAAGCATGAGCTCGTCATTAAATATTTGACTCGAATCAAGCTTGAATACCATGTGATCTGACAAGCCTGCTCGCCAAGGAAAATTCAGTAAGTCAAATGCAAGATTTCCGGAAGCTTACATGCTGTCTTTAGGGAGGGATTCCGCAGTATTGAATTGAATTGTATTGTATTGCATTGTAAATGGCTTATTAACTTCCCCCGGCTTGTCAGGGGACGGCTTACAAACTAACTTATAACCATACTTAAACTAACACAAATGCCTTAGCTGGGATTCGAACCCAGAGCTTATATGTGTTTAATATAACTTTTGACCCCTCCTGAAGAAAGTTAGCCCAATCGCTGCCTTCCACTTTGACAGCAGGCAACCAATGCAACGTTGATATCGCAATATTTGTACACTACAGTTGAGTCTAGAACACAGGTAATTGAACTAGCGAATTTTTCAGGCATCTATAGACATAAGATGTTTTTAGTTTTCTTTTAACTACACCTAGTTTTTGTAAATAAGTTAAATAGCAAAACTGAGATTAATTTTTTGAATTAATATTATTTTTATGATTGCTAGAAAAGTATTTGTATTCTATTTTTCTTATTTGATCGCCAAAGATAGGTGTTGTGAGGACTTTTTAAATCAATCTTTTAAAAAGTCACTACCCCTACCGGCACATATTTTATCTGGTAACGACGGATGGAAATTAGCCCCATATATCATCGTTAAATTATAAGTGTGAGGAAAACATCTGTGAATACTGAAATTATCTTTTTTGGGTTAAAATTTTTAATGCTTATAAATGTAATAATAATCAAAATTTCTAAAATATTGTCTTTTCTAATAATGTAACAGTTTGACTTGAATAACACATTATGGATAAGTACTCAAGTCCATGGCAATGTTAATTTTCCATGTGCTGGGAGATTACACAATGTGCTTGTAAGTTCATCTTGAATATGGCTTTCAAAAGTGTTCAATTTACCATGAACAGCCTAAAACAAGCTATAGGCTGTTCACGCTAACATGATCACTTTTGAAAGGACTACTTAAGATCTACTTGTTTGCACGTCGTGTATTCTTCCGTCTTATGTAAAATTAACATTGCCATGGGCCTCATCACTTTACTCATGCGTCGGTCAGGTGAAACTGTTAAAGTATTATAAAAGTAAATATTTTATAAATATGGTCATTTTTACAAGCGGTGTTTGAAAACACTTTACTTCAGAACAACTTTCGTGACAGGATCATGTGAATTGTTACGCTTATTATCTTCCTATTTGCTAATCCAATCACGGACGGTCAGTATAGAGAAACATAATTCTGATAGGCTCACTCAAGTAACAAACTGTTTCCACACAAAGACAGGTGGCTAATGGCCAAAGGAAAGCTGCAAGTGTGTACGTAGGATATAAAAATCTTGCCAGAGCGTAAATCTTTTCGTGAAAAAACAGGTAGCTCTACCTATGACCTCTATGTTTTTATTTGTAGTAATTGTAAATAAAATACCTTAATAATTTATAGGTAGAATATCAGAAAAAGCCGAATTTAACAAACATACATTGCATCTATGTTATCAGAAGTATAAAACTCTTGTGATGATACATGTCATGATTAGGAAACAACCAAACATGTCATAAATTAAATTATTTTTCATTGGTTTGATTCAAAATAATATTAAGAAACCGTAAATAGACTACATTGCATTATTATTAGAGACCCGAGAATTTCGTGGGTTTATTTCTAGACAAGTTGGAATTCACACACTTGTACGTTCATCTTACTTTTGTAAATGGTCGACATGTTGTTTGGCACCGCCTGGAGATAAATGAACCAATAACAAATATGCAGTGAATTGTGCGCCCAACCACAGACTTTTACTACCACAACAATCAACCAATAAACAGTTGATATCTGTATGAGCGTATATAAGACTGTGAAGTCTGGCGTACAGGTCATTGAACTCGCGAATTTCTCGATGGGTCTAATTATTATTGCTGGGCGAATGTTCTCCAGATGACCATTTGCAAAAGAAACATATACGTAGACTTTTTTTAAATTCTAGCTTGACGCAAAATGAGTCTGCTAATTTTTCCGTTTTCTAGGTACGTGGTAAAAATTTAGAAGTGCACTTACTAACTTTAGCTATGCTGGAAATTAATTTAATTGTAGTCCTTTACTAGAGTTTGAGTACCACTTTAAGCTGGAACTAGAATATAATGTACTGTAGTACTACTTATGTATTTAATGTAAATATATTATGTATAATATGTAAATCGGGCGAAACAGAGTTGTAATATTCAGATAGTCTGAACGTCTTAAGCCTTTCAGTTACCATGTCCATGATCATGGTACACGTTGCATATGAGTGACGCTTATGACCGGTAGTGTACATAGCAAGGCATCATTGCCCAGTAGCTTGAGAGCCTGCCTTGTGGCTAGTCTGATTTGTGCGATTTTCTACAGCTATTTGACATCAACGGTTAATGCTAATACCATCGATCACACAGCACGTTGGTCACTGGTTGCAAGAAAAATGCCGAACACATGTACAGATGTGCCAAAAATTACGTGACTGCAACATTTGTACACAGCAATTCATTGGCAACCGAGAGCTTTAATTAAATAAGAACTCTGATTTCACTTCCGCATTTTATTGCGATTCTAGATACAAAACCGCACATTGCTACTGTTCCCGCAATATAAATATCACTTCTTATAGACTACTCACGGTAAAATGAGCACGTTTGAAAGCCCTGCGTAAGATCTACTTGTATGCACGTTGTGTATTCTTTCGCCTTATGTAAGATTAACATTGCCATGGGCCTCATCGCTTTATTCATGCGCCGGTCAAGTGAAAGTGTGAAATTATTATAACAATAAAAATAAATATTTTACAAATCTGCTCATTTTTACTCTTCGATGCATTAAAAAAAATTAAGCGAAGGAAATAAATTAAATTATCAGAAATGGTTACTTAACATTTTTATTTGACGTTAAGCTACGGAAATACTTCCCATCCATCGTTACCAACTTAACTGGTCGCATGTCACTTAGGGCGCCCGTTAAAATATATGCACGTAGGGGCAGTGACTTTTTTCTAATGTTGATTTCGAAAGTGCTCACTTTATCGTGAACAGCCTTTAATTAGTAATGCTGCAGTTTTGGACATGGAAATGGCTAATTTTGCAATGAAATCAAGACAAAGTACTGTATCTATTGCGCGAGGCAATATGCAGATGGTTAATGTGACGTTGCAGAAATATCACTGCAGTATGTGATATGGAGACAATTATGGCCAGTTCCCAAAGGTTAAAAGAGCTATATAATAGCGCAGAGTAATCGAGCATAGTGCTGAAATGGCCGCACTCCAGCCGCACACTCCAGCAATATGCCGTCACTGACCAACAACATGGCGCAACGCTTTTATCCTTTCAGCGCCTGGTAACTAACGTAGACCGGCAACCTGACCACCAGGGGAACTTTCGTAGCGCGCAGTACACTGAGAGAAAATCGAACAAAATATTTGTTTGTATAGGGCAAAATGTATATTTAGTTGCCCTAATAAAGTATATTGCTGAGCAAACAAAATTTGAAAAGCAACAAAATTACTTTCATTTATTTAACAAAATATATGTTTGAATAACAAAATCTCTATGTTGGACAAAAAAAAATAAGACTGTGAACTAAATATTTTGTTGAATCAACTGTATATATTTGTTAGGCCACTCATTTGACTCCCTTCGTTCGAAAATACAGCTCGAGAGTTTGTTTGTATTTTTTTGACAATTGGGATAGTAATTTTTTGTTAGTGTATATATATTATATATATATATATAATATTATATATATATATTGATACTTAACAATCGTATAAATACATTAATAAAACAATGCAACAAGAAACTGACAAGTGAAGATGTTAAACTTGAAATATTTGGTTACACACGTTGCCCAATATTTGCTGAGATTACTAAGGCGTAGCGCTCGGACGCAGGTGATCTACGTTCGAAATTCGGTCAAACTTGAAACTTTTCTTTATATCGGCCCAAACTGTTTAATGCACGTGTAGCCAAACAAATATTCAGTTGCACCAACCAAATCTTACAGTTTGGGGCAACCAAATGAGAACAACAAAATAATTCGGTTTCAGCAATAAAATATTTCACTGCCCATACGCAATCAAATAATTTGGTTGCACCAAACAAATCTTGTTTGATCCAACAAAACCTTTTCCTCAGTGTAGGTAATGGGTCACAAAGCCCGTTTCCAGAGTGTTCGCACAGCCAATCATTAAATGAGTACGCCCATATCAGATGAACCACCACACCATTTCGCCTCTGTATATTTATCGACTCTGTGATAACAGGTTGTAGAAACAGAAGTTCCGCGTGCTAAGAGCCAGATCATTGCGCTACGGTACGGCGTCATGCTCGCCAAGAATTTCATCACCCAAAACTGCACGAAGCTGGGAGGTCGGCTCTTTGTACCATATATAGCGATAATGGAAGATCACGAAAAATTCTTGAGCATACGTATCTTCGATAACACTCTACCTTGTTTATTCTTTTATGAGTGGATGAACCAGGTTTTGACTCGGCTAAGTTATTTGCATGCCAATCACGAACGTTCTTCCCTATAGTACCAGAATCCTCATTAGCCCAATGAAACAGGGTAGTAGCTTCATACATACAGGCAGCCAATAAGGAAATAAAACTTTCGGACATATGTACAGTACGTTGAATCCTAGCATACAGTCAACTTTTCCCGCAATAAACAATCATTTATAATCATAGACTAATTATGAGGTAGACCGCTTATTTGTCTTCTGTGCATTTGCCCAACATTGACCTACCCCAAAAGAACATAACTGTCAAAGTCGCATGGTCTACAGTGATGAACGTGATTGTTTATATCTTAATTTTAAATGAAAATCACTATTTTATTAATAAAATACTTTGACCAATTTTAATTGAAATGAACTGCATTACAAATTGGCTAGAGGAAGTATAAAAACATCTCTAAGCACTTGTTTACAATTCAGTTTTCTGTCCTAAAATCCAAACCATGCCGTTTTCATTAGACGTGTTGGAGATTGGCTGTGCGCAGCCAGCGAGATCAGTCTACCTCATCCTTATTCTATGCTCCGTATAGCCATTCACTTTGGCCTCGTGGTCACCATTATGACACGTTCGCAGGCGTAGAAACGTACGGGTCCTGACCCTGTCAGATGCACTGCACACTAAATCTGAATCAGTGAGAATTTCACTCTTTAAATCAGTTAACAGCGCCTGACTTATTCAAGAGACACTTCAGTCAATTCGACTGTTTAATTAGTAATAAAAAATGCCAGTTTACCATCGTTTATTAATAGGGACCTGCAAAATTCGCGTTAGTAATTGACATTGGGCTGAAATCCACTGTACTGTATATACTCGAGCCGCCGTCGTTTACCCATTGGTTGTAGCCTAGGTGTGAGGCCACCCCCTTTCTGACTGAACTGCTTGTGATTGGGGCACACGATGTTTTAACTTATTGGTGCCGAGTTACCCAGAGCGTTTAAAATTAAGTATGGTCCAATGGCAAACACATTGAAAAAGCACATCTCCTTTGAATTTAACGTGTTCCGAAATATTAACGCGAATTTTGCAGGTCTCTATTATCGATTGAGTGACATTTCTCACTGCTTCATTAACCATTTCATTCGCTATTTTCAGTGATTTTGTTAATGATGAATCAGTTAAAGAACATGCACCAAATGGAATAACAACGCATAAATTTATGAAAACATATAATACGTCTTTTTTTTAATGTGATTTCGTATTTTATAATACCATTTTACTAAGCAGACTGGACATTCTTTCATTTCATTTTTACGTCCATTTAGTTTTCATGTAATCATCATAGCACTCGGTTTGAAGGTTTGAACTGCATTAAATTGCATTTATGCTAACTATTTGTTTTAACAGTCCTAATGTTACCGATTAAACTGAAAACGAAAAGAAAGTACATAAAATTTAAGGCTAGTTTCCATCCTATTATCTAGATTCGTTGGTACCTCGATTGGTAGATAGCCTACGAGTGGAGTGCTGCAGGTTCAAATCCTGTACACCACGAATTTATTTTTACTTTTTTTATAATTATGTCGAATAGCACAATATAAACTACTACTGTAGGAAATATGTATATTACTCGTAATTATGTGGCTGAATTTCAATAAAAATTATAATTAATTCGTCGAACGCATTTGGCCGTCACTTATTCAACCATAGATATTGAGTCAGTGAAACAGCCAGTAGTTTTTCACCGACTGGCAATGAAAAATAGCACAGGTATTCAAGTGATCACAGTTAATTGGGTGAAAATCGCATTTTACTGAATTATGTCAGATTTTTTTAAGCACGGTGATCGTGATCTGAGCGTGATCACGGTAATCAGGCGAAATCTTTGCTGGGCAGTGGATTAGGCTGGAAGTGGATAGTACGAGTGCTGGTTAAGATCTCAGAGCGTGATCAGATAGCTGTGATCAGGGGTAATCAGGTTCGTGTTCAGATCTTGAGATTAGCGGGTTCTGAACCTCTGAATCACAAAACTTTGATCTCAGAGTGTATTATTTTTTTTTAAATTTCTATAGTTAGAGACCCGTAAGTATTGCGAATTCATTTGAGGACAAGCTGCACTTCAAACACGCTTCATTTTCCAGTTGGGTCGTACGCAGTCTGTAAACCAAGCCCTGGGCAAATTCAATCCAATAATGTAACTGCAGGAGAAAGAGCACCTAATCCCATGCTACCATTTCTTTGGCAAAACTTGCGCATCAGCCAATGAGCAACTAGTTGAGGCTCTAGACCACTGAGGATTCTGGCGTCTAGCTGGTTGTTAAATGAATATGCGAAATCTCCAGGTCTCTATCTTTCGTGTATCGATAGAGATAAGTCATCATCGAACTTTGTGATTGGAAACATCGATAGTGGGGCAAAGTGCTCTCTAAGAAATTATTCAGAAATGTAACATACCAGTGTATACGCTTAGTGAGAAAGAAGGAATGGTAAAGTTTTCCCTTATACATTCATTGCAGCGTTCATACATTTGCTCAGGAAACAGTCAAATGTATAGGGAAGTTCCAACTTTGTATAATAGCGGCGCTAATCATTCCCATATCTTCATTTTAATCTGTGGTATTATTACCATATGGCGTATAGGTTAAAAACTTGTATTACAGTTTAGGAAGTTTACAAGAAAATTTTTTTACACTTTGATAAATAATAATACGACCATTACCAAATGCAGATTGTTAAAACGAACTTTGCATAACTTAGTGAGATTAAAACCCCGCTGAAATAATTAACATAAATATAATTAGAATGGTTATTCCACTCAAAACGAGTTATGTGCTTTACGCCTGTGGTGTAAACAATCGATGTAAACAAACTTACAATTGGCATTAAGAATTAAATAGAGTCGACACAAGACTCCGCTGTATTGTAATACATAGGGACAGGCGGTTTTCGCGAAGATATTTATGACCATGCTAGACTTCAATATCCTACGTCCACAACCACAATTTCCTTTGGTTATTGACCGCGTGTCTACTTGAGAAGACATGTTCCTATTTGACTGGGCCAATCGTACTAAAGTACTCCGATACTGAACGGCGATTATTCGCGGCCAGACACCTGAGGCAAGTGACATTCAAAATCTTCGAACCACGAAAGTGCATATGAAATAAAGTGTTTTGAAATACGACAAAAAAAAACACGCGTCTAGTAAAACATTTCCGCTGCCATGAACTGGAACAGGGTGTGTTCCGAAACGAATTCGTACACGAATACATTACACAAACCGGCTAAACTCCGCTGAACTGTCCTACCTGAGCTGAAAAAGAATTGATTTCACAACACAACTCGGTAAGCTGCCTCTCCAAGCACGATATATTTAGCGCAGCCTGTTATCCGCGAAAATATTTTAGGACAAGTTGTGTTGCGAAACATATAAGTTCAGAACTACTTTCGTGGTTGGGTGACTTAAATTGTTACGCTTATCTTTCTGCCCGCCCATCACGGACGGTCAGTACCGATGAAACTCATTTCCGATAGGCTCACTCGTGTAACAGACTGTCTCCACGCAAAGACAGCACCGGCCAATAGCCAAAAGAAAGATGCAATCGTGTACGTAGGTTATTGAAGTCTAGCCAACGCATAAATCTTTTAGCGAAAAAAAAGGCATATATATATATATATCCTTGATGTTTTTACCGGGCTGTTCTGTACGAGCAAGTCAGGCAAGAGGGTGAAAAACAACCTGACAGCAATTGTGCCACTGCAATAAATCACTGCCAAGAAATTTTTAAGAAACATAAAGGCGTGGTTATTTTCCGTTTCTTCATGTTTTTCTCTTTGCGAGCCCTTAGTTTGTTGAGGTCGTATTAATTAGGTGATTTTTCTTTGGCCATCATTACAGGTAAAATATGAGCTTACAGGAGAGAAAAGTAAGTTAATTCTGAAAAACCTCACTGTTGGTAGCTTAACTTTAAATATATTACAAAGTAATTATAAAAGACATTCGGTATTTGTCATATGTCTCTAGTGCATGTGTATGCAAGTTATTTAATTGTAATAAATAAATATTAATTTTATTTAAGTATTTGTTATCTAAAATTATATATATATTCATATTATGAGTAATTATTATTTTTAAACATTGCTCCCGACAGTAAGTGCAGAAAAAATGCATAATTACCACATAAGGAGAACTGAGACGAATGATCATAACCATATGGACAGGGCCACCTGTTTTTCGCGAAAACATTTACGCGAAGGCTAGACTCCAATGTCCTATGAGATACGTGCAATTTTATTTTGGTTCGTGTTTTGGAGTACATGTAGTCCTGCAATCATTTCCAAAAAAATAGGTGGCCCTACATATGGACCAGTCGCCACTCGTCACACTGCCATAAAAGTAATTCACGTGGAGTTATACATTTTCTTTGTATTAAGATCACTCTCAGGCAATGTAAAGTTTGCACATTCAGGGTTTTATAAATGACGAGGATGTGCTTCTATTAAGTGTTGCCTGAGAATGGTTTTTATAATATGCTCCTGTGAGTAAGAAGTTAATTGGTAGATGAACATGATAAGGTTTATATACGAACAGTTTCTTGATATTATAAGCGTTAATTTCCAAGGAAAGAAATCGATAAACACGTCACTAGGGAAATGCTATAGAACAAGAAGGAATCTAACTTTTCATTAATCATCCGAGAAGCGCAAGATCAGGAGATAATGTAACACGTAAGAAACACTTGAACGTTTTGAGACGCAGTGCCATGCCTGTCGTAAATTCCAGTAACACGTGTAAGATATGCATCACACCTGAAGATAATAACATGGTGTGTTGTAAAACAGCACGAGCCAATTGACAGCCAGTCAACTGTGGGATTAAACCGTTCAACTCACTCTTTTGATTGTTCTTCAAGCAAAACTCCTAAAGTTGTGTTCCTGGAGGTGACTTTTAACGACACTTGAATATTAATATTGTTACGGTGTGGATTTTAGGGTTCAATTTTTTTTTTGTGATTTTGAGCTAAACTAAGATTATTTTTGTTAAGCGTGATATCTGTAGTGGTATTTTTGCTGGTTACCTCTTTTTTCTTTGTTCGGATGCCTTAGATTTTATGCCAGCACGAATTTCCCTATTCCTTTGTCTTTTTTTTTGTTGAGATTGATTTTTCGTTTAATATTTTTGGTATGGCGATCCCATCCTTGAGGGTTAGCTTAGGAAATTAGGCTGTTTTGGGATGGGTTAAGCCCTCCTTATTACTTGTGCCTTTTGTGTGTTAAGAAACATGTATTTTTTTCTTCTTTAATAATTAAGGTGATGATAGATACTTTATTGATTTTTTATTTCAAAATACATTTTTGGGGAAGTCAGTTTCAACAGTCGTGACCTTAAGCTAGATGCCGACGTTTTAGTGGGAAAGTTAACTGACAGTCGATCATTATAATTCTTCTTTTATTTTTTTTGGAATAATTTTACTTTTAGAACCTACCAATGGTTATTTATTAGCCGATTTTATTTGTTTCGTTTGGGTTTCCTTTTTATTTCAAGGTTAGATCATTTAAGCTATGGTGGGATAAAATTAGGAATCAGTTATTGTACCGTGTTATTTTTAAGTTTTCTAAGAATAAAGGGTTGCTGCTTTTTTTTTTTTACTGCCAAGTTCTTAAGGAACTGAGGTCACTAGTGGTTTTTAATCTTGAAAGCGTTTTGTCACCTCATAGATCAGCAGGCTTCCTCTGAAGCGGCGGCAGCTGGCCGTATTTACCTAACCAGGTGCGAGTTCAACAAGTGCAGCAGTTCGAGAGAATTATAATTTTTCTCCTCGTTCAAAGGATCGGGTGCAGCTTCGAGCTGAGAAGCTGTGTCGTCTATTTCTATGGTAAAGGCATGACTGTTGTGATGACGAGTAGCAGTAAGGAGCTGTACGAGGAAACCGGGCTTTAGCTGTGAGGTATCGAAGTATCGATTCCGAAGGTGGCAGGCTCTGATTGGGCCACCATGATGTCGGCCTCGCTCGTGATGTCAGCAAGGCAGCTGGTGTTTATCGGCAGTAGATATCGAGGTCAGGGAATCCTGAGTGAAACAAAAGAGGACAGCTGTTGTGAGTGGCCGGTTATGGAGCAGGTGAGCTGCCCCGAAGGAGGCTGCGACAACAATATAATGAGGAGTGTTCTTTGGAAATGTTTTTTTTTTTTTTTTTAGCAAGGTTGGGTCATTCATTCCTGTGTAGATGGAAGAAATGCCCTGACTCTGCATTTAAATAGTAGGTCCTAAGTAAACAAGTCGCTCAGTTGGAGACGATGTAATGTGCCACATCCGAGGTGCATTGGTGGTGTCAAGAGACCAGGGCAGCAACTTTTTGGGTAAATATGTACTCTCCATTGCTACTGGCCGAGGGGCCCATCGGGGATAAGTTTCCTATGCTTCAATTAATTTAATAGTTGTTTGGGAGGGAACCTTACCTTTTTTTTTGCAATATTTTTGTTTTCTTTTGTAAGGAGATGGGTATCAGTAGTGCCTGGTGTGTAGATGGCTCCGAAGATTGTTGGGTTCGTAGGTGGTGGAGTTGTGTAGGCACTACTGTACTGACAGAAACCGAAGTCCTTGTTGGGTTGCCCAATATTTTATTTTGATTGGTTCCTCCCTAAAACTAAATTCTAAGGTATTTTATGTTATACATTTTAAAGTACATTACCCTTTTCTTTCGTTTTCTGTTTAAATTAAATTTTGTTACTCTGGTAATTTTCCTGGCCAAACTTTTAATAAACGGAATGGATTTATAATAAAAGCACTCATAAATAAAGTAACTTTAGTCATCCTGAGTTTGACTGTCTCTCTTAAGCCCTAGGGGACAAATGGTAGAGCGCTACTACATTAGGTAATTGGAAGTAAATTTAAATTTTACGATGCGCAGATCCCTTTTGTAATACCTGTGAAAAGGGCATCCTGTTTCAGCCTTAAAATACATTCTTTTTATTTTGCCCTTAGTAATTTAATTACTGAAAGTCAGTGTGTTTCATGGACTTTTCCTTTATACCTACATACTAAGTAGTTGAAGAAAATTAATTTGGATCATATCCTGTTAAATGTTTTTATTGTCTCTGTAATTGAATATTTTCTGATAACCTGTTAAATTGCTTGTCTGTTGTTTAATAAAACCACATGTATTTATTTTTTAAAATAATATTTCTTTTTTTTTTCTGAGGATGACCCCTCTCCTCTATTTGGTAAGTCTAGAAGACCTCAGATAAAATTAGGAGCATAGTATTTAGCAACTGGGTGCCTATTAACAGATAGTTTGTTCTATCTTATTAGTTTTTACCTTGATGCATGGTCTCTGTCTGTGACTGACCCATGCATCGTTTGCAGTTTTCCTCTCGGTTGCCTTCTGAGTAACCCCCCCCCCCCCCCTCTTTACCATGAACTCCACCCCTTTATATTTCCCTACTCCCTGTCCCTTTTGGTTTAAATGAGCCTGTTTATATTAAAGTAGCTAGTTAGGGTACAGGGTATGGTGCTGGCCCTGCTAAGAAACATTTTTTGCACACGGTGGAGGCTTCGCAGATTAGCTTTTGGTGTTGGCTCATTGGGCTAATCTTTTTTTTTGTAAGTCTAAATTTTATCCTTCCCTCAACCTACCCCACCCTATCCCTACCCCATCTCCCATCTCGTAACATTTGGTGTAGTCTCCGGATAGTTTTATTTTGTTTGGTTACTACTGGAGATCACAGCTCCCCCTTCACAGCCCTCCTCATAACATTTTGTTTGGGGTGCTGGGTACCGTGTTGTTTTTATTAGGAGGTACCTAAGGGTATAGTGGGTCTGTCACTGTTGAGGAGGCGATGGATGATGGTGTTGGGTTGCTTGTATTTTTCATGTGTTAATCGAAATGTTGTAGTTTGGTCCGGTTTCCAGTACTGCTAAATTTTTTTGGTATCAGCATTACTTAAAGTTGAGTAAGGAGTTTGTTCTTTTTGTTGTATATTTGTGTGTTGGAGTTTAATTTTTTTGTCAGGCTTGGTAGGCCTGGGGTGATGCTCCCAGAAAAGAAACTGAGAAGCCAGGTTACTAAATCTTTAGATTTAAGCCTCACTGTAAGTGCAGAGATCGATGAGACTTCTTCCTTCAGTGGGCCAGCAGGGAAACATTCAAACACTGAGAGCGTGGTCACGAACTCAGAAAGGGGAACTAGGGACTTGGTAATGGATCCAGGGACACACGCCATGTTGAAGGGAAGTCGTTTTTTTGTAGATCCTGGATATTATTTTTGTAAGAATACTGAGGACATCACCGAGTACATCAAGAATTTTAAATCGGCGGCGACAGTCATTAACTGGGATGAGACAAAGAGTCTTCTCTATTTGCCTAGTTTCCTCAAGGGGCGGCTGCTAGGTGGTATGATACTCTGGATGATCGAGTTGAGAGGCTGGAAAATTTTGAGGCAACTACCCAGGCTTTAAAATCAGCTTTTACCAGGATATTAGAGGCTGAAGATTTAGAAATGCATTTATGCATTCGAGTACAGGGAAACGTCGAGTCAATAGAGGAATTCGTTTATGATGTCATAAGCTTGTGTAACAAACTAGATCCTAAAATTACCAAACCTAATAAAATCGGGTATATCCTGAGAGCGTTGAGGCCCACAGTGGTAGAAAAAGTCATTTTGTTGGAAATCAAAATGGTGGATCAGCTTATCCAGAACCTTAGGAACATAGAAGCAGGTTCTAACACCTGAGTGGGCTGGGGCTGGCCAAGCAAGGGGAATAGCAAAAATAGAGCAGTTTGCGAGAACAAATAATGAGGGTAGTAATAAAGTAGCCCAACTGCAAAGAATGATAGAGTCTTTAGGCAAGGAAATGCAGGACATGGCAGTGAAGTTAAAGCATTTGCACATAAAAGTTGTAAATACTGGGACTCAGAGAGGCCAGATGTGCAGTCAGGGAGCATTTCCAGCCCAAAGGCAAGAAACCAGCAGTAGGCCTAATCAAGCACAAGGAACACCTAGACCGACCCGAACACGATGGTAGGCCCATTTGTTTTAGGTGTGGTCAACCAGGACACACAAAATCTTTCTGTAGAGCAAGGCTAGGGCCTATGCCTAACATGAGAACTAATAGGGGGTCAGAAAACTAGCAAAGGGCGAACCAGGTTAAGGGGAATGATCTGTCTGGTCAAATTAAATTACCCCTTTCTAACTCAAATGGTGTAATTTGTGTCCATACTCAACTGTTTGGGCAGTTGACTCAGGTTTATGTTGATAGAGGAGCAGCCATTTCACTGGTAGATTAGATGCTTATCCCTAAGAAATACTGGAGAGAGGCAGAATAAAGGGTGTTTCCTGGTGTATCGGGCCAACAACAGTCCATTTATAAGATGTTGTATTTACAGTTTACCCTATGTGAGAGTCAGCACACAGACCCTGTAGAAATAGTGGCAGCCCCGCCTAATTGCTTTATACTGGGATGTGATTTCTTACAAAAGTACCAGGCATAATTGAGATTTAATGAACGTGGAAGAAATTTTTTGTTATTAAATTATCCCCGTCAGGGAAGACCCATAACCTCACAGCCAACCATGGAGGCAAGGAAAAATGTTGAGGTTAGGAACACCCCATTTATTAGAAGAGAAATAAAAGAGACATCCCCTCTTGCATTTGATGATAATAATTTTTGTGAACCTAGGTTGAGGATAGGGTGCATCATGGTTAGAGATCATATTCGATTGGAGCCTAGGATGAATCAGCAGATAGAATTTGAGTTTTCAGCCCCTGATTTGCCAACAGAAGTCGTGTTAGAACCATTAAGTCGAGTGTATGAGAAACAGGAGGTACTAATACCACACAGTATTTTTTCACACAATACTACTGACATGTTTGTGGATTACAAATACTTCAGATAGTGAAGTAACACTGCCAAAAGGGATGAAATTAGGAAATTTATGAACTTTTGAGGAGGTAAATAAAATTCAGGTAAACATTGTTTCTGATCTTGCAGGTGGTGAGCACGATGATTTTGATGAAGGGAAGTTATACATTAACCCCTACCTCCTCCCTGAACAAAGACTTGAGATGAGGAATTTACTGTACAAATACCGAAAATGTTTTGGTTGGAGACCAGGTCAGATAGGAAGGACGAAGGAGGAGGTGATAACATTAGATATATATTGGTGACAGTCCCCCAGTTACTTCTGCGCCCTATAGTGTCTCAGCTGGTGTTCGAGAAGTTATCCATGATATCATAGAGGAACATATCCAGGACGGGATAGTAAGACCTATAAGTAGTAGTTGGTGTTCCCCAGTTGTACGAGTTAGGAAATGGATGGCAAGCATAGGCTGTGCATAGACTATCGCACTGTAAACACAGTCATAAAAGACTATAAGTACCTTCTGCCCAGAATCGATGATTTCCTGAGTTGCCCGACATGCGCTAAATATTTCAGCCATCTAGATCTTAATTCTGGATACCACCAGTTGCTGGTGGTTGGGAAGGACCAGTAGAAAACCTATTTTGTAACCCCTGAAGGGACTTTTTGCTTCTAAACTTTACCTTTCGGTCTAAAAACAGCACCATCCATTTTTCAAAGGTATATGGACAAGAGGCTGGCTGGATTGAAATGGGGGTCGTGTTTGGTGTATTTGGACAACATTTTTGTGGCTGGAAGTAGCTTCGAGCAACACGTGATTAGGCTAGAGCAGGTACTACAAAGATTTCAGGTAGCTAATTTGACTTTGAAACCAGCCAAATGTTCCTTCGGTTACGGGGCGACTAAGGCGTTAGAACACATTGTGAATAATGAGGGCATCAAACCCCACCCCAAGAAGATCTGGGCGGTCAGAGAGTTCCCTAGACCTGTCGACCAGAGGTGCGTTCGAAGGTTTTTTGGCCTAGCTTTTTTCTATAGTAAATTTGTGCTGAATTTTTCTCAGATAGCCAAGCCACTGTCCAGCCTTTTAAAGAAAGAGCAGAAATCTGAATGGAGTGAGGCCCAAGAGAGAGCTTTTCGACAGTTAAAATAAAAATTGACTGTCTCCCCCACTTTGGTTCACTTTCAAGAAGGAGATCCTATTGAAATACACTCAGATGCCAGCACACGAGGTATTGGGGCCATATTTATGCAAAAGAGAGAGGAGAAATGGTAGTAGGACCCTTACTCCAGCAGAATCCAGGTACCCCATTACACATTTTGAATGTCTTGCTCTTGTGTGCATTAGACCAGTTTAGGCCTTACATCTATTTGAAACCCTTCACAGTGGTGACAGATCACCACAGTTTGTGCTACCTGGATAGGCTAAATATTAATGCACACAGTTCAGGAAGGATAACGTGGTGGGCACTGAAGATGTTAGAATATACATTTGATATTAAATACACTGGTGGTAAGAAACATGCACATGTGGACAGTCTAAGTCGAAACCCTGTGGATAAATATACCCAACAAAATGAAGACAAAGATTTGGAATTACCAGTTCTTTATTTGCCAGAGTTTGACAATGCTGAAGCACATAGGGCTGACTCAAGTTTGTTGCATATAATACAGGAGTTTGAGAAGCCATAACTACAGGATACAAAACTTACTAGATTAGCCAAGAATTTTTGTTTGACAGATGGCATCCTGTATAAAATAAATACTAGGTCTGAAGGTAAAGATAAATTGCTAGTAATATCCAGTATAATAAAGGCAGAAATTTTATGTGAATGTCACGACAACCCCCTAGTGAGTGGATATTTAGGGGTAGCCAGGAAAATAGATAATATAAGGTGGATATATTACTGGTATGGACTGTTTAAGGATGTGGCGAACTATGTGCAAACTTGTGTTGATTGCCAGACCAAGAAAGGGACAAACAGGAAAACAGCAAGTCTTTTGCAGCCCATACCCACAGGAGAATCGTTTGAGCAAGTAGGTATAGACCCGTTAGGCCCTTTTCCAAAAACTACTTGAGGAAAAAAAAAATGTAATCACTTACATTGATTGTGGTACTAGGTGGGTGGAAACTCGTGTCGTACCGACTGGGGTGGCTCAAGAAGTAGCTCAATTTTTGTTAGAGGCTGTCATTTGTAGACATTCCACCCCTGGGTTCATTCTGAGTGACATGGGTCAGGTGTTCAGGTGTTCTTAAGGAACTGAATTCACTAGTTATTTTTAATCTTGAAAGCGTTTTGTAACCTCATAGATCAGCAGGCTTCCTTTGAAGCGGCGGCAGCTGGCCATATTTACCCAACCAAGTGCGAGGTAAAATTCCCCCTTCAGCAGTTCGAGAAAATTGTTATTTTTCTGCCCGTTCGAAGCATCGGGTACAGCTGCGAACTGAGAAGCTGTGTCGCCTATTTCCATGGTAAAGACAAGACTTTTGTAATGACGAGCAGCAGTAAGGAACTGTATGAGGAAACAGGGTGTTAGTTGCAAGGTATCGAAGTATCGATTCCGGTGTGGCGGGCTCTCATTATATTACCATGACGTCGGCCTCGCTCGTGATGTCAGCAAGGCAGCTGGTGTTTATCGGCAGTAGATATCGAGGTCAGGGAGTCGTGAGTGAGAGGGAGAGAGACAATAGCGGACAGCTGTTGTTAGCAGCCGGTCATGGAGCAGGTAGGCTGCCCCGAAGGAGGCTGCAACATCAAAATAATGATGAGTCTTCTTCGGAAACATTTATTTTTTTGAGCATGGTCGGTTCGTTCGTCCCTGTTTAGCTGGAAGAAATGCCCCAACTCTGCCTTTAAATAGTTGGACCTTAGTAAACAAGTCACTCAGTTTGAGACAATGTAGTGTGCCACATCTGAGGTGCATTGGTGGTGTCAAGAGACCAGGGCAGCAAATTCTTAGGTAAATATGTACTCTCCATCGCTACTGGCCGAGGGGCCCATCAGGGATTAGTTTCCTATGCTTTAATTAATTTAATAGGTGTTTGGGAGGGAAACTTACCTTTTTTTGCAATAGGATTGTTTTCTTTTGTAAGGAGATGGGTATCAGTAGTGCCTGGTGTGTAGATGGCTCCGAAGATTGTTGGGTTCGTAGGTGGTGGAGTTGTGCATAACCTACTGTACTGACATAAACCGAAGTCCTTGTTGCGTTGCCCGATATTTTATTTCTCTAAAACTACATTCTAAAGTATTTTACGCTATACAATTTAAAGTCTTTTGCCCTTTTATTCAGTTTTCTGTTTAAATTAAATTTTGTTACTGTGGTAATTTTCCTGGCCAATCTTTTAATAAACTGAATAAATTTATAATAATAAGAGCCCATAAATAAAGTAACTTTAGTGATCCTGAGTTTGACTGTCTCTCTTAAGCCCTAGGGGACAAATGGTAGAGCGCTACTACATTAGGTAATTGGAAGTAAATTTAATTTTTCCGATGCGCAGATCCCTTTTGTAATACCTGTGAGAAGGGCATCCTGTTTCAGCCTTAAAATACATTCTTTTTATTTTGCACTTAGTAATTTATTTACTGAAAGTCAGTGTGTTTTATGGATTTTTCCTCCATACCTACATACTAAGTAGTTGAAGAAAATTAATTTGGATCATATCCTGTTAAATATATTTATTTTCTCTGTTATTTAATATTATTTGACAACCTGTTACAGTACTTGTTTGTTGTTTAATAAAACTACATTTTTATCGTAGTTCAATTTATTTTAAGTTGCTGAGGAAAAGCCCTTCATATATTTTGTAGATGTAGAAGACCTCAGATAAAATTAGGAGCATAGTATTTAGCAACTGGGTGCCTATTAACAGATAGTTTGTTCTATCTTATTAGTTTTTACCTTGATGCATGGTCTCTGTCTGTGACTGACTCATCAAGCGTTCGCAAGTTTCCTCTCGGTTGCCTTCTGAGTAACCCCCCCCCCCCCTCTTTACCTTGAACTCCACCCCCTTTTTATTTCCCTAATCCCTGTCTATTTTGGTTTAAATGATCCCCCTTTTTTTTTTTTTTTTTAAGTAGCTGGTTAGGGTACAGGGTATCGTGCTTTCCCTGCTAAGTAAAAGTTATAGCACGTGGTGGAGGGTTCGCAGGTTAACTTTTGGTGTTGGCTCATTGCGCTACTCTTTTTTTTTTGTAAGTCTAAATTTTATCCTTCCCTCACCCTACTTCATCCTTTACCTTCCCCCTCTCCCACCTCTTAACTTTAGGTGTAGTCTCCGGGTAGTTTTCTTTTGTTTGGTTACTACTGGCGATCACACCTCCCCCTCCTCTCCTCGTAACAATATTAGCGAGAAATTTATAACGATAATGATAAACATAAATCTGCCTCATAGTTTTCTACAGTAGAACTTGTGCCGAAGTTCTGAAGTGTGTGTGAGTGTATGTATGTGATGTTGTAATCTCGCATGGGTTGCGACGACAAGGATTTGTAATCGGAACATTAATAAAAAGTTAAACGCTTATTTTTATTCATGCACACGACCACGAAACATTAACTAAACGAGGAAAGTTCAAGATTTTCAGCTTTTCACGTCATCGTTGAGGTGCTTTATTTGCTGGAAAGTAATGGGGAGGACATTGAAGTGCATACACCAATATCCTATGCCCACACCTACAGCACAGAATAGTTAAGGCTACAGAGGTGAAACAGCAACTTATTCCGGATACTCAAGCCGAACACGCTAGAAAAATTAGTTCACTGGCCAGCAACATGTTGGAGCGCCTGCCGTTCGCCGATCAGTGTCTGGTAAGCTACTCACCAGCCGGTAGCGCAACCTACCAGGAACCTTTCTCAGTATGCAGAACTCAATCAAAGAATGAGTGAGTACACATCGCAGGTAACGGCACGCCATTTCGTGAGCGAGTGAAGAGATTCGGGCTGCTCTTAACAGCGAGGTCATGAGAGCCTATGAGGTTGATTGAGGTGATTATGGAAAAGCGCAGGAATGAAAGGGCGGGGGAAACGAGAGATCCCCGAGAAAACCCGCTAACCAATGGCATTGTCTGGCACGATTCCCGCATGCGAAAATCCGGAGTGACCCGGTCCGGGGATTGAACCCAGATCGCCATGGTGAGAGGCGGACAGGCTAGCCGCTCAGTCACCTTGGCCCCACGCCATCTCGTCCCCGTGTAATTACCTACTTTATACCTTCATCCTATAAGTGGTATAAACTGACATTTATAGTTGTAATTCCGGACAGACTATACTTCATAAAACAATTAATTTGTGATTTGCAAAGACCTGCGAAATTCGTGTTATTATTCGGTAACATGCTTCACTTCAATAACCTACACCGGCATCTGGCGACTTCACTGGCTACTCGAGTCTATGAGGAGTCATTAACATGTGTGATCTCTGAACTGGAGATTGGATGATCAACTGTCGAGCTTTTACTGTTGGCTCACAGCGACCTCTGTATGTGTCACACAAGTTGTCGGCCAATGGCGTAAGTCAGACGGACATACGACATCATGGAGGTAAGTCTGCTGGTGCGAAATAACGCGAAATTTGTATGCCTCTGTTGATTTGCTAAATAACTGACCCTCTTCTCAACGAACTCGTTCTGGAAGATCATGAGTCAATGGTGAACTTTCATCGCCTAAGCAACTGAACTGCGCGTTAAGCCTTAAAACAACAGGACAGGTTATAACAAAATCATCGGGTCTGCGGTGGCGTAGCGATTAGAATACTCGTCTCACACCGAGGTCAACCGGGTTCGATTCCCGGCGGGGTAAACCCCCCCCCCCCTCCCGATGGATTTTCGTACGTGTGGATCCGTGCCGTAAGGTGCCGCTGGTCGGCGAATTTTCTCGGGGATCTCACCTTTCCGTGCCCTTGCATTATGGCGCTGCGCCATACTTACATCGCTGCACCCTCATCGGCTCTCAAGACATCGCTGTTAAGAGCCGCCCAAAACCTCTTCATTCCCTATATCGAAATCAGCAGCCTACAAGCAAAATGACAGCAATTTTGCTACACATTGGACTGAGCGTCTTGCATGTTAAACGCTGTTCACGATAAAGTGAGCACTTTTGAGATCAACCTTAGGAAAATGTCACTGTCATCCTGCATTTAGTTTTTACGGGCGCACTGAGTGACATGCGTCCAGTAGAGCTGGTCGCGTTGAATGGAAAGTTTTACATATCTTAACGTCGAATAAAAAGTGTTAGGGAACGATTGGTGATCACATGAATTATTTCTTTCGCATTCTATTTTTTATTAATCAGTAAAGTGTATAATTGAGGAGCTCAGTAAACGGGCTCATTTTACCGCGAACATCCTACACAACGTTAAAACTCACAGTGATAGTGCGAATTAGCCACTGCGTGTCCCAACATTGGACTGCTTTTCCATCAACACGACGATCATATATGACCTAAGTAAGTTCTTTAGGAAGTTTGCATACCTCCGCTAACCACTTTTTTAATGCAATTAGGTTAAAATTCATATTGGTAAAAGTATTTCTGTCATATAAAAGAACTGTCTTTTGAAAATTAAGGTACAAACCAACACGTTTACCACTGTTGAACATGTGACTGTGACAGTTGTATGGGAGTGTGGTGTCAATGCTGGGCGCATGCGCAGGAGACGAAGATCGGTCTATAGGCTGTTCACGGAAAAATAAGCTCTTTTGAAAGCTCTGCTTAAGATTTACTTGTGTGCACGATGTGTATTCTTACGTCTTACAAGAACTTAACATTTTCATGGGCCTGATCACCTTATTCATGCGTCGGTCACGTGAAACAGTGGAATTATTAGAAAAGCAGATATGTTAAAATTATGGTCATTTTAATACTTCAACGCATTAACAAAACAAAACATAAATTTAAAGGAATAATTTAAGAGTTCACAAATGATTACGTAAAACGTTTTGATATGGAACTACTTCCATACATTGTTACCAACTTTACTGAGCTCATGCCACTCAGGGCGCGTGTTAAAATATATGCAGGCAGGGGCAGTGATTTCATTCTAAGGTTGATTTCAAGAGTGCTCACTTTCTCGTGAATAGGCTTTATCTGCCGGACATCATGACTGGTTCATATAATTGATAAGGAGCAGGAAGTCTACATCTTATTCGTCGTGATAACGATGCAAGTTCTTTGCTAGATCAATTACAACAAGCGAAATTTTTTTTTTTGTAGAACTTGAAATGGTGTAATAATTTGGGAATCCGCTGGTCTCTTCTTGAAAATGCCTGTTTGCAGTGAGAATAAGCTGCGCGTGGTTCCTTTGCTCTGTGACTCAATAAAATTTACTGGCTCAAAGTCCTTCAGTGCTAACACATAAACGGCGATCCTGTCACGCGACATAAGAAATACAAGAGTACTCCTGCTTGAAGTCTGCCCTGACACTCACTCACAAAGGTCGCTGGGAGGCTCTCTATCGTTGTTCTTTACTGTATTTCCAAGGGCTTTTCAACAACAAATTACCTCGCTGCACGACGCAAGTTGACTGAAATACGACACCTGCGTCACCACGCTGGCGGTAACTTTTACTTGTGTGATTCCTTCCTCGTGTTTTGTCTGCACCACCTAGAATTTTCTTTCAAAAAAGTTTTGCAAACTGAGTGGGACATATAATATGACCTATTTGCTATTTCTTCGAACTCTTTGAATATAATTTTGGGAGATTACAGCATGTATGAAGTGTTTGGTTGTGTCCTGAATATATTCATCTGTTAACATAGAAGTGCCTTATATTTGGCTCAACTGAATTTTACTTAAATTTTTACCATAAATTACCATATTTCATTTATAATTAATATAAAAAAAATCAGTGTAAAATCATGTGTGTTGTTAGTGCCTAGTAAGAAATAGTTCCTATGCAGAATACTATCAAAGTGAGCTCGCACAAATGCGGTGCGCTGTTCCTTTGGTGTAATTTTCCTAAGACTCGGTTAAGCTTTGTTTGCAACATCCTGAAAGTATAACCTAAGCAGGTCTTCAGAAAAATTGGACGTAACCGTGAACGGACTGTACTATATCAATTATACAACCAAAAGCTGCCTGAGTTGTACAAAGCTACGATGTTGAAGACGCAGAATGCCACAGAAAGCGCAAGTGCAACAGTCGTTTTCACCACGATCCCTCAACCGCAAAAGCCACTGGCCAGAAACATGTCGGACGCAGTTCGCCAATCAGCGCTTGGTAACTTATTTCACGGAGCTTCAACTCGACCAACAGAGAATCATTCGCTGTTCGCTGTATAGCTACGGATAGGAAAAATTCGCGACCTAATTTCAGGACAAGATAGATTTGAAACTCCTCTACACTGAGGTCGCCGATGCAATTTGATCAGAGTTTATTAGACACGCCCTGGATGACTCTGCGCCAATAGCCGGCTTACAAGTGACCAAGAGGCGAATCATGTACTGTCAAATGTGGGGTGACACTGGGGCAACAGCCAATGAACAAACATCTGGGGTTCGACTATACAAAGGATTGTGGAGTCTAGCATAAAGGTCATTGAACTCGCGAAATTTTCCTATCCCTAAGTATAGCTAGCGGTAGTAAAATTCCGCGGAAAGATTTAAAGACTAGTTACATTACAAAACACTGTAGCGTCGTTTACGTATCTGGATTAGCTGAATTTCTATTTTTACACGTTCCATCTATCTGCACACACGAATCACGCATAAGAGCCGTGCCGAAGTTTCCGAAGTCTTAACGGCCCGGTCAAATATGAAATTCTTTCTAAAGAAGACAGCAACCAATGCCAATGGACAAACTGCTTTAGGATACTTATAGTATTGAAACCTACTGTGTACTCAATATTTATCGACGAAAAATCACTAGCTCTAAGTATAGCCAATCAGACTTAAGGTGCGGTTAATGGATATAGTTAGGGCCGCCTGTTTTTCGCGAAAAGATTCCTCGACTAGTTGTACTGCAAAACATGTTACTTCAGAACCTATTTAGCGGTTGGATGATATCTACTCTCGCGCGTCTTATGACTTCCAGCCTATCACCGACGTTCAGTGTCGGGGTAACTTAATTCTGAATGGCCCAGTCGAGTGGTAAATGTTTTCCTATACAAACACACGGCCAATAGCCAGGGATACTCACATTCCGTGAAACGATTTTACGACAAGCTGTATTTCATAACAATTTAGCTCAAATCCACTCTTGTGATTGGGTGATCTAGGTGTTACGCGTCTTAGGTGCCTGCCCACGAATCAGAGACGTACAGTGTCACAGTAATTTAATTCTGATTGGCTGGTCAGCTAAGAAAAAAGTTTTCTCGCCGACACACGCCACCAATAAGCGAAAGGATGCTGCTGCTACACTCGTAGGGTGTTGAAATCTAGCATGCGAGGAAATCTTTTAGCGAAAAACAGGTGGCCATAGTCTATTCGCAGTATCTTTGCACTTTTTGAATTTAAAAAACTGAAAATCCACGTCATGCGTGATATGTTGGGTTTTTACGTGAACATGTCACGTATAACAAGAATTTATTAATTCTGTTAACATGGAAGTTTTTTTTTTTTTTTTTTTTTTTCTTTCTTTTTTTCTTTCTTTCTTTCTAAAATTGAACTATTACTTGAATTTCATTTATAAACTAGAGCGATGGCCAACTATTTTTCGGGAAAATATTTCAGGACAAGTTTTGTTCCAACGCACTTTAGTTCACGACCAATTTAGTGATTAGATCATTTGAATCGTTACGCGTCTTATAAGTAGAGACCAGAGAATTTCGCGAGTTTATTTCTAGACAAGTTGGAATTCACATACTTGTACTTTCATGTTACTTTTGTAATTGGTCGACGTGTTGTTTGACACCTCCTGGAGATAAATGAACCAATAACAAACATGCAATAAATTGTGCGCCCAACCACCGCCTTTTACTACCACAACAATCGACCAATAAACAGTTAATATTTGTATGAGAATATATAAGACTGTAAAGTCTAGTCTACAGGTCATTGAACTCGCGAATTTATCGGGTCTCTACTTATAAGTCTACCCGCGAATCACGGACGGACAGTATCGGAGGAACTCAATTTTTATTGGCTTACTCATGTAACAGATTGTCTTTCCAAAAAGGCAAGTGGCTAATAGCCAAAGGAGGAATGCAGGAGTTCACGTAGTATATTGAAGTCTAGCCAAAGCGCAAATCTTGTCCCGAAAAGCAGATAGCTCTATTTATAGCCTAAAATGCACAGTTAATGCGAAAGAAAACAAAGAGAAAATAGGTGTTTTGGGAACGCCTAGTAAGAAATAGTTCGCATGCTAAATATTATCAAAATGTTTGCCTACTAATACGGTGTACTGTCCCTGCGGTATAATTTTCTAGTCTTAGTTGAGGCAGTGTCCTACCTGGGGTTTGAAGCGCATTATAGAAAGTTCGAAAATGCGGTTTTTTTTTTTTTTTTTTTTTTTTTTTTTTTTTTTTTTTCCCTTCAGACCACATATTAATTTACGATTTCAGGTGTTGCAAACGGAAAAATTTATGATGGATCTGTACTTAAGTCGACACAACACTTGTTTCTTTGTCGCAGCCAATGAGCTGTAGGCTATAGGTTCGGCTACAGTAATATCAATCAATTATGGTCTAGTCTAGACCAGTTAAAACTGTTTGCGAATCCCACAGGTAAAACCATTGGTCATTGATAGAGACGTGCAAAATTCGCGTTATCTTTCTGCTATGGGATAGACTCCACTGGCTTATAAACACGTGAACACAGTCTGTGGTTTCATTGGCCTCTGACGTTTAATAAACGTCACCTACCTGCTTGATCTCCTTAAAAGATATTGGCCACTCTACCACAGAACTAACATTACTGGCTTAAGAGTTCTCAGAGATGTGTCAGGCATATTTCCAGCCAATGACAGAAGTCGGTCAAACGCGCAATAATTTACAGTACAGCCTGTATTTAAATACTAACGCGAATTTTGCAGGTCTCTAGTCATTGATTTCGCAGTGTGCAGAACAGAACAAAAATTGCCTACCCGTGCGTAAAGTACACAAATGTGTACAGTGGGTCTGAATGGGTTAAACGAAACTATTAAACGTGTCCTCAACAGGTTTACCTACGAAAAAGAAAAAAAACAGTCCAAACTATGACGGAATGGTAATTTCAAGACTTTAATCGTACTAGAAACACTATTTTCTTTCCCGTCAACACAGCTGAACACGAATTTTTCAGACTGCAGTATCTCGAAATATACCAACCGGATACATGCGAAACTGCAATAGAGGCTGTTCATGGTAAAATGAGCACTTTTGAATGCCCTGATTAAGATATAATTGTATGCAATTATGTATTCTTCCACATCATGCTTAATTAACATTGTCACGGACCTCGTCACTTTATTCATGTGTCGGTCAAGTGCAACTGTGAAATTACTAAAAAATTTAATGTTTTGCAAATCTGCTCATGTTTACACTTCGATGCATTAAAAAAACACAGAACGTGAAAGAATTGATTTAAGTTATCACAAATGGTTACCTGGCCCTTTTTATTCCGTTCGTCTTTGACAACTTTACTGGGCGCATATCACTCAGTTCGCCCGTGAAAACATATGCAGGAACGAATCGTGACTTTTTTTCTAAGGTTGATTTCAAAAGTGCTCACTATATCGTGAACAGCCTTTAGAGGCGTGCACTGGACCTCGCTGCAGAGTAGCGTCCAATTAACATGTAGCGTCGCCGCTCGAAGTCACGTTCATGCGAGACACCGACGGGAAGACTGCACGATAGTTGGATGCCTTGCGCGTAGAGGCGATACTGCTTTACATGCACCTGTCGGCGTATCCGTGGCGCTTCTTCATCGATCTTTATCGCATTCACATACACTAGACGATCACCTTAAGTTTTGTTTTCACGAGGTGGAGGAACCGCCTGAAAGTAGTAGAGTTGACTGAGTTGAGGAATTTGGGCGGCTCTTAACACTTAGAGTGCTGCCGAATAATAATATTACGTCATCTGGATTTTTTACTGAGTTGTATGTAGTTTGCCGTGAAATTTCGGGCGAGGAAATATTACTTCGGCTGCACTATACATGCGGTTGTCTACAAGCAACACTTAAAAGGGTAAATTACTGAAATGAACAGGGTGGAGTGTGCATTGCTTTACATAGTAAAGAAGAACTGACTGGGACACTCTCAACTAGGGTATTATATTGGCAGAGATCCAACCGATAATGAAAGTTGTTTAGCGTATGGACCAATAGGACGGTTTCAAAGGGGAATCTAGACAACGGCCGTACTTTAAGTGTTAACAACGAGGTCTTGAGAGCCGATGCGGGTGAAATGACGCGAGAATGGAGCAGCGCTGGAACGCAAGGGCGGGGGGAACGGGAGATGGCCGAGAAAATCCGCCGACAAGCGGCATCGTCCGGCACTATTACCACTTGCGAAAACCTCGGGAGTGACCCTGCCCGGCCGGGATTGGACCCGGTTCGCCTTGGTGGGAGGCGAGCAGTCTAACCGCTCAGCCATCTTGACCCCAGCCTGAAAGTAAAACTTTATCAGTGCTTCATAAAAGTTGCAAATAATCGAGAATGGACTGTGTGACCACATCAAAGAAACCGCCACATCTTGAGACCTGCAAAATTCGCGTTATTATTTCAGGCCACGTTAAACTTAAAGCACGTGTACCTTTCCAATGGGTTTGCCATTGGACCATACTTTATTTGACACATCCTGTGTAACTCTGAGACAATAAGTAGAGACCCGAGAAATTCGTGAGTTCAATTACCTGTAGGTTAGACTTCACAGTCTTATATACTACCATACAAATATCAATTGTTTATTGGTTGATTGTTGTGGTAGTAAAAGGCGGTGGTTGAGCGCACAATTTATTGAATGTTATTGGCTCATTTATCTCCAGGAGGTGCCAAACAACATGTCGACCAATTACAAAAGTAACATGAACTTACAAGTGTGTGAATTCCAACTTGCCGCGAAATTCTCGGGTCTCTACCAATAAGCTAACACTTGGTAACTGTGTGCCCCGATCACGAAGAGTTCAGTCAGAAAGGGCGCGACACCACACATAGGCTGCAGCCAATCGATACACGACGGCGGCTGGAGTATATACAATACAGTGAAGTTGAGCCCGATGCCAAATAATTACGCGAATTTTGCTGGCCTTTAGCTACGGCATTTCACTCCTGTATGTGTGCACATTCTGTGGGCGAGAGTTTACTGGCGGATAAACAACAACAAAGAAATTAATAAATTTATCAGTGCTCGGCCATTGGCCACAAGTGAACTCTATTATATGTTTAAAATTGAAGTTAATTACGTACTTACTATATAACGTTATTCATTTTTTATATCGGGTAGTAGCCGAAAAGGGGATCGTTGGACATCTTTATATCCCCCCTCCCCCACATTGTTCCCAATTAAAAGTCGTGAACGCCGTTATATAATCAGTTCAATGAGATTAGCATTTTGTTTTATTGGGGGGGGGGGGGTAGGTTTTAATTTTGAAAATTTTTTAAGAGATATGAAAGAAAATAAATTTTTTATATAATTTAAATGATTGAGAAACCACTGAAAAGGGAACATTCTACTACAGAGGGTATTAGGATGATGATTGATGATGGGTTGACATATAAATGGGATACTATCGTTTGTAACGGGCGGATAAAGGACGGACAAGCGGCCTCTGCAGTGCGAGCCCCGGGGACGACAAAAAACCGTCAAGTAACGCGGCAATTTCCGCTCCACAAAAGACGCCGAACGAAAACTCTTGCCACGCGAAGCGTGCACGGCCTACGGAAGCTAGTGGAAATACCTCATACCGACCCGGAGTGCCCACGGGCAGTTCCAAAAAAAAAAAAAAAAAAAAAAGAAACAGTGCGAATCCGATTCGAAGAAGGCACGTTTCGCAAGCGAATACTGGGAATTTTACACTCTCTAGGCAGGGACAGAGAAATTTTTCGCGAAACAATCCCGAGGGTACGGTCGATTTCGAATTTTGTATGCTCACACCGGAAGATTTCCGCCTTTGGCAGCTGCTGCCTTTTCTTCCTTTGGCTTCTAGGAATTCAGTAAAATCAACACTGCACGTCCGTCGTTCGTGCACAAGCAAACAGTGAGATCACAGAGCACGTAAATACGCAGATACGAAATGGCATGGCGGTTACTTTAATGTGGCCGCGCCCGTTCTCTGATTTCGCGAGGAACGGGTAATTTGTGTAATTGGTAGGGACTGTATTTTTCGCGAAAATATTTAAGGTCATGCTAGACTACAATATCTAACGTCCACTATTACAAATTCCTTTGGTTGTTGATAGAGACCTGCAAACTTCGCGTTATTATTTGGCGTCGGGCTAAACTTCGCCGTCGTTTATCCATTGGCTGCAGCTTAGGTGTGAAGTCACGCCCCTTCTGACTGACTTATTCGTGATTGGGGCACACAATTGTGAAGTGTGAACTTATTGGCGTAGAGTTACCCAGGGCGTGTCGAATAAAGTATGGCCCAAAGGCAAACCTATTGAAAAGATACACGTGCTTTAAGTTTAGCGTGTCCCGAAATAATAACGTGAATTTGGCAGGTCTCTAGTTATTGGCTGAGTGTCAACATAAGAAGACTTGTTCCTATTTGACTGGGCCAATCGTAATAAAGTACTCCGATACTGAACGCCCATGATTCGCTGACAAACACTTTTGGGACGTGACATTTAAAACCACACATCCACGAAAATTCGTATGAACAAAAGTGTTTTGGAGTACAACTGGTCCTGAAATTTTTTCGCGAAAAACACCTGTCGATACTGATTGGCTATCGCTTGCTGTGAAAGTGTTCCCTATTGGCTGCGCGTGCCGGTTGACGAGTAAGTTATCAGGCGCTGTTTGGCGAACGGCTTACGAGATGTTTCTGATCAGTAACGCCATTTTGCTGGCGTGTGCCGACTAGAGTTCTCTGTATAAGTCACTGTTCTATGTACGTACATATCCTATGACTTGGTGCTAGGTATAACAATTTTTTCGTGCTGCGGAATCAATTAGGGAGCATGGGCGCGTTGCGAGTTAACTTACGGCTTGAGGAAAAGTGTATATATCTGTGGATAAACCTCCGGCGGAGAATACTTCCATTTGCTGCGTCTCGTAGGCACGAACAAACCGAACGTTGGCCGTCACTGCCACAGAATACATACGATCTACCCGCCAATTCATCGTGTCCACTACGGGTTCAACGCGTAGTATATTCACGATAGACTTGTGCAAAGCTGATATCGGGGTACAATACAGGCAGGTTCTCTACTGTTGCTTGTTACCCGGGTAATGAACAACTTCAGTGACTACTAGTCTGAACTTGCCGTATTTTCAAACTCTGAAATAGCTCAAGTTCCGTTCAGTACCTGCAGCTGATATAAGAATCTACTTCGCAAATGATCTCGTGTTCTTCAATCACTTCTATGCACGCGCACAAATCCGGGCCGTGACGTTACGAGTAGAGTGCCGAGTATTTCGTGAATTCATTCGGTGACTAGGTTGACTTCAAACTCCTGTTATTTTCTCCTACCATTGTAATTGTATGGCAGTTGTTTGAACACGCCCCGTTTAAATGTGAGCCAGTAGTAAACACGAAACAGTAGTGTGAGTTAGCGTTGGACAGTCCTCTACAAAGACTTCATTTGATCGCAGAACAAATACGCAAACAATAGAGTTTCAAGTGTATAAAGGCCTGTAAGGCCTAGCCTGCTGCCACATCAACCCGCGAAATACTCGGGGCTCTAGTTATGAGGTGCTGCGGGGGTTGAGCGGTTAGCCGGCTCGCCTCCCACCAAGGCGAACCGAGTTCAATCCCCGGACGTGTCACCCCCGAATCTTCGCATGTGGATAATCGTGACGCACGATGAAGCTGGTCCGCGGGTTTACTCGGGGATCTCCCGTTTCCCCTACCCCTTCGTTCAGGCACTGCTCCATACTCACCTCAATCACCCACGTCGGCTCTATAGACCTCACTGTTTCGAACCGCCCAAATCTCTTCACGCACTTAGTGCTGTGAACAACGATACAAGCAGAGCAAAGAACTGCATCGGCATTTTTCCACACAGTAAATAAAATTATTTTTTACTTTTAAAAACAACATAATCTGGGGAAGTTAGTTATCTAAAAATTCTACTGCTAAAAAATGCAACAAGAATAATTATTGTAAATATTCGCATGTGCTAAAAATTTTGTTTAGATGCTGTTAATAGTAATTTGCTATTACTACTATCAACTGGGATTTTCCTTAAAAATTATTCACATGCCGCGTTTCTTTTGTGGCAGCAAAACATGCCTGCTATATAATTATGCATTCCCTTCGGGCTAAGTTTTAACAGTAAAGTGGCTGAAATTGATGGAATTGCGGTAATATATATTGGAGTTGAATGCATTTTGTGGTGAAACTTTTTGACTAAACATACGTTTTATGTTTTGCCATTAGGAAGTGTTTCTCTTGAAAGTGAGCGCTAAATATAAATTATTAAAATGTACAATCATTTATCCCCAGGTAAGATCATTGGTCATTGAGCTTCGTAGTGTGCAGTACAGACCAAAAATTACCTACATGTGCATAATGTACATAAATGTGTACACTGGGTCCGAATGGGTCAACTAACTGCCCGAAAGCAAAGGCAGTGTTATGTTTTCCGCGCTTATCTATGTATGTAAATATGTATGATTGTGAAATTATTTATTTACTCGTAGCATTCAAACGGCCCGACGAATTTTAATAAATGAGATGTAGTTAGATTCATCTGAGTCCTGGGAGTGACATAGGACGATGAAGTGCCAGAAAAACATATACTGCCTCCGTAAGCTTCCATATATTTCATATGTGTAATTTGTTTTGTTTTCAAACATATCGACATGGGGATTAAAAGAAAGGATCTTGATGAGACGATTGAATATATATATATATATATATATATATATTAAAATGTACAATCATTTATCCCCAGGTAAGATCATTGGTCATTGAGCTTCGTAAAGTGCAGTATAGACCAAAAATTACCTACACGTGCATAATGTACAGCAATATATATATATATATATATATATATATATATATATATATATATATATATATATATATATATATATGTCCTGAGGGGATGAGGACACGCATTAATTAAGGGTATGGTAGTAGCTAGATAGATAGAGCACTCCGATATACAAAATACTGCTTTTATTCGACTCTTAACATCAATCACAACTCTTACAAAGATCGCCTATTGGCGTTACTTTCGAACTGGAATAACTATATCAACTTCGTACAATGATCGCTTGAAGGCATTATACAATGAGCAGGTATTATCAGTATCAAACTCAATATGGCAAGTGTTAGCTATTAAGGTGCTCTTTGAATCAGATGGAGTCCAAATCAACGCCATGAATATCCATAATACTTCACGACCTAGAGCGCCCTACTGGAGGTATATTAACCCTGTTCATTTGCGTCGATGCCTACGGGTAAACCCCTCGACGGTGGCTGCAGTCGGGAGTCGAAGTGGTACCACGGGCCTGGTGGTCCTCTCGTGGAGTCGTCCATCTGGTGGCTAAATCCAAGATGGCCGGAGCCGCCATCGCTCCAGGCTTATATAGGAACGACCCCGGCCTCAATACCTTTCCCTGGCGGGGGTGTTTTCATAACAGCTGGGCTGGCTCGCCGAGATCGCGCCATCCTGCGCTCTCAGATGTTTCTTGCCAGCCCTGGCTACTGGTGACCACACACACAAACATACACACACACACTCTATATATATATGTATACATACATACATCTACGTGTATATTAAAAATATCCTATAAAATAATCAACAAATGCGAATAAGTAAACTATGGGAGAGACCTGCAAAATTCACATTATTATTTGGGAACAAGTTAAACTTTAAACACATGTACCTTTGCAATACGTTTGTTATTGGATCATACTTGTCTGACATGCCCTAGGTAACTCTGCGCCAATGAATGAACACTTCATAACTGTGTGCGCCAATCACGTGCAGTTCAATCAGAAGGGCGTGGCTTCACATCTATGCAGCAGCCAATGGAGAAATGACGCCGGCTCCAGTGCAGATAGCGCTGTGAAGTTTAGCCTGGTGCCGAATAATAATGCGAATTTTGCATGTATCTAGATATTGAGTAGGTACGGTCAACTTACAAACACCTTGATCACTTTCGGATTAAAGAGTTTACGTTAATGATAATAGGTACTATTTACATCCAAACAATACTATTAGACCTTCGCAGAAACTAGGAAACGATTATATTTCTAGTGAGATGGTATTATAGGTCGAAGTATTTTACCTATAACCTCGTGAATGATTTGATTGGCTTGCTGGCACAGCCTGCATCTCACACTGTACGTAATTTGACAACGTTGTAAATGTGGTTAAGGCGTCAGCAGCGGGCCGTGATCGTAGCGAAGGACGCGTGTTCCAGTGTAGCAATGTGCGGCACTTCACCAAGCGAACGACCCGAACGCGGGCGGACGCATGAGTGCAGACGTCTTTGGCGGTTGTCTCACGTAGCGAAAATATTCGATGCGTTCAGACAGACTTCAGATGCCGTGCTGGAGAATTAACCATGCAACAATTATCTGTACTCGAGAGCACTGGGCCGCGAATGCAGTTAATGGGTATACCATCATGCTTAAATTCGAATTTGAAGGACATGCGGGGATCGCAAGTAGTTAGTGTATGCGTGAGTAGGTAGTGTAGCTTTCTTTTTCTCCTTCGGACAGCATGATGGTTTCGAAATTGCAAAGTCCCCGCCGGACCCTAAAGTACAAAGAGCCGATTTAGCTTTTGTTTTCCGGAGGCTAACGTAACTGGTAGAAAGCAGCGCTCCAGGTATGACCTCTTGAAAAGTATCGGCCACCTAGAGGGGAGGTTTGGAGAGGTCAGCGCTGGTTCAGCAGAAAAAATTGGTCATAGATGCCCGCATAGTATCAACGACATGATCGTTCGGTGACGGAGAAGCAGTCAGAATTTTCCCAACAACTAGACAAGTGGAAGGTAACAACAACACTATATCCGCAGAGTTGGGAGAATCTACAAAAGTTTGTGGTGTTAAGGGGACTATGTAGTTGCTCGTCCAAGGTTAAGAAGAGAGGGAGCGATACGGGCGTCAGTTACGTGCACGCCTAGCGCCTCATCGCTCCTACGTGCAAGGTGTGCAGTGTTTCCGGCGTAACACCGTACTGTGCAAATTAAGTCTGTAACGTAGGGGTTTTATTACACGCGATGAAAGCGCACAGATTAAACTACGCCCGTAGCTTTGTACTTTTCTCATGCCGCTTAAGGAAACTGCAGCGGCAAGTTTTAAAAATGTTCTATTTGACCATTTCACTCTTTTTTTCTCCGAGAGTACACTTAATTTGACAAAAGTTAAAAAAATTGGGGCATAGATAATTTTTTAAAATCTTTTCTAAAGAAAAGTCATTTTTCCAGAACATTTATTTACCGAGATACGCGCTTAAGCGCAAACAACGATTTCACAGTACATCGGCCCCTTAATGGAATAGACATTTCACTGGAACCCAAAACATAATCTACATTGTAGTTCGGCAACCGGAGCACAGACGTGAGAGTCTCGGCGTCTGTGGGAAGGTATTTCGTGCGCACTGGTAGTCATGCTGTGGGTTTGTAAACAACAACGAGAGCTGGGAACATCACGCTGACAGGGCGTGATCTCTATTCCCGCCAAGCGAAGGGTCGAGGCGCGGAAGGCCTGTATCACGGAACACTTAAGTATACAGAGGCGCAACAGTCGCTTATCACGCGAACTCCAGACGGCACTCGCCAGCAAAATGTCGGAACGCCGGTCGTCAATCGGCGCCTGGCAACATAACTCGCAAGCCGGCAGCGCAAACCGAAACGGATTCTTCTCAAGTGACCAATCAGACACAAGGGCCGTCGCCAGAGCCTCGCTCAGCCTATCGTAAAATGGCTACATCCACCTCAAAGGAACCGCTACGCCATTTCGTCTCTGGGTACTTATCTACACTGCAGCTGTGTCGTGAAGATCGCCGCGGGAAGATACAAGGAGCAAGCTTACACGTTTATCTTGGTTATATGATCTGCGAAATTTCTTTATTTCTGTAGTATTAGAGTTCCGCGAATTTCGCATATTGATCCTGCATTAAACTAGACACTTAGCAAGTATAATTTTCTGATACTTATATAATTTGACTTCTATTAATTTAATACGCTCTGGATGACACCGTGTCAGCAACAAAATCGGAGACATTTTCCAATGTACCACGTGCTACCCAGTTCACAGGGAATCATCATTTTACAGTAGGAGTAGCTAACAAGCAGCCTATTCTACGAGTATGAGATGTTTGAGCCGGTGTTGAATGAACTCGCAAAATCCACATAACAGTAAATGTTACCCAAAGATCACAAAGACCATTTCTTAAGAGTACATGGGCCCAAGATTTTTTTGACGTGAATACGTCTTTAAATTTACAACCACAGTGGGAGGCAATCCAGAAAATCCGTTGATATCAAAATCGGGGGATACAGTTTGGCATTGCAGCTCCAAATCTATCGTCTACATTCAAAATTCAATTACACCACTTGATTGCCAAATGATCAAAGAATGTGTTACGTTGAGTAAGGACTGCGAAGCATCGCGAACGGCGGGTAGAGAGTGTGTTAGAAAAGGGGGGGGGGGGGTACAATTTTCAGTTTGTTTCGCCGCGTCTCATAAATTCCGCGTACTACATCTTTTTTTTTTTACTGCTAGAAGCTACGACGTTCGCTGAGTTTCTATCGACAGCTCTCGTCAAGATCAATCGGTTGCGTGTATAAAAACATTTATGTGGCGTGGTTATGGTGAAACTGTATGCATTCAATGTAAAAAATTTAGAAAATTTAACACAATTTCGGCTTATACTCGTCAAAAAGCCAAGTCGAAATACAGAAATTGTATGCGGTTAGAAAAAGAGAATCTCAAAAGCAATCCAGTGATACCCATAAAACCTCATAAGATCGAGTGGAGCGGTGCCGGGAACGTAAAATAAACATCAAGGCGTCCGAGCGCGTCAACGTATATGTATTCATGCAAAACAAACAGCCGTGTTCCCAACACAGCCAAAACCAATTTTTTTTGTAGCCTTTTCTGGCAAAAAATTGTATTCTGAAAATATTTCTTTGTTAAGATTCGCGTAAACGCGCAAGAAACGAATGCATAGAAAATATCTCCAGCCTACTAGCTTTTAATAGACCGGCTGCGAGAAATTAGGAAGTAGTAGAGTGAAGAGAAGTACATCTCGATTAATGTAATTTTTAGTACCGACATCGGAATCTTCAGAGCAGAATAATTAATCAATAGGAACAGGCGTTTTTCTCGAAAATATTTACGGCCATGCTAGACTTCAACATCCTACGTCCACAACTACAATTTCCTTTGGTTATTGGCGAGGTGTCTACGTGAGAAGACGTGTTCTTATTTGACTGGGCCAATCGTAATGAAGTATTCCGATACTGACCGTCCGTAATTCGCGGACAGACACTTGAGGCACGTGACATTTAGAATCGTCCAACTACGAAAGTGCATACGAACAAAAGTGTTTTGGAGTACAGCTTGTCTTGAAATATTTTCGCGAAAAACACGGGTCGCTATTGATCAAGCGTTTTGGCGATGACAAATATTATTAATCGCTCCCTAATTTCGTCGTCCCACGCTCACCGCGCGTATAATAAGATCCGGGTTTGCCCTCCCCCGCCCCGGACGCGCCAAAGAAGGACCGCCAATCGCGATGCAGCTGGAGGGGGGTTAGCGGACTGTCGTGGTCCGTGGTTCGAGCCAGGGAACGGGTCTTGCGATGAGGACCAACTAGGTGAGTGGTTGGAGGGGAAAGTTGTTGGGAGTGGTTTAACGGCCAGGTACACTCGCATCCACGCCAGGTGTAACGGGTTCGAGCCCCCTCTGCACCCACGACGAAGTTCACCAGAGGTGGGGGATGTCACCAGGAATTCGGAAGACCTGCAGGACCAGCCGGAAATAAACCTAATCTGTAGCTATAGCCAGTGGCTTATTCCCGAGTTAAACTAAAATCGTGAAAGTTTTCAGTACTACAAGAAATAATCAGTAAAACAGTTCTGCGTTTCTGCTACAAAAATTCTGAGAAATACTGTTGACAATATAAACCTCTATATTACACAAAATTCTCTTGTAAAAAAGCACTACAATACTGGTAGGCTTACAACACATATTTTTTTAAATATATACATACGCACACATGCATACAGGTATACAGGATGAGGCACCTAAGGCAGGCCAACTGAATACACACCGCCAATTTCAGTGGTAGAAAATAATGATCCAGACAAATTCGCTTTTGTTCAAGACGCTAATAGCGTGATAGTGATAATTTCCCCTTACGTGGAAGGGTATAGAATGAGTGAGTGAGTGAAGAGATAAGAGATTTTAGGCGGCTCTTAACAGCGAGGTCTTGAGAGCCGATGAGGATGATAGAGGTGAGTGTGGAGCGGCGCCGGAATGAAAGGGCGGGGGAAACGGGAGATCCCCGAGAAAACCCGTCAACTAACGGCATCGTCCGGCAAGATTCCCATTTGCGAAAATCCGATGGCCCAGCCGGGTACCGAACCCGGTTCGCCATGGTTAGAGGCGAGGATTCTAACCGCTCATCCACTGCGATCCCACAAGAGTAAAGAAGATAGGTAAACTTTGTTAATTGAAATGTGATGATAATTGTTATTAACACCTGTCGACAGTGCGTATGAAGCTGTAATAAATACGACGACATTTGCCGGTCATTCAAGATCTCTGAAGGTCAATGACGAAGCAAACTGCGCCGCCGCAAGGAACAATGGGCCATTAGTCTGTGCTGTGCTGTTGTAGCGATCAGACAACTTCATCGTGACGTTATTCGAACTGGCGCAATGTACACGACAGCCGAAAGAGTTTATGTGGTTTTCATCTATGGCGAATGTCACAGCAGCGTTAGAGCAGTAGTGCGATTGTATGCTGAGAGATATCCTGATCGTGCCATACCGGCGCAATCTGTCTTTGCGAACATAACAAAAACATTTCAAGAAACTGGAAGCGAGGAAAAGAAAGGATGCCATTGACAAAAAATAGCAACTGATGAGGGAAATGCAATTAACATGTTAGCTGCGCTGCCACACAATCCACATGTCAGCACGGGGCAGTGGGATCAGTCAACTGAGTATTCTGCGAATATTACGTAGGAACAAATTTCATTCTTTCCACATTTCACTGCCTCGACAGCTGCATGGAAATTATTTTCGACATCGGGTACAGTTCTCCGAATGGCGTATACGAAAACTACAAACCGATGACACGTTCCTGTCCAAGATATTGTTCAACGATGAAGCGTCATTTACAAACCATGGCCAGATTAACATTCGCAACATGCACTACTGGTCAGCTGACAGCCCACACTGGCCGAGAGAAGTGTATAAACAGAGACCATGGTCTGTAAACGTGTGGTGAGGTGTTGCACATATTCGCCTAATTGGTCTCTATTTTTTTTTGATGGGACACTAAATAGCATCAAGTATTTACAGTTCCTAACAATAGTAATGCCGCAATTATTGGAAGACATCCCAATGGACGTGAGGCGGTCCATGTTGGACCAACACGACGGATGTGCCGCTCATTCTGCACAGAGAATTACAACGGTTCTTAACAGAACTTTCGGTGGTATTTGGATAGGTCGGTCTGAAAATATGAAATGGCCTGCATGTTCCCCAGACTTTATTCCTGGGCTGCAGTGTCGTTGTAAGATCTTGTGATAGTGAACAGTATCCCTTATTATTTTATACTCTACAGAAACTATGTAGGGAAGGGAGAAATGTAAAAATAAAGCATTCACGAGCAAGTACACATCAGCTTCAGTATAACTGGCGAATTTTACACCCAGGTGGATTTCACCCCCAGGTAGGAAAGGACGGACACCCTCGCCATCGAGACTGGAAAAGAATATTTCTAAGTACATAATTATACCATTGGTGAGATGTCGGCACAGTGGGGTGCCGTACGGAAAGAAAAGGGGTGTTCAGAATAGGGGCTTTTCGGAAAAATATTTTTTTTTGTCTCAGAAAGCGGTACAATTCCACTATACTAATTATACAGAACACGAAATTACTATGCTTGAAAATCATTTCTGGGGAAACTCCAAACTTCGCTGATATGTGACTGCTTCGCGGTCACCACCTACAAAAAGCAGCCGGCGTGCCTTGAATCACTGTTTTGGGGATTCAACTCCCCTGCTGGCGCTGAGGACTCGAACTCCGTGCGTAATTTTTGGCTACGCTTGAACAGTAATTGTATTTTCGAGGAGTCTACACTTGTTTCTTAAATTGTTACTCTACCAAGGGACGCTGTCTGGCGAGAAAGTGATGAGGGTAATGCTCTCGTGGATTAGTGCCAACCTAATGATTGTGGTCAGCCGAGGTTTGTAAGTATTATACTGTTGTTGCAGTGGACCTCCAAGCTGCTTTGACACGTGCCGTGCCGCCACTCAGACATTCAGGCTTAGGTAAAATTAGCTTGCTACACCGGCGCTGCGTTGGCTTAGGTCATGACTACTATACAACCGCATATCCACCCTCAGAGTGAATGTATGAGACCAACACGTCCTGCGCTGAAACAATAGACCTGCCACTAAAGGGCTTGACGTGCCGAGAGTACGGCCTCAGATTACTTAAAAATACACTGATGAGACAACTTGCCCGCTTGCACTAGTACGGAACCTTTCGCATCACGCGATAGCCAGCCAGATACAAGGTCCGTTCCATTGGAGCCTCGATCAGCCACTCGGCGATGGGTACACCCACATCAAAGGGCCCCCCCCCCTGGTGTTTAACTTCTACATTCTTACACATTCTGTGGCGCAGTACGTACAAAGGTAGGTTAGGTAGTTGGACATTAACGTCTCGTTGCCAGCGAGGTCATTAGAGACGGCGCAAGTTGCGCAGGGAAGAGGGATTGGGGAAGGATTGGGAAGGAATCGGGCATGGCCTTTGTTAAGGACCCATCCCAACATTCGCCTGGAGTGATTTCGGAAAACCAAGAAAAACAGAAATCAAAATGGCCGGACCGGGAATCGGACCCGGGTGTTTGGGAATTCAATACAATAATTCCAAGGGATGGTAGGCAGTACCAGGACGATAATTGTATATACAGGAAAGTGTGGTCGGAAACATTTCCATACCGTGCTACAGGCGCCGAACGCACCGCGTATATTTTCAACTTGGCATGCGCGTGTCGATGCTGAAGATGGAGACCTCACCTCGATCTTCACCCATGAGGTCTATTCAAATACTACTACAGCCAATGATCCGCGTATTCGAAAATTCATCGATGAATCCACCAGTATTTAATACACCGGTGTACACCAGTCGAGGTATTTCTCGAACATCAGGTTGATTTTTAGCGGTGTTTTCGTCTGCATATTAAATACCATTTTACTCAAATTTGAAAGTTTTCATCGCCATTTCTAAAACTGGACCTCTGGATTATTTTGGTATATACTGGAATGGTAGAAAATAACGAGGGTTTTTTTTTTTTTTTTTGAGAAAGCGTTCGAAAATTCATCGGTTGATGTTTTGGTGCATATAGACCAGATCCACCAGCTTTTCAGGCCAATGGAACCGATGGATAAACCGTTTCAACCGGACTCCCCAAACGATTAATTTTCGAACGGCCTGTGTTCATCGGTGGATGCACCGGTGAATTTTCGAATACGCGGCTTGTCTCTGGCTGACTGGCGTCCTGGGTGTAAGCGCCCACACACACACAATGACGTCTACGATCTTATTATGTCAATGATAAAATACCAGCCACCTGAATTTATTCTACTCGTTTATTTTTTAGAATAAAAGTGAAATATATCATTCATGTGAAGTTTCTTGTGAATTTAGATTTTCTTCTGAAAAGGGAGGGATTGTGGGTATTTCGTTTCCACCATTGTTGCTCTGGAAATAACTTTTTTTTTTTTTTAGAGATATTGAGACATGTCTCCACGCCGGCCTTTGACTGGCTGCATGATGTGCCGCCTGCCTATGTGGGAATGGAAAATTACTCCGTTGTGCGTCCCGGAAAAAAAAAAAAAAAACGCGTTTTCGACATAAAATACTATACTTTTGAGAAATGAAAACTACATTTCCTAGACGCAATAGTAACACCTATAGGTAGAGACCTGAATAATTCACGGATTCATTTTATGACAGGCTAGAATTCAAAACACGTGTGTTTATATAGCTTTAGCCATTGGTCCACATGGGTTTTCGACACCTCCTGGAGAACGGTGCCCAGTTATCGCCTTCCACTGTGTCAGTAGACAACCAATGTGCAGGTTGATATAGGCATATTTGTACATAAGACTGTAGAGTCTAGCCTGCAGGTTAATGGACTCGCGAATTTTTCAGGTGTCTACCTATAGGCTATTCACTGTAAAGTGAGCATTTTTGAAAGACCTCTCATTTGGAATAATAGCCAATAAATATATCTTATTTTAGCCTTAGATGTTAACTTCCGAGTGCGGTGGAATACACACACTGTGTTTATTACTTACATGGCAATATTTATTTTAAAATATGGTGAGAGGATAAAATATGGATGAAAGGAAAAAGTAACTAGGGCCTCAAAAGTGCTCACTTTACCGTGAACAGCCTTTACCTTCTGTAATACCTTCGCAATATTTTGTGAATTGATCTCGCAAAAGCGGCTAATCATTTAAATGATTAATTATAAGAAGCACTTATTTTCGTTAATTGCTCACGCCTCAACGTTTGATCACGACTTGTCTATAGTTGCCAACAGCACTGTCAAAATCGAATGACGGAACAGTGATGTAACGCATATTTTCATTCAATTTTCCTAAACATTTGCGTTTAATATAAAAAAATTATATAGTTAAATATTTTTTATATTTAAATTCAGTCACAGAAAATGAAATAAACATTCATATCACATATTTTTGATAAATATTGGATTATTGAAGCGTTCAAGCCTTATGACTAGAGACCCAGAAATTTCGCGGATTCATTTGAGGAGAAGTTAAATTTCAACAATATATTTACTGGAAATTCTGCTTCTAATGGGCTCAATTTTTTTTCAGGCAAGCCTGCGAGTAAAAACAAGGATTCAATCCCGTGCTCTCCTGGTCAGTGGTTCAACAGGAGCAACATACAATGTGCAACTAACTGAAGCTCCAGTACACGAAGCACTGTGGCGTCTATCGTGTTGCCGACTGAATCCGCGAAATTTCCGAGACTCTAGTAATGACATTGGAAAAGTGTATTGAACAACAGTACAGTCGTTAAACTTTGAGACACGGAGTAGTGAATAATACAGACGTGAAACAGTCGCTGCAGCCGGACACGCCAGCAAAAGGGCATCACTATGGCCAGCAAAATGTCGGGATGCCGCTCGCCAATCAAGTCTCGTGATCTACTTGCCGCTGGCAACCCATCCAGCAAGAAACATCTCGCAGCGTGCAGTGGCCAATCAGAACGAGGCCCGTTTGCACGTCCCCGCTCAGCCGATCAGAGAATGGGTTCCCCTACATCAGAGTGCGCGTCACGCCATTTCGTATGTGCACACATGCCTTTTGTGTGGTTGAGATCCGATGATTAGTAAACGCTTTGAGATATGCTCACATTTACTGGCGTCCAAGACAAATTATAAAGATTGTTCACTGTTAATTGAGCACTTTTGAAGACAACTTTCGAAAAATTTCACTGCTTCTACATGTACTTATTTTTGACGGGCATACTGAGTTACATCCACCGACTAAAGTTGGCAACAACGGAAGGAAAATAGTTCCATGTCTTAAAGCTGCATCAAATGTGCTAGGAAAACGTTTGTGACTAATGGAATTGTTTTTTTTTTTTTTTTTTTTGCTTTCAGCATTTGTAATTCATATAAATGTAAAAATTAGCAAATACGTGATTTTTTTTCTTTTGTAACAACTGTAATATCAGTTTCAGTTGACCGATGCCTGGCTAAAATGATCAGGCGGTTAGAAATATTAATGTTATACATAGTGGAAGAATACACAGTGTGAATACACGTAGATCGTAAAAAGGGCTGTCAACAATGCTCATTTTACCGTGAAAAGACCATAGAAGTGAGCACTTATAGCAACAACTATAGGAACACCGGATCTATTGGTCACTGAGTTCCTACACATGGGTGAAGTCAGGGAAGGGGGGTGCAGGGGAGGAACATCTGCCCCCCCCCCAACACAAGTTCAAGTAAATAAAATAATCTCAAATAATACTACAAGAGTGGCATAGTGCACGATTTTAATGTGTTTTTTTTAATAACTGACGATTTTGGTAGATTTTTCTAAACATTTTAAGTTAAGGAAATTTAAGACAATTGTTAAGGCATTTTGTTATGAATCAGTATCACGGTGAGTGCGTAAGCTAAAGCTCCTATCCCATTCATAGATACCCGAGAATTTCGCGGGTTTATTTCTAGACAAGTTGGAATTTATACACTTGTACGTTCATGTTACTTTTGTAATTGGTCAAGGTGTTGTTTGACATCTCCTTGAGATGAATAAGCAAATAAAAATCATGCAATAAATTGTGCGCCCAACCACCGCCTTTTGCTACCACAGCAATCAACCAATAGACAGTAAATATCTGTATGACAGTATATAAGACTGTGAAGTCTAGCCTAGAGGTAATCGAACTCGCGAATTTCTCGGGTCTTTACCCATTCAAAAACACTACCCCACTCTTAATATAAATCCTGGCTACGCCACTGATTCCTACCTACCATCCTTATACTGCTAGTCCAACGATTAAAGTACTGAATAGCGTTCATTGCTGGCTAAACATCGACCATTGGGGAGTCAAGTTGATTTTTCTGCAATAAAATATAATTGATTGTGTACAATGATTTACAGTCAACAACGCCACTTTTAATGGTTAATACCTAGAGCCACTTGTTTTTCGCGAAAAGATTTCTGCACATGCTAGACTTGATTTCGCCACGGGCATACGAGCAGTATTATTTTACTTATTGGCGGCTGTGTCATTATGGGAAGGCATTTTCTTACTTGACTGGCCAATTAGAATATATTTTCCCAATGCTGCACGTCTGTGATTCGCGGGCACACACCTAAGACACGTGTGAGTTTAAATCACCCAACCTCGATACTGGCTCTGAACTAACGTGTTTTAGATTACTATTTGTGGGATCTTTTCGCGAACAACAGGGGTGGCCCTAGTTATATAAAAACAAATTTAGCCAGGAAAGTTATTGTTTGTTTTTTGGCTGTGGTATTTTTTTTTACGTAATTTTAAATGCTATTGATACAATGGCTATAAATCCATGAGGGTCTTATTTTCAAAGATAAAGAAGTTTTCAAAGTAGCATTTCTAGGGATAGTGAAATTTCGCGGAAAGATTTCAAGACAACTGTCTGCACACTAATCATGTAGGAGTCGTGCCAATGTTGCCGAATTCTGAACGGCTCAGTCAAATAAGAAAACGTCTTCACAAACAGACAGAAACCAATGGTAATAGACAAAATGCTGTTGGGCGATTATAGTATTGAAGTCTACCGTGTACTCATATTTCACGTACGCAAGCAAAATGGCCTCCCTGGCCAGCAATATGGTAGAAAGTCGTCCAACACACAGCTCCTGCAGATAAATGCTGTTCGCGATCAAGTGAGCCCTTTTTAAATTAACATTACGAAAATGGCACTGCCCCTACCTGCAAATATTATAATGGGTGCACTGCTTAACATGCACCCATTAAAGTTGGTAACGATGGAGGGAAAGTAGTTACGTGTCTGAAAACTGAATTTAAAATGTCAGGTGACTATTTGTGATAAATAAAATTATTCCTTTCGCTTTTTGTTTTTATAATGCGTCTAAGTGTACAAAGGCGGAAGGACACACAATGTGCATAAATGTAGATCTTAAGCAGGGCTTTCACAAATGCTCACTTTAACACTAACGGCCTTTGACTTGCCAGACACCAGCCAGACTAGTAGAGAATTCCCTTATGTGCAATACCCAATCAGACACAAGGTCCATTTCCACCACAATTCGCGCAACCAATGAGCTACTCAGATGGCTTATGCCATGACTTTTCGCTTGTGTATATTTACCAATTCTGTGTTCGAGCATAGCCGTCAAAGCAGTAAATGCGCAGATGACATGCCCATTCTACCCTAAGATTCTGGCACTGAATTTGATCCCCAGCTAAGAATACATGTGTGTATGCCTGTGTGTATCTATATATAGTATTACATAGACGCCAGAGGGGCGTATCAGAATTCGTGAGGGTTGGACGCCTTAATAAAAAATAAAAGAACACAATTTGATTTTAGTTCATTCACACATCTCTTATTTACAGCATTAATCTATCTACCTCCACTATTACTCACTGAACGCATTGTTTAAGAGGGCGATAAAGGGCATAATTTAGAGCTTTCTTGAGGTCAATGCGACAGCAAATAGAGGTCAAACAAGTTTATGTCAAAGAATGGAATTTTTACATGCCATTAAGGAAAGCTAAAATTAGGAATGCCTGTTTTAAAAATTTCGTTAAAATTCTTATTAATATACAGTTTTAAATAATAAAAAGGGCTATATTAGAGCAAATTCCACAATTTGCAGAAAATAAGGTAATCGGAATATCGAAAAAGTAAAAGCTAAAACAGTAATGTGTCACCTTCGTCCATAGTAGATGGTTTATAGAAATAATTGTTTTTACACAAAGGCGATTTATATGCATATGCGTAATTCACTGCAACATCATGTTTGAGACGAAAATATCCCACCTCACTGTTTGGAGATAGGTCACTTTTATCCTATCACTTCAGCACCAAACGAGTAGGGTAGATAATGCTGGCCATTTGAGGGGTAGGAAGGTCCATCTCCCCAGGGGGGGGGGGGAGTAGGTGAGTTGACAAACGCATCCCCCCCCCCCCAACACGTACATCTTGTCAATGCCATTTCGCATTTAAAGATTTAAAGACTTGTCGGAACAAATAAACTTTAAACTGCAGGTTAGATTCGTTCAACGAACTTCTAAATTACGCAAGAGCAGTTTTCACATGTAATAAAACGATAAACATGTAAAGCAGCATATCCTACTGTAAGAATCTTTAAAGTGCCAGATATAACTGTAGCAAAACATTCGCTCAATTATTGAGTACATGCATGTTTGAAACATTTCGAACTGTTATGTTAATGACCTGAGGCAGAATGAATGAGTAAATTTGTGTAGTATTGCGTCGCAAAAAATTTACAGCAATAAATTATTTAGAAATTTATTTCCTTGAATTGTGACAATTTATGTCAAACTATTATTTACAACTGAAAGTATTTTTTAATTTGAGTTGAGATGTTTGAACGGCTCTTAAAAATATATTGTCTTGCGATCCAATGAATGATGGCGTGAGGGGCGCAGCACCTGGAATGAAGGGTGGTAAAACGGGAGAACCCCGAGAAAAGCGGGGCCATGGAGGTCGAGTGGCTAGAGCGCTCGCCTCCCACCAAGGCGATGTGGGTTCGATTCCTGGCGGGGTCGGTCCACAGATTTCTGCATGTGGGAATCGTGTCGGGACGATGCTGCATGTCGGCGAGTTTCCTCGGGGATCTCCCGTTTACCCACACCTCCATTCCCGACTCTGTTCCAAGTCCACATTTATTCACCCCTCATCGGCTCTCAAGACCATAGAGAACCGCCGAAACATCTCAAATCAACTCGAGAAAAGCCGCCAAATAATGACATCGTCCAGGTACGATTCCCACATACGAAAATCCGGGTGACACCACGAAAGTATTTTTAAGAAACCTATTTTTAATACTGTGGATAGCGTATTAGATTCTGCCATTTATATTCTGCTTAGGTTTGTGAAAATATGTACAAAATTATGTGAATTTCGAATTAAAAAATACAAGTCGTAACGTCTTTCTAGGTTATGGCTCAAATTATCCGTGCATCGATAAAGCGTATCTTGACACGATACGAATAATTTTTGTGAGCAATAAAATGAAATTTTGGATACAATATCTGTTTATAAATTTTTTTTTGGTTAAATTTAGCATTTCATGTGAGCGGGAATTTAAACTGCATGCTGAAGCAAAATTCCATAGACTTTTGATACAAGAGTGTTCTCATTCCCATATATCCGCGAATAAAAAAATGATCTTACTTATGTGGTGGTAATAGTTTCTAGAGCTTGTTAACTGTACGCTGTAAAATCTCATATTAAAAAAAAATAATGTTTAAAGTTTTCGTTGTCAAAAGAATTATTTTAAAAGCTGTATACTTTTTCATTGTAAAAAATACAATAGCTTGTCCAGTTGACTGTTGTTTTATAAATACGGACTTTAAAATGGAAGTATTTTCTTTACAAAATCTGCGATACCGGTGATGGATTCATGCAGAGAATCAATCATCTGTGTAATTTTTTCGCCAATGTGAAGTAGGCCTATATAACCTTCTCTCCAGAAATTTCACAGCACACATAGCTACCACTCTACGTTAACTAGATGCATATAAATGAAACTATTGCCTACTGCAAATTGTTTTCTTGTGTGGTATTTTAGCATACATTACATGCGGTAGTTACATTTGCAGTCCTTAGCAAATCGTATATGTGTATGGCAAACTGAAGTGCGCAAGCAGGAAATCCGGGCAAAGTGTAGTATCTATCCTGGAATGGATTATAGGAGGACACCTTACTGATAATGTTAGTTGCTGCAGTTCGTGAATATGAATATATCCTATAGAACATGATGTCACAAGAAAAATTCACGTTATATGAGAGCAGCAGTGGTAGAGCGACTGCTGGAGCGTTCGCCTCCAACCAAATCGTTACGGGTTCGATCCCCGGCGGGGTCACTGGTAACTGCCAGATATTCGCACGTGGGAATTGTGCAAGGACGATTCTGTTGGTCCACGGGTTTCCTCGGGAAACTCCCTCACCCCCTCCCCTTTCCAAAAAAAAATTTCATTCGTGGCACTGCTCAATATCCATCTCATTTTTAATTTCAATCATCAGCTCTGAAGACCTCAGAAGGCGTTACTTGCGAGGTAACTTGGGATAGTTGTATTTTTTCCCCGTATGCCTGTTAAACTACAAGAAACTTAACACAAATGACACATACGTTATTTTGGAAGGAAAGTAACAATTCGTTTTACATTAATATTTTCGCTAGCATGAAATTAAACATACCTCTAAATGTCCAAGTTACCGCAAGAGACGTTATCGCAAGGAAAACTAATCCCTCCCCCCCCCCCAAAACAAGGCCGCCTATCTCCTTTTCCAAGAACTGTGGACGAACAAAATCGCAATAGGTCTGATACCGCGACTTGCTCCGCGCATTATCGGTCTAACATACAATACGAGGCACACGCGCTTTTCGACAAGTATTTGGAAATCCCTGTAGCTATTTATCACGCTCTTAATGTCTAAGCCTACTTCAACTCTAATTAACGTCCTTCTTAATGTCTCTGTTTTGTTATAGTTAAGAGACCTGCAAAATTCGCATTATTATTTGGGGAGAAGTTAAACTTTAAAAACACGTACCTTTGCAATACGTTTGTCATTGGATCATATTTAATCTGACACGCCCTAGGTGACTCTGCGCCAATGAATGAACACTTGACAACTGTGCGCCCCAATTACACGCAGTTCAATCAGAAGAGCGTGGCTTCACACCTATGGAACAGCTAATGGAGAAACGACGCCGGCTCTAGTACAGACAGCACTGTGAAGTGTAGCCTGGTGCAGAATAATAACGCGAATTCTGCATGTCTCTAGTTACAGTCAATTAACTTATACTCACCATTAACTCACCTTCAGTCTGTCTGTTGCCAACATTTGTAATGTCTTTCACTCATGCATCCAGTCCCAAATCCAGCCTGTCAATCGCACACCTCACTGCCCCGATGCTCGCAGTCGCAGATTTCTTCCCGCAGTTCACTTTACAAGCCGCTCGTTTAAACTCCAGCTGCTCATCGAATCATCAACTCCCGGCCCAGAAGCCCGTCCCTTTTTTTTTTTTATATCTGTTGGCCTTGGCCTGGAAAGTTCAACGCACCCGGAGTCACGCTGAGAGAAACTAGGACATTAAACCACCAGAAGATTCCTCAGATAGACGCAGAAACTTAATGCAACCAAGATCAGCAGCTCTCACCGCAAAAGGACCATCGTGTCTGCTCGCGTTTTGGAAAAGATACACCTGCTCTTGGTTTATCACTCGCCTGTCATTCAAAACATTTCATTCACTTGCCGCCGCTATCATATAACTGCTTTTCCCTTCACTTCCACTCGCTCGCGAAGGATGCGAGAAGCAGCGAGCACGTTATATATATATATATATATATATATATATATATAGACACACACACACACACACACTTTTTCAATTGTAGCTTATACCATAATAAAAACAATGCATATATGATTATTGAATTCGTAAGACTAATGGCTTCGCGACATTGTGAAGCTGCCTAATGTGTCATAACATTTGCGGCTACACATTTATGCCCAAGGCGAGATATCGCGCCTACATATGGCATTCGAGTGCTCTCAACTCACGCGTTAAATGGAGGTCATCGAATGACCTACTTTTCAATTCCCTTCTTCCTCCAATTTGCTTCAATCAGGGAATTTTCTCTTCTGAGTGTAATGAACGAATCGACTCCCCGACATCGTACGTGCCTTATATTACGAATTATGATTTCAGCTCACAGTTCTTCCTTTCAGTGACTGGCAGGATATATTCCACCGTCCACTGCATTATTGATCCTCACTTTTTTGTTCGTTGGTCGTCGTTATTGTAAGCAACAAATTAATTAAACTGTTTTCTGTGGCCAGGCTTGCATTCAGACATTGCTGAATAGAGACAAATCACTCTTCGTGCTGTACGAATGCCCACTAAGTAAGATAGCATAAACATTTACAGGAAGATTCGTAAGTTTTTGCGGTCACGATGAATTTCTATTGCAACATAATTGTTTCCAAGCCACTTAATTTTGTTTTTAATATTGCAGTTTTAATTTTGCACAACAGAGAAACAATATTACAACGTGGGTTTTTGTGGTGCATTGATAACAATTCGGAAAATAAATATATAATTTATTTTTTTATAAATACATCCGAATAATAGATATATTTTAAAAACTGAAAAATCACATGTGTTTTATTTTAGCAATGTTTTGGATATCCTGTTTCTAGTCGTACTCGGAGTTACACACTCGTTCGTGCGAAAATGATAAAAAAAAAAAAATGCCTCGGCAAACAGAATGGTAGGCAAGTCTTCATGCGGCTCGCACGGGAAAGCTGAATTCTTTTTTTCCCGCGTATATTCTCACGTTCCTAGATAATAGGCCTGTGGGGCACTAGGCGTAGGGCAAACTAGTCCTCTAGGGGCGAGCGCCTTTGTGAAAGGAAGGAAACCGCGGTCCTTTTGTCCCGCGGGGTCTGGGAACGCACTCGCGGGATTCGAACCGGAGATTGTGAGCGCGTCACCCCCCCCCCCCCCCCCCCTCACACCAGGAGTTCATCGTCTCCCCCTGGCGAGAACTCGCGTAACGGTCGCTGGAATGCGATCCGAGTGGCTGGAGCGGCGATACACTTCCTCTGCGCTCCCTCGCCTCCACCGACACACCTCAAGGGGTATCACGACGCCCATTCAGGCCTTTTGTGAGCTGAGCAGATCTCGTGGTTCGAGCCCCGTGCGAGTTAACGAGTCGCTTCGCAGCCGGCCGATAAATAACGCGTACAGTCGGTGCGGGGCGCAAGTGGACCTCCCGCCACTGGACACGATAAGGAGGCGAAAGGAAAGCCCCATGCTTCCCGTCACGTCACAGAGTACGTAACAATACAGAGGTGAAACAGCAGCTTACTACAGCCACACGCGCCAGCAAGAAATGTTGGTACGCCATTCGCTATCCCACATCTTTAAGGCTGTTCAAGTGCCCAACATTATTTTCCGTGTTTTTAAGATATTTTAATAGTTTTGTGGAATAAAATCAATAAGAAATTAATAAAACAGTAAATCATGTAACAAATAACTTTCGCCTAATTTCTAAAAACGTTTAAAAGCATTTTAACCTTAAATTTGATGTAAAATAAAATTTGAAATATTATACGAGAAGAATGTTTTTTTTTCAGCAGAAGTGCTTCTTGAATACTTAGGGACACAATAAAGAAATTTCTTCGAAGTCTGACATTTTGTTCGTCTGCAATTCGTGTTTAGATTATGACTGTTTTTAAATTAAATTTTGTTTTAAAACTTAAAATAAAACTATCGTGGAACCATTTAAATAATTTCCATGAAACTTCTTTATCTTGTTCTAATTATATAAAAAATTTACTTGAGCTGTAGCCGAACATGCTCATTATGCTAATTTTTTCAAAATTGTATTGCAGAAAATATATGTGCTAGATATTCCTATCACTTGGGTAGTTAATTTTTGTAAGTAAATTTTCCTTGTTTTTTTTAAATACTTTCATGAAATTAATATTTGATGTAATACCACAGAATCATAAAAATACCCTGAAAATATAGCAAGACCTTTTTGGTGCCTGAACCACCTTAAGATCCCGCATACCTGGACTTTTCTTCCGTGTTTGAGGCCGAGAATCGCTGGAGCGATGAGCGCTACACTGTCATGTGCCAATGATGGGATAATCACATAGTTTTGTACTTCGAATGATTCGATTAAGATTTTTTAAAATCGAATAAATAATCGGTAAAATTAATCGATTGTCTATTCTAATCCGTACACAAAAATCGACCGCAGTTGCTGCATATTTCTATAAATTTGTTTAACAATTCTCACCAAAAATTTCTCTGTTTATTTGTGATAATTTTTGCTATTTCGAAAATTTGTTGTTTCAAAATTATATTAAATATTTTTAACAAATGTGAAACATGTAGGAACCCACAATGTTTTGTTTTGTTTAGGTATAAAAAGGTAAAAATCGTGAATAGTCGAATTGTTAAAAAATAATCGATGAATCAATTGCAATTAAATGATCGAATAATCGATTGTTTTACCAGCAATTATCTCGTGCCTACTACGTGCATCAAGTGCACCATCGCCTCTGAGCGCAAGACTTTGAACTGGCATGCTGTGTTCTCGTCGCACTGCGTGTACCTATGGGACTTTCAGCGGCGACCCTATTATTTCACTAGCGGAAAGTCTGCAGGATGGTTCAGTACAGGGACCTTGAATAGATTTGTAAAGGCTGTTCACGATAAAGTGAGCACTTTTGAAATCAACCTTAGAAAAAAGTAATTGCCCCAGCCTGCATATATTTTAACGGACGACCTGAGTGATAAGCGATCAGTAAAGTTGGTAACGATGGATGGGAAGTAGTTCCGTTTCTTAGTGTCTAATAGAAAGTGTTGGGTAACTATTTGTGATAACTTAAATTATTTCTTTCTTTTCCTGTTTTATTAATGCACTGAAGTGTAAAAATTAGCAGATTTGTTAAATGTTTACTTTTCTAATAATTTCCCAGTTTCAACTTGCCCTACTCATGAATAAAGTGATGAGGCCCATGACCATGTTATTCTTACATAAGGCGGAAGAATACATCAATTGCATACAAGTAGATCTTAAGCAGGTCTGTCAAAAGTGCTTATTTTATGGTGATAAGTCTATAATAGTGTCTTTGAAAAACGTGAATTTTAAAAACTCCGCAACGCTGCGTACGTAATAGTTCAGTGTCATGCATCTACGACCTACGCAACTGTTACTACATGCATTATCGCACCGCCTTTTTATCCAGGCCTTGTACGCCACTGTGACTGAAGGGGTAAGGTAGGATTTACAACAGCCCGTCGCGTCCGTCCGTCATCGGCCCTTCCGTCATACGTTCGTCCGTCTCCCAGCCGAGCGATTTACAACCAAACTTTGCACGTCAGTCGTACGTCCATTGTTGCAAACTAATAAAAATAAAACTGTTTACAAATAGGAAAAAAATTATCCATAAAAAGTGAAAATATTTTGCGGTATTGTGTTTCTAAATACCCAGAACAACCATACAAGTACGTAACGGAAATTAATCGATGTAAAAAAATTGCACATTAAGCATACTTTTATTATTTTTACTATTGCACAAAAGGAGCTCGTGCTTCCAAACGTAAGTATCAATTATTCTGAAGGAAAAATGTACAGTTACATAAACAAAAATATGAAAACAAGAGACAGCCAAAACAAAACACTGCACACACTACACAGCCTGGTAAAGAGCTCGGGATGAACGAGGAACAAAATGTGCAACTATAGAAGGTTGTAATTTCATCCGTTCGTCCGTCAAAATTTAAAGCTTGTCGAGGTTTTGACGAACGGGCGGACACAATTAATGGCTACCTCGGATTGACGTCGGTCACGTGATTGACGGACGGATGGAGGCGACGGGTCGTTGTATATCCTGCCTAAGTGTTAGTTTTACTTCTGTATCCTCGAGTACTCTGGGGCGACGAGCAGCTTTCCCCCTACACCGTGCAGCATGACTCAGGGCTCGAGCACCCAGTCGGAACTAAAGGGCCTGCAAGCCGCTATAATCAGCACGTCCCGTCGCTTTTGGCCTTCCCGCGAGCGATATCGTGACGCTAAACAGAATACACTCACGCTCAAGTTAATGCATTCACACACAGGCCGTGTCTGGAATGGCAGATTTCGATGGCAAAATGACCACGTGACCAGATTTTGTGTACAAAAATGGCGACGTATTCGGTAATTTGGTATTTCGTATTTCGTATCTAGCGGATGTAAGAAAAAAAAAAACAAAATGACAAAATCAGCGCCATGTTGATTTTGAACTTCAAAGCACATATGCGAATGGGTAATTAAGATGATTTTTTAAAAACATGTAACTGTTCATTAAATAAATTACGCATGTTGTGCTTTGTATATATATTTAGCAAAAAAAATAATTATTTAAGTCGTTATTGCATTATTAATTATTTTCTTATTGGCACATTATTATTAAATTTCGATATAAAATCTTCGCCGTTAATGTAAGAATGCGTTGCCGCGAGTGCTTACCAACTGACTGTCGGCAAAGTCCGAAGTGAAACTTAGGAAACGACAAATTACAAAATATAGAATTTGTCATTTCGGACACGACTTCAGTTTCCACGAGCCGTGGAAATGCTACACAGAAATACTTCCTCGCGTGCGTGCAAAAACTAGTAAGTACTAATGGCTCAGTTCATTCAGAGTCTTTCTGTTGTCACATACTCAGAAAATTTTTTGGACCTCCTGTCTACGCGAAAATTTTTGACGACAGGTTTTATTTCAATACACTTTAGGCTCGGATCAACTCTTTCGTTTCCTGGATGATTAAAATTGTTGCGTGTTTGGTATCTGGCCGCGAATCACAGGCCTTCATTTGCGAAGAGGAAGAGAGAGAGAGACGGAGAGAGAGAGAGTGTGTGTGTGACGTAACTGTGATCACCGAAGTTAAGTAACAAGTTGTTTTCTCGTAAGAAACGCGGTTAACAAACTAGATCTGCAAGAGTACATGTATTACAATATCGAAGTTTAGCCTGTGTTTACAAATTTCCCTAGTGTGTGAAAACATATTTCAGACGTTTCTTTCCTTTTGGAATTCAGTTACTCTTGACCCCACATTACTTGAGCACCTGTAGCTATCGTTAAAAAATGGTTTTCGAATGTTCTTATTCCATATGATCAGTGCAAGAATGAAATATCCATAACCCCGGATTTTGTAATACACACTACGTCTTTTTGAAAATTACTATGGATTTGAAAACAAAATTCGTATGAAAATAGTTATGTTGTTTCTCTAATTGTTATCTGGTCTTTTTAAGAATATACATGGACAGCGCCTTTCGTCAATAACTATACGAATATATACCTATAATTACTCAAGTTAACACAGTATTGTTACAATTTCTCTCTCTAGAAATTAAGTGGCCTCTACCAAGTTCGTTAATGGATGGAGGTATTAATTAAAGAAAATTATTAATTATAATTTCCTTCTTTTATTTATAATAACTACAGCAACACTCTCAATACTCAAAATCTCACAATAAATTGATACCTCTTACTGTTCACAACTAATTACTTCAATTTCATACAATTTATAATTACCACAAAGAAATCAATTAAATTAAATATTTAAGGATCAGTCGCAATAGACAGTGTATCAACCTATTCAAATATTCTGTAAAATATGTGCCCAAATTGACAGTTCGAATATTTACAATAAAATCCGTATTACACTTCCATTCAGTCCCACCTCAGTTCAGTCCATGTCCCGCCAGTCGCAATGTTCTGGAGTCCTCCAAGCGCCCTCACGCACAGTAGGCTTCACTCGTCGGTTTCACACCCTCTCGTCCATTCAAGCCACGAACACCTCACTCGCCGTCGTCCCGCAATCTCCCGTCGTCCTGCAATCTCCTGTCGTCGTCCACACTTCACTTTGCTTGCTCACACTCGGCCAGGCGGCCTCCGTCAAAGACTGCCGGCCGCTGGGTTGCGGCAGTATATATAGTGTCTTAGGCCGTCACCTAGAATCTTCCCCAACTCGCGTGATGCGTCGCGGAGGGCCGAGGTGGCAGCCAGTCTCACCAGAACACTCTTGCGTCGTCGCTAAACGTGTCGGAAACTCTAGCAGGCAAGAGGACGTCAGTGATGCCAGTAAGTCTCGCCGCTGTCGGCTTTCACGGGATTCTCAGAAGGAGGAATCAGGAGGCCGCAAGCGCATCGTTCCAGGTAGAGGGGAGAGCCAGGTGGGTCTCCGATTACGGCGTGGGGCAGCTGAGTCGGAGCCAGCTGCAGCACGTAACAGTAAAATAGAGCCTGTGATTTTTGTGTCATATCATTTCAAGACCAGGTTTACATAAAACTGAATACTATTTTTTTTTTTAATTAAAAATGTTTTGTAATAAAACCGCATAATTTTTCTGTACCCACTTGAGTTGTTGAGTTGAAAAATTTGGGTGGCTCTTAACATCGATGCCTTAAGAGCCGATGAGGGCGACATGTCAGAATTGAGCAGACCCGGAATGCAAAGGCCAAGAAAACAGGATAACCCCGAAAAAAACGCGCCGACCAGGGGCTTGGCCGGCGCGATTCCCACTTGTGAAAATCCGGGAGTGACTCGGCCAGGAATTGAACCCGGTTCCCCTTGGTGTGGGAGGCGAGCAGTATAACTGCTAACTCACTGCGGTCCCTGTACCCATTTGACATTGCGGACATAACTGTTCTGTCTTATGTCAGGTGGATGACAAACCCACCGATCATTAAGCACGTGAGCGCTGACGTGTTTACAGCTTGTACAGGGTCTACCTAAAATTATCAAATCTCATAATAAAAATATTATTACCCGCTAACTTCCCCGCGCAGGACGAGAGACTCCTGCTTCGAAAAGTGGATGGTTTGGGGCGGGAGGGAGAAGGGGGTTAATTTGTTATGCCGGAATAACTTCAGACTCTTGTACTTTGGCGTAAATGTGTGACTACTGCACGCCAGTTTAGTAAACACAGCGTGAAATGAATGCGAGACGCGTGGCCAGTTAGTAATATCGTGACAAAAATATTGTACGCTCCAGTTTAGAGATAGGAAGGGCTTCTCACAAAGAAAGTCTCTTGAGAGTGTAGTACTGCTCAAAGACGCTGCTGTGACTTTCAGTCAATCGAAACTAACCCGAGCTGATTTTTTTTGTTTGTTGTATCTTAATTTCCAGATTACAGGCCTACTTAGGCAATGAAGCAGTTGCTTCAGCCTTTTGTGACATTTAATGGGCAAATATAATTTTAGAGCTGCATTTATATTCTTTTTTGTGTCTAGTCTTATGAGGCACTGTAACTACTGAAGTAGGGGTAAGAAATCTATTACTTGTAGACAAGACTCGACAACCATATACATATCCAAGCATTAGGTTTTTGTTTATTGTTTGCTGTTCCTATGAGTGGCCCGTTTGACCTCAAATCAGCTATAATGTAATTTTAAATTTTTCTTGAATGATTGTTACTGGCCGAAAGTTTTCGAGAAAATTCCTTATAACGTTGGTGCATTACCAAAGGAACTTAAGATATTGAATGCATTATAGATTTGCAGAGATTCAAGACAAGCTACCATTTTGTTCATTTGAGTAATTTATAATACGAGTAAGGACAGAATTCTGTTTAGGACAAGTTAGAGGTCGAACACAGGTATACAGATGTCACCTTTGCAATTGGACACAGTTTATTAGGCACACCCTTGCCAACTCTGAGCCAAAAGCAGACATGCAACGAAAAGAGCCTAGCAAATTTCGTACTACCAGTTACCTGTTTTTCGCGAAAATATTCCAGGACAACTTGTACTCCGAATCACTAGAGCTCAGATCCACTTTTGTAATTGGATGAGTTTAACTGTCACGCATTGTAAGTGCCTGCCAGCGAATCACGGACACTCAGTGTTGGAGATACCTAATTCTGATTGGCCCAGTCAGGCAAGGAATAGTCTTCCGAAAAAGAAACGTAGCCAATAACCAAATGAAAACTGCACATGTGCCATAGGACATTGGAGTATAGCCTTAGCGTGACTCTTTACGCGAAAAACAGCTGGCCCTACCCAAAGCCAACAACTATAACTAGAGACCTTAAGAATACACTGATTCATTTTGGGACAATATAGAATTCAAAACATGTGTGTTAATATAACTTTGGCTATTGATCCACGCGGTGTTTGACACCTCCTGGATAATGCTGGCCCAATAGCTGCATTCCACTGTGACTGCAGACAACTAATGCGTAGAGACCTGAAAAATTCGCGAGTTCATTGACCTGTTGGCTAGACTCTACAGTCTTATATACAAATATGCCGATATCAACTGCACATTGAGTGTCGTCTGTCACAGTGGAAGGCGACGATTGGACACCGTTCTCCAGGAGGTGTCAAATACCATGCGGACCAATGGCTAAAGCTATATAAACGCACGTGTTTTGAATTCTATCTTGTCCTAAAATGAATCCGGGACTTCTTAAGGTCTCTATGGCAATGCGACGTTGTTATCGGCATATATGTGCATAATACAGTAGAATCTAGCCTGCAGGTCATTGAACTCGCGAATTTTCAGGTCTATAACTATGAGTCTGTGACGCCTCATCCAAAATTTTTAAGTCTTTTTGAGCACGGAATTTGCTTAAAAAATTACTTTTCATCATGGAAATTGCAACTTTTCTACCTGCCCGATTTTTGCCGAGAAGACATGGGTGTTACCATATCCCAGTTGTTTGTACCTTGTAACGACGCTGCCCGAGGTGGGCTGTACCATTCGACGGCGTAGATTCTCGCAGCAGTTGGGGTATTGACTTACCACCAGCTCTGTCAAAGCATGTATGGCGGGCGTCCGGCAACTTGATCGCTGGCGTGCTCATGCATGCGGCGCCCCGAGGAACTAGGAGGCTGTCATCATGTGCAGCTGGTCAATCGGCAGGGCGCGTGTGGTATCCTGTGCCTGTGACATCACTTCCTACAACCTGCGTGAACGCCGGGAGTTTTGTGACGTGCGAGCACGTATGCGGCCCATATTTGGAAATGTTTGCGGTCCTAAGAAGGGGATTGGACTACGTTAAATCAACCCCTATAAGGAGTAACGCTTCCTTTAACGAACTTTTTCCCTAAATGGTTATGTGTATTTCTATTGGTCGTTGTAGTTGGTAACCCCTCCCGGAGATATTGCTGTGTTTTATATAAATGGTGCGTGTACCTCTGGCTTGGCGTTGGATTCTGCCACTGCCCCAGAAGGAGTCACCTTGCCACCAGTTAAGTAATGATTAAAGAAATAAATTTATCTGCATAGCCCTTATGGCACTTGTAGCAGGCACACTTGGTGTCCTGGGTAGGAGGAAGGCGCCAAGATGGTGAGAGAATTTTGAGATTTTCGCAAGTTGAGAATATTAAAACCATGCAGAAATTACTTGGCAGCAAATTCTAAAGGTTATTATTTTTAAATGTTTGCTAGTCATGCGCCAAGTCTTATCTTGTTTTAAAAATGGGAATTTCTTTGGTGTTTCCCCTTACATTTTACATTGAAATTCACGAATTTTTAATCCAGCTACAATTAAATAATGGAAATGGTGTTTATTGCTGGAGTTGGTGAAGATAAAATTCGGAGTCGTCATGTTTGGTTGACCTCGTAACACTTATATAAAGCCATGATTTATTCTTTTGAGAATGTTGGAAAATAATTAAATTAAAAATTTTTCCACCTAAATTGGTGTTTCTTTTAATGTTAGTCAGTCGAAAAGATTAAAATCAAAGAAAACAACAATCTTGTTATCAAGTTTAGTGAAGACTAAAAATATTAACTTTTTGTCAACTTTGGCCACTAGTTAAGATGGTGACCTGTAAGATTAAAAATATATTATCTTGGTATGTAATCTCTGATCATTGTAAATAGAGAAAATTTATCTATGTTATATTATTGCGTTAATTGACAGTAAAGTGTTAGCTTACCGCCTTTATTTTTGGAGGAAATTTATTCTAGGACAGCAGTATAATCAAAACGTATTCATTAATATAAATTGTTGGCAATATTTTGTGAACTCCTGTAGGGATAGAGAATGGCCTTGCTGGGCGGGTTGCTTATATATATACTTGGAAATTGTTCTCCGATCTATTAGCATAGGGGCATGGCCCATAGGATTGTCATATATTGTGGTTAGAGAAATACAAAATTATGTAACATACTATTGAATTTCATGTAATATTTGTGCCTTGTGGCTAAACAAATTGACTATTTGAATATATTGTTTGATATCTGCACTTTGGTGCTTATGAATAATTGTATGAAAAATGAATATATTGCAAGAAGTGTTACTTGAAAAATAAATTTAAAAAAAAATAGTTACAAAAGAACAGAATCAAATATATCTGAAACTCCTCATGAATGTTACTGGTTACAAGATATCACCATTAGTTTTAAGTACCAGTTTTATTTTTAAAGATTTGTTTCAAATTTTACTCTACTTTACGAGGGTTTGTTTTTTCCTTTGGGGAGTTTTTGATCTGTGGAATTTCCGTCAAACTTGCTACGTCATTGGGAGCAAGGGCGTTTCAAGTTTTATAGGTAGAGACCTGAATAATTCGAGGAGTCATTTCGAGGAAAGCTAGAATCAAATCACGTGTGTTTATATAATATCAGCCATTGGTCCGCACGGTTTGTGATACTTCCTGAAGAAGGCTGGTCCAATCGTCACCTTCCACTGCGATAGCAGACAACCAATGTGCAGTTAATGTCGGCATATTTGTCCATAAGACTGTATAGTCTAGCCTACAAGTTATTGAACTCGCGAATGCGAATTTTGCAGGTCTCCACTTATAGGTTGTAAATATAATTCCACACTTGCATATTTTCTGGAACATGAGCATACATGTAGCTACCAGCGTGGGACTTGTAATTACAAGTGCAATTTCTCAATTGTAGTCCAGTTCTGTAACACAAACTTACAAACTTGTAATTTGTGTTACAGGAAAAGCCACATTTCTTTTATTTCCTATAACTCTACGCAGTCAGTATTTACAAGTACATTTGTTGTAAATGTATAATGCGTTTTTTAGTTTTAATTCGGGTTCACGTGTTTTTTGTCGTTATGGTAACTTTATATGACATTACAATATGTTAATGTTTGTGGATAGTGAAGACAATGCTATATGTATAAGACAGCCGTCCAGGTACCTACTTGCGAAGAAGCAAGTTTGTGGCAGTCTGAAATGTTGACTACAAAGAGAAATTCAGGTAAAGTTCTTAGTTTGAAAAGGTTTTGGGTGTAATAGCCGGATTCCTTAAAAACACAACTAACATATTTTACAGTTTATGAGCAAAAAAAATCACTGCAAATTTAATTACATTGGCTCTGAATCGGTAAGTATTATATTGGAATAACAAAACAAAAACCAATCGTAATGTTCAAACTCATGCAGGCACGCTTGTTATAGTTAATAACAAGTCTTGCAGAATCCATTTGAAATTGTAAAATTAGTACGATTTTATACAAGTCTCGCCTCTCAGCTTGGGTTGTGACTTCCTGCTACAAGTCTACAAGTAAACAAATTGTAGAGTTCTTGGACTTGAAAGAGCTGTTTTATAGGTAAATACAATACAATTTTGCATTTTAAACTACCTGTAATGTAGACTCTACTGCTCTTTGCATTGCCGAGCTTCAGCTGTTGGTTTTTTTGGCTGCTGCTTCAGTGTGTAGCCAGTTTCACCTCAGACCAGGCGGCAAGGGATTCGGTGCTTGTTTCCTTGCAGGCCTGTCACTGGCCCAGAGTTCACCAGGGGACGACTAATAAACTGTGATCAAACTGCAAAATTTACAGAAATGTACAAGTGTTTGAAGTCTAGCTTGTCTTGAAATGAATTCACGAAATTTACCAGTCCCTTGTTATAGACAGGGATAGGAAGATTTTGCGAGTTCAGTGGCGTGTAGACTACACTCCACAGTGCTGTGTATACTCGAACCTTAGATGTTAGTTCATTGGCTGTAGCCAGTGTCACCTAACATCTCGCAGTATGGGATTCGCTACTTGTTTCCTTACAAGTCTGCTATTGGCTCAGAGCTGTCCAGGACGTATCTAATAAACTGTTATCCAATTGCAAAGGTGAGTAAGTGAACACATGTTTGGCGTCTATCTTGTTCTGAAATGAGCTCGCGAAATGTTCCTATCCATAGTTATAGGTAGGGACAGGTGTTTTTCGCGAAAATATTTACGGTCATGCTAGACTTCAGTATTTTAAGTCCACAACTACAACTTTCTTTGGTTATTGGCCGAGTGTCTACATAAGAAGACATGTTTCTATTTGACTGGGCCAGTCGTAATAAAGTACACCGATAGTGAATGCCCATGATTCGCGGACAGATATTTGAGGTACGTGACATTTAAAACCATCCAACCACGAAAATGCTTATGAACAGAAGTGTTTTGTAGTACAACTGGTCTTGAAATCTTTCCACGAAAAACACCTGGCCCCAAGTGTGGGGGTAACACCAAAGAGTGAGTGAAAAGCGAATGAAGAGATTTGGACGGCTCTTAACATCGAGGTCTTGAGAGCCGATGAGGGTGATTGAGGTGTGTATGGAGCAGCGCCGGTATGAAAGGGCAGGGGAAACGGGAGAGCCCCTAGAAAGCCCACCGACCAACGGCATCATCCGGCACGGTTCCCAAATGCGAAAATCCGGAGTGACCGGCCGGGGATTGAAGCCGGATCGCCTTGGTGTGAGGCGAGCAGCCTAACTGCTCCATTCCATCGTCCACAGAACGGTGGGCGAGGGGAAAAATAAAAAGAACAAAATATAATAGTACAGGTAGGGAGGGGCCTGGGGTTCGTGGACGGGGCCGTTCAACCGTTGGGTGCCATGACGGACCGGCCGAAAGGCTAGTTAGCGGTGTGCGGGCCCGACGGCGTCTGGTCCCTGATCTGTTTCGGCGGGGGCGGCGAAACGGGGGGCGGCCGAAAGGATACCCGTCGGGGAGCTGTCTCTGTAGGACAGAATAGCTCACCAACTTCCTAGGAAGTGTAGATATTGATGTTGACTAGAAATAAGATTTGTAGCTTAAATTACGGGCACCCAGACGAACAGCCGCCCTCCACAAAAAATTGTGAATCTATGTAACTAATATACTGTTTGTTAATTTGTAGTAGTCATGATAGAATTGAGCCCCTGGATGGCTGTATTGCTAAGTAGGGTTAATGAATTAAATTTAAAAAAAGTCTAACTGCTCAGCCACCGTGGCCCCAACACCACAGAGTACTTTATAATATAGAGAATGAATTAGTCGCTTATTCTGTGAACTCCAGCTGCACGCGCCAGCAATATCGTGCCACTAGCCCGCAACACGTCTGAGCGCCGTTCCCCAATCAGCGCATGGTAACTTATTTGCCTACCAGCAGCTCAGCCATTAGGGAACCTTCCGCAACACGCCGTAGCCAGTTAGACAAAAGACCCGTTCCCATAGCTTCGTGCAGCCAATCAGAGAAGCGGTACGCCTACATCAGAAAGACCGCCACATGCAATTTCGTCTCTGGGTGCTAGTTTACTCTGTGATAACACTGCCTACTCTCTGGGGCAGCAGCCAAAGGACAAGTAGCTGAAGCTCCAGTATTCAAAGGATTGTGGAATCTAGCCTACAGGTTAATGAACTCGCGAAATTTTCCTGTCCGTATCTATAAGTACTGCCAACGTGTTATTACTTTGTATAGGTAGGGACACCCGAATTTCACGAAAAGATTTCCACACAAGATAGATTTCAATACACTACGGACATACCAGCAGTTTTCCTTTGCTTACTGATGGCGTGTCTCTGTGAGAAGACATTTTCTTACTTGACTGGCCAATCAGAATTAGCTCATTCCGATACAGTATGTCTGGGATTCGCCGATGGACACCGAAGATGCGTGGATCTGAGCTTAGCTGTTATGAAACACAACTGGTCGTAAAATCTTTTCGCGAAATTCGGATCTCCCTATGTATAGACTGTTCACGGTAAAATGGGCACTTTTGAGAGCCCTGTTTAATATATACTTTTATACACATTGTGTATTCCTCCTCCTTATGTAAGATTAACATTGTCTTGGGCCTCATCACTTTATTCTTGCGTCGATCAAGTGAAATTGTACAATTATTAGAAATGTAAATATTTTAAAAATCTACCAAGTTTTACACTTCGGCGCATTAAAAAAACTGAAGCGATAGAAATAATTTAAGTAGTCACAAATGGTTACCTAACACTTTTCGTTTGACGTTAAGATATGGAACTACTTTCCCCCTCCATCGTTACCAACTTTACTGCGCCCATGTCACTCAGTGTGCCCGTTAAAATATATGCAGGCAGGGCCAGTGACTTTTTTCTAAGTTTGAGTTAAAAAGAGCTCACTTTATCATGAACAGCCTTTACACGTCTTATATGCCTGCCCGCGAACCATTATCAATCAGTATCGGAGAAACTTCACTCTGATTGGCTTACTCATATAGCAGTCAATATTCACACAAAGACGGTACGGCGAGTCGCGCAGGCTAATCGCCTAGTATATTTATAAAAAATTGTACATCACCAGAGCCATATAAAACTTATAATAGGTAAAAACGAAAAAAAAAGTGGGCAATTTACAAACCCATACACGCGCTTACTTACTCATACATAGATACCTGCAAATTAGCTTTAATATTTCTGAACACTTTAAACTTAAAGCACGTGTACGTTTCCAATAGGTTTGCCATTGGACCATACTTTATATTTGACCCGCCCTAGTTTAAACTGCGCCAATAAGTTAACTCTTCCCAATCGTGTGCCCCAATCACGAGCAGTTCATTCTGAAAGGGCGTGACCACTCACCTAGGCTGCAGCCAATGGATAATCGACGGCGGCTCGAGTATATACAGTACAGTGAAGTTCAAATAATAACGCGAATTTTGCAGATGTCTACTAATGCATATGTATTTCTAAGAAGTTGTAACTATGTGCCACTATGTGTGCAGGAGAGGGTGGGGAAGAGAAGCGATAATTAGGCCTCACAATGGAGCCAGGAGCAAATGGATGCGATTGCAGAGCTACCTCGCGTGTGTGGTCAGGAAATAGTCTCCAAAAATTAAGAGACATTTGCTAATGGCTTTGATCCTTCAAAAATAACATGTATACATATTCGACCGCATTACCACACTGACCCCTTAAACTTAATATTTGTTTTAATTTTGAGACAACTGCAACTAAAACAAGGTGTCGTTTTCTCCTATCCGTCTCTGTTCAACGTGATCAATTCGAAAACGTTCGAAGATCGTTTTCAGCACGCGTGGAAATTTACTGGAAGTGAAAAATGGACTACACACACATGCATACACACACACACACAAACACACACACACACACAAACACACACACACATATATATGTACATATATATAAAGCTTGGTGATCTAGTCGTAAATAATTACATATTTGCAAACCTGTTTGGTGCATGCTGAATCTGGTGTGGCCCGGCGCTGCTGGAAAATTTTTTTCACGGCACATTTTAACAATGAACTCATGCCCTGCGACGGCGCAACAGGTGTGATCAAGGCTCCGGTTATAACTGAAGGTGGTAGTACCAGCACTCGCAAATGCAGGGGCGTGGAGTGCTAGCATTACCTTCCCTGCCAGCTGGCGGGTGTAACATCACGTGCGCACTAGCTAGTGCGCGGTTTCAACTGACGATCTTTCCACTGACGAGTGACACAGTGTCTCCCTTATTTGGACATTTTTGAAGAAAACGCCTGTGATTGGCCGTTCCAATGAAGATCTCTCTAGAGCTTAATGAACTTTGTAACACCCCACTACTTGGTTAAAATGACGTTGTTTCCTTTTTTGGGTAAATATGTCCCTATAGGTGGAGTCATTTAAAAGTGAATAATAATGTGTTGTCAATAGGGAATGAAACGTATTCACCCCTCTAATATTTGAGTTAAATTTGTATAAATACTGTTTGCAAATGCTCGGTCGAGGTCAGACGTTCGGCCTCGAGGGAGCATCCATATAAGTTTTGTAGCTGTAATTACACCTCATTAAATGTTATGCTCTTCGAGCGAGAATATGTCATGATGTGATTTTGATGTAACGATAGATGCTTGGAAAGGGCTTAAATTTTCAAAATACTAATAATTTTGCAGATATGGTTCTGATTATAATCTGACGAGTAAATGACTTATAGATCTTAGGATGTTTTCTGGGGCAGTCGTCTTTGTGCAGGAACCTGAGGATTTTCGAATAGGGATTTCTCCTTGGAAGTTAAGACTCGCCATTCGCGAGCAGTTGCTTTGGTCAGTTGGATGCGAGGAAATTTTAAAAATAATGTTTTGTGAGGTATAACATATGAATGGCAGACATGTCAACCCCACCTGGAATTTAAAAATTTCTAAAATGTTTTATCATTGCCATATTTTGAAAACACAGGAGATTAAATGGCAAATTTAATTGTGATATCAGCTGTAAAATTTAATTGCAAGATGGAATGGCAATTTAAATTGAACATTTATAGGCTAGCTAAGATAAATAATTCAAAGTGAAAATATTTTTTGCATGGCCTTTGGATGGTTGGATAACAAAAAAATAAGTTATTGTCAATTCGAAAATATATCATATGTTTCAATGTTGGAATTTCACTTATAATAAAGGAGTTTGTTAAGCAGGGCCTTTGGCTGTCCTGATAGCCAGTAATTAAATTTGTAAAGTCAAAAATATTGGACTTTAAAAATTATTTTAGTGCAATTTAACTTTTGCATGGTTTTAAGCAGAAATTTTATACTGGTTGGTTATTTAGAAATTATATGTTCCTGCATTTTTCAGTACATGGGAAATAATAAAAAATATAGCTGCATTGTGGCATAAAATACTGCGGGTATTTCTCTAGAATATTTTGTAAAGATATTTGTGTACTCACACCAAATATTGTGTTACTCTTTAAAGAGGTTCTTTGCAAATGGGGATTTTTCCCAATTATGAGATGTTTGTTGAAATCAAAGAAAGAAATAACGAAAACCGCCAAAAACAAGTTTTTCACATACCTCATGTGTTCTCATAACGTTTGGAAATTTTCACATAATTCAACTCCTGCCCCACTCAATGATTTTAAATTGCTGGAATTTTGTATAATTTGTTTTGGTGTTCAGATATTTCTGGGATTGGGGTAATACCAGCCTTTCTACGTCCTTGAGTCAAGGGCTTCGCAGGGGTCTGAGTCCGCAATGCACTCTGCTTTTTGAGCGGCGGGTTTTGGAGTTTTTTTTTTTGAGGAATGAAACATGAAGTATGTAGTGCTGAACCAGTATCATCAGGAAAAGTTAAGGTGAAGGTTAATTGAGAGTTTTTTAGGATTGTTATTGTGTGTGTTGCTAATTTGCATGATGTCTGCAGCAACAGCGTGGATACAGCGTCTGTCCAAGCCTTCGCTTCTGTAGATGTTGACGGAAGCGGGAGTCGCGGTGGAAGAGAGCGAGGCGACAGATGACCTTCACGTGAAAGTGCGGTCTCTGGTACAAAGGATGCGGGCAAGAAGGTCGGTGTAGGGAATAGGGCGGTATTTGGTGAGCCAGTTCCTGTTTTCAAACTTTTTAAGAATGTGCCGTCACAATTGGCAGCAAAATTTCCGAAATTGACAAAAGTAACTTTAGATGCATTAATAGATTTATTTTATAAACCTAATGCAGTAATTGGTTTACAGCTTTATGATCGGTAGGTTTTATATGTCGTAGCCTTTTTCAGGGACCCTGAAAATTTACAGCCTTTGTTTGGTCATTCTAGGGAAGGAAATTGGGACATTTCTCAATTAATAAAAGTCTGTCTAAATGAGTTTTCAAGTGAAATAGCCATTATTAATTTTCGCGATTATTGGAGAGCAGGCAGATGCCTAATCAGTCAATGCAGGATTTTGTTAAGCAAATCCTAGGGATAGTAAATGTGCTGTAGTATCCATGCGAGGAAGAATATTTTGCTCAGATTATTTTTTATAATCTTCATCCACGGTATAGTCACTTTTTTTCTTTTGCATCTAAACCTGCATCTTTGTCAGAATTGTTAAAATTAGCGACAGAAGTCGAGCGAACTATTAGGGATTGTACAAGGGATGTGGCATTAGTCGAGGACAAGCCTAGTGATAAGAAGAATATTTTGCACAAATCTGCAAAATTTGATTTTGTTGAGGAAAGAACAATCATGTCACTAAAGACTGCTTTCGCTGTCAGTCTGTTTTTTCCTTAACTCAATTTAGAGAGGACTCAGGTCGTGCCAATGTGACCACTCATTCGTGGTATTCCCAGACACCATCCTTTCAGGGGAATTATGGGATCCAAGGTCAGGCTCGTGATGGGAAGATAGATTCAGGGAAAATATATTGTTCCAAGGACATTGTTTGTTTTAATTGCCAATAGAAGGGTATATTAGAAGTAGCTGTCCTGTGAGTAAATGTAACATTTTGGGAAAACATTCAGTTCAAGTAATGTCTTTTGAACGCCGCTATGGCTTATTGCACATTCCTGTGGCCATTGCTGACCAAACAGTAGTGGTAGCCTTGCTTGATTCGCAGGCCTCTTGTTCCCTCATTAATAAAGAATTTTGTAACTTTTTGCTTAAGGACTTACCTAAAGTACTTGTTAAGGTATGCGAAAGGGAAGAACTGGGATTTTCTATGGCAAATGCAAATGGAGGGCGTGATAAATTAAAAGGGTGTGGCTATTTTTAAAATTAAGATTACCATCTTTTCATGGAAATTCTCCTTTTGGATGTTGCCTGGTCTTAGTCATGATCTTATGCTTGGAGTTAATTTTTTGGGAACACCCAAGCTTTGTTAAATATAGCTCAGAAAGAATTAATGTGTGCATTTTGTCATTCCCAACCAATTGAAGTAATATTTAAGAGATTTATTGGTAATTTTGATATTCCTGTAAATTCTGTTTAATCAAAGGAAATAGTCAATATAATCAAATAAAACAGTTACAGTGGGAGTTTTCTGATGTGGTCACCAATAAATTAGGTCACTAAAGTAAATAGCCCATTATTTTGAAGCTGAAGGATCAGGATACTGTATGATCTGTGCCATATTGGGTGGCACCCCAAAAATGAAAGTTTTTAAGTAAATTATTTTAGACTTGCAACAGGAAGACCTAGTTGAGGTATCTGAAAGTAATATTTCTAGTCCCATCTTTTTGCTCACAAAGAAAACACAAGGGGAATTTAGAGTGATTTGTGACTACATGAATGCCAATAAAAATATCTATGTATATCCTTATCCTTTACCAACCATTGAAAGCATGTTTCAACATGTAGGCAAGGCGAAATATTTTTCTGTGTTCAACCTTAATCCTTCTTTCCCACAGTGTGATTTGCACCCCGAAAAACATGGGGTGTTGGCAACTGTTACTCCATGGGGACAGTATCAACGGAGACGATTTCCAATGGGGGTAACTGTTGGACCTCTAGCCATGTCTCGTGTACTTGAGACGGCGTGTCTCATGTCATCGATTTTCGCCTTCTACGCCCCCGCCCCAACCAATCTGACTGCTGAGCAGTCATACTGCTGACGTCCCGATCGCCTGCCTTGAACATGTGTGTGCCCGTTCCACTTATACGACGCAAAAATTGGACTGAAGTTGCCAAATATGAACAAAACAGAAAACGAAAAGAGACTTTTATATTATGTGCTTCGTGCTATGCGGTTCAAAATGATAACATTTTATGCTGCAGCGGAATTCTAATTGTAAATTGTTTGATATTTGTGTACGTCCTGTTATGTGTCTCTGGTTAAGCTGAGTGGCGCAGGAACCCTAGTTCTCAAACTCTCCGCTTGAGCACTGATGTTGTGGAGGGAGCCCCTACTTGCTCGCGCACCTCCAGGGAGAGGCCGAGGCTTCCTATTGTACAAATTACGAATGACTTCCCCCCACCTATTCTTGTAATATATATACCACCACCAGCAGTTTGGTCGTCAGAGACTCGACTGTTGGGGTTCAGGACAGATAAGTTAAGTATTTTCCCAATGGTTTGAAGTGTCTTATTGGCTAATGAAAATGGTGGATAGTATTCATATAGCTGGTAACATGCATTACTTGGTTTTCAGGTACTGGGGAAGTAGTAGTATGAATTTTTGTTTAGCTACTTAGACGATTTCTGTGTATATAGTGAAACATTCCAAGATCATCTAGAACATTTGAGGCTTTTTCTTTCGGCGTTGAGGGAAACTGGAATAACTGGATACCTTGGTTTCGTCATCTCTGAAAGGACTCTCTTAATGGACCCCGAAAAGATCCAATAGTTGTGAATTTTCCTGTCCCCAAAATCTACGGAGTTTGCGTAGGTTCCTTGGCTTAGTAGGGTTTTATTCGAAGTTTATTTCCGACTTCGCTGATATAGCTGAACCACTAAACACATTAAAAAGGAATGGATTTTACTTTAACTGCGGGGAATCTCAAAAGCATTCTTTCTGCCTTCTCAAGGAGAAGATCTCCACAACCCCTGTTCTGCAGTAGCCGCATTTCGACCACCATTTTATCTTGCAGGTAGATCGTAGTTCGTAGGCATTAGGGGCAGTGTTGTGCCAACAGTTGAATGGAAGTTTGGCACCAGTTCCCTATGCTAGTCGTTTGTTAAGTCCCGCAGAATAAAAATATTACACTTATGAGAAGGAAGTCCTTGCTGCCATCTATGGAATGGAAAAGTATAAGGATTATTTGGAAGTCGTGGAGTTTTCTTTACATACTGATAATCAAGCACTGAGCTGGTTTTTGTCAACTAATAAACCTGAGGGGTAGTAGGCTGTTACATGTTTTAATTTTTTGGTCCAGGATGTGAAAGGAGTCGACAACGGGGTAGTAATTGCTCTGTCCCGTATGTTTGACCCAGAGGGATTTTGTGTAGAGGTCCAAGAGCCTGTAAGTGTAGTGCGGGCTGAAGTGCCTTCATTTGTAATTCCTAGTATTAATATTGATTCTTATAGTTCTCTTGTAATTTCTAGTGCTCATGTTGATTGTGGTAGTCAGACGAAAATCTGTAGTGTTAGTGTAATTGATATTGCACCATCTAGTTGAGTGATTGGATCTAGTGTCGGTTGTGATATTTTTGTACACACTACCATAACAGGAGACGACTTAAGAACCCAGAGTTTTGACTTTTAAGAGTACAGAGGAAATTTCTGAAGGAATACACCTTGCAGATCCTCCAGGATTCCCCTCAGGTTTATGTGAGTTTACAGCATCACCAGAGGAGTGATCCCAAGGGTATACGGATGAAAGTTGATATTGACAATGGTAAAGGCGGACAATATGAGGTGAGAAAAGGACTTATAGGACAGTTGGATCCAAATACCTTTATATTTACGTTCTTCATTCTTATAGCATTACGTGACCAAATTTTTCAGTATTATCATAATACCTATTTTGGGGTCATCTGGGAGAGGACAAGACTGTATCACGAATCAAACAGAAGTACTTTTGGATAGGGAGATTGAAGATATTGTTACATATTGTATTGACTGTCAGCGGACCAAACAATATAATGCGAAGATCCTTAGTCCTTATAAAGCCAGGGTTGCTACTTTTCCATGGGAACGTGCATACTTAAGACTTCTTTGGTCCTTTACCATGTACCACTGCTGGGTTTTCATTTATTCTTGTAGTTGTATATAGTTTCAGCAAGTTTTTGTTCTTTTTTCCCCTTGAGATCTATGAATTCGGTGGAAATTTGTAAATTTCTCAGTCAACGGATGCTTCCTGTATTTGGATCACCCATGAGTATTGTTATTGACAATGCTACTTATTTTGTATCTGCTGAAATAAAAAACCTTTCTTTTGCCTGGAGAGAGAAGTTGGTGTAGACCACGCCTTACTACCCCAAGGCTAATTTGGTAGAAAGTTTAACCTCAAGGTAGCTTTGATAGCCTTTCAGACAGGATCGCTTAAAGAGTGGGATCTTGTATCATATTACCTTTCTTTGCCTTTTAACAATGTCATCCATGATGCTACTCATAAGGTGCCATCTGAGGTTTTCTTTGGAAGAAGTTTGTTCCATCCTCTTATTCACGCATGGGGTTTGCATACTTTTGTTGGGATGCTGCCAACAAAAGAGAATTGGAAGAAGTGTAGGCTGAGGCCACCCACAGTCTGCGGCAGTATCATACTAAGTTAGCAGCAAGGAAGGTGTACTATAGTGTTACAATGGCTTTTCAGGTAGGGGATAAAGTGATGGTGGAGACACATTACCTTAGTAGTAAAGCAGCACAGTTTAGTGCTAAGCTTGTACCCAAGTACCAGGGACCGTTTCGTGTGTTGCGATTTCTTACTCACATTAGTGTGTTCGACGAGGACATGGTTCATGCAGGTGTTAGAATTAAGTGTCATGTGACATAGTTAAAATTGTGTACTGCCCACTAATTTTGGTGAACTTACCTTTGTTATCCACTGAAGGATGTTTGTTGATGATATAAAAAGTGTTTTTAGGTGTAAGAGTTTTTATATGCAACGTATATCATGTATTTTATTATTGTATATTGCATTTTATCTATGTCAGTTTTGGGATGCTCCCCCGGAGCTGACATTGACCACTTTATAGTATGTAAAATTGTTGTATATTTGAATTGATAATGTAGTTTGATAATGTAGTTTTGTTCTTTATTGAGTTGTTGTTGAAGGCTTTAATTAGATTCTATATTTGTAAAATATTTTATTCAGCTAGGGACTCCTCTCCTTCTAGGTAGCTAGTCGGATTTCGAAATGATGTCTTTGGGGACTCCCAATTATTCTTCACAGATGAGGAGGTGCTCTTTGAACTTGTCCAGATATAATGTACCAGATGCTTGCGCAATGGTTTTTGTTCGTTCTGGTGCAGTTTTAGATGATCCTGCAGCTGGGGATCTAGCTCTGCATGGACCTGACCAATTGAGAAGAAACGCTTTAGACTACTTTAAGACTGGCCACATCGTCTTGTGTTCCTGACATTCCTCTCACTGGGCATTGACCTTCAAGGAAGGGGTTGGTGAGACAAATGCATCTAAAAACTATGTTTTATTGTTGTATATATATATATAACTTGGTGATCTATTCTTTAAAAATAACAAAATTGGCAAACCTGTTTGCTACACCCTGAATATGGTGTGGCCCGGCGTGGCTGGAAAAACATTTTCACTACACTTTTTAATAATGAATTCACACCCTGCTATGACAGAACAGGTGTGATCATGGCTCTGGCTACAACTGAGGGCAGTAGTTTCTGCACCCGCATACACAGGGGCGTGGAGCGCTGGCATTACCTTCCCCGCCAGCAAGCGGGTGTGACATCACATGCCCCATAGCTAGGGCGCAGTTTGAACTGATAACCGTTTCGCCGACGAGTGACGTAGTGTCTCCCTTATTTGAACATTTTTGAAGAAAATATCTGTAATTGGCCGTTCCAATGAAGATCCCTCTACAGCATAATGAACTTTGTGACACCCCACTACTAAGTTAAAATGATGTGTTTTCATTGAGGTATGAATTGTATTCACCCCTCTCACACTTAGTTGAGATAAATTAGTGTAAATAATGTTTGCAAATGCTCGGGCGAGATCAAATGTTCGGCCTCTTGTGAGCATCCATATAAGTTTTGTAGCGGTGATTATGCCTCTTTAAATTTTAGGCTCTTCAAGCGAGAATAGGTCATGACATCACTTTGATGTAAGGATATATTCCTGAAAAGAGCTTCAATTTTCAAAATACAAAAAATGTTGCAATTATGGTTCTAATTGGAATGTTTTCTGGGGCAGTCGTCTTTGTGCAGGAACCTGAGGATTTTCAAACAGGACTTAAACATTGTGAAGTCAGAAATATTGGAGTTTAAAAATAATTTGAGTGGATTTTAGCTTTTGCATGCTTCTAACCAGAAATTTTATGCTGGTTGGTTATCTAGAAATTATATGTACCTGCTTTTTCCAGTATGTGGGAAAGTATTACAAATATAGCTGTATTATGGCAGAAAATATTGCGAGTATTTTTCCAGAATATCTTGTTAAGATATTTATATTCTCATACCAAATATTTTGTTACTTAAAGAGTACATGGTGATTTTTCCCAATAAAGTGACGTTGTTGAAATTAAATAAATAAAAAACGAAAATAATAAAAAATAAGTGTTCCACATACTTCATGTGTTCTCATAATGTTGTGAACTTTTCACATAATTCAAAATCTGCCTTGCTCAATGACTTTTACTTGCTGGCATTTTGTGCCATTTGTTTTTGTGTACAAATTTTTTTGGAATTGGGGTAATTCCAGCATTGCAACGTCCTTGAGTCAAGGGTCTTTGCAAGGGTCAGACCCCTGCTGCTTCCTTGACCCAAGGAGGCAGCAAGGCTGAATCCCAAAATCCAAAATATTGCGGTATGAGCAAAATGTAAACAACTGGCAAAGGCCAACAAGAAGAAATGGTTTTTCCACGTAGGTCAGCCATATCATTTGCTGAGCTAAGTTCAAAACATGAAGTGTGCAGAAAGTTATTTCTGTTCAGTTCCTTTATCTTTTCTTTAGTATGCAAAACCTTCAGTTTTTCAGATTATTCTCAATTAAAAAAAAAAAACAGATTCTATGAGAATACTATAATTTCAGAGTAATAATATGTCATATTACATATTTTTCAAAAATACAATTCAATTACTAGAACTCAGGTACATATATGAAAATTTTTTAATTTAAACTTTCAAGAGCATTTTAAATTTTGAAACACATAATAAAAAGAGCACTTTGAAACCATAATGCCTTTAGTGTAATTAACAACAATATTTCCAACATGGAATATACATATATATAATTTCATGACAAACAATTCTCTGGCTATTTAGGGCCAACCAAAGGCCTACGCAAAATGTTTACCCTGTATTTTGAATCCATTCACCTAAGCTTCATGTTAATGGATCTTCCTTGACCAAAACTCTCTTTAAAACTTGCATTAATTTCCACAAGAATCTTACGTAAGTATCACCATCTTGGGTTCATTTGAAATTTTATGAGACATGGCAATAGAAATAACATATTAAAAATTTTAAAACTTCAGGCTGAGTTTGACTTGCCTGCCATTGAATAACATACTTAGAAACTTAGATTTAGCATTTTTCTCCCCTCGTCTACTGACCAAATCAACTACTTGCAATTAGAAAGCCTTAACTTTCGAGGAGAAAAATGAAAATATGTTTTCTTAGAGTGTCATCAAAAATATTATTTGCAAGCAAAGTTGATCTTAAAAGTTTCAGCCCATGTTAGGGTGTCTAGCCTTACATCAAAGTGACGTCATGACCTACTGCTTGAAGAGCCTAACAAGTGATAGAAATTATCTTGATAAATTACATAACTTCTGATGTGATGATGCTCCCTCGAGGCCGAAATCGTCTGACTCCGAATGAGCAGAAAAATAAAGCATATTTACTGTTACATTTCAATTAATTCCTAGAGGGGTGAACAATTTTCCAAACCCCAATGAAAAATCATTATTTCGCGCTGAAAATACAGGAGCCAATAGAATTAAGTTTTATCATATTATGAACTACAACCGTTATACTTGGTAATGGGAGATATCAGATTTCAATATGCACTAGAGGGGTATCAGTAATGATCGGCGAATGAAAGTTCTTATCTCTTAACATGTCCAAATAAGGACGACACTACATTACACAAACGGCCGTTTGAACGGCGCGCCGACCTTCTGCGCAGATGAAGAACGCACCCCCGCCACAAAGGGAGGACGATCCCAACGCTCGGCTCTGCCAACAGCAGCAATGGAAACTACCGTCACCATAATGTAACTTGTTGATCCAGATACCGTATGCATGACGTTCCTCTTTCGTAAGTGCCGTGAAAAGCTAAATTCTTACTGCTGTGCCGGGCAACCACAACACCAACGAGCAGCACAAAGGTAGACAAAAAGGTTGAGTATGAGTAAAATTTTCAATTTAGTCCAATTTGTTTCACTCTCAGCAAAATTTTCACGCGTATATAACGAGCTGCATTCGTTGTCTAGTTGAATGGTTGAATAGGGGGCAGACCAAGAGACAACATCGCGTAGATTTTCTTGCAAGTTGTCTCAAATGTCTTAATGGGAAGAATCAAGTACAACACAAGGAATGTTTGGAGTGAAAAGTTGATATTGTAACTTAATAGTAATTTGCACAATAGAGCATCTGAGAAGAGTCATTGTTCGTCTGTTGTACACACAGCGGGAAGTTGTATATTCTGACATGTCAGCAGCTTTCAGTAGTGGTACCCAGTAAAGCTATAGTCCGTTCTCGATTGGAAGTGACTTATGAAAATCAACCTTTGAAAAAACACTCTAGGCATAACATGTCAACCTGTTTTTTCAATAACATGTATTCAACAAATATATAACACTGTGGTTAACTTTAGAGTACTGTATTATCGAATAAATTAAACTTTACCTCAATATCTTCCTTAACTTGTAATACGTATTTCTCTTTAAATATGAATTAACAACAGCGAGAGCAGCGACGTGTTGGCAACGGCCGGTAAGACATAGTTCACAGTGAAGATATAATTTTAATCTCGTTTTTTAGTATACTATTTGTAAATTAAACAGTGCCTATTGAAATATTCAAATATTTAGGTAGCCCCGATGGCGACATATCTAATTTTTACAGTTAAAAAAAAAAACAGCGGAAAATATCGTGAGTAGGCCGTAATTTTAAGGTGTTGTTTTATCGAGTGAGAGCAATTTTGAAGCAACTGTCTGCTGAGCGAGCTTTGTCATTATCTCTCTCTCTCTCTCTCTCTCTCTCTCTCTCTCTCTCTCTCTGTCTTTGTCTCTTTCACACTCGGGAAGTTTCACTTCGCTAGTACGTGATACAATTGTGCATGTTTTGAATTGTGGCAAATTTCCTACTTATTACAGCAATATAATGATTTTTGAATTTGTCATTTACAACTGAAAAGAGATTTTGATGTTTGAATACTTATTTTAATATATTTAGATACGGTGGCGGGGCAGAAACAAAGTGAAGTTGGCAGACGTGGTGAACCATGACATGGCGTGTTGCTGTTTTACCAACCGAAGCGTAAATTATACCTACTCCAAAAAATACTTCAAATTACCACATCACGTTTGTAGACGTTGTGTTTTTTTAAACCTACCTAAGCAAGTTACGATGTTGTGACAAATCTGTGTTTCCGCGGCAGTAATAAATATACTGTTACGGTGTGTTTCGTTAACCGCTGCGTGTGAAATAGCGTGGCGGGGCTGTTTGGCGATAGTTACGCTGGCTCTGTGTGTGCGTGATTTCAAATATTTGATGTGAACTAAGTATACGTTGTAAATGTGAACTGTTTTTATGACTAAGTTATTTCTTTACATCCACGTATGTTTATTTATCGCAACGTTGTACCTTTGCCCTAGGTATTTGAAACACCGCCGTGTAACGTGATTTACTACCAATCCCAACAAAATAACCAAGCCCAGCCCCAACATATTTCATACATATAAATATGAGTGGAATAAAAGTTACAGATAGGCTTATTTGAGAGCATGTCACAGCTATATTTTAGGTTTCTATAGCAAAAAATGAGCGACACGAGTTGCGTGCTTGATTTTAATGTCGCTTTTTCGTTGGATTGTCTATTCCTTCGTTATTCGAACTGATGCCGTCCTTTTAAAGAAATAACCCAACACATATCAATAACAAAAAGATAAATACTACAGTTCATTACCCCACAGTTATAACAGTGTTTAATACAGTCGTGGCAAAATATTTTCGTGCATTACGTGTAATGTGCTATGTCGTGGAAAACAAATATGTTAATGAAACGTAACCGTAAGAACTATTGTTAATTCAGGCATTTTTAAAACGTCATAAAGCTGACCTAAATAATGTTATAGGCCTAAACTGTGAATATTCGTACGAAATGGTTTTTGAAGTAGACCTACGACAGAATTCTTTGAAAAGCTGTAAACAGTAAACAACACATTTGACAGGCATAAAAGTAGAAGTCACATTTCAATGTTTATTTTTAGGTGTAGCGAAAGTATACGAACTCATGTATACACACAATGGCATGTAAACATTGATTTTGACAGATGCTACATGGCAGTCACATGGTAACGTTTGTTTACGAAACGGGCCTACAAGTAGATATTTAGAAGGGATACGAGAAAGTTGCTTCCGATGGGGGATGGACTATATGTTCGTATTGGTGCTAGTTTCTGATTGCGAATAGCGGCAGTCATGATGTGACGTGCTCTGCAGGATGCTGTAATTAAGCGAGTATAAACGGGTTAAATTTGAGAAATAACTAAACAGCGTCGAAATCACAGCAACCATGCAATTGCTGTATGTGGAGAATAATAAAAGATACTATCACAACAATATGCAAATTATGTCCAAAAAAAATTTATTTTTCGCGTAATGTTGCTCTAGATTAATACTGGTGTTTCCGTGGGATCTTAGTCATATGTATGAAAATGTTGATTTTTAATTACGTGTGAAGGATTCCGAACTGGGTAAAAAAATAATGTAAAAATGAATTTTTAAGTGTTCAGTCAACGTTAATCCATTATCGCAAGGTTTTCCGTTTCTTTTTTTATATTGTTTTTGCACAGAATGATTAGTGACGCATCATCGTATTGCTAGCTTTGCATTTCAATTTGCCGGAGTCAAGATTTTCGCTTCCCTGAATTCTGCGAGGCATGGCGCAGTTCAGCCAACAACGTTACGTCACAGAGTGGATAATTACACAGAGGCGGACAGGCTGTGCGATTGGTTTTGCCAAGCTCTGGAACGGGCGTTGTGTGTGATTGGCTGCTGCATGCTGCGAGAGGTTCCCTATTGGCTGCGCAGCTGGCTGGTGTCTGTGTTACCAGGCGCTTGTTGGCGAACGGCTTTCCAACGTGCTTCTGGCTAGTGACGCCATTTTGTTGGCGCGTGCAGCTCGAGTTCGCGGAATAAGCGACCATTTAATTTCTATATTGTTAATTATATAGACGACCCTTAGAAACTTGAGAAACTCGCGAGTTCAATGGCGTGTAGGCTATACTTCACAGTCTTATATACTCTCGTACAGATATCAACTGTTTATTGGTTGATTGTTGTGGTAGTAAAAGGCGGTGGTTGGGCACACTTTTTATTGCATGTTTGTTATTGGCTCATTTATATCCAGGAGGTGTCAAACAACATGTCGACCAATTACAAAAGTAACATGAACGTACAAGTGTACGAATTCCAACTTGTCTCGAAAGGAACCCCCAAAATTCTGGGGTCTGTGACGATGCTTTATCACAAGGAAAGTTTGATGTTTCCTAGGTTTCAGCGTTCTGTAAGTATGTCACAAAATTTTATATCAATATCGATTGTGTGTGTATGAAACTACATTACCATTTCTTAGGCCAATGGGAATTCCGATAGTCAAACACTGAACCTTTACAACTGGCCTGCAAAGCTGAGTCAAAAATGCATCATCAAATCATACAAAGGTTAGGACGCTACAGTGTCTTCGAAGATGGCTCAAGAATTTTTCGCGATTTTCCAGTATCTCTAGTTCTAGGTGAAAGTTCCTTATACCGCGAGCATTGCCTACAGTTGGACAACAGAGTTCGTGGAAATATAGAGGTGGAGTGGAGATATTTGGGCGGCTCTTAACATCGAGGTCTTCAGAGCCGATGAGGGTGATTGAAGTGGGTATGGTGCAGTGCCGAAATGAGGGGGTTGGGGAAACGGGATATCCCCGAGAAAACCCGCCGACCAACGACATCATCCGGCACGATTCCCACATACGAAGATCCGGAGTGTCCCACCCGGGGATTGAACCCGGATCGCCTTGGTGGGAGGCGAGCGGGCTAACTACTCAGCCACCGTGTCCCCGCGGTAAAAAAAAAAAGTTTGGTCACTGTTACTATAGGGAATTTCTCAATACACATGCAGCCAATTGGCGAATGAGTACTGCAACATCTGTATTCGTAACTATTCTGTGGTTTGCGTGGCGGGACGGGATGTGCACAGATGTGTGGCGCACGAGACGGGAAGGATTTAGCAAGGCGCAATTAATCGCGAACGGACTGTACAGCAGATGAGCAATCGACCAATGCGAATTTCCTGCAGTCCGCACGGGACTTGGAAGAGCTTCTCATTACAGAGCTGCGGTCGTACTTCCCTGATTACAGGAAGCACATTGTGTGTCGGTCTTTCTTTCAGCAATCTCGCGAAACTCATATACACGACTTGCAAAAATTACACGTCTCTCCCAGCAGAGGACGCGATTTGCAGGATTTGGCGCCTGGCGGTTATTATACCCTTGGCGGATATGGACATCTTGATTCCAGGCGTTGCAGTACAGTGTGATTATGATTTCTTTTAAATGTCGCTGTCCATTCGTGGCTACCACCAACTTTTCGGACGCTACGCTCAAGTTCTACGTCCATGTTATTCCTACGCCTCAAGAAAGAAAGCCAAAATAAGTCTAGATCAATAAACCAAAAAGGACAAAGCACTCCATTTGTTCGCATTCAGTTCAGTAAACCTTTGCATGAAAACTATTTCTTACTAGTAGAGACCTGAAGAATTCGCGGAGTCATTTTAGCACAAGCTAGAATTCAAAACATGTGTGTTAATATAAGTTTATCTGTTGGTCCACGTGGTGTTTGACACCTCCTGGAGAACGCTGGCCAAATCGCTACCATCCACTGTGACAACAGACAACAAATGCGACGTTGTTATCGACGTATATGTACATAATACTGTTGAGTATAGCCTACAGGTCATTGAACTCGCGAATTTTTTAGGTCTCTACTTACTAGGCATTACCAACACACATATTTTGGCTCTGTTTTATTGATATTAATATTGAATGGCATATTATTATTTACAGATACGATACAAATACAAGATTAGGTATAAAATATTAAGTATAAAACGCTTGTGTTACATTACATATTTACCAAACAAACAAACATGACATAGATATTTTTCAAATAATTTAATCAAAAACTTCGAAAATACAGCGCACAGTCTGTAATTAAACTTCCGATACTAAAACATTAAAGACAATGGAGACGTGAAAAATTCGCGAGTTCAGTGATACGTAAGCTAGACTTGACATTATTTTGTACAGTCTGCAGTATTATGATTAGAGAGCTGTAAAATTCGCATTAATATTAAAGGAAACGTTAAACTTTAAACACGAGCAAGGGCCATGTTTTATCAGACACGCCCTGGGTAACTCTGCGCCAGTAAATGAACACTTCACAATTGTGTGCCCCATTCACTTTCAGTTCAGTCAGAAAGGGCGTGGTTTCACATCTAAGCAGCAGCCAATGGAGAAATTACGCCGTATCTAGTACATACAGCACTGTGAAGTTTAGTCCCATACCGAATAATAACGCGAGTTGCGAATGTCTCTAGCCATTGGTTGCTTGCTCTCTCGGTGGAAGACATACTTCGTATTTATTATTGGTGCGGACATAGAGTACTTCGCGAATACAGAGATGAAACAGCCTCTCATTCTGTGAACTCCCTCCCGCACACGCCAACAATGTGGCGTCGCCGACCAGCGACGTGTCGGAACGCGGTTCGCCAATCAGCGCCGTGTAATTTACTAGTCAACCTGCACCCAGCCAGTAGGGGACCTTTTTTCGGAGCAACGCAGTAGCCAGTCAGACACAAGGCCCGCTCCAGAGATTCGCACAGCCAATCAAAGAACAGATACGCCGATATCAAAGGATTCGCCTTGCAGTTTCTCCTGTGTATTGATCTACTCTGTGGTGCGGAGTTGTCCAGCCAGCAGACGTGAAATAGCAGGTATATCAATAGCACGAGCAGAACAAACGGCGGCAATCCAGCCAAACACAAGTAGAGTAATCCGCGGGCTTGTGACTCAGCTCCGAACTGCGTCGAATCCTTGTATTCACGTGTGTAGAACTTGTGCAGTGTTGAATTATTATAAATATCCGCCCACCAAGAGGCAGTAAACACGCGACACTGAAAGCATAAACACTGCCATGTGACTAATACAGTATAAATGCCAGATACTTTGTTTACAGTTTACAGCTGTTCAAAGATTTCTGTCATATAAAAAAAAAACCACAACATACGAATGTTCGCAATTTAGGTCAATAAACATGCGAAACGAGCCCGTGAATTCGGTAGATCTCCAACAATTGTTTACTGTGAGAAAAGTTAACTGTATCATGTTTCCGCGTACTGTGTACCTGCCAGAACAATTTATTCCGTGTGTCCGCAGTGGCTGAGCGGTTAGCCTGCTCGCCTCCCACCAAGGCGAACCGGGTTAAATCCCCGGCCGGGTCACTCCCGGATTTTCGTATGTGGGATCAGTGCCAAACGAAGCCGCTGGTCGGCGGGTTTTTTCGGGGTACTTCCGTTTCCCCCGCCCTTTCGTTCCGGCGTTGCTAAGAGTCGCTCAAATATCTTCACTCACTCACTCACAATTTATTCCAGCAATGGATCTCCATCCATTACTGGAATAAATTGTGAGTGAGTGAAGATATGTGTGTGTGTGTGTGTGTGTGTGTGTGTTTGTGTGCGCATGAAGCTACTTTCACATTTCTCTGAGACAAAGAGAATCCTGACAGTATGATTGGTCCGCGTATTGCAAAACCGAGTAAAACAAAATTGAGTCGTTCGGTTATAAAAGGATTAATACACTACAGTCTTTAGAAGATATGTTAGCTCAAAACATTTTCTCGATTTTCCAGCGTGGCTATACGTAATTAGAGATATGAGAAATTCGTGAGTTCATTGGCCTGTAGGTTAGACTTCACAGTCTTATATACTCTCATAAAGGTATTAACTGTTTATTGGTTGATTATTATGGTAGTAATCGACGGTGGTTGGACGAAAAATTTAGTGCATATTTGTTATTGGCTTATTTATCTCCAGGGGGTGTCAAACAACACGTCGACCAATTACAAAAGTAACATGAACGTACAAGTGTGTAAATTCAAACTTGTCTAGGTGTATATATATATATATATATATATATATATATATATATATATATATCATACATGAACGTACAAGTGTGTAAATTCAAACTTGTCTAGGTGTGTGTATATATATATATATATATATATATATATATATATATATATATATATATATATATATATATATATATATATATATATATACACACACAACCCAGACAAGTTTGAATTTACACACTATATATATATATATATATATATATATATATACACACACACAACCCAGACAAGTTTGAATTTACACACTTGTACGTTCATGTATGATATATATATATATAAAATCTAGTTATGGATCAGATGTTACTACTTTATAGTTTTCTAACATGCAGCACTTCAAACCGTTGTTGGCTTGCTTTCCGAAGGAAAGAAATGCATATGATATTGTTCGACAATTAGTGCAAACAAATATTTAAAGTTTTACAGCTTTACTTGTCAGTTTCTTGTTGCATTGTTCTATTAAAGTGTTTATACGATTGTTAAGCATCAATAGATGCACTAACAAACATGGTCACTATCCTAATTGTCACACAAAATACAAACAAACTCACGAAATGTATTTCCGAACGAAAGCAGTCAAATGAGTGGCCAAACAAATACATACGGTTGATTCAACAAAATATTTAGTTAAGAATCTAATTTTATTTTTGGCCCAAAACAGAGATTTTGCTTATTCAAATAAATTTGTTTAGACGAACAAAAGTAATTTTGTTGCTTTTCTAATTTTGTTTGCTCAAAAATATATTTTGTTGGGGCATCTAAATATATATTTGGCCCTATACAAACAAATATTGTGTTCTATTATCTCTTAGTGTAGGCTAATTAGTTATATTGATAACTTCTTGTTTTTCCTCGTGTGTATTGATCACAATTGATTTGACACGTTCAAATTGTGGCTGGGCTGATATACCGGATTACACTGAAAAGGCAACTTGATTGAAATTCGGGTAAAAGTTTCTTTTAAGTTTAGAACAAGGGTCGCCTCACCTTCATTCCCCAACATCTCTCAATGAATCTCTCAGCATATGCTTACAATATATATTATTTTCACAACTTGGAAATCCTAGAAGTGTTATATTTCACAACCAAACAAATCCGAAAGTCATTTGATAGGTTGTATACTGTACACAGAATAAGAAAAAGTTATAATGAGGGAATTCCCTCACTAGTGGGAAGTATTGTTGTTGAGTTTAGATTCTATAGATGCTGTTCACGATAAACTGAACAGTTTGGAAAGCCCTTAAGCTCAACTTACGGATGTTATGCATTCCACCGCCTTGAGTAAAATCAACATTGCCATGGGAATGATCACATTATCATAGAGTACTTGACACATTGAGGTCTGCACACATTTAATGACACTTAAAACAAATTAGAAGTGAGTCACTTTATTCACTACTGCAACAACGTCGGTTCTGTTGGTGTCTGTGTTAGAACTCACCATCGTCCTATTGGTCCAAACCACACCGGACACTATCCTGTACTTTACAACGATAAGTATTGGCCGCTCATCAACCAATGGAGAGCCGAGCTGATATTGATCCAATCAAATGTCGTTTATAGTATTAAAGGATTTACAATCAATCATGTCACGTTGAGTGGCTATAAAAAAACTATCGTTAGCAATATCATTTAACTGCGCTGCCGTGTTCTTGTGAGGTCGTGTTAAATACTAGCCGAACAAAGACTGCGCATCCGTGTGAGTTTCATTCTGAACAATGAAGAAATTCTCAAATTAGCTTCGCTCGAGCTACACTCGAGTATAGTCTATAGAGTGTTAAGAATGCAGAGGCGAAGTGGTGGCGCGTATTGTTAACTGCAGCCACGCACGCCAGCAAAATGGCCTCACCGGCCATGCAATACACTCTAAATTTGAATCAATGAGAATTTCACTGTTTCAATAAGTCAACACTACCTGACTGATTCAACAGTCACTTCGGTGAATCTAACTGATGAATCAGTGAACAAATGCTAGCTTTCCTTCAGTTATTGATTTAGTCACATTTTACACTTATTCATTAGTAATTTTTTCACCGTTTTGCAGTGGTTTATTTTTGACCGATGGCTCAATTAAACAGCGTGTTAAAATGGCCGTCAAACATAGTTTAAAAATGGCCGCTAAACAACGTGTAACAAGTGAAATAACAAACAAATAAACTATGAAAACCAATACAAAATACTTTCTAAAATGTGTTTCGTCTTTCAAAACACCATTTTACGAGGTAATACGAACACCCAGCCTTTCATTATGTCTTTACGTCTTTCATTTCGTTTGCATGTAATCATCACAGTGTTCTGTTTGAAGGTTTAAACTGCAGAAGAGAGTTCACTCATATATACTATTCGTTTCAACAATCCTAACGCTACCAATTCAATCAAAAGCGAAAAGTGAGAGCATACAATTTAAATCTTCATGTTCTCGAAATATTTTATGATAAGTTGTGTTCCAAAACATTTCAGTTCAGAACTACCTTCGTGTTTGGCTCATTTGAATTGTTACGCTTCTTATCTTCCTGTCCCCTTATCACGGCCGGCCAGTATCGAAGAAACTCATTTCCGATCGGCTCACTCGTGTAACAGATTGTCTTCAAACAAAGACAGCCGGCCAACAGTCAAAAGAAAGATGCAATCAATCGTGAACGTAGGATATTGAAGTCTAGCAAGAGCGTAGAAGATTTCGCGAAAAACACGTGACCCTACTAATGATTAATGGGAACATAGTTCGTTCTAACGGCAGGCGTGCAGCGGAGAAGCAGGCGGCAGATGCGCTTCTGCCGACCTCGGCTATTACCCGGCGTCGGTGGGCGACTACTGAACGGTAGCAAGAAGCACCCGGTATTTGCTTATAACTGTACAAGACTGTTTCCTACTCGAGGCGTTGCCCCCCCCCCCCCAGCACTTAACTTCTGCATCTCGCTGCACGCCGCGTGTTTGTTAAAGGGTGCTTGTCCGCCGCTCCGAGTCACGCCGACTGCACCTTGCGGTGACTCGAGAGGATCCACCTGAAATTGCGCAATGCACGACTCCTGCTACTTGCGCGAAGGAAGAGAGCAAGGCTGAACTCGCGACAGTTCCTTCGCGTCCGTCAGCCACCCGTCTGCTGTTTGCAGCATGCGCTGTTCGGAACACACCCATTACCGACGGCACACATCACATCAGCAGAGCTTGTGGTAGGTCAGGACTACGTCAGTAAGGAGATATCCGCTACGTACCCAGCTAACCTACACGAGTGAAGGAATGGCCCTTCACTCGTGATTGCACTGGACCTCTTCCCAGCATTTTTAAAGGCTACCATTCCTGTCATTCACACCCTTAATTTCCCAAGCGAAGCGCCAGCGATACCGAGACGTCATTTCTACAACACGTACACACCCTAGCAAGAAGTTCACCCGTAATTTCTACGCACCCCTTATAAGTCGGGTGCCTCTGCCGGCCAACCAAATTGATAGCTTTCAAGGGTTGATTCTCGTGACACTGACCCGAAGCTAGAACGCTATCACCACTCATTTATTTTCTCGAAAGTAAAACGTGCGTGAACTTTAACTTGCATCCACTTCCTTGTAGATGTTGTACCTTGTAGTTACCCTTGCCACGTACCTGTAGGTATTCACGGGAAGATTACACATCGTGAACACACGTGTTTTGGATCAAACAACACACACAAGCACTGGCCATCTCTTCCCAACAACCCTGGATTGTGGGAAACGGACGAGCAGCCAAAAGATACACTGTCTGTGAAACCGCACAAACTGTATTTGGCGGTTGCTTCTCCCCCGAGTGGGCCCCGCTAGGGACCTCTAATCCCCAGATTGGTAGACGGTTACCAGGCCACGCACCCTTGCGGGGAGAAACGTAACTTTACACAAGCGAGAACCTGCATGTGCAAAGCAGGTTGGTGTGGTAATTTACAACTTCCTGGTGCCTTTGTAAAAAGGGGAGGTCTTAAGGAAAAAGTGAGAGAGACACTCTTTGCATCGGGCCGAGCACACGAATATCAGCCCTCAGTAGTCAAACAGGCAGCTAGTCTTCAGCCCAGAGAGCAGGCGCAAGTTCTTCGTCGTCTGCAAGAGCCAAGAGAAGTTCCAGTACCCAGTCACCTGTTCTCGCCGCCTGTACGCTCTGGACCAGAAGCTTATACCGACTACATTAGAGAATATTAGAGGAATCCTGAATTGCCACCCACACCGGCCATAGCTCACTTGACATCTAAAGTACTACTGCCAACCTCCGTTTACAGACCACAGGAAACACTTGTCACTCCACCAATGCCACAAAAACCTGCACAGCGCAAAGCTCCAGTAGTGTTGAAACGTTGCCCAAATGACCTTTCGTCTGCCATACTTGCCAAACGCACAGTAGCAATTATAAGTCAAGATTTCGTGTCCCGCCGAGTAGCCACACGGCCAGTTCTTTATGCCGGAAAGGCCCCGGTACCACGTCAGAACTGTACCCCCTTTTAGAAGAGAAACTGGCTATCTCTTCGAACAAGAGACCGCTATTCTCCCAGGTATTTGATTATTATTGTATGCCGATATTAACTGCACATTGGTTTTCTTCTGTAGCAGTGGAAGGCAACGATTGGATCGCCACTGTCCAGGAGGTGTCGAAAACCGTGTGGACCGACGGCTAAAGTACATATAAACACACGCGCTTTGAATTCTAGCTTGTCCCAAAAGAAATCTCCGAATTCTTCAGGTCTATAAGTAAGCTTGAGCTCGCCTGGCAACAGTTCCCCAAAGCCGCAGCGCCCGACAGCTGTGTGTCCGCGCGGAAATGATCACCTGAGTCAGTGACGCCGCCGCGCCGTCGCGCCCATGGGCGTACGCGGGGCTGACTTCGGGGGTCCTTGGGCCGGTCACGCAGGACCGCTCACTGTCTCTCTCGCTCCTCCACGCTCCATCCTTGTCGCGCGCGTGGCCCACGTGGCGACATCCCGCCCCTTTTTTTTTTTGCTCGTGCTGGAGGGCCTCGAACCCAGAGCGGTAGCTGCGCAGATACCCCCCCCCCCCCTTTTCCAATAACCATCCACCCTTCGCAAGCTCTCCATAGGACGGCATGCCGGGGGCCGAGTCACGATCCCAATACACAGGCCTCCTCATTGTCTGCCGCGGCCTTGACGTCAGGATAGCTTCCACTCCGTCCAACCCACCCATATTACATCTTATCCGAACAGACGTGAAGAATTCGCGGATTCCTTTTGGGACAAGCTATTATTCAAAACGCACTTGTTTATATTACCTTGTCCATTGGCTCTTACAGGTTTTAACACATCCTGGACAGTGGTGGTCCAATCATCGCCTCCCACTGTGACAGAAGACAACCAATGTGCAGTTGATATCGGCATATTTGTGCATTAGACTATAGAGTCTAGCGAATTTTTCAGGTTTCTACCTATTCGCGGTGTCTTCACACGTTTTGAATCTGACCTTTGCAAAATCACTCAACGTATGACGCGTTTGGTTGTTCCCTAAATATTCCGCCGCTTAACGCCCATACGCCACATAATTAACCTTGTTGTCATGAAGCCGGAAGCTGGAGCTTCCATAACTTGCTAATATCTTTGAATTATACCCCCCTCTCTCCCGCCATATTTGACTGTCGCAAGAAAAAGCCAATTACAAAATATTTAGTAAGTCAGAAACCAACAGCAATACTCAGGGGAAGGCGCTGTTGTTGTGTTGGTGCACAGCACCTACCACGATATCACCTTGTCTGCAACATTTTAGTTGTGAACAAGTATACTCGGGATAAAACACAAGTTTTACAGTGGTTTCAGATATTGCAGATAAGAAACGTACCAAATCGGCGTTATTAGATAGTAACATGCTAGAATTCACTGTTCTATAATTACTTGAGCGCACTTCGCGATTTCATAGGCTACTGGCAGCTAGACGGTGTCATTTACCTGTGCGGCCGCTTTGCAGGACATTGGTTGCCCAGAATTTGAGCTTTGCAACTGGCTAAAAGTGTCTTCGCGACGAGCTACACAAATCATTTGCCAGTGACAAGAGTCAGAAAGGACACACGCCAATTTCGAATTTAGTCTACTGATAAGTGGGGGGGACTATAAAAATTTCACGAATTCAATTTAGGACAAGCTACACTGCTAACACATGTGCATCTCATGGTTGCAGTTGGATGACAGTTTGTTAGACACGCCCAGGTGAACTCTGAGCCAATAAAAAACCTGCACGGAACCAAGCACCGAATGAATCCCTTGCCGTCTGATCTGACCACACACTGGGGCAGCATACAATGAGGCTCGAAAATACACGGGACAGTGGAGTCTAGCCTGCAGGTCGTTCAAAACGTGAAATTTTCCTGTCCCTGCTTAGAAGTAGGGATAGGCGTTGTTCGTGGAGAATATTTCAAAACCAATTGCACTCCAAAATACTTTTATTCATATGCATCTTCGTGATTGGACGGTTTTAAATATCACGTGCCTCAAGTGTCTCTCCGCGGATCATGGGCATTCAGTACCGGAGTAATCTATTACGATTGGTCCAGTCGAACAGGAATACGTCGTCTTACGTAGACATGCGGCCAATAACCAAAGGAAGTTGCAGTTGTAGACGTAAGATATTGAAGTCTAGCAAGACCTTAAATATTTTCGCGAAAAACACCGGTCCCTAATTATAAGTCATAACGCGAATCCTGGAGGTCTCTGCAAAAAAGCCATTATTGATGCGCACTGTGCGTAAACCGCTTCAGCACTTGTTTCGTTTTCGCATAAAATGAACCGTAGGCTAATTAGTATTGTGTCTCTTATATCCACCATTATAGGAACTACATTTCTGTCATCTCGGCCTTACCTCTCACCACAGAACAAGTCTTATTGGTTCACACCACGTTTGACACGCCTATCCCCCTGAATAAAGTTAATTGTAATCCATTCACAGTTACTTCACACTTTCCTGTAGCCCTGCTAAAGTTCTACTTCCAGGGTATTCCTCCGCCTCGTGAAAACTACGCTTAACTGAGTCTAGAAAATTACACCAGAGGACCACGCACTGAATTTGGGCGCACTCACTTGTAATGGTATTTTGCATTAGAACTATTTCTTACTAGGCGCTACCAAAAAAAGTGTTTTTTTTTTCACTGTTTTTGTTCACGTTTATTAAAAATGAAATATTATAATTTATAAATAAACACACGCAAAACTTCAATTTAACAAAAAATAAGATACTTTCATGTTGACAGAGGTATAAAACGTTTGTGATATATGGCATATTTAGGAAATAACTAAACACGTCATACATGGGGTGATTTTTCAAAGGTTTGATTCAAAACGTGCGAAGAAACTGCGATTAGACTATACTGTCTCGATGTCAGCGACAGTGTAGCACCAAGTAGATAGTCTCCAACTCAAACGTTAATTCAAATGTAACGAATAACGCAATCTATATTGCTGATTTTAATCGTTATAAATGGCATTATTATAATATTTATTCACGATGATTGCGTTGACGAGCTACGAAGTTCTTTGAACATATTGGCAAGCATTAACGACACAATGAAACTACATTCATGCGAATTTTGTCCTCTGTGAGAGATATTTTTTTTTATTGTAGCCCGACTTACTGTTTGGAATAGTGCTCTCGGTATCAGCCCATACACATAGTCCCTTTTGACTAGATGGACTGTGATTGGACTATCTTGTCGTTTATTATTTTCAGGTATCTAAAAATCAGTAACGCATAGGAAAAATCATTCAGTGTTATGCCTCGTAGTGTACTGCACGGGCAACAAATAATCAATAATGGTTGCCGATACTGCGGCCAAAACCACGAGGTAAGATGTTTATTTTCTGCCAATGGTCAGGGACTAGAGAGAAATGGAAAGATTTGGCTGGCTCTTAACTTCGATTTGTTGAGAGCTGATGAGGGTGAAGTGAGGTGAGTGTGGAGTGGTAACGGAATTCAAGGACGGGGTAGATGGGAAAACCCCGAGAAAATACGCCGACGAGAGGCATCGTCAGGCACGATTCCCACATGCGAAAATCAGGAAACGACCTAGCGCGGAATCGTACACGGTTCGCCTAGGTGAGAGGCGAGTAGCACGACCACTACACCACCGCATCGCCGTCATGTACCAGGAAATTTCCTGAATTCACAGAGGCCGCGGTTGTGAAGTGGTTAGACCACTCGCCTTCAACAAAGGCTAACCGGGTTCAATCCCCGGCCGGATCACTCTCGGATTTTCGCACGTGGGAATCGTCCGGATGATGCCACTCGTCAGCAAGTTATCTCTGGATCTTCCTTTCCCCCGCCCTTTCATTCAGACGCTGTTCCACACTCACCTCAATCACCCTCATCGGCTCTCAAGACCTCGATGTTAAGAACCGCCAAAATCTCTTCACTCACTCGCTTTACTATACAATGAAGGCACCAAAACTCAGTTTTATAACAATGTACACAAAATTATTTCTTACTAGCCATTACCACCATGCTTTGTTTCTCTCTTTCTAAATAAATATTTACGGTGTAAAAATTAAGTTTAATTTTTAGGTGACCTAAAATTGGAAGTTAAATTAAATTTAATATCATCATAAGTTTAAAATGCTTGTTGGCAGATAATTTATTTATTAAACAACCAAACATGTTTCACAAGAGGCAGCTGTCCGAAGGTTTGATTTTAAAAACTATGAAAATACTGTGAATGGACTATTGTACATTGGCCGTTGATGCACATGGCAAATTTTAACTGGCTAGTGCAGGTGAGCTACAGGAACACTTCCCAATGGTTTATTAGTGTAAATTGGTGTAAGTTGTTGACGAGTACTTCGAAAAATATTTATCCTGCTTCAACACTTAAAGAATTAATGTGGAAGTGTTTAATTTCTTTAGAGAGTCGCGAGTATGCTTAGCACACGGAAAAGTGCGTATTGCTGTGACCTCTCCGGGAGGGAGGAGACCACGCACTTACTAGGGCATGCTCGTAGTCAGAGATACAGGCACCTACTCTTTAATACAAAACTCTACTTTTATTCAAATCTCAAGCAATACAAATACCGTCAAGCAAGTGCCGTCATATTAGTACAAGACATTAAGATGTGGCATTTATACTCTGCGATACTTTACCTCGTAACCATGCTTCCGGAAGTGTTATTAAAACATATGTACAGGCTTACCGAGGTCTCGCCGCAATCCAGCATATACGCACCTCCTGGCAGCCCTTGCTGATGGTAGCCGCAGCATGACCCCCTGTCTTTGGAAGATCCAGTCGTCCTCGCCTGGAAATACCGGGGCCGCACGTTGCAGTGGAATGTACAAGTGAGGTCAGGCAGTCGCTACAGTGTGGCAGCTCATGACAAGCGGGAAGTCTAGGTACCCCTGGCGCTGAACAGCAGAGCCCGTCGGAGAGAGCCTTGCTTGTTCGCGGAAGCCGATACGGTAATTTAAAAAAATGCGTCCTTCGCGCACTAGAATTGTCAGTTCCCTAGGACGCTGTCAGGTATGTGAGGTTGCGTTACATGTACGGCATTAGTTAAAGCATGTGAATACTATTTACTTCTTTATGCCATTATGTTGGTATGAATATCTTAATTGTTAACTCTTTAAGTACACTTATGATATGATGTACATAAGTTTGCAAAACAATTTCATTAACTATAATAATATTGAAAACACTATACGTGATATTGTTATTGTAATACAAAGTTTAACACAATTTTACCTAATACAAATTGTTGGTTAGTTTGACAATACTAGGAGAATTACTACACTTATTTACATATTGGTTATATGTTACATGAGTGTTGTTTGGTCCAAGTAGCTAAGAGAGTAATATAACATTAACTACAAATGTAGTCTATGTTGTTTGTGTTTGTGTGCCGGCACATTAGTACTACTTACAACTGGTTGCTATTGGTTTGTATTGACTGCGGAGAGGGGACAGGATTGGGCTCGGCTCCTTAATATCACTACTCCCCATATTAGAAATAACGAAAATTCTTATTAGAACTGGTGCCTAACACTGTGGTAAAAGGAAATGTAATTATGGTGCACCAATTGCAATCAACAGTTCTGAATAGCACCATTACTATGTGTGGGAAATGATTCTACTGTTTGCAATAATACATGTTACTTCAATAATATCTTTATAGGAGATATCAGTCTTGATTCTTTTCACAAAAACGATATTTTTATGGTTTAGATGGAATTATTTTACATAGTATACCTTGGGTAGCATTTACAAATATTTTACATATTATAAGTTAGTGAGTGTTTTTACATGCCAGTTACTAGGTAATAAAAGTAATATTGGAAAAGAAACAAAGTATTATGCATTCAAGGGGCCCCATATGAAAATGTATAATTTAATGGCATACTCACTGCATGGCTCTGTGCTGCCGTCAAGTGCTCTTTAGAGCTAAATTACGGAACTGTTTATTGTGCAACTGTTCGCTGCTGCCCTCTGCCGTCTAGGACTGTCTCATAAGCACTTTGTAACCCTGTTACTAGGTAGCGCAGTCTGTACTGTCGCAGTACATTTCAGGCGTGCCAACTTCTTATTCTAACTACATATATCTGGGCGTGCCATATGTGAAATTATTGAAGCAGCTATCTTGTTGTCCACCTCTGTGAGACATAATTAACGCAAGTTGGCGTGCTTTGCAAAGTAGTAACATAATCTATATACTAGTATGTAAAATTTACCTATGTTAGGTAATTCAGTCTTGTGTTTTGAATGGACTGTATGAAATTGGTATCGGGCCATATGGTGGCTTCCGTTTGATGTAGCACGTGCACGTATTTACTTACTGAGCCTAATAGCAAATATAGGTAACATAATTGCACGTGAATCTTGGTCTTATTATATTCTCATATACAATATTCTGCTAGTTCGCTCTGTTTATGTATGTTTATGTACCCTCATTATACCGCTTGTGCCATGCGATTCAGTAAAGAGCAATTCGTATGAGCTTATAGTAAATTAATGCAAGAGCTATAATAAGAACTACAATTGTTGACAGACTTATATAGTTGTAATTTTCTTGAGATAAAATAGAAAAAACCTGTGTCTGCACTAGTGAAGACCTGCCTGCAACATATTCAACAGTGGGAAGCTGAGTGTGTGTTATCTTCCAATCCTTATTTAAAGTTTAATTGCAGAATAAAACAATATGCCTTCATTTAAGTTAAGCTGTTGCGCCTCAAAGTTACCGCGTTGAAGCCATTGTACAGGCAATATCGTGTGTGAGATTGCTAGGCTAGGGCTCTTTATATCGCAAACATGCGTTGAGTGAATAAGAGTCAACTGGTTTCACGTGAGCTCGCAGCCGCATGGTAAGTGGACTTTAATGGTGCCAACTTTGGAGTTAGGAATTTCCTTACTTAGTGATTTATTCATACATCTTAAGACTAGATTGCCAGGCGCATTGGTGATAACATAATGGTGGGGTTCAAGAGCTTGGACAAACAAGGGATTACCTGCTTCACAATGAAATGTACAATATTTGAACAAGATCTCAATGTTGTCTAAATTTATAGCCACCTTTAGGTGGGTTTATTTGGGGGCTATCGACGATCTGTTTGGACAGAAAAAATATATCATTTACCTGCTCTGGGGGATTGTATATTTCTCTTGTCTCCTGCATTGTCATATCAATAGTTATTATGTTTTCAGGAGTATCGATATGACAGGTTTTGTTTTTGAACAAGTAAGAGACTTTGGTCATTCGAAAAAACTGCCACGTATTTTTTATGTTTTGGACTGGAATTAGTATTTTCAACATTATTTTTGTGGGGACAGCATGCATTCCATCAATGGCATAGTAAAAAATTTCAAAATGTCTTGAATGGGAATGCTAAGTTTTAATTTCAAAGAGCTAACTTTTGATTGCAATTCTAAAAAATCTTGAGTTAAAGTTTGTCTCGAGACAGCTTGCAATGGTAAATACTTTTGTTGGCATTGTTGTACATACATTCTAATTCTAAGTTCGTTCACAACATTATTAACTAATTGTAAAACCATGCTGGTTAACATTTGTGTCTGAACTTTAGTTGTTTCAATCTCATTATATTGATGATTTACCTGCTCTGTCATTGAACCAATATTACTTGTAATAGAATCTATTTTTACTTCTACTTGGTTTTTTATTTCAGAAATACTATGAATAGTAAGGTTCAAGTTTGTGTTAGAGGCTTTTACATTAGCTTGGATCTCATTTAATTGTAGAGCGAGCATTATGTTGTTTGCCAGGAGGGATTCTAGGTGGCGGGAAGTGGGGCTGTCGCAGCACCATGTAGCGACATCCCCAAGGAAGGTAATTGTACGTTTTTTTTTCTGTTGGACATGGACACCTCAGAAATGAATTCTTCAACAATATTACTACTAGTTTCACTAAAAACTGACATAATCTACCTGCATTGTAGCAGACAGTGCTATTCTTCTGTGTGCATGCGCTGTGTTACCATACATTGAGGTTCTCAGGCACGGTGGTCTGATGAAGTGGTATGGTATACATAATTGGAAGCGTATCTTCGTATTGTAGTTGCAACGTCAGCTGCTGGAAGTACACCCCTGCGGGCATCTTATATAATTGCATGCCTGTAGCACCCATTATAAACCACAGGACAAAGTACAGTGTGCAGATTTGGGCGGTGCCCATGTCAGGAACGTGTCACCTGTAACATATAATAACATTAGTATTTAATATTTCCGATCTTTATGTACCTTGTGCTAAGAGTATCAATTTTTGTTTGTCCCCGCTTGCATACTTCTATAGCAATTGTAGAAGGTCCCAAAATGTCATGTATATGGTATGGGCCATGGTATTTCAAGATAAGCGCTTTCTGCCTGGCGTGATTTTTCACCCATGCAAATTGACATATTTTCAGGTCGTTTTTCCGGAATTTTGTGTCAAATAGTTCTTTTTGCTTTTGTTGAGAGGCGACTAAATTGATTCGAGCCTGTCGCCAGCTTATTTCAATTGTTCGCACCAGTTGCTGGCACATGCAGAATATGTGTATGTTATGACGTGAGATGGTTGTAATGCTTCAACTCTGTGTAGAAGGAAGAATGGGTCATATTTAGTATTTCTGTTGATGGCAGTGTTGTAATTGAAAAGAATATAAGCTATGTATTTGTCCCAGTGTGAGTAATCCTCATTAGCACAGGCTGTGAGTTGTTGTGATAATATCTTGTTCACTTGTTCCGTTAAACCATTGCAAGCGGCGTTGTAGGCAGTTGTTTGGAGTTTTTTTATTTGCCGCTTGCGGAACAATTTGGTCATAATTTCATTGTTAAATGTGGCACCCCTATCAGTGAGGATGGAATTTGGGGCATCTATATTGAAGAATTACATATGTAATAAAATTAGTGCAAGTAATCATGTCAATTGATTTTAACTGGGCGGGTAACAGCATATCAAGTGAAGAATTCAGTCATTACTAATACATATTTGTTTCCTGATGCTGATGTTTGTAGTGGTCCTTTGGCATACAAACTCCAGGAAAGTAATTAGGGGGGGGGGTTTATGGGAGTCATATGACCATAGGGGTTTCTGATTTGTGTGTTTGACTTTTTGGCACATGGGACAATTTTTGACATATTCTTTAACATCTTTCTTCATACTGCCCCAGTAGTATGCATTCTTTGTTTTTTCTAATGTTTTAAACTGCCCAAAGTGACCTCCTCCTAGTAAGGCATCGTGGTGGGCAGTAATTATTTCGGGTACATAGCATTGGGGTACTAGAGTGAGCTTCTTCTCGCCTGCTGGCATACGTAATTTCATGTATATCTCCCCGTTGCCTGTAATTCTATAACGTCTGGCCAACCAGAGGTATTTACCTGTTGCCTTATCTGGTTCTGTAAGGGCTATCATCAGTTGTGATATGTGCGGGTCATTGGTGTATTCTGCTAGAAATGGGGATGTTGGTGTTTGCATGAGCGGTGCTTGTAATAAGTGGGAGTCATCATCGACCATATTGTACTCCTGTTAATGTATATAGACTGGATGGTAGTGTGAAGTGCTGTTATTATGTGTAATAATAGTTTGACAATTTAGGCGTGGGTCGAGGCAGATGGTTTTGATTTTGCTTCAACGTTCTTGAATAGAGATTTCATTGTTAACTTGGTACAGCTTTGTTATTATTTTTGCAATTGCCTGTAAAGGCAGGTATTCCTCATTTATTACCATTTTTTCTGTAGTGTAAAGTTCTTGTTTTACTAGCAGTTTGATATTTTCCCAGTTGTTTGTTATATATTTGGTAATGTTAATTTTGACTTCGTCGTCTTTATTTGGATTGTGTAATAAGGTCTCGGCTAAGGCTTTATAAAAAGAAGTGCATGTCATTAATTCCCTTTTTACCTTATATATGTTGTTGTTTAGTGTATGTTGTGTCTTCTGTATGTTAGTGTATGTTGTGTCGGATGTTGTGTCTGCTGTTCCCAATGTTGGAATTCTACTCATTGCATTAGCTAGTGTGTTAAGCTTGCCCTTGATTATGCATGCTTCGAAGTCATATTTGTTAGAGTGATCACGAGTTTCTGGATGCGAATGTTATGTTCGGCCATAGGCTTCAGGTAACATAGTCTTGCATGTTATGATTATATTATAAATTTGTGACTGTACAAGTATTGTTTAAAATAGATGACAAAGTATTTAATTGCTGATAGCTCTCTCTCTCTCTCTGTGGCCGACCATTTTTTTCATTTAAAGACAATTTCTTTGATGAAAAAGCGGTGCGATCTTTGCTGCCTGGAACTTCCTGCATTAGGACCACTCCTATCGCTGTTTGCAAAGCATTACAGGCTAAAAATGTACGGCGGTGTTCATCAAACTTTGTTGGAATGGGTGGATTAAGTAAGGCAGATTTCAGTTTGTCGAATGCTCTTTGCTCATTCTCTGTCCATTTGAATGTTGCCATTTCCTTTGTTAATTTAGTTAATGGTTCAGCAAGTTGGGCATAGTTTAGTATGTATCTTAGTAAATAGGACATAAGGTCAAGGAATGTGTGCAGTGTCTTTACATTTATAGGCTGCACCATTTGTTGAATGGTTGTAATTTTCTCTGGGTCAGTCTGAATCCCTGCCGGCGTAATGTAACGTCTGAGGATCATGATGTCCTGCTCCGCGAAATTACATTTCTTAGTGTTAATCTTTACGTTGCATTTGTGCAACTGTTCCATGACTTTCTGAATGTTTTGTAAGTATTCACTGATGGTGTTACCTATAGTGAAAATATCGTCTATATAGGCGACAGCTGTGTTCCAACACAGAGGACCGAGCATAATGTTGACGAAATTAACGAAGTAATTCGGACTTGTGGCGAGGCCCATTAGCATACTGATGTATTCATATACACCGACATCATCAGTATTAAAGGCGAGTTGCTGTCAATCTTGTTTGCGTACAGGGATGGCATAGAAGCCACTGAACATATCTATTGAGCTTGTATACCTTGAGTTTTGAAGGATGTTTATGATATCCTCCATTCGCGGGATTGGGTACTGGACTTTCTGAAGGTGTTGGTTCAAAACCCAGAAGTCCTTGAGAAATCATATATCTCCTTCGCGTTTCTGTATTACAAGACTCGGTGCGGCATAAGGGGATTCCAACGGGGCTATTATTTGAGCATCTAGCATTTTTTGTACTTGGGTGAGTACTTGTTCACACAATTTAGGTTTGATTCTCTAAGTATGTGTATGAATCGGTTTGTCTTCTGTGAGCTCAAGCTTTATCTAATAATTTTTTTTCTGTTAGTTCTGCGATCGAACTGGTGAACCCGTCTTTGTATTGCTGTAATAAATTTTGTAGTTGGTGTTTTTGTTCTGGTTGTAGTGCGGGGCTTATGTTACCAAATGTGATGTTCTGTGTGTATTCTGCATGTGACTCAATTTTGTGTAAATAATGTTCATTGCAATTATTCATATCCCACGATGATCTTGTTATTATTTGATGTGTATATGAGCATTGTGTATTTAAACAGTACTGTCACTTCATCATACTTCTTTATAAAATCCACACCTAATATTATAAATAATTTAAGATTGTCAATTAGTAGGAATTCTTGCTGAGAATTGTAGCAAGAAATGCTGATATTTTCCTTAGTTTTGTATCTTGGGAAGTCAATGTCATTTGTGGTTCCTACTAATATAAATGTTTCATTTGCCAGTTCACACTTATCTTTAGTAATGACTGTAGATGCTATGTACAAGCACGAGCAGCCGGTATCCAATAACACATTGTATGAGCTGTCGCATATCCGGACAAGGACGTGCGGTGTCGACATCTTCACGAAATTAACGCAGCACTCGTCCTTGATGGTCGGCGAAGCATGTTTGTTTGTGGCAAGTTATTGGGACCTGTGGCTCAGTTTCTGCTTATGCTTGTCATCATTTCCACTAGGTTCCATGTTGATGTTGTGATTTGCAGTTGTTGACAGTGCATTGTATTTTACTGCAGTTGGGATACACAGTTTTGTTTGTCCAATGGCAAAACTTTTTTGAATTTGTTAAAACACGCCGCAATGTCAGTGTGAAATCGCTGGTTTTGATTGCGGAAGAGTGGGCATGCTGCTGCTCGGTGACCCGAATACAGGTACAGAGCACATGTCATGGCTGCCAGTGAGCGAGGACCTATGAAGGTCGTGCATGCAGCACTGATGTTACGGCCGTGCAGACTCATGTAGTCTTCCGGGTCGGCCTCGGTGCACGTTGTCGCTTCCGTGTGTAGTACTGTGTCAATTTTCGCGGGAGCAGTGTTGTGTTGAGCCTTGATAGTGTCCTTGCGGGAGTCGTCTCGGTTACAGATGCATTCCCCTGACTTGCATTTTGTGTCCCGAAAGGTGATACACGATGACTTGTTTTCCGCGATTTCCTGTGTCTGAATTTTTTGTGTACACTGTAATGTTGGTCGCCTTGGCATTTGAAAATGTTCACTGTGGGAATTGAATTTTGCTATTTCCGCATATGATTTTGAGGGCACACGTTTACTAAAGAGCACCTCACATGCGTTTATGAGGTGTTACACTTTTATTTCTGGTTTCTTACTGTCCCTGTGTTTTTTTTTTAATATTATTGCCCCACGTATGATTCTGTTCTGTATTTGCTCCCTTTAAGGACCCTGCCTGCCTGTCTTTATCTCGATTATAGTGTCCCCAGCATATGTTGTCCCATGGGCGTTCCTGGCTTTCGTGATGTACCCTTAAGGGGCCTGCCTGACTGTTTTTGGCATACGGGAAATTCTGTTGGTAGGGTAGGTTTCTGTAATGTTGCCCTCTGTGATTCTCGTGAAATTGGGTGTTAGGTTCCGCCCTGACGTAAATTGGCATAATTTTGTGGGTGGGGTGCCTGTGTCTTTGTTGCGTTGAGTTTGGTGTGTTTTACATTCCTTTTATGGTGCCCTGTTGGTATTCTTGTGATTTAATTCTTGTGTAGGGGTAGTTAGCTGAACCTTGGGGGTTTTAATCTCGCCCTGGAGTTTAGTGTGTTCTGTAATTTTTTCTTGCTTTCCATAAGTTAGTTGAATTTGTAAATTCCTAACTCAATGGTGTTTAAATTGTGTATCAGTTGTTCTAGAGTCTCATATTGCAGTGGTATCAATTTGTCCGCAACTGTTGGTAGTAATGATTTCCAAATAATTTTTTCTATCTCGGCCTCTGGCAAGTGTGGTTCGTCCTTGTTTTTATAGAAAATTAGTGTTTCTACATGAGCCTAGCAATCTTCGTTTTCTTTTTGTGTTTTTGCGTGGAGCAGATCTCTGTACTTTTCTGTGTAGTCAATTGGTGTACATGTTGTTCGCAGTTTTGTTTCAATATGGCCATTCGTGTAGTAGACATTTTCGTATACTCTTCTGGCTATACCCTGTAAATAGAAATTCAGACGTTTATGTTTTTCTACTTCGGACCATCCATTAATTTCACTGGCAGCATTGTATGTGTCTAGAAATTTCTTCACATTTTCATGACTTTCACCTGAGAAGGTGGGGATGGATGCTGGGCGTTTTAAAATGTACTGTTGAGGTTGTTGTGAATTAGGGAGTTGTTGTACGTGTGTGTCGTTTGTGTCGTTCACATATTCGTGTTCGGTGTTGTTATAGATATTGGTGTACTCTTGTTGCCTGAAGTGTTTTGAGTGGGCGTGGCCTGAGATAGCCACTCGTACAAGATTGGTATGTTTTATGAAACGAATAGTTTAATACTGTGTTTTGTTGTGTGAGTGAAGTGTGTTGTATGTCAATTAAAGCTGTGTTCTCACTGAGTAACTCGAGGTGTGTTTTGTTCTGTATTGCGCTCTCGGCGTGCTTTTTTCGATTGTTACGGCTTTGACCAATTTTCTTATTGACTTGGACGCTAATTTCCCTGATTTGCTAGTGTCCGCACGTCAGTTTAATGTTGTATAGCGTAGCCTTAATATCTAGCATGCACACACAAGCTTTTATAAAATTTAATTTCCACTTGCGCACTTCTTAAGTGGAAATTTGTGTTATGTCAAGGAAAAACGGCCCGAAAGGCGGTGCTGTGGCTTAACATGCATTAGCTTAGAAGCTAAGCGAACACACACTCTCTACTATACAAAACAATGGGCGACTGTAGACCAGGATTTTGTTGATGCCCCAGTTTTACTCGCGCGCTCTCGGGCGGCCGCAATATACTGTGTAGCAATACACTGTAAGCTTTGAATGAGTGCTTTCAATGTCACTACTGTTTACTATGGGGTTAAACAAGTTTATTGGCTGAATTACGTTAACCTTCGTGATGCAAACCCTGTAGAGAGGTGGGGAACGAGAAGCGTCTCCACAATTTCCTCAGTTAATATATTAACTGTTTTCCGTTAAAATTTACTTCAACTTTTTACTGTAATATTAAGGGGAAGGTCGGAAGCGGAAGACGCCTCCACAATTTGCTGTGACCTCTCTGGGAGGGAGAAGACCACACACTTACTAGGGGGATGCTCGTAGTCAGAGATAGAGGTACTCGTTAATACAAAACTCTACTTTTATTCAAATCTCAAGCAATACAAATACCGCCAAGCAAGTGCGGTTCGTCTGTTACGATACCTCACGCGGCCTAGGTCGCCCTAATGGGAAGTATAATCACCCTGATAGCGTAGTCGGTATCGAGGAGGCTCTCTCAACGATGGGCGACGATGGCGATGACCACAGGACCACCGGACTGGTGGTCCTCAAGGTGGCCGTCGATCGGGCAGGGCCTTCGGCATCTGGAGCAAGATGGCCGCCATTTTCCCATTCTTATATACTGACGGCCGGACCTCGTAACCATTCCCCCAGGAGTGTTATTAAAACAGATGGGCAGGCTTGCCGAGGTCTCACTGCAATCCAGCGTATACGCGCCTCCTGGCAGACCTTGCTGTTGGCAGCCGCAGCAGTATGCAACAACGAAAATAGAGTGGCGGTCATTTTGACGTGAATAAGTCATAACATTTTCAAACATAGTGGGAGATAATCCAGAAAATTCGATGATAACAAAATCGGGGGATGCAGTTTGGCATCGCAGCTCTGAATCTATCGTCTACATTTTAAATTCTATAACAACACTCGATTGCCAAATGAACAAAGAATATGCTACGTTGAGTGAGGACTGCGAAGCATCGTGCAAGGTGGGTTGACGAGGGAGGGGGGGGGGGGGTGCGGCAATTTTGAGTTCGTTTCGCTGCGTCTCATAACTTCTGCGTAGTACAACTTTTGACTAGGAGAAGCAACGACATTTGTTTGAGATTCAATCGACAGCTCTCGTCAAGATCAATCGATTGCGCGTATAAAATAATTTGTGTGGTGTGGTTATGATAAAATTGTATGCGTTTAATGTAAAAAAATTAAGAAAACCAAACACATTTTCTGTCTATACTCGTCGAAAAGTCAAGTCTAAATACAGAAATCGTATACGGTTGGAAAGAGCATCTCAAAAGCAATCCAGTGATACCCATAAAACCCCATATGATCGAGTGAAGGGGTACCGGGAACGGTAAATAAACGTCAAGGCGTCCGAGCGCGTCAACGCAGACGAAATCAGGCAAAACAAATGGCCGCGTCCCCAACACAGCCCAAACCTAATTTTTTACGTAACGTATCACAGTCGTTGATTATACGCCTGGAAGTCTAACGCGTGACTGGCCACATCGTGGTCTTTTAAGGCTCCCTAAACCGTACAGTCGATGGGAAGGAGTCACGGTCTCCCAAAATTTGGGGAAAGTTTCTATCTGCGTACAGTCATTTGGCGTAAGTTTTTACCAATTAAGGGTAACATTTTACCACAGGTTTTGGATCATAACGGAGGATTTGCAGCCATCCACCATATTGTATACTTTACGGCTAACTATTTTATTTGCAAGAAACTTGATAGTTAGTAACCCGCAAAATTCGCGTTATTATTTTACGTCAGGCTAATCTTCAGGGTCCTGTACGTAAAGGAGACAGCGTCGATTCTCCATTAGCTTCTGCATGGATGGGAAGACACGGCCATTTTGACTGTGCTCCACCTGATAGGGGCACACAATTGTGAAGTGTTCATTTATTGGCGCAGAGTTACCCAGGACGTGACACATGAAGTATGGTCCAATGACAAACGTAGAGCGAAGATACGAATGTTGAAATGTGTTTAACGTGTCCCCAAATAATAACGCGAATTTTGCAGGTCCCTGCTTAAAGCTATATTTTATTTAAGCATTTTAATGTTTCATTATTAATTAATACGACTCAAAACAGTGATAAAGTAGGTGTGTTGCTAATACATAGCAAGATATATATTTCCCATGCAAATTGTCACTAAAGTGGATGCACTCGAATGCGAAGTGTTGTCCCTTCCGTGTAATTTTCTAGTCTTGGTTTCGCTTAGTTTGCATGAGGCGGAAGTGTATATCCTCGAAGTAGAACTTCAGCATGGCTTCAGAAAAGTTGGAAGTAACCGTGAATGGACTATAGCCGATTTGCGTCGTGGGAACAATAAGCGGAATGGAAGTTACCATGGCACGAGCTGGAATGGTCAACTAAATGCTGTCCACGGTAAAGTAAGCGGTCTAGAAACACACCTTCGAAAAAATACCACTGCTCATAACCATGGACACCCGAATTTCGCGAAAATATTCCCGCACATGCCATATTTCAATACCCTATGAGCGTACCTGCAGTTTTATTTTGCTGATTGGTGGCGTGTCTCTGTGATAAGACATTTTCTTAGTTGACTGGCCAATCAGAATTATGTTGCTCCGATACTGTAAGTCTCTGATTCTTGGGCAGACACTTAAGACTCGCAACATCCAGATCACCCGATTGCAAAAATAAAAGTGGATCTGAGCTAAAGTGTTATGAAATACAACTAGCCATGAAATACAACTGGTCATGAAATCGTTTCGTGAAATGGGGGTGTCCCTTCCCATAACTATGCATACACTCTACACAAAAAAAATGTTTGAACTTTTACAACGAAAATCCTTGGAAACCCAATTACCAAGAAATCCGTTTGCAAAACTACAAACAGTTTCCTTGTAAAATCTGCAGAACATATATTTGTAATAAATGATAGCCTTGTATTACAACTTACAGTATTGAAAAGTGTACATAAAATTATCTTGTTATTCTAGAAAATAAATGTGATGAATTAATACAAGAGAATATCTTAAAAAAAAAAATTCAAAATATAATTTATGAGGAGAAAAAAAAAACATTGCTCTTTGCTAGCACGGGGACTAGAACCTCCGCCTTCAACTACGAAACCAACTTGACTTGCGTACTTAACGCTTATTTGTGTACGAATACCTCAAAGTATTTACAAAATGATTAAGGAATTTATGTGATTAAGAAGATTACATTTACCAGTACTGTATTTTGTTTAATAGTTCCGTGTAGCTAGGAAACATTAACCGTTAATGAGTAATACGGTCGCGTTTGATTGAAATTGTCGTTTTAATATGTTTATTTAAGTTCTTTGAGCGTTTTACGTTATTCAAACTCGCAATCGATTTATTTTTGCAAGCACCTACACTTTACACCACTCATAGTTTTTACACAAACAGCTACATACAGTTTTACGTTGTAGGTAGAGTGTCCGCCATTCTGCTGAAGCTCGTGGATACAGGTTAGTGCAGTACAAACATTTCTTCAGATCTGCTACAAACACGGCCCTTGTAGTTTCACAAACGAGTAGTTTTACAAGAGAAATATTTGTACTTTTGCAAGCATTTGTTAAATTACAAAGAATTTCTCAGTAAAAATCACACAACTTTTTTACACTGTAGTTTACATTACAAACTGGCATGGATGCTCACAGTTATGTTGGTGACGAGTCAATAATACCGTTATGAGAATAAATGTCGTGTTGCGACTGTAATCTTGAAATTTATAGACACTGAAGCCAGTGATTTTTCTTATATACATACACATTACAGCACGAATTTGTGTATTTGTAGTATGTGTACACTCATAACAGTTCCGCGGCTTCATTTGAATGGCGCATGAATAATTTGACCGCAGACCCATGGAAATATTAATTTCACATACGGCGTAATGATACCAAATGAGAAGAAAAGTAGATGAATGAAGGGCTCTTGAAAGTGGTCACGCTGTCGTCAACAGCCTATACCTACGGACATGCAAAATTCGCGTTATTATTTGGCATCAGGCTGAACTTCACAGTACTGTATGCACTAGAGCCGGCGTCGTTTCTCCATTGGCTGCTTCACAGAACTGAAGTCACTCCCTCTAAAACTGAACTACACGTGATTGGGGCACGTAATTGTGAAGTACTCCTTTATTGGTGCAGAGTCACCCAGGGCGTGTCACATAAAGTATGCTCAAATGACAAAAGTATTGCAAAGGTACAGTGTTTCAAGTTTAACTTGTCCCCAAGAAATTACGCGAATTTTGCAGGTCACTGCCTATACCTATCAGAATATCGTAAACTCAGCTACGCCCGGCTACCAATGCTTACGTAATTGGGATTTACGAGCTGAAAAGTAAATGAGTATCGTTCCCCCATGGTGGCGTAATGTCGGGAAAATTGTTAGCAGTATCGCCATGTAAACAACTCATTTGCCCCCGCGTTGTCTATCCGCTAGCAAGAACACGAAATACAAATATATTAATGAGCAATTTTTAACGTTGAAATTTTAAATTTTATGTTGAGAAACCGAAAAAAAAAAAAAAAAAAAAAGGGGGGGGGGAATTTGGATTCCCGTTTTACTCGCTCGGGAGTTCGTATGTAAAAACCTCGCACTACGCTACTGTCTAAATGTGATAACGTTTATGGGTAGAAAAAAAGGGGGAATGTGTCTGATACGTTCTCAAGCCAAATAAAAAACCGTGAGCGAAGTTTCGAAATGGTGTGGCGGATCAGTACATTTAAGTATGCCCAGTAGCCGATGAGCTGCGTGATAGCCTAGGAAGGCTCCCAATGTAACCATATTGTTGAAAATTCCTTATCATTTTGGTAGACACCGAAAAAGCTCAGGATTTGAGAAATTCGTTTCATTCAAACATTTGTACGTGACATGTTTTACATGTCCTGTGAGATTCACAAGCTCGTAACAAAACCCTCCGCGTAAAGACGAATTCAGTCATGTGCAATCCAGTAATTAAATGTAAAAACTGTCTTGTCTCAAGTACACTGATGGATCATGAAAACAGCGCACCACGGAGAATCTATACGACGACAACCACGAAACGATATATAGGATGAAGCAAAATTGCATGTCAATACTTCGGGGTAGCATTACTCACACATGGAAGATGAAAAAAATGTTAAGTGAACATAGCTCCGCAAACTCTTCGTTTCTTTACTACAGCCCATAATAAATAAAATACAGTGTATGTCCCGCGGGCTGTATTATGTTACTGTGGAATGCCATCGCAGCTGTAATTGGCAGCCTCATACCAGTCGCGAGGCGTCCTGATTTGAATGCACTAGACTTTTATTTGTGGGGAGAGTGAATGCCGTAGGCACCCTCCTTAACTGCATTGGGGCGGGTTGCGAAACAATCACGAATTTTACAGGGATTCATCAACGCATCTGGGTGTCCATGCAACGGAGGGTTGATGGATGATGAAGGGCATTTTGAACATTTCCTTTCGTGCCGACGATAAGATTTCACACACGTGTAACTAATTCCTGTGCAGTTCCTACTGTTCTAGGAGCAGTGTCGTGGTGTGAGGTGTCGTGTATCATGCAAACAAACGCTGCGATGGGATTCCACAGTAATATCATCTAGTCCGCGGGCCATGCACTGTGCGTTATGTATTACGGGCTGTAATGAAGAAACGAAGCATTTGCGGACCTATGTTCACATAACATTTTTTCATCCTCCAGATGTGAGGAATGTCTCTCTGAAGTATTGACATGCAATTTTGCAACATCCTGTAAATATCAAGCGTACGGGTTGGTATAAGCTGTTCACGGTAAAGTGAGCACTTTTTAAGGTCCTTCTAAATTTTTCCTTCAATCCAATTTCCATCTTCTTGCTGCTTTTTAATATATAACATTGCAACGTGACGAATAAACACAGTTTATGCATTTCACCAACCACAAAATTTAACGCTTGATGCTGAAATAAGATATATTTATTATTGGTTAAAGCCTGTTGGGGAGGGGGGGCTTAAAAAGTGCTCACTTTACCGTGTACAGCCTATATGCACATGATCACCACGTCGATGCATTTGCATTTGACCGCGCACCCGACAGTGGCGCTGCAAGATCCGAACAGTGGGCCTAGACGCTGGCATGTAGTCGAAGCCACGTTACAACAAGAAAAGCCAGACGAAACCAAGAAAGCGTACAGATTGAAGAATCATACCGAGCAGACGCCAAAAACGTTGCCCTACACAATCGAGGGGAGTTCTGAGAACCGGTTGAGAACCGAAGGGTGGTCGCGTAGCCATTAGCCCACCATGTGGATCGTTCGAACCATACTACCCTATGCTGTTGAGAGTTATTGGATACGTAAAGACACTACACATGGAGGACCGGCTATGGACGGACGAGGTCGACTATCAGTCTTGACGATCTACGGATCGTGCGCCAGGCGCGGACGTATCCCATGATACTGACAAGTGGCGAAGGCGCTGTGTATCCCCGAACTATTCCCAACGCCCTGCTAAGACGAAAACGTGATTTCAGCGCCTATTACCTGTGCTGCCATCAAACCTGCAACAGAGGCGGGACCGTTTGTACAGTACTGATGCCAGGCCAGAGCGATGCATGATGTTTAGTGATGAGTGCCGCTTTGTCACGTGGACTGATGGTCATCGCGCCTGGGTTTGAAGGGGCCCTGATGAAGGGTGAAGGCCACGATCCTGCTATCTTTATCGAGCTGCACACCACCCCACGCCATGCATTATGGTCTGGGGAGCTCGGGCCTGCGATAGCCGATGTGATCTCGTCGTGTCACGTGGAGTATTGACTGGCCAGCGGTATGTGGATGAGATCCTAGCTCCCCTCAGCTCCCATTTCGAACCGGGATTCCAGGTGAGACATCCCAGCAGGTCGTCAAGGACTGCCTCCGTCATGTCCAAACACTAACATGGCCTGCACGTTCCCCTGATATGTCACCGGTCGAGCATGTCTGGAACCAGTTTGCAATGCCATCTGCCGCCGTGCCATAGAATCCGGGATTTTGAACACGCCGCCCAACAATATCGTGCACCCGTCTGCCTCAGGACGGTATCCGGCGATCGCTGGATTCCAACCCAGATCGCGTTGCAGCGTCTATGGCAATTCGAGGGTGTGCGACTCACTATTGAAGATTACCGGACGGCGCGCCACAAGATCCATGTGTGATTGTCCTGCTGCTCGGTTTTTGTGATCATGTATATTACTCATTTGTATTACTACCTCTATTAAGTGGACCGCGGTGGTGTATTGGTCAGACTACTCACCTCCATTCTATTCCAGGCGGCGTCGTACCCAGATTTTCGCACGTAAGTCATGCTGGACGATGTATTACTCACCTGTATTATAACCTCTATAAAGTTTCAGTACAATCCTATTGTTACTATATGATCAGACCTTAGATAGATGGCCTGCCTGATCACACCTTCACACATTGAACCAGGACACGAGCGGAATTACGGTAATCACCGTGCGGAGAGAGTTGTAGAAATCCCGTCTACCAGGCCTGTAATCGAAGCCGAGTATGTTTGAGACTCCCTTTCCCCGCTAGGGTGCAGGCTACTCAAAAATATCTCACTCGTGCATTTACCACAAATACTCCTACACCTAATCAAGGGGCAAAAGCTATCTCGGCTTCAGAACTTTTGAGCACAAATTTCACGTCTAGTTCCCAATAGAAGCATTATAACGCTTATTCACAAAATATAAAGTAGCTGAGTCTTTCTTCGTAATCTAAAACCAATTTACACGAGGTTAAAACTACGCAACCCGAGTCTATTTAAAGTTTTCTTTTATTGAAAAAATATTTGCTTTGGATTACACTCATTTTTCATCGTTGCAATAAGGTTAAATGCATACTATACGTCAAACAGTATCTGGCCGCAATGTTACTGTTCCATTCCGTTCGTTTGTACAGCAATGCCAAGATTTTTTACACAACACAACCATTATCACAATACCCACAACAGTTTAAAATATTTTTAAAAAATTTGTCATACCTAGGGATAGGAAAAACTCACGAATTCATTTCGGAACAGTATAGACGTCAAACGCATATACAGTGAAGTCACCTTCGCAATTGGACCACAGTTTATTAAACCCACCTCGCATGCCTCTGAGCCAATAGCATACTTGCAAGAAAACACCTTGCGAATCCCATAACTGCCAGGTGTGAAGTAACAGCCAATGAACACACAGCTGAGTCTCCAGTATGCACAGGATTGAGGAGTCTAGCCTATAGGTCATTGAACCCGCAAAATTTTCCTATCCTTACTTATACCACACGTCAATGGTAAACACAATTAATACCGGGCACGTTCCTGAATATAACAGCACGTGAATTAATACTTGGCTCCGGCAATCTAAGTCGCCCCCGGAATGGGCCTCGCACGGGCGGTGACAATCCTTACACGCACGGGGAAGTTCGCTGACGGCGACTCCCACGAAATTAACGGGCGTAAAACATCTCGTCGTGTCATACCTGGTGGAATTTCGGCCCAGCCAAAATGCGACGTCTCTGAAGCGAGCCTCGAGCTGGGTACTGCCGGCGACGGCGTTGATCGGTGCCCATACGCACTTCTTCGAATGCAGCTATTAAATCGGCCCCCGCACGGCAATGGGAACACTTTGCGACTCATAGAAAACGTCAATTCTTCCGGAATTCAAGTTATTTTGAATTGACTGCACACGTCCGATATTGACAGTTGACAAAGTTTACCAAGCCGGCAACCAGCCAAACGGCCCGCGGGCATCGGCGCAATTTTAAAACGAACATATTTCCACTCGGCAAACAAACTATCACTGAATTTGCCCGTGCCACCCGTCAACTTTACGATCGCAAAGTTGGCGTACTTTCACAAGGACCGTTCCAATTTAACACCGGCAATTTTCTTACTCCGAGGCAAACAGCGTAAATACTTTCCTTAATCCGCTCATATTCAAGTCACTTTCAGAAACGGTGTTCGGATATTGCCACAATAAACTATCAGCTGTGCGCGCGCCTTCGCGATGCCTTCTCGCAAAAATCGTTCCCGTCATATCTGCTAATACTGTCGCATCAGCCACGCTCACACACGTACACCCGCCAGCGCGGAACAGCTGAGCACTCCACCCCTCCCCTTGACAATTCACCTCATGCCACGCGGGCGCGACGTAACCCCGAGCGATCAGCTCATTCTGGGGGCGGCTCTTACAACTAAGCACGTGCTGAACAATCTGCGTACCGATTATAAATATCCAACAGTACATAAGAATAGCGCCATATAAAATATAAAAAGTATTTCCAATAAATAAATACCAGTTAATAGTAATAGTAGGAATGGGCCTGCCCAAAATATAACACAATACCACACGGTAAAGTATGTTCCATACAAATACTACTCAAAACATTATCCATACTACACAGGTTGCCAATCCAAAAAAAAAAAAAAATTACTATAAACCCTAAAAAAATATCCTGAAGCGACCTACTCGTCTCATGTTAAACAACGCGCCCCATATAGGCCAGCAACACACTGGGAGCGTCGACACACTTCTCATAAGGCGATCACCAAGAGAAGGACGCAGAGATGGGCATGTCCGGCTGTCGATAACTGCTTACCAGAAACAAACCTCTGGAATCATGATTATGGTGGGGACTTTCCAATCAGCTTCACAACAGTAGTGACATGTGGTAACTATTACATAACAGGTTAATTTAGAATCATGACAGTCCATATAATCGCCCCCCGATTAATAGTCGCCTATTATGTTATTGTAAGATCATCATACTCAATAAACCGCATCATTAAGAGTTTTGCTCTACGTAATCATGCTTCATTATTCAGCTACGCCCTCAGCCCATTTTATGTATGGATATGACGAAAATATATTTATAACACTATGGATCTTTCTGTTTGCGTCTTTTTTTTTTGTTGTTGTTCTGCAGTGTAATTAATAGAGACCAGCCATATTCGCGTTATCACTTGAAGACAGAGACTCAAAACACACATGCTTTCGCGTTGGTCTTGTCATTGGACTACAGTTGATTTGACACGCCTGGGCGGCCTTGGACTAATCAAAAACAAGTAACGACGATAGTCCAATCACGTACTACCTAGTAAATATGGTTCAGGGGTTCTTACTTTTGCAGAAGCCAGTGTATAAATGATACCAACGCGAATGTATAAAGGATGGCGAATTCTAGCGAGCCTCCATACAATAACGCGAATTTTGCAGGTCTCTAGTAATTAAGGGTCTCAAAAAGAAACGTTGCCTCTAGTGTGCACAGAAGTGTGAATTCTAGCCGCAGAATACTTAAGAATACAGTGGTGAAACAGCGGCTTACATCGCGAACTCTAGACCCACAGGTTAGCAAAGTGGCGTCCCTGGCCACAGACACGTCAGAACTCCGTTCGCCGATCAATGCCTTCTAAGCCACTCGTCAGTTGGCAGCCTCGCCAATAAAAACCGTTTCGCAGGTCTACAGTAACCAATCAGGCCCGAAAGCTCGTTTCCAGAGCTTCGCGCAACCAATCAGAGAATGAGTATGCCCACATCGAAGGAACCACCACGCAGTTTTGTTTCTGTGGCGAAGTAGTAGAAAACTGAAAGTTCTATTTTGTGTGCTCTTTTTTGTGACATGATGTCCGCCACAGCAAAATGTTTTAGTGCCGAGTTGAGTTAGGAGATTTGGTCTAGAGAGCCGATGGGGATGAAATGAGGCGAGAATGTAGCAGCGCCGGAATGATGCAAGGATGGGAGGAACGGGAGATCCCCGAGAAAACCCGCCGTCCAGAAGCATCGTCCGGCACGATTCCCACGTGCGAAAATCCGGGAGTGAACTGACCGAGGATTGAACCCGGTTCGCCTTGGTGGGAGGCGAGCAGGCTAACCGCTCAGCCACCGCGGCCGCCCTCTAGTGAATAGAGCATCACCTGGGGAAGAAGCCTGTACAATTCTTAGAACCAATCACAAGGCGTCGCTAGCTACGCTGCTTGAAAGGAAGTGGTTAGTTTTTTACTTATATACGTGCTGTTATTTAAATCAATCCATTGTTATATTTTACTTTCGGGACAAAATATGCATGAAAGACGTTACAAGGATGTAGCAATTTATAACTCGGTAGGTAGAGCAAAATCATATAGTGGGGGGTTTGTGGAACATTTAAGGTTATAAATCCACAATTTAATTACACACATTACTTATTCTAATTAGGAGGGGGAAGGGACAGGGAAGAGATTTATGTGATGCAACAGGTGGCTAACTAATAATGGATACTAAAACGCCAATATCCTATTAATACATAATGGTATGAGTCCCTACTTTGTTAATGTTGTCGTAGGCTAATTCACACGGCGATTAGCGACGGCCGGAGATACCCATATTCAGACATCATCTTGGTCCAATGCTTCGATGACAAAACAGACGCCACTCAGTGTAAATGTTTGTCAGCGTTTACTGGCCGGTGGAGAGGGTTTCTGCTTTTGCCTCTCGCAAGTTATTTCGGCAGTCACGGTTCGTGTCCTGTTTGAAGTTGTGATCTGGCAGGCCGTCCAGCTAAGGCGTAATCACAGTTCATAATACCATCCAGTCCCTGTGTACACACTTAATGCATATATAAGGCACAGGAATGTAATATCTGGCCAGTGCTGTACACTTTGTAGTTCAATGCCCAATAATTTTCCCTGTGGTTAACTGATTCGTAAGATGTGCGACTGTCTCGAGGTTATGAATGGTTCGTATTACTACAGCCGAACACGAGATTCCAACTCACTGGTAGTTACCACGAAGCAATTTTTGTACGGCACTCATGTGTGCAACATGTCAAGGCATAATTTAAAGTGGATATAAAAGTGTTATCGGAGCTTATGTTCTCAAGTCTTGGTGCGACCTTATAGACTACAGATGAGGTACACCGATCTCGTTGGCTGCACACAACCAATCTTCGCGTCCCAACATTGAACTGCATTTCTTCAATCACGTCTAGCAAAAACGGCATGGATTGAATTCGAGGTTAGAACACTGATTAACAAACAAATCCTATGAAATGTATGTATACTTTCTCTTACGCATTTGTAATGCTGTTTGATCGAATTAAAATATATGAAATTACTTAATTCATATGACAGTGCTTATCATATAAAAATTGAGATATAAACATACGCTTTTATCTGTTGACAATGTGACTTTGGCAGTTGTGTTCCTTTGGGGTAGGTCAATGCTGGGTACATGTGCAGAAGACAAATAAGCGGTGTCCCTTATCTTTTGTCTGTGCCCGACCTACCCAGCAAAAAAAAAAAAAAAAAAAAAAAAAAACGGGACGCATGTACCCAACATTGACCTACCCCAATCCTACACAACTGTCAAAGTCACATGGTCACCAGTGATGAACGTGTTTGTTTTATATCTTAATTTTTAAATGACAAGCTATTATATTGACAAAATACTTTGACCAGTTTGAATGTAATCAAAAAGCATTACAAATTGATTATAGGAAGTGTAAAAACATCTCAAAAGCACTTGTTTACTAAACAGTGTTCTAACCTCAAATCCAAAGCACGACATTTTCGCTAGACGTGTAGGCAGAAAAGCAGCTCAATGTTGGGACACGGATACTGGTAGTGCGCAGCCAGCGAGATCGGTCTACCTCATCTTTAGTGTATGGTTGGTGTAGGCGGCGGTTTCGCATCCGTATTCATGGGCACTCTGTGGCCGAGCCTCGCAGGACCGGCGCCTGGCGTGATTGCGGATGTGCCCGGGGGGTGGGGGAGGGGCTGCACGTTAATTGCCCCAGCGAGCGTAACCCCGGCAGCGTCAACGCGGGCCCCGTCTTTGAAGAGCTGCCGCGGCGACACGGGGGGTGTAATTACGGACGCGCGCTTAATGACGACGCGCGATACCCACATTCTCCATCTCCCCGGCTGGCCAGTCCCTTCTGAGACAACTTGTACATGACACCGCTCCCCCCCCCCCCCCGGCTCCTTCCCACTACCCGAAAACATCATAGTGAAAGACTGATCACGACAGAGTGAGCACTTTTGAAATCAACCTCAGAAAAAAATCACTGTCCATGCCTGCGTATATTTTAACGGGCGCACTGAGTAACATGCTCCCGGTAAAGTTGGTAACGATAGGTGGAAAGTAGTTCCATATGTTAAGGTCGAATAAAAAGTGTTAGGCAACCATTTTTGATAATTTTAATTATTTATTTTGCTTTCCGTTTTTTCAAATGCATCAGTGCGTAAAAAAATTAACAGATTCATAAAATGTTTACTTTTATAATATTTCCACAGTTTCACTTGACCGACGCATGATTAAAGTGAGGAGGCGCAGGGCAATTTTAGATTTCACATAAGGCGGAAGAACACATACCATGCACACAGGTATATCCAAAGCAGGGATATAAAAATGCTCATTTTACCATGAACAGCATATACTTAAGTATACAGAGGTGAAACAGCCGCTTTCACAGCAAACCCCAAACTGAGAGAGAAAAAAACTAACAAAAATATTTCGTTGATCCAACTAAATAGTGGAGAGCGGCGTGGAGATATTTAGGTGACTCTCTAACCTCGAGGTCTTGAGAGCCGATGCGCGTGAATTGACGTGAGCGCGGAGCGACGCCGGAACGCAGGGGGCGTTGTAAACGGCATCGTCCGACACGATCCCCCACGTGCGAAGATACGGGAGCGACCCCGCCGGGTAATCGAACACGGTTCCCCTAAGTGGGAGGTGTTTAATCTGACCACCAGAGCACTGCGGCCCCTCTCCTCCCTACCAAACAATATTTCGTTGAGCAAACAAAACTTAGAAAAGCAACGAAATCACTTTTCTTCACCTAACAAAATACATGTTACAATAAACAGATCCTCTGTGACGGGAGACTGCCAGCCAAATATTTTGTTGAATCAACTGTACTGTATGTATTTCTTTGGCCACTTATTTCATTGCGTTCGTTCAAAAATAAAACTCGAGAGTTTGTATTTATTTTTTATGGCAACTAGGGCAGTAACAGTGTTTGTTATTACTGATGTGTAGGAATGGCATAAGCATCCCAATAAAACAAGTTCAAAAGGGAACATAAAAGTAAAGAAGTAAAGCTTCAGAGTTTTAAATATGATATATATATATATATATATATATATATATATATATATATAAACCTTCCGAACGTATCTGTAGTCACTTTAGTCGAGTTTGCTATGGCGCAGCGCTCGGGCGCAGGTGGTGTGTGTTCGATGCGCGGTTGAGTTGCGAATTTATTTATATTTACCGAAGCTGTTTGATGTGCGTAGAGCCAAACAAATGTTTGTTTGCAGCAACTAGATCTTTATTCTTGGCAAATAAACAAGAACAACACAATAGTTTGTTTCCAAAAAAAAAAAAATGAATTACCCCTATAAAAACATTAATTTGGTTGCGCAAAAAAAATTTTTTTTTGATGCAGCAAAACCTTTTTCTCTGTGCAGCTGCGCACGCCAGATAAATGACGTTACTGGCCAGTAATAAGTTGAAACAATGTTCGCCAAACAGCCGCCGGCATCTAGGAGTTAGGGAAGATTTCTCGTCGTTTTATCTATTGAGTTTATTGGCAATGGTGAGTTCATTTCACTATGATGGTTGGATTGCACTGTGTTTATTGCCGACCACGAGATTTAATTAACATCTCCGCTGTCTTCACGACATTTCGGGGCCTGCTTATCTGTCCCACCGATATTGTGTTTTTTTTTATTGCACTGTTTTGTTCACTTTTGTGGTTTTTGTTCTCGTCATCGTGTTGTCGTTTCGTTTCGTTTGATTTTGTTTTCAAGTTGTTCGTCCCATTTTTTTTTTTTTATCGTTTTAATATTCTATCGACAAGGAAACGCATTTTCCTAATAATCCGTCTGTGGCGTTGTGTAGTTTTTTTTTTTTTTTTTTTTTTTTCGTTCTTGTCTAGCTGAGTCTGTGCATGTTTATTTAGTCTCATGGTCGGCAATGGCCACAGTCCAATGAAACCCTCATAATAATATCTCAGGTTGCTGTAGCTAATCAGCAAGTTAGACCCGTCCTTAGAGCCTCGGGCAGCCTATTAGAGAATCGCTAAGCTCATATCATAGGAACAGCAGTAGAAGACTATTGCATATCTTGGCGCAACTCGATATTTTAACTAAAATCCAGCCAATTTCAAGCTAAATTGAAACAAATTTCTAATTCTAATTGGGGTCAAAATCAAAATCAGTTTTCAGCCTGTGTTCACTCTTTGTGTGTGGTTCTTTGAAGACTAATTTTCAAGCTAAATCATCAAAATTTTAATGAAATTCCTAATTGATTTGGCTTTCGAAATAAATGTATATAATTACACCTTTTTGACCATAATTTTAGCTTCATTTCATCCTGAAAATGGACCACTGATCAAAGAGTGAACAAAGTATGTTAAAAAAAAAAAAAAAAATGCGCGTGATTGAGAACGAAGATTTGGATCAAATTATCTTGATTTTGGAGGTGAAATTGAAGAGATGAATAGTGTTTGAAGAAGAGATTGAAAAATTGATGCTTGAAAGTGAGAATTTTGCGTGAATTTTAGTTAAACTATTGTGCTGCTCCAAGATCTGCAATAGTCTTCTACTAACAGCCACTCCGTTCAGTCTCTGTTGTACTTATCTGCTCTGTGACCCAACGAGTGATATAGTCTAGTCGCGGTTTCTTCACACTTTTTGCATCAAACCTTTGAAAAACCACCCCAGCTATGACGCGTTTATTTTATTTCATAAATATGCCATGCATCACACGCGTTCTATTCTTCTGTTAACATAAAAGTATATAATTTTTCGTTCAATTGAAGTTTTGCTTATATTTTATTTATAAATTATAGTATTTCATTTCTAATAAATATGAATAAATACTCAGGAGACAACACGTGTGTTGATAGCGCCTAGTAAGAAATAGTTCTCTTGCAAAATATTATTACAACCGAGTGCACACGAACTCGGTATGTTGTCCTTTGGTGTAATTTTCTATACCTAGTTAAACTTAGTTGCCACGAGGCGGAGGAATATCCTAGAAGTAGAACTTTAGCAAGGCTTCAGAAAAGTGAGAAGTAACAGTGAATTCCTTATATTATATAAGGCCTATAGTGCTCTAGTTGAACACCAACGATTGTAAGTATACAAACATTAGAGTAACACAAACAGTGGCTTAATTTTTTAATTAAATGATTTTTGTGGGAAAATATTTACCTTTGTTATTACCGTCTTCACTTACTCAAGATGATACTTTTAAGAAAGTTACTGGTTTTTGAAGCCTAATGTCGTGGGTGATCTGCTTTGGTGGCATTTATATTAATAGAACTTTCTTCACCGTTATAAAGCCGTTACATTATTTCGGGCTTTTGTGCACTGTTTCTTCCTATTGCTTTCAACGCAAAGGCTTATGCAGGGAGGCTGCATTGCTTCACGTACACTGTTAAAAATTTTCCTTCGTATCACGGAAACGTGCTGATAAGTATTAATCCAGATGTGTCTGTAAACTCTCCGTAAAATTATATACATGTGATTTTTAAAAAGGACTTTCGGTGAATTTACAGAAACTCTCCGTTTTCTGTACTGCCCGTTTTAAAATAAAACGAAATAGTAAAAAAGGCTTTAATTTTCCTTATATAAGCTATTTACTGAATATGGGAAAAAAAAATATATATATATATAAAAGGAAAAATATTTTATGCTAAACAAGATTTGAACCCGAGTAAAAAAACCACACTTCCAGAACTCTAACCAAACACCAACAACACTTACACAATGGCTGTGGTATAACTTGGTTAGTTCTATAACAGTCACATAAGCATCATTTTCCGTTTCTGTTAAATTTAGTGTATTTTAAGTGTTGCTAAATGTTACAGATGCATGATGCTACTTTTTAAATTTCTGTAAGAATATGTCTTAGTGGTGTGGATATCATAACCCATTCCGACCCAGTGTACACAACTGTGTACATTACACACGTGTAGGTAATTTTTTTGTCTGTACTGCACACTTGCGAAGCTCAGTGGCCAATGATATTACCTGCGAGCAAACGATTCACGAACCGTTTTACAGGTCATCGGGCCTAAAAGGGTTAACTGCCGCAGAGACGATAATTTTTTGCTTATAGAGGCCAGGAGAGCTTCGTTTGGACCCGGCATAGTTCGTGCTCAAAACTCCAAGCTATAGGAAATACGAAGACTTTCCATATTTCGTATCTACGGATTTAACTCCGTTTTTCGTCATTGTTTATTGCGTTTCAGTATATTTATTGCATATATCCGTAAAAAAATTTCCGTAAAGATGCGGAAAATTTTTTAAGTGTAATCAGTAAAATTAAAATTTATCTTGCCAATTTCGTGTTTTCACTAGCGTGTCTGCGTGTTTGAAATGACAAGTAAATTATGAACAGGTTAAATGTACTTAGTGTAGACTATTTGAAAGTGTTTAAATATAGTCTTACACTCTAAGAAAATATTCGGAAATTGACCATACCATTGTATACGCTTAGTGAGAAAGTGGGAGTGGTAATTTTTTCCCCTATACATTCATTGTAGTTTTCCTACATTTGCTCAGGAAACAGTCAAATGCGTAGGGAAGTTCCCAACTTCTGTACAGTAGCGACGCTAAACATTCCCATATTTGCAGCTTGAGTGTGGTATTATTTCCATGCTGTGCATAGGTTAAAAACTCCCATTACAGATTAGGGGGGGGGTGGGGGGGGGGTTTACCAGAAATTTTTTTTACTGTGTACTTTGTAATTTTAATCTCATGAAAGCGTAGCTTCATTTTGCAGGTTTGCACCAACTATTACCTAACACTGTGGACACCTATGTTTCAACGTCATTATGAAAGATCAGTAAAATATTTATAAGCATGTCTGCTGTAGAAAGAATATACATTTCAGACATACAGAGTTTGAATATTTGTACGTACGAAAATACGTGTTTAGTAATATTTTGAGTTCTTCGTTACGAAAACTCTAACCGTAAACTAAGCGCGGAAATTTTCACCGCCCTCACCAAACACTCTTACAAACTATTGATTTCTGAACTATTTGCTTCCGTTCCTTTCATACCAGCCTACCGTAATTATATAGCTGATAATGTTAAACTGCAGGGACAAAAAAAAATTCCCTTACAAAAAAATCCTATAAGTATAATTGGCAATGCAATATACTCGAATTAACGCATAAAGTTGCATTACAAACGGATCTTTATTCTACGTGTTATAGATTTAATTTAGGTAAATTATGAAAAACTAGAGTTCGCGCTGTTTGTTTGGCAGCAAATCGTAAGTGGCTCCAGGTATGGCCGGCAAACAAGACTTGTAACTCTAACCTGAGAGTACCAGCTATATTTCCTTCTACGCTATAAATCTGAATCAGTGAGCATTTCGCTGTTTAAATCAGTCAAACGTATCTGACTGATTCCACAGTCATTTCAGTGAATTTAACTAATGAACCAGTGAAAAAAATTCCCCTTTTCCCTACACCTATTGATTTAGTGACAGTTTCCACTAATTAATCAGTCTATTTTTTTTTTTTTTTTCCACTGTTTACTCAGTGGTTTATTTTTGACTGATGGATCAGTTAAACAGCGTGTAAAAATAGGCGTCAAATAACGTTAAAAAATGTATCAAATGAAAGAACAGCGAATAAACAAATAAAACCGATACAATGTACTTTCGAAAATGTGTTTCGTCCTTGAAAACGCCATCTTATGAGGTAATATGAACACTTGGCTTTTAATTAGGTGTTTACGTGTTTCATTTTTTTTTTTTTTTTTCGTTTAATCGCCGCTGCGCTCTGTTTGAAGGTTTAAACTGCATATATTGTGATGACAAGAGTGCACTCGTGTATACTTTCTTTGCAACAATCCTAACAATACCAATTAAACCAAAAACGAATAGTGAGGGCATGCAATATAAATCTTCTCGATTTCGCAGCGAAACTATGCGATATATGTTTTTCTCTGATTATGTCAAGTATGCGTGGTAGCGCAGATGATACGGTAACTGCCTGGAGTAGTAAGGTGTGTGAGTCCACTTACGGTAAATTGCGCAATATAAATAGTAAACCATCGCAAATATGTTTATTTCACGCAATTATTCGGCAAAATTCAATTTAAAAAAATATTTAATTCGCCACTGTAGTCGCCCGCCACTTATTCAATCTGTGAAATTGCTTCACGTCACTAATTCACTAAGTGAAATTTTTTCACAAAAAACGATCAGTGCTTTTCCACTGATTCGAGCCATTTTCACTGATTGGAGTAGTTGAATTTCACTGCGAATCAGTGGTTTTCTACTGATTCGAATTTAGTGTGTATGCTCCTTGTTTTCGACCATTTTCAATCCCCGAACCACAAAAACTTAGCCTCTCAGCCACAGTGTCTGCGATTGTGGACACGTTGCATATGAGTAACAATTATGACGAGTGCTGTACATACCAAGGCATCAGTGTCCAGTACTCTGAGAGTCTTCCTTGTGGCTGATCTGAGTTGTGTAATGTTCTGCACTTCTTTGGCATGATTGGTTAGTGCCAATATAATGAGAGCATCGCAACACGTGCACTGGCTCAAGTGAAAAAAAATGCTGACCACAAGTAGAGCACATGCCAATAAATGACGTAATCGCAAACAGTTGAACTTGGAAATTAACGTGTGCCCGAACGGGTTAAGAAAACGGGAAGAGAATCTACTGAGCGTGCCACCCGTTAGCTAAAAACACCTTGTTTGCGAAAGACTGTTCACGATAAAGTGAGCACTTTTGAAATAAACTTTAGAAAAAAAATCACTGCCCTTGCCTGCATATATTTATAACGGGAGCACTGAGTGACATATGTCCAGTAAAGTTGATAACATGGATGGAAAATAATTCCATTATCTTAACGTCGAATTAAAAGTGTTCTGCAACCAATTTTTTAACAGTTAAATTGATTCTTTCGCTTTTTAATTTTTTTTAATGTATTGAAGAGTAGAAAAAAAAAAAGCAGATTTTTGAAATATATACAAACTTTTCTAATAATTTCACAGTCTCACTTGACAGACGCACGAATAAAGTGATGAGGCCTATGGCAATGTTAATCTTACATAATGCGGAAGAATACACAACGTGCATACAAGTAGATCTAAAGCAGGGCTTTCAAAAGTGCTCATTTGACCGTGAACGTCCTATAATAACTAGTCAGTACTTCCCTCGCCTACCAGCTCCTGCAGAGTAATTTTCAGAGATCCAGAAATTTCGCAAATTTATCTGAGGGAAAACTAGACTTCAATCAAATATACATTTGACTTTGATTTTTAATGGGATGGCAGTATGTAAGCCACGACTTGGACGATTTCAGCCAACATCTAACCTGCCAGAAAACAAAACACACACACACACACACACACACACATATATATATATATATATATATATTATATATATATATAATATATATATATATATATATATATGTGTGTGTGTGTGTGTGAATGTATGTATGTATCCCGGCAATGCATGTGCCAAAGTTTCTGAAAAATAAGTAAATGAAAGAATGAACGAATTTCACTTATCTCTGAATATGTTCTCTTTGAAATACTCGTATTTATTACCATATTTATTTGTTTGATATATGTAAAGGCTGTTCACAGTAAAGTGAGCACTTTTGAGGCTCTAGTAACTTTTTTATTTGAGCCATATTTTATCCCTTAACCACATTTCGTTGTTAAGAGCCGTCCAAATATATATATATATATATATATATATATAATTGGACGGCTCTTAACAATATATATATATATATATATATAATATATATATATATATATATATATTATATATATTTTGGACGGCTCTTAACAACGACGTCTTGAAAGCCGATGAGGGTGAAATGAGGTGAGATGGAGCAGCGCAGGAATACAAGGGAGGGGGAAACGGGAGTTACCTGAAAAACCCCGCCGACCAGCGCCATCGTCCGCTACAATCCCCACTTGTAAAAATCCGGGAGTGCCCCGTCAGGGGATGTAACCCGTGGTAGGAGGCGAGCAGGCTAATCGCTCAGCCACCGCGACACCTGCAAGAAAATAAGGACCGAAATTTATGCTACCGGGTCTGGGGTAAAACTGGATCATCACAAAATGAATAACTACTGTTGTCGCCAAGAGTCGTGATGGCTCGTTGCGCGGGGGTGGGGAAGGTCCATAACAAGGGGGGTTAGGGGTTTAGGAATAAAGTGGCCGCGTCTCCGCGCCGTGCTACGTGCCTTACAAAACACATTGCCCCGCGTTCATCGCAGTAGTGACGGACTGTGAACAATGGCGAGTAGCACGCGGCCCAAGAGGTATAAACAAGTTATGCACAGCAAGGAAAAAGAAGTCATCAGGAGTGTTGTAGAAGCTTGTGGTGAAGAGGCAAGGAATAAATATTTGTTGGTTCCTGTCAACAAAGCTACAGAGAGAGCTGCAAAGTACACGGGAGTAAGTAAGACGTCTGTTGAGAGAATTCGCAAAGAAAGCAGAGAGAGACCTGGCGAGCCTCAAACAACTCCAGGAAAGCGAAGGTAAGAACACAATGCTTTCACTGTCCACCATATATTCTATTAAGGGTTCCGACTACCTGCAATTATTAGCGCAATCGAGTCCTCAAAACGGGCGGACTCTAAGGCGAACTCATGCTCACGCCTCAATAGCTTCGTTGCCTATACCCACAAGGGGCTCAACTTGCATGCGGTCACTCTCGCGACTCGCCTACACATGATTTTCGGTAGTGAACCTATTTATGTTTTAAAGGCACACTAATAAGAAATAATTGCGATATGTTTCTGAAAGGATCCATTTGAGCCATTCTTACGTCAAAAAATAATTCTTGGAATTTGAATGAAAACATGGTGTTTGGACGCCACTACAAAATATCCAACTGTTTTCGAATCATGAATTTTTACCAAACCCTTGTAATGCACTTCATGCGCCAGCCAGTCGGAGCCCTTATTAAATCTGCAACGTGATGAATTTGTATTAATTTTTAGTCACTTTGACAGATGAAGATTAATACTTCACGTAACTGCATCAAAGGCAAGGTTTATTTTCGTGACGTACTGGTATACTTTTAAAATATTGCACCGATAGTTAAGAGTCATCCGTGGCTTTTCAGTAATATGCATATTATTCAGTACATTAAATTTTTAAGATTCAAACGAACCATTCACAATTTATTTAAAGATGCAATTTGTTGCAGTCATATTAAATACTTTTAGTATATGAATATTAGAAGTTTCTGTTATGTAATTTGACTAAATAGAAATTTTGTTTAGATTTAATTAGCTAATCGGAGAAATTTTTATATATGATGTTAATTGTAAATATTGAAAATATATATATATAAATATATATATATTGCGTGTGTGATATAAGTATAAGGATTTGGGGATGTCGGCGACAAGGGGCGTGTAGCGTCGGAGCTCGGAGCACCTCCTGCTCTGTCGGCGGCCATATTTTTTTTTCATTTTTTTCCCTCGAAATTTCTCTTTTTCCTTCGAAATCGACTAAATGTCTCTAAATAGTGTCTCTTTTTCCTAACTATGTCCCTTTTTCCCCTAAAAAAAAAGTCTCATTTTTCTCAGAGCAGGAGAGGCTGACTCGTGACTCAGGAGAGGCGAATTTGCGACTTCGAGCCAGGAGAGCAGGATTCAGGACTCAGGACCCTTGACCTTTTATATTTGACTCCAAAAATCCGAAACTCAAGAAAAAAATTCATAAAAGTCAGCAAGCATATTTCATTACTGACTACTACCGCCTATTGGATGCAGGTTACAGTGACCTTGATCCCATGACTTGAATGATCTTGAAAATAAAAGCTCGAGGAAAAAAATTATAGAAGTCATCGATCGTATCACATTACTGACAACTACCGTCATATTAGATTCAGCAGACATTGACTGTGACCTTAAACACAAAAAAATAAAAATCCAAAAACAATACCAAATATATACATCTCAATACGTGCGACTTTGTTGAAGGTTATATTTTATGCATCTCGCTAGTCACACTTGTGCTGTCTTTGTGCGACAGTATCGTAACATTTATTACACCGACACACTGTTTAGGGCGGGTTATGAAGGCAACTACAGTTTTGAGGACATGTACCGAAGTCACAAGAGACTTGATTGTAGTAAACCTGGTTCCAAGGTACTGATGAGAAATGCACTTCGCCTCTACAGGTCTTTGCATGTCTAAGTAAACTGTCGCTACGTCTGAATCCAATATGACAGTAGTCGTCAGTTACATGATATGCTTGCTGAATTTAATGGATTTTCTCGAATTTTTGTTTTTAAGGTAATCTAAGGTCACGGAGTCAAGCCAAGGTTACTGCACCCAAAATGGCACAGTTAACACATTGTTACTTAAATTTCTCTTTTTTTATAATATGGCAAGGTCACTGATAGAGGTAGATCAAGTAAGCGTATTATGATTATTTCTCGAGTTTGATTATAGTATGGTCAGGTGGTAATGCATCCATATGCGAGCATACATAATATTCGTTATTTTGATTTCGAAAATTTGATTTTAAGGAAAAAAGGGAAGTTTTAAGGGAAAATAGAAATTGGAAAAGGGGATATTTCTAGGGAAAAAAAGGGAAATTTTTAGGAAAAAAGGAAATTGTTAGGGAGAAATGTTGGTTATGGTACTGGAATTTTTAATTAATTTCTACTAACGTTTTTAATAATTTTTATATTTATTTCTAAAAATATTTTTTCTTATTTTTTAGGTTTTTTTTAAATAATATTTTAAAGATTTTTTGGGATCTTTTTTTATTTTGGGGTCAAAGGTCAATGGTCAAGGATCCTGAGCTCAGTCCTGCTCTCCTGAGTCACGAGTTCGCCTATCCTACTCTGGGAAAAAATTGAAATTTTTATGGAAATTTAGTAGATTTTGACAAAACAAGGAAAATTTCGAGGAAAAAAATGGAAAAAATATGGCCGCCATACGATCAAAATAACACAGCATGAAGTGCTCCATGCTCCGACGCCCCACACACTTGTTCCTTGTTCCAGACTTCCAAAATCTTCTGCACATATTATATTATATATATATATATATATATATATATATATATATACATATCCACATACATTATAGACGAAAATCGATTTTTGGTCCTTTTACATATACAGTTGTGTTGCTATAAGCGCACATAGAAGTTTAACTTAATGCATATTGTTGAAAGAAAAGGCCTTTGATATTTTGTTTTATATGCAGTTCATGGTAAAGTGTGCACTTTTGAAAGCCCTCTCATTTGGAATAATGGTAAAAAAAAAAGTGATTTATTTTAGCCTTAGACGTAAACTTCCGAGTGCAGTGGAATATACGCATGCTGTTTATTACGTACAAGGCAATATTTATTTAGAAATGTGGTTAAGGGATAAAATATGGCTGAAAGAAAAAAGTTACTAGGGCCTCAAAAGTGCTCACTTTACTGTGAACAGCCTTTACATATATCAAACAAAAAAATATGGTAATAAATCCGAATATTTCAAAGAGAACATATTCAAAAATAAGTGAAATTAGTTCATTCTTTCATTTACTTATTGTTCAGAAACTTTGGGACCTGCATTGCCGGGATACATTTATATGTTTATATTGTGTATAGTAAAAACTAAAAAAAAGTGCCTTAAAAGAAGTTTCTGTCATTTCAGGCCAAAAAAAAAAACTACGGAAATTGTTATCGATAGCTTAGAAAGGCTATAAGGGACACTATTAGAGACTTTTAGGTTGTCAAAAAAATTGTACCAACTGTAGACAAACTTATACTAGTTCGGCGTGAAAAGATTGGGTGGAATTGGAGTCAGTCGGCTCTACGAAGACTTCTCAAAGACATGGGCTTCTTGTGGGAAAGATCACAAAAGTAACGGATGTTTCTTGTTGAAAGAGTGGACATCGTCGTGTGACGTTCAAAGTATTTGGCAACAATGAAACAGCTGAGAAGAGAATGCAGACACATAATTTTACATTGACGAAACGTGGATTGACACTAATTTGACATTTAAGAAGTGCTGGCAAAGGAAAGGCGACATTGAAGTATTGGCAGAAAGTGGTAAAGGAAAGGCGACATTGAAGGATTGGTAGAAAGTGGTAAAGGAAAGGCGACATTGAAGGATTGGTAGAAAGTGGTAAAGCAGCACACGGACTTACTGTTGTGAACATCGGGTCGCAAGAAGGCTTTCTTCCGGGTCGGCAGTTAATTTACAAGGAAAATTCGGCGACAGGTGATTATCACGGGCAGATGAATGCCCTGAATTTTGAGAAGTGGATTTCGCAGCAAGTTTGACCAAATCTGCCACCAAATTCCGCGATAGTTATGGACAATGCACCATATCATTCGAAGCAAGTAGAAAGGCCACCGTCAAAATATGACGCGGGGAAAGAAATTGTGGCGTGGCTACAGGGAAAAGGGATCTCTTGCGACGAGACAATGAGAAAAGCTACTCTCATTGAATTGCTTGAAAACCATCGACTAAGAGAGAAAATATTCGCTGTTGACAGGGTATTCCAGCAACATGGCCATACTGTACTTAACTTGCCCCCTTATATGTACGATTTAAATGCCACAGAACTAGCCTGGGATAGGATTAAATGCCATATCAGAGCTCACAACACGACTGGAGATATATCACTGCAAGTCTTACAGATACTAACAACAGAAGCCGTAGAAGCAGTAACGAAGGAAGACTGGGTGGGATATTGCAGACACGTTGAAGGAACTGAAGAAGAGTACTGGAAGAACGACTGCCTCATGGAGTTAGCAGTAGACGAATTCTTAATCAAACTGGATAGTGACAGTGAAGACACAGATGATGAAACCGAAAATAATTCACACCATGACAGCTGCAGTGAGCAAGAAATTTTTCGTGAATGCGATAGTGACAGCTCTTCCTTAGCTCAGCCATTTTAAATATTAAAACTAGATTTTGTATTACTGATATATGTACTCAACAGTGTTATTAATTTGTTTTGCTTAATCACTTTTTAATTAGTGAGCTAGGAATAGTTTTACTTTTCCGTAAGCTTCCTCAACAACAGTGAATAAACATTGTTAAATTGCTATGTTTAGTCATATTCGTAAAGGCTATTCACAATAAAGTGATCACATTAAAAACGAACCTTAGAAAAGAGTCATTGTCTCTGCATGCATATATTTTAATGGGCGCACGAATGACATTCGCCCAGTAAAGTTGGTGATGATGGAGGGGAAAGTAGTTCCATATATTAACGTCGAACAAAAAGTGTTAGGTAACCATTTTTGATAAATCACTCCTCTCACTTTCTGTTTTTTTTTTTTTTTAATGCATCGAAGTGTAAAAAGGAGCAGATTTGTACAATATCTACTTTTATAATAAATTTACAGTTTAACTTGACCGACGCATGAATGAAGTGATGAGGCCCTTGGAAATATTAATTTTATATAAGGCGGAAAAAAAAACAATCTGTATACAAGTAGATCTTAAGCAGGGCTTTCGAAAGTGCTCATTTTACCGTGAACAACCTATAGTATGTGTTATCATATTATAAAAAGTCTATCTACTTTTATTTGTACTTATACTATTAGTTACATTATTTTTCTTTTATTTTTACTTATGCTATTACATAAATTCTTTATTGTCGAAGCAACTGGAATCATGAATGTTACATGGTGTCATTTGACCAATTAATAGTTTTAATTCTGAATACTTATAAATAAGTAAATTTAAACTGAACATTTCAGTATACTTTCCCTTATTTTGACTTTTGTTCCCCACACCATGATCTTGGTAACACTGTTCATTCTTATAGTTACTGTGTACCGTAACATTATACGCTCACTCTTGTTCAGTAATAATTCCTTACAACTGAATGCTTGTACCTAAGTATTTTTCATTAGTTATGCTTATTTGTCACATCATAATCTTGGGTCATTTATTGTTAAGTATTATTATCATGTCCTAAAAATATACTATCGAACTGTGTACTAATTGGAATTACTTTTAAATTATAATACTTGAAAATTGGTGGTTGTTAACTGATTGTCACTGCAATTTTTTCGATTTTGTGGTATTGCGACTAATGATTTCTTTATTTTTATTCATCGTACTTTGTCTATTAAATCCATGGGGAGTAATTTTAAAGTTTTCTAGTATAACACATGAAATTAGTGTTGTTAACTTATTCATGTTACTGACTGTGGTGAGCAAATAAATTAACTAACTTCGCGACCATATGTCTATAGATTGTATCATCAACCTCTGCAAACCATATTTTCGCACAATTGTCTCGCTTACTGGTTTTTAATCTTAATGCGTAGTTTAAATAAAATCATGCAATTATAGTTAAACCATTTTATTTATGTTAAATTGCTTTTTGTTAGTAGCACTTGATACTCAATAATATATTTTGCCAAACTGAGCAAAATTGACTTATTCATTTCTAGTACTGACTATGATATTAATGTTATCCCCACTCAACTTTGTTATCATTTCGTATTCATGCCAGTACAATGTTTAAAGACGCGTAGCTGAAAAAACTAATAAATCCACGTTTTGTCCGGGACTTAAAACCAAGAACATCTAGTACCGTACGCAGGCCCGCAACAAACTGTGTTACAAAACAAAAAATTTCAGCGTTAGTCGCGTTGATGTACTTTTCAAACACTTATGTGTGAAGTGGTCAGTTGAATGTTTGCAGGATGCGTAGTACGTCGTTCAACGGTACACTTTGCGGTCGAAGAGAGGGACGCGACATGCCAAGCCAGTGCGGGAAGGGCGGGAGGTAAACTAGGACTAGGGGGTCCAGCCCTAACAACGTTTGACGCCAACAGTAATCGCAGCTCGAGTACACAGAGTTGAGTCAAGCTTGTTGCCAAATGAATCCGTGAAATTTCAGGGTATCTAGTAATTTTCTGACCGTGCTACGTCCCTAACCCAAGGGCATGGCAAGCCTGATTTGCATCAAAACCTAGCAAAATCCACAAAACACCAAATGACAAAATGCCAAGCAAATAACCAATATTATTTCTGTGCAATGTAAGAGTGAGATTATTAGTGGTCAGACAACTTGTAACAGAAACATGGAAGTGTGGTAGTTCTCTTTTATTTTTGTTAAGTTTTTTTTTTTTTTCAATTCTTTTTATTTGGTTTCAATACTACACGAGGAAAAGTTAACATGAAATTCCTCACCCCTATATCTCAATTTGATTAACATATACATAAAACTCCATGTTACCATAAAAATTGAGCAAAATGCAAAATAGTTTACAGGTACATAAATTTGCTGTCACCCAGTCAATACTTGAATTTTCCACACTAAAGACATGGGCTATGTTTGCGCAAATTACTGGCCATTTGGTAAACACAGAAGGCCATCACAATATATGCTGGGCAAGTAACACCCCAAAATTACAATCATCACAAAATGGCGGATGAAATTCTATTGTACAGACATTCTACTCTGGACTTTAAAGAATTAATTTTATGCCTACACCAGTAAACCAATATAGTAACAGATATATTACCTTTCTGGCCATGAATCAATGAACATTGTAATCTGAAAATTTTACACAGTATTTTCCATTTCATCTACTCGCGTTCCCAAGTTGATAGGAGCAACTGCTGAACAATCCCCAGACTTAACTCCCGCGAGCAAATGCTAGTATTTAAAAATTCCAATTTCGTTAAGTTTTTCATTTGTTTACAAATATTAGAAAACTTCGAGGTCCCTGGTATCGACTGCCATAGCCGCACCTGACGTGAATTGGTTACAAATATTACCACCTCAATTAGGCTTGAATTGGTTTCAAAAGTTAAGACCAACTTGGTCACAAATGTTTACAACCAAAATTTCATTTTTGTCGTGACTAGGTCACTGACTTTCTGAGGAATGTGCAACTGGTTACAGAAGGTAACATCATTACTTTACACCCATTATCGAATTTCGAATATGAAAGCCAACATTTCGCTATCTCTTTTAAAAAAATCTAAAATTCCCGGCCACCATGGCCCTCGCCTAACGTCAAAGTGACATGAAGTTCATACTTGCTTGAGGAGCCTACATTTTGTGTATCTAATCAAGAAAACACTACTTATCTGGTAGAACATTCCCCCGTCGAGGTCGCTGACTGACCCCGAACAAAGCATGCACAGAGAATATATACACAGGTCCGCCAATTAGGCTACCAATCACAGAAATTATACAGATTTTCGTCAAAAAAATAAGATTCCAAGAATTATATGGTGTTTTCAATTGTCCCTAGTGGGGTCATAATATTCACGACCCAATGGCGGTTGATGTTACCAAATAAGGTGAACCGATGCAGCGGACACCTATTTCCCTTAGGGTCTACATAATTGAAAAATTAAACCACCAACAGTATTGAGATACGCTATCACACTTTCGGCATGTTGGCCAAGTTGCCGGATACTGGCGTAACCAGACGTCACATTTTCGTACTGCGCGCGCACAGGTACGAGCAGTCCTCAGCGCCCGCAGCCGAATGTGTTACTCTCCATCGGCGAACCGCCGAGACCGCTGCCCGTTACACATTTGTCTGCCTTGGCTGGTCGCTGCTGCACGTGGAGAAAATGCTCGTACATTAAAACACGTTTTCCCTGTTACCACAGGACTTCCATGTCTTTGAAAGGTAACGTGAACATGGTGAGAGCAACACAGGTTAGTATTTTAATAACTCTAAGCCTTGTGAGAGGATTTAAAGCCAAAACCAGCGTGTTGAAATGTTCGTTCCTGTCGGCCTTGCGCCGCACAAAATATCACGTATCCATACACTGTTTTTATTCGAGTGGGCGATTGGCGACGTAGTCCAGCCTGTTGATTAATCAGTTAAGTTAGTTGTAATTAATAATTATACGAGGGTGTGTGGTGACGTGGTCCCGCCCGTCACAATTCCACAGAAGGCAGTCGAGCAAATAGGGAACATTTCATGGCATGCAGTAGCCAATCAGACTCAGCACCTGTTTCAAGAGCCGTGATCATCTCAAGGCCTTGCCACGAACAATTTTTTTTGTAACTGTACGAATATCAGTATAACGTAAAGTTAACCGTTGCATGACTTCACGTTTGTGAACTACCCAGTTCTATGCCCAAACTCCGTCGGCACTAGCTAGGAAAATACTCACCAACGACATGGCAGCAAAACGTTAATTGCCAAGCAGTGCATATGGTTGAATGCACTAGGCGCCTTGCGAATAAATCTGGACCCAGCCATAGCACCTAGTTGCTGGTGAATCTATACCCTGCATACTATAGTATAAAACAAAGTCGCCCGGCCGCGTGTGTCTGTGTATTCGGCTAAGGCTTCTAAAATACTTGATGGATTTTGATGCGGTTTTCCCCATCATTTAGAGGATTTCTTGTGGAAGGTTTAGGTATATAATTGATTAACATTTAATGTAAGGATAGTAGAGAAATGCCGACGTTTTATAATAAAGTCGAAAAAAGGCGCCTTTCGGGCGCTTATGGTTTACGCTGACTAAACCATAAGAGATACACCAAATTAATATGCTACAGAATTATGGATCTCAAAAAGGTCTACAAAAAGTCCGCGACTGCATATGTTTATCTTTTAAGGTGAACCACAGTAAACATTTTTATCTTTTAGGGGTTCATTTACAAGGATTTTATGAACAACACAGTATTAATCCTATGTTAGTTATCTTAAGCATTTAATGTATATACTTGCTGTAAACCTAATCAATGCCATATTTGTAAATCGCACCTGAGCGTGGCCAGGGTGATTCGCTAATTTCACATAAATCTCCGTGAATTCACAGAACATGTCCATAAACTTGACAGCTTTTTTTAAATCAGTTCTTTATAAAAAGTGGTACCAAGAAACGTTTTACTTTCGTTGTGGGTGTTTCACTGTGTATAAAAATTACTATAAATTTTTTTAAAATACTTTGTCCTGTAGCGGGATTTGAACTTTGGAAAAAAATTGACAATTCAAACTCTTATCTATTTTTTTTTACCTGAATTTGGCGTTGTTGTGACATTTGTCGTTGACGAAGCTCTAGCGAGACCGACACGCTGACGAATTCTCAGTGCGACAAACGAACAGAAAATCTGCCGCGTTCGAGGCACCGGGGCGCGAACCCCCGACCCTCCGACTGTAAGTCGGGCACCCTACCCCTGAGCTACGGAGGCAGGGCAACGGCACGGTCGAACCGGGAATCGAACCCAGGTCCTACCGAATGCGAATTGAGTACCTCGCACGGTCCACTCCCCTACCTCACTTCTAGTAGATGCGGCGCAGTAAATATGGGATTAATACAGAATGAATCATCCTGAATGATGTATACGTACCTCTCTCGGAGTCTAGTCATGTTTCTGTGTTTGCGAGATTGTTTTCTATTGCAGGTTTACATACATGGGTAAGAAAAAAGAGGTTCTTTTTCGTAATGAATTTCACTGCGTATAACACAGAAATTAAACAAAGTATAAATGTTTTGTCCCCTAGTGGGATTTTAACACGAATCGAAAAAATTAACACTCAATAACTCTAGCCGCTCACCTACCACGCTTTTACACGAAGTACTGTATTTCGAAAATTGATTTTACACGATAGTGACGAACGGGCACTCTTAGTTTCAAGTCGCCTTAGAGCGCTAGCTGTATTGTTTTATTTGCGGTTTATAAAACGAGATTACAAAAAAAAAAAGTTTTATTTTCATTGCGTGCGTATTTCACGGTGTATGCAGAAGGTTATGTCCCGTAGCAGAATTGCGAAAATAATCAAAGAATTGGCACTCCATGAGTGTAGTTTGCCAATCCATACTACTATTTTACTGAAGTAGTATAGAGAAGATGGGATTTTATGCGCTTCAGGTATCATCTGCATTGTTCGTGTCTTAAAATCGAAGCTATAAGAATACTAAAAGCTTCAGTATTTTATATTTAAGGAGCTCATTTCCGTTATTCGTCATTACGGAGTGCCTTTCCGTAAATTAACGCTACATCTCCGTAAAAGTTCCCGTAAGTCCACAGAAATGTCTAAAAGTGTGGTTTTGCCCAAGCCAGCGTGATCAATCTTTTCCACACTCACTCGATGGCAAGACTACTAGCTAACCAAAGTAACGGGGCGACGGAGAAAACACCAGTCACGTGTTACCTGGTCGAAGTGTTTGCTGCCACAGAGCGTAGCCAATTATTTCATCCTTGATTAGTTAGCACGGGTCGGTCGTTGTTTGGCAGCCGGATTTTTAATAACCATTCCTTCAGAGCGTGACAATTAGCTGGAATCCAATTACAAACGTTACCAGAACGGACGCGTTCTTGAAGTGCGACTTGTCCTCAGATGACGCTGTATATTTCTCTGTTCCTCTTTAATGAGAAGAATCAGTGATTATTTTAGGGAAAAAATCTGTTTACGTATTTCAAAGTAATCAGGCCTCTCTCTCTCTCTCTCTCTCTCTCTCTCTCTCTCTCTCTCTCTCTTCTCTCTCTCTATTAAATATATATATATATATATATATATATATATATATATGTATATATGTGTGTGTGTGTGTGTGTGTGTGGCGCGGTGTGCGTGTGCACGCGCTTCCATTCGTTGCTTTTTATTCCTGAGGTTGTGTGCTTTACTGACCAGGCCACTCAGAGCTCGATTTTCATTACTAATCGACAGAGATGGTATTTTAGTTTTTTTTTTTTTTTTGCGAAAACATTTCGTGCCAAAGTAGTAGCTATCCAAACTTCTATGTTTTCCTGATAAATTTGTAATTGGATGACATATTCACAGTTTTTCACAGGTGGAGCTTATACGTTCAGTGCGACAGCAACTTAAGTCGCATTGTACCAGTCAACAGCATCCACTATAACAAGTAAATTACGAAATGTTGCATACACGTGCATAGGACGTTGGAACCTAACATGATGTCCGACATTTTTGCAGTGAATCATCTGCTGTGTAATTTTAGTTTGTATTTTTGAAAATAATTATTTGGAAATTAGTTCCGAAGATTATTTCTGCAACAATCAAACAAATTAGAGCAAATTAAAAATAATTATGATAGAATGTTTAAAGGTACTGTTGAATTCTAACGGCAGGTACTGTAGAACTCAAGTTTATTATAAAAATGGGGTTACATAAACAATTTCGTCATTTCACAAAGCAATATTCTGCAATGACACTATATTTCGGATGTAGAGTTTCGGCAGGAAAATATCTGACAACTAGTTTTCAACAGAATAATTTGCAAAAGAACAAATTTTCTACTGTGTAAACTGTTCGAAGATCATTCGCGAGCAAACGGCAAAGCATTACTAGCCTAAGAAAGTCAACCGATCGCGGAAGATTAACGTTGTGGGCAAACTGCTTTTTAAATATACATCTTGTTTGAGAATAACCCACGTAAAATCGCTGGTGACATATTGGCCAGCCGACAACCTAGTCAATCACCTACCACGAAGATATTCTTTCTTATGAAGATTCTATAAAGTTGTATCTCAAGCAGTGTGTGGTTGTTACCTTGAAACGCGGTGTTTACATACACACTTAGGAAAAACACGTTTTACTCTGACAGGCTAAACCAGTTTCAGTAATTTTTTTTAAGTTTTATTTCTGAGATCCCGCCTCGGTCAGAATGTATTGTATGCCTTAAAATGGGAGTTAAATCCGACATACACACGGGTTTAGGAAACGCAAAATCCCCACCACGGCTTCCACGCCTAATTCTCGTGTATCCTAATTTAAAGGAAGTAACAAATACCGCAGTTGTGTATTTGTTTGGTGACCCATATTTATACAGCATCAAAATGAAAAATAAAATTCCTAGTCGAATTACTGTAACGATTTCAGTAGACAATTTTTATCTGTGATTGCCTACTAAATAACTAGTCGATGAGTGCTTTGAACTACACAGAGAGAAATATATGGTTGTGGTGACTTAATTGTTGTACCCACAACACATTTAGACTGTCAACATATAAGGACAGCAATCATACTGGTTGTTGGTACTATAAATATTGTTAGCGTAGATGGCTACCGTTGTGACCTTGTCAGTGATTGTGTCTGCACCATGGAGTTAGGAGTATACAGGAGATGCCGTATTGTGTTGGAGGTGAAGACGCTGGAGATAGGCGGTTTTACTATGGACTCTAGCCGCCATCTTGAATGCAACCCAACACATTGTGTTTGCATTAGAATGGCGTTGCGAGAAAGTTTACTTTAGTAGCATTTCGTGTTGAACAAAGAGAATGATGAATAAATAAATATATATCACAATTCACATGTGAGGTTTCACTAGTTTATAATGTTAGTTGTGCAATGAAATAATTTCCTCATAAAACTACCGATCGTGAGTGTGTGATACCGCAGCCCAGTATTGGGTCATTGGCAACAATAAACACGTGTTTTAGATATAGTGCTCATATATCAGGATTTGTGGAAAACTATTTTCTGAATGAATGATTAAATAAAGTATAACAAGCGTGCTACCGTTGTCGTGTAGTGTGTTGCAGGTTGCGTATCAGTTTGAGTGCGACAAAACAGCGACCAGCAGCCTAGCTGAATTTCTAGAAGGCTAAGTTCACATGTTCCTGAGACACGAATAAATAATCATTTGCTGGGATTTATATTTAAATTCCTAACACTGACAATGACTCGAGAGTTATGTTTCCAATATGACTACATCTCCTTTATACATATCTGTCAATACAGAAAATGGTTTTCCGGAAGATAAATACAAATCCGATTTTAGTTATTCTTACTTTTTACATTACATTAGTTCTCTGTTTTGATACAGTTTTATATTTATTTATCCCTTATTGTAGAGTACAGTTTTGTTTATTGCATCTTCAATATTGGATAGGGTTAAGTTACCTGTGGTACATAAGTAAAACACAAAAATTAAAATTTTTTCTGCATTCTGCATTATCTGCACTGGACAATAAAGTATTTTAGCAATTTTTCAGAAGAAAGTGGTCTACACACACACTCGTGACAAAATTTCTTTGTGGTTACCTACCAACTTGTGAAATTATTATTTTTAGTGTGAAATTCTCTGTGGTTGTATTAAAAAAAATATTCAGTTTCAATATTTCAGAAACACGCTGCAAAAAAACTTAACAAAAAAAACACCCCTCTAAGAAAAAGCATTTTCACTAGCAGCAGTTTATTCAGCTGAACCTGCAATTCTTGTAAACAGATTTCCCTTGAGCTAAGATTTCTACAACTTTATAATTCATGTAGGCCTATATCAATATTGTATATTAAATGGAAAATTGTGTTGGACACTTGCCTTTTCAGCTGAGCTCATGTCGCAGGAAACTATAATTGCACATACGAACATACAAACACAGAAAACCAACCAAGAATAGTTGCCAATAGGTAGGCCTACGTGAGGAACACAGAGAGAACTCTGTAGAAGAAATTCAGTTAGTCAGCAACAAATTAACAAAACAAAAAACTAATGACGGACACAAAAAAAAACAGACAAACACAGTTGCCTTCGGGCAACTAAACGATTCCTTCTGTAGAATTCTGTGTAGTCATGTAGCTGTTGAAAACTATTCCTGTTTGGTTTAGTGTGTTTGATGTGTAATTCCAGTTTCCTGCAACATAAACGCTACTACAACAGTGTATATCCAAAACAATTTATTATTTGATTCATATGTCACTACTGCAGACCTGGCGAATAGTCGAAACTGTTGGTAATGATTATGTCACTATTGTAAACATTATCATTAGCTTGTCAAAATACTTAGCAATGTTTTGAAATCGAGTAGGTCTACTGCGAAAGTTTTCAAATACCCCTTCCAGTATTACGTGGTTTCTCTATAACTTCTTTAATTTCATTTTCTTTTGTGTATTATGTTCTCTAAATCCATATGGGAATTGTGCTGATTGATGCTGCTGGCTGGCATGTTTTCTCGAGGTTTTCTCATTTTCCCCACCCTTGCATTTCAAAGCTGCTCCATACTTGCCATATTTCACCCTCATTGGCTCCCAACATCTTGGTTGTTACAAACCACCTAAACCTCTCTCAACTCCTCCCTTATTAAGATGATGGAGGCCATGGTGGTGTAGTGGCTAGAGTATTCGCTCTTTCACGAAGCACACTTCATTCTACATACCGATGTATCATCATCAATTACTTGCCCTCATAATTAGAACTTAAAAAATCCTTAAGAAGGGTGAAGTAGAATTTAAAGAAAATCACGCGATGTTTTTCAATTTGGCAGATGGTGTGGTTACAGGAAAATATTGGCTTCATCTAAGTTTTATTTATTTTGACTACCTTTGGAAAACGATAAAATGTAAACATTTGTCATTTACTGTAATTATTACAGCCTACCGTTAAATACACCACTATCTAAATACACAAGTAAACTTTATTTATTTAACTTAACATCTTCTCGACAGCAGGTTCATTAGATAGTGGCAAACCAAGAACACAATAAAGGGAATACAAAGAAGGAATTGGTCAAATAGTCTTTATTCAGCCACCCCAGAAATTGCCTGGAGTGAGTTCGAGAAACCATGGAAATTGCAAATCAGGAAGTCTACATTCAATAGCTATTTAAAATATGAGAACTGATTTGGCTGTAGGCCTATATTCTTGTGTTGATAAACGCTGATTTCTTGTTTGTCACTGCAACTCTGTTGACTTGGGGGAAAAAAAATTGTAAGAGAGGAGTTTTTATATGGCGTAGCTTTGTATTGGTTTACGAAGTGATTTGCCATTAATGTCCGCAAATAGCTATTTTATCAAGAGGAAAGCTAAAGGCTATGCTTGGAACATGCTTGGACCAGTTGTTCACGTTTTTTTTTACTTCCACTCTACAAATTTTCACAGACTTAGATAATAATAAATGAATTTCACAAACTCCTACACTGAAATAGCAAATTGGCATTTAGAAAAATACGTATATGCAGTTTTATAAAAGTGCCTGTACCTCTAACGAGTCCGCAACTTACAGGTTAGACCTTAAATTCACGGCACGTTAGTAATCGCAACCGCACTTGCAAAAATTAAACACACTGAAATTGCTAATTTAAAAACTTACGCAGATAACATATCCGTATACACACAATAGTTGTGCGATATCTTTCACGAATGTATTCACGGTATATACGAATACACTAAACAGTGTTACTTTCGGAAATATGCTCCTCTGGACTGGCATGGCCAGGCTTGCACGCATTTCCATACATTAATATTAGTTTTCGTCTGTCGCCGAATAAATAAAAAATTGATTATAGTTTTAAGACGTGTTTGCGTACCAAATTCACATTTCACAAACGTAAGAATAACACAAATTTAGAGAAAATTCTGAACAACTAGTGAGTTCATGTATCACTCACAAGGCTATTCAATCTAAACAAAAGTTGTCTTTCTCCAGTATGGCTGCTTCACTTGTAATGCACTCGCAGACGACTTCAGCAGCATGTTATATTCGATTTTAGTACGGTTAAAGTTGTATCATAACTTTTAAAAGCTCCTATAGTTTTCAGAACATTATTTCGTGACATATTTTTAAGGCAAATATATTTGTGGAATGGGAAGCAAATCAACCAAAACGCCGTATACAACATTTCTATTTAAATGTAAATAATTCATAACTTTATATATTTAACGGAGAAATTTATAGTTCGTTACCTGAGATAGACACGCACACGCTTTATATACCTACATATGATCAAAGTCATAAAATTTACGTCGATTTTAATACACTTCAAAATGCACATGAAAGATATGCAGATACAGTGTTTTTGGCCACCATTGATCACGTGACCTTTTTACAGGAAAACCACCGTCTAACTCTACGGTATAAATTGGTTTCACTAGTTAACGGTGCACGGTATAGGACATAGCCGCCTTCTGGTCTGCACCAATGAACAGAGTTCCTACAGCAGAGCATTCTGTTCCTCCTATAGGAACAGATAGTTATTCCGGCAGAACAATTTAAGCAATATTTGGATTCTTTACGCGGAAAACAGTGTTGTAATATAACTGAACATTGTGCTGTTGGCACAGAAGTTTGCTGCTGCTACTCGGACGCTCGTTTACAGACGTGTTATATTGTCACTTCTCTGCCGACATCGTTCAACATTTCCATTCTGTCAAACACCCACAGACTTCTAGAAACCAATTTTATAAGTGAACCTCATGAAATGTCATGGTTTTGGTTCCTTTATTGCAACTATTTATTTATTTATTTTTGGCATGCGGTAGATTCGGGTGGCGAACATTTATTTCTCTGAATATAGGATTTGTCATTACATACAAATACTGTAGGAAAACTAGAAACTTAAATGAAAGAAATATTTTAAATATTATTAGTATACTTAAAATTAATTGTGTAGGCACACAGAAAGCTGCGAGACATTTTATATTATTAATGTGAAATAAATACATGCTCACAAACGACTGAAGATAGCTAATATAAAGGACATATTAGTTAAGTAATACTAAGAGACAAATTACTTTATCAACTGTAGGAGTCACGCGCGTCTGGAAATGACACATTACTATACAACATAATTTCTATGATGTAAGAACTATCATTACACTTATGTTTCAACAAAGTTGCAAACACTTGTTATAAGTATGTTTATGTTAACAAGTAACTCAATCTCCATGAGCTTTTCTTAACATTCAACCACATTTAACGTTAACTGTTTCTATTATGCAACAAAAAGATAATTAAATTTATTTTAATGCTAGGCGATACCAATCTAAAACACAAAAATCGGACAAATATGGATGAATAATCAACTGGCATCTGCATAATAAAAGGACACAATATACTGTGGCAAATAACTTTATCTAGTATTACAAACCTTACCGCCGCTGGCCAGCCAGCACTTACTGTACCTCAGTCAGTGACACTGCCAGGATCATATTCATCGGGGGTGTCCAACTCTGGGTCTAGGGAGACTGTGAATGGAGATATGCCAGAATTTTCATACCCTTCTCTCCGCCAGTCTTCTGCTATCAGCTTCTCCGCGAGGTTGACATACTTCGCCCATATGAAGAAACGTTTGTGCAGGTTACACTTAAAAACGATGTGTTCAACGTATGACACCAGAAACGTTACTCATATTCTCCTGCTTGGAAAAAATTCCAGGCAATAATTAAAACTATTTTTTTTACTTAGCAGGCAATACACGTGTGTAAAAAAGTAAAAGCCCCGTGAGAGAAAGATTCTCATAATTTGTGGTGTTTAATAAGAAAGTCTACACTCCCACGCCTAAATTATATCTTGCCAAAGGATACTGTTTGTAGGCTATATTTAAGCTGGCCTGGTTTCGCTCGGTTCTCACAAATCCTAGATTCACACGTGCCTCCAATGATTTATGTACAAACCATACATTTATGCTGGGACCCAAAATAATCCACCTATGAATCTTTGTTTACACTGGTACATAATGATTTCCCCACCAATCTTACATTTACGCTGGACCATGAACTCCAGGTAAGTAATTGTACCCCATAATTCACACAGGCTGCCTCAGTAATTATGATTTTGTAGTGGCCATTAACTAGCTCCAGGAAAGAGAATTCATGCAAAATCTGTGCCACTCTCCAGATGTCCACTGAAATTCCATTTTGGAATTCTCTGACTTCTCCCTGTTTTCCAGGCAGACTCTTATAGTTTTTCCCATACCCTTGTCAGGAATAGTCAAACCTTCCAACGCCACATTTTTCAACACTTACAGAAAATAATATGCCATCAGTAAAGATGAATTAAATTACGCTGCAACAGACCAGGCACGTAGGGCCAACATTTGAGTCAGCTAATCAATATTTCTCATTATACACGCTATTGACTTCGCATGAATGCCCATTACAAAGATGGGAATACTTTATTTTGAACGTATAGGCCCTATGTCACTTGGAAAAGAAGTATTACTGATATTTCACCAACTTAAAAATGGAAATCATTATATGCATATGCTCATAATTACATTATCCTGTATTCACACAACAAACATTTTTTTGCAGAGTAGCCGTTATTTATATTTCTTCTGACGCAGATGAAAACTGTCTGACATTTCCCTGTCTCACGATATTCCCTGACTTTTCCTTGTGGGTGACATCCTGCACTCTGCTTCCCGGAGCATGATAGGTAGCAGGCACAGAGAGCACACAGATACCTTCTTCATACATTTTAGCTGCTTCGCACATACCTGGGAAAATCGTTTGGCGCAAGTAAATCGGCATGGACAGCAGCGCAAATTGTGGATGAATTGACTTTTTATAGTCTTTGTGGAAATGGTATATATTTTCTGCGCATTTTGCCATTTATTGTGGTGGTATTTCTTATTTATTTTTTGCAACTTGTGCCCCACTATTTCATTATTTATATAGCCCTTTTCATTGTAATCATACGTAGTGTGTATTGCGAGTAAAACAATGCGCATGACTCAGCATGATTAGTACTGTCGATACAAACCACTTTCCATAGTATTTTCCCCTTTTTTTCGAAAGCCACTATTCTTCATAACTGTTATTGCCTAGGGTTGTATGTGCTGTATTCATATTATATCACTTCAAAATATTTTTCTGTGGAGCTATTAACACGCACTTCACAAAAATTATGTGCCACAATGTTATCCTTTACATACGAATATTTTAAAAGTTTGGAGTTAATTTATATTACTATTTCAAACAGATACGCCTACAGTATGCTCGCTATGCGAAATACTGAAATGTGAAAGTAACTAACGTTTTTAAACAAAAAAAATACTGCACATAATTGTGAAACTAATATGGAAAAATAAAATGCAAAAAAAAAAAAAATTTTTGTTTAAGTTGTCTATTACGATAGCTGCAACAAAACGAGACGTAAAAATTGTATGCATTTGCTTCACTTGTAACAGATGATTGAAAGTGGACATTACCAGCATTTCACTAAATTCATTACATTTATTCTTGTCAGATTTGGTTTTAGGAGTGCAATTATGTAATAGTTTTCTTCCAGGAACAATGTGGATGTGACACATGCCGCTGTGTGTGTTAGAAATTCATTTCAATAATTAATTTCATGTAACTTTGTGTTGTGTATGCGACTCAATAAAATATTTACCAAAGCTTGTATTTTAAACGCAAAATAATACTCCCACACAAACACAACTTACTTTTTAGTGATTTTATGCATAGGATAAATACAGATCGCATTCTAAACAGTTACACTAGTCTGAAATTTCAATTTTACCATTTCCATTTTCTTACATTTTCACACATCATACGCCACTATGATATCGTAAAGTCGGGGTTATATTATAAATTAAATAAGTAATTTGATATTATATCACTTTCAAAGCTGACAAATCTTCTCAAGTTTTTAAATTGGGATTACGTTTCCACGTGGGCAAAATGTATGCAGTGTATAGGTTCACTAGAATAATTTCATTCAGTCAACACACATTGGCATAGTGAACACTAACCTGTATACAACATGTATTGGTACGTAAATCAGAGCTCTAAATGTCTGGAGTGTTGACTACGCTGTGTAATTTACTGTCACGTTTCATTTCAACGCCTACGCAAATTTTTAGCCGCCAATGGACAGATATTTTGTCAAAATGAATTCATATGACAACACAAATGTAATGATTTACGATACTCAATAATATTTCAGGAATGTAGATAAAATAATGTAAGGAAATATTATTTAAGAATGCACAAACACTTTGTTTACATTTCTCAAGAGACAGGATTCTTGTCACACAACCGTTACATAGCTTATCATTAGATTACTATTAATATCTCATATGTAACATTAACACTTCTGTATGATAAAAATTGAGTTCCTTATATAATGGGCTTATTGAATATAGACTGGTATGATTATTTATGACCTACTAAGTGGATAAATTCCTTTGTTTCTGCAATTTATATCACGGCATATTACAAGCTCGTCTTATCTTTCTTGATGCCAATGTTGTTACAGTATGTACGTATACTGCACAAGTGTAAAAATGTGTCATATTATAATTTAGATTATGTAAAATTAAACAATTGCATTGTTAATCTTGCAAGTACTGCCTCTTTTGAATGAGCCTCGGCTCGTAGAGACAAACTGTTGTAACCAAATAAATAAATATCTTTTGGCATTTATTTGTAAATAATTTTTCACAGGGCAAGCAATGCCAAAGAAGAACGATACAATCGCATTTTGAAGAAAAAAATGTCTGCAACAAGTCAACTGTAGTTAACACCAGCTCCAAGATGATGTTATAGTTCAAATGTTAGGATACCTTCAGTGCATCATAGTACTGTGATCTGCATCTTACGTTAATAATAGTAGAACTTACGGCAGTACTCGAACTGAGGACCAATAACCAAACTGGAACAAAGTATCATGTTAGGCCTACATTTCAAAACAACACTAAGATTTTAAAGTCTTTCCTTTTAACCTTAATTATTGATGGCCGAAATCATAATTTTTATAAAGGTAAATTTAAAAACAAAATATTACGTAGCTGGGCGTACGTAAATACATAGGTCTGCTGATAATATTTCATGTCAGATGACATAATATGCACTTGAAAAAATGTATATGCCTACTTAAATACCACGTTTCTGCTGTCATCCATTACTTCCACTATCGTTATCTAATTTTATCATAATTTGAACTGCCGATAACCAAAGGTTGCTTTTTTTTCTCAACATAATGACTTCACTAACGTATTGAGAAAAGGCGGGGAAACCTGTTCGGGAAAACATTGTAAAAACACGTTTACACATACCTCAGGACTGTTGTAGTTGAAATGTTCAACATATCTGTAATCCGTTCGATGATGTTGCAGAGCTTCATCTCTTGTCGGCGAATTAACGAACATCTTAAAAGGTCTACACTCTTGATCTGAATCAGTAAGATTTTCACAGTTTCAATCAGTTAACAGTACCTGACCGATTAATCAGTCACTTCGGTTAGTTTAACTGATGAATCAGTGAAGAAATGCCAGATTCCCTCCACTTATTGATTCAGTGACACTTTCCACTGATTCATTAGTAATTTTTTCACTGTTTTTCAGTGGTTTGTTTTTTGACTGGTGGATCAGTTAAATAGCATTCATCAAACAATTTTTAAAAGAGGTCGTTAAAGAACGTGTATCGAGTGAAATAACAACGAATAAACTAATAAACTAATAAAAATACTTTCTAAAACGTGTTTCGTCTTTCAAAAAACCATTTTATGGGGTAACATGAACATTCAGCCTTTCATTCCGTCTTTACGTCTTTAATTTCGTTTGAATGTAATCATCACAGTGTTCTATTTGAAGGTTTTTAACTGCAGAAGAGAGTTCACTCATATATACTATCCGTTTTGACAATCCTAATGGTACAAACAAAAAGAAATAAAGGAAACGAAAGCAAGGACATACAATTTTAATCTTCACGATTTCGATAAGTATTATAAGTAATGTATTTTCCCTTATCTTTTTAACTTGAATTGGTAGCGCAGATGGCGAGATAACGCCCTAAAAGTAAAGTGGAAAGTGCGTGTGAGTTCAACCCGAATCACATCAGAAGATTTCTTTACTTTTTTTTTAACTTATAGTAAATTGCGCAATAGAAAATGTAAACTATAGTAAATATGTTAATTTCCGTAATTATTTGGTTAAGTTTAATAAAAACAATATTTAATTCGCCATTGCAGTCGGCCGTCACTTATTCAATCATTGAAACGGTTTCACGTCACTATTTCAATCACTGAAATTTTCCACTGAAACAATCAATGCTTTTCCAGTGATTCTAAATAGAGCCATTTTCACTAATTCGAGTAGTAGTATTTCGCTGCGAATCGCTGGTTTTCCACTGAATCGAATTTATAGAGTGTAGGCGATATTGATAACGCTACTCGTTCGTCGAGGTTTGCTGAAACTCATGGCTGCATAAAAACACTACAACAAAAATAAACACTACAAAACATAAAATAAATCAAATCGGATAAAAGATAAACTGAAAATGTAACTAGAAATATTAAAATATAAGAACTCCACACTTCCAAATTCACAGCACACGGCAAAGCAAAAAGAAACGAAAACAAAACAATGGAATGTTGATTTCTACCGGCGCGCCGATTACGTGACTTAATACAATTATGATTTATAATGAATACATAATTTTTACGCCAATATACACTTAAATGTACATAAAATAAATAGCATATTAAGTATCCATAAATTTAAACATATCAATTGCAACACAGCGTTATAACCTAGAACTACTTTTACTACTTCATTGCCAACTTAATTGACAGCGTGAATCAAAATCCTATGCGGTGACACGCATTTATACCCATACACAGTTGCGAGCAGTAATTTTTTTTCAGAGGTTGATTTCTAGTGTGTTCACTATATCGTGAACCGCCATTAACACACACTGCAATAGACTGTTGAGCAAATTGATTAACTTCCCAAGGTCCCATCATTAATTGTTGGTTATCTTTCTGAGAATCGTGTATATAGCCAGAATATAATTTCTCCATGCACTACAGAACACAAATTAATCCAGAACCGAGAACATTTACAACAACAAAGGACCTAACAGCCATTTCGCCTTTCAGTTTTTGCGAGTTGTATGCAGTAGAGGTGTGGAAGACGGAGATAAACGATAAATGCCGAGGTGGTGATGTCAAAAGAGGAGCTCACCATAACGACCACAGTGCCCTCCCGAGGATGCCATGCAGAGGCAAGTTGGGAGTCAGAGGTACACAATATAGGACACACGGATGCGTGTGCAAGGGAAGAGAGGTGTAAAAAAGGATGTGGGAGATGAGTGTTGATGGTGAGTGTGGTGGCCATTAGTGCATAAGGGGCAGACAGATGGCATGTGCCTGGGAGGGAAGACGCAAGAAGCGGAGAGGAAGATGACGTTGACCGTGGAAGTGACGTAATGCGCGGATCTCTCCGTAACAACCGCAGTGTCTTCCTGAAGGTGCCCTTTCTGCAGCCACGTGCTAGGATAGGCGGGCTGGTGGAAGCAAGGTTGCGGAGGTGTAAGACAGTAATTGGCGGGGGGAGGGAGGGAGATGAGTGACGGCGGCAGGTACGATGACGTCACGCGAGGAGCTCTCCATAGCGACCGCGGTGTCCTCCAGAGGGTGGCCTGCAGCCGCAGGTCCGGGACCAGAGGTGCACCAAGGACAGGCGGGCGGGTGCGTGCAAGGACATGGACCGGGGGAGGGGAGGGGCCATCGCGGGGCAACGACACTGCGGTAGGCGGGCACACACACACACACACACCCTGCTCGCCGTGAACGACTACCTGCGTGCGTGACCTCACATCGCAACTGTCGTGCGCGCAGGCCTCAGCGCAACCGTTATGCCTACCTTCGCGGACGAGTCGTGTAAGAAACGAAAGCTTCCGAATCTACTCATTTGGCAGCAGATTTAACTTGACACTCCTATAAATTCGCGACTGTGTATGATGTGTCGATTTCCAGGTTTTTCTTCTTGATATTTTTTTTTTTTTGCATTATTTGCCCGCACCTTTACTCGACCACTGTTTTGTAACTTCTTGTTCCGAGTCACGTCTTCTGAAAACGACTGCAGGCTGATTACAGAAGCAACGCAACTAACAGCAATGTTCAGAGGATACCTATCCGAAGAGTAACATAAATTTCCCTGCACACAGGCCTAGAAAGTAAATATAACACGTGATTTTTTGTTAGTAAACGCATTGAAAACAATCGATAGTTGGGCAACATTTTAGATCAAAATGGATTAGATAAATATGTGTGCCTCATCTGAAGTACGGTTCTATTTCTCTGGCAAAAGATTGCCAGTTTATTCGGCAGTGACGCTGGGAGCTTCTGCAGCAGCTGATGAACAACCAACTGAGAATGGAATGTGCAGAGAGCTGTAAATTATCGCCCAAAGGTTTTTGAACAGCCGAATTTTCTCCAGTAGATAACGATTATGCTCTTTTTAGTATAGTCCAACATAAATAAATTGGCCCTATCTTTTCTAGCGGGCATGCAAACGATAAAAAGTGAAAGTGTACACGCGTATACTAAAGTCTAAAAATTCTCCTAAACCAAATTTATTTCGCGGAAACTGCTGGCCCTGTCTATATATCTATATAGACTGTTTACCTTCCGCATTGTAGCAAAATTTCAGCCTTTACCTTTCTTCTACAAAAGAAACATTAGCCTGTGATATGCTTGTTACGACATAACGAAACTATTTGGCAGTGAGAAGTCGCAATGAGACACTCACTTCTCGCTCCTAACCACAGTAAAAAGTTAATAAAAATGCAGGCGAAAGACGATATATGTAATTGTATAGATACAAAATGACATGACTGTTCTTTTGAAGCATGCGAGTAATCCATTCACAGTCACTTCTCACTTTTTCGAGGCCCTGCCAAGTTCTGCTTATAGAATTTTTCTCCGCCTCAAGGAACCGGAGCGTAAGTGGGTCTAGAAAATTATGCCAAAGGTCAACGCGCTGAATTCGTGGGCACTCAGTTGTAATAAGATTTTGCACGAGAACTATTTCTTACACGTTTTCTCACTGTTTTTATTCATATCTATTATAATTTATAAATATAATATTAGGTAAAACTTTAATATAACGAGAAATAGTATACCTTTATGGTAACAGAGGTATAAAACGTTTGTGATATATGTCATATTAGGAAAATAACTAAACACGTGATATATGGGGTGATTTTTCAAAGGTTCTATTAAAAAAATGTGAAGAAACAGCGAACAGACTATAAACACTTTACTGTTTAATGTGTGATCATCTAGGAGCGATCCTAGAGCACGAATGTCATCACCGTGATCGGGTGGGTCACACGTTGTTTCATACGGCATCTTTTAGGCTCGGCTCTTGTGCCGGATTATCGAATGACATGCTCTTATACCGGTGGCGAATGATGCAAATTTCCTCACTTAATGCAAGCGAAGTTCAGGATACTCGCGACTGTTTGGCTTCTGTATTCTCGGCTATCCGTTGCTCACAGAGGTGGTGTGACGTTTTGTGTGATATATAACGTTATGCATGCTACTTTCAAGTAGGGAAAATGCATACAATTCACCCTGCCCTTTTTCTTGTTACCGAGCGAGCTGATGCAGTGGTAAAAATACGCTCGTATTCAAGAGATCTGGGTTAGATTCCCGGAATAGCCATCCTGATATAGGTTTCCCATGGTTTCCCGAAATAATTCGACTCTAATGACATCACCTTCGACGAGACGTTAAGCTCTGCCTACTTATTTATTGACTCTGCAGCCACACAAACACCACACACACATACTCACACATAATGTATATAATTCAAGTTGTAAATAACCTAACACCATTGCAGACTGGAATAATTATGATATTCCTATTTTATTTTTCCGATTACCGGTCGTCCTACCAGACAAAAAAAAATTGGAGCTGTTAGTAAGTGGTTTATATTTCTGCCTACCGATGGAATTCTTTTGCCTAGTAGCTGATTTTAGGCTCGCCTATTTTACTGTGTTCTAGTGAAAGGGGCATGCCAGTTAAAATAAAATACAACACTCTTGAAATAAACAAATAAACAGAACTTGAGTTGAATAAAAGGTAAATAACTTATTTTCGAAATGGCGGCCCTACAAATATTTTAGTTTTATTTTGTGTTACGATCATACCTTTTGACCAATTTCAACCAAATTTGTACGCTTACAACATCTATAGCAGGTATCATACAAGCCAAACAACAACATTTGCAAGCCATTTTGGAAGATAGTTCCACATAATTAAATAAAGCTTTTCTGTTATATTTCGAAAACTTCTCAACCAATTTTCTTCAATTTTGGCAAGTAAGTAATACTATGATATGCCAACTAAATATAAGTAAAATTAACTTATTAGGCACTTATTTTCAAAATGGTGGTCATTCTTGGTCATATTTGGTTAAACTTCTAGGCCATTTTCAACCGAATTTTGTACACTGATGTTATGTATCACAAGCATCATATAAGCTTAACTACAAGGACTTTTGTCCGCCAATTAGAAAGACAGCGCCGAATGTAAAAATCAATCTTTTACATTATAACTCGAAAACTACTCAACCTATTTTAGCCAAATTTGGCACGTAAGAAATTATATGATAGCCCAGGTAGAAATGAGTAATTAAACTTTATTATAGGCTGTTGAAGGAAAAGTGAGCACTTTTGAGGCCATAGAAAATTTTTTCTTTCAGCCATCCTTTATAACTTAACCCCATTTCTAAATAAATAATGTCTTGTAAGTAATGAACACTGCAATCGGAAGTTTACGTCTACACTCTAAATCGGAATCACTTATTTTTTACTGATTGTCAGTTGAAACTGCTCCATGTGGAATCTGTAGAAAAATATATCACGAATTCATCTGTTAAAAGAAATCTATTAATTCAAGCAGTAGAAAACTACTTATTTTAGAAGTTATTAATAAATAAGCACAGAGTATTCCATGTGATGTAAGTTAGGTACGATTTATTTTGTCGCAGAATACAAATATTGTCTACACAAAAACGTTTTGGAGGTGGTTGGGCTCGAACCTCCGCCCATGAAGCAAAGCATGCTGAAGCTTTCATGATCAGCCATATCCACTGCCCTACTTTACCATTGCCAAACGTGTGCTCGTATTATGGGTATTCAACCACAAAATGCAATGCCAAATATTGCTGTAAGTTTCGTGATTTGAAAATATTTCTTGTTGTCGAATAAATAGAATTTCTGCGCAAGTACATGTCTTTGCAAAGTTCGAAAGTCAATCTATCTTTAATTAGTTCGGATTCTGTGCTTTAAAAGATCAATATAGTGGTTTCAATGTACGAGGTTATCGATGTCCACTAGTATTCGCCCTTTTACAATGCAAGAAGACACTGCAGATTTAAACTGTTATTTATAGTGACAGATAGATCAGTGATAATTTTACTGACTCGATAGTGCGGTGATTCAATAAGAAAGATGGCTTTACACCAACAAAAGTTTTGTGGTCTGCAAGTTAACAGGTCAAATAATGAGGAAACTACACATTTGATAAAATATTGCATTGTTTCTAACGTTCCGCTGCCTAATTAGCACAGTTATTACTAGCCAATCTGTCTCTTCAAAATATCAATTTCATTCTGTAAAATTTAGCATTGTAAAATAGCAGATACATAGAAAACACTGACAACTCCGTTAAACCATTATATTTCTCTTTTAAAGCACACAATCTGAACTAAACCTAACTAAGAATGACTTTCAAGCCTTACAAAGACATGTACCTACGTACGCATAATATGTGTATATTTCGACCACATGAAGTACCTTCACATTAACAAATTTACAGCCTTCAACATTGTAAGTTTATGTTACTACGCAAATACGAGACCGTTTCTCTCAGTGCAAAGTAGCAGAGTTGGTAGAACGTCAGCCAAAGAAACAAGAGAATATGTTACGTTTTGGGGTGGCAGTTTGATACCAACCAATTCCAAAATTTCATTGTACATGTAATAATTTTGTTGTACGACAAAATAATTGTATACCTAATTTATTTCAAACCATAATGCACGGTTTTAAATCCTTGTGCTTTTTATCAATCGACTATAAATAACTGATTTTCTACTGTTTGTATTAGTGGATTTAATTTAACTGAAGAGATAAGAGGTTTTTTTTCTACTGATTCCGGATGGAGCAGATTCAACTGACAATCGGTAAAAAATAACTGATTCCGATTTAGAGCGTAAGGCTAAATAAAACACATTTTTTGACCATTATTCTAAATTAGAGGCCTTTCAAAAGTGCTCACTTTACTGTGGACAGCTATAGGAACTTATTATCACAATGGTTGCCATGCAAATATTTTAGGTTAATTTGATATAACTACATACCATTTGACCGAATTCAACCAAATATTGTACGTTGCTATTATCTATTAAAAGTATCAAATATGCAAAAAAACACCCCCTTTATCCGGCATTTTCTAAGATAGCGCTGCACGAATTAATTAATTGTTGTGTAATATCACAGGAAACAATTGAAACATTCGTACCAAATGTGGAAGTCAAATAGTACTGCCACAGATGATATGTACAGATATATGTTTCAAGTATATCAGACACAACTATTTTAGCATAGTATGCTATATCTTCGGAAACTTTTAATCAATTTCAACTTTACATGAAATAATATCGTTTTTATGCTGGTTCTCGGGAAATAATCAATCGACATCTTTCTACTTTCGCGAATAAGTTGTACTGTGGTAGACTACATTCATTTATATGTTTTAAGTATGTAGGTAAAATATTTTCATAATAGCGTGCAGTTGATTTCAAGCTATCTTAATTTTATGAGTTTTTCTGAATTCAAATCCCGCGTGTCACTCGAGTATTTCAATTGTTTTTGTACTTTTTTTACATGTTTCTGGTTTAATCTATAATAATATTGCTGTCAATGAAATGTTGACAACTACCTACCATCTAAGCTTTCAAGAACTTCACTAAAATTTATTTACTCCCACGTAGAGGAAAGTAAGTCCATTAGTTATCAGTAACTTCTGGTTTTAAGTTGTGTTTAATGTTTTATTATGACCGTGGGAGTAAACTGAAACGTTTCTCGTTATTTACGCGTACATTAAGTTTCATTCTGTACTTAAATACGTTTTACAGAAACCGTAATTTTTCCGTAAACGGACATATGCAGCTTGAGGTGGTTACTCGGGTGTCCCTCACCTTGTGTGTCGCAGCTCCGTGGATATAGCAGAAATTTATAACACGTTCTATTACCGTTTCGTGCATGCCCATGGGTATGAAAACTGTTATACCCGGAACCAGACTCCTCCGGAGCGGGCTGGATCGTAACCTACGCAGGAGCAGAAACGCTATAGACTGTCCACGGTAAAATGAGCATTTTTGAAAGCCCTGCTTAAGATCTACTTGTATGTTCATTATGCATTCCTCCGCCTTACACAAAATTAAACATTGCCATGGTCCTCGTCACTTTATTCATGCGTCTGTCTAGTGCAACTGTAAAATTATTACAAACGATATTGTTTTGTAAATCTGCTCATTGTTACACTTCGGTGCATTACAAAAACAGAAAGTGAAAGACATAAATTAATTTATCACATATGGTTAACTGACACTTTTGATTCGAAGTTTAGATATGGAATTACTTTCCATTCATCATTACCAACTTTACTCGGCCCACATCACTCAGTTCCCCCGTCAAAATACTGTAGGCCTATATTCAGGTAGCGGCAGTGACTTTTTCTAAGGTTGATTTCAATAGTGCTCTCTTACAGTGAATAGCCATTAGCAGGAAATGGGTTAAAGGCTCTCCACGATAAAGTGAGCATTTTTTAAATCAACCTTAGAAAAAATCACTGCCCCTACCTGGATAGGTATTAACGGCGCCCTAAGTGACATGCGCCCAGTAAAGTTGGCAACGATGGATGGGAAGTAGTGCCATATCTTAAAGCCGAATAGAAATTGTAAGGTAACCAGTTGTGATAACTTATATCATCTCTTTCGCTTTATGAATTTTTAATGTATCAAAGTGTAAAAATGAGCAAATTTAGAAAAAAAAAAATTTACTTTTCTAATAATTTCACAGTTTCACTTGCCTGACGCATAAATAAAGTGACGAGGCCCATAAAAATCTTAATCTCACATAAGGTGAAATAATACACAACGTGCATACAAGTAGAAACTAAGCAGGGCTTTCAAAAGTGCTCATTTACCCTGAATAGCCTATATGCAAACTGCTACGGAAGTTGGTATCGTGTGGGGCCCGGTTAATGAGGTACGAAGCCCCCGTGTGCAGAGCCTCGCGCAGCCAATCAGAGGAAGGGGCGCTGCAACATCACAGGAACCGTCACGCCGTTTCGCCTCCGCTTAGTTATCTGCTCTGCGGCCGGGTTGCGAGTGCAGAAGCAACACCCCCCCCCCCCCTCCGCTCATGGCCCAGGGGGGGGGGGGGGAGGGACGTGATACAGAGCACCTGGAGGAAAGCTGACTTAGGAGAGAGGAGAGAGTCGTTGACCGAGCTGAATTCTCGCCCCGCCGAGATACCGGGGCGAAGCGGCACGACTGCAATATACAACCAGCCCAGCCGTCTCTGCATCGCTCGTCCCAAACCCTGCTCCAGAGGCTCCCGCTGCAAAGGCTCGCTGCTTCGATCCCCGTCCATGGAGGCATTCGTCTATGGAGTGGACGCCGAGACACACGAAAGTGAAGTCGCGCAGTAGTGGATAATGAAAGACAAGGACAGGACTAGTAGTGGCAAAAAGGCGCGTGTTTTACACGTAGTTAAATGTAACTTCTGCCACTCGTAATATGGCGGCTGGCTTAAACAATCGGTTTGCGCATGGGCAGTTGAAATAAGTCGGACAAGAAATCGGCTTCACTTGTTAACCGTGGAGAAGATAGGCTGTTATCCCCTCCATCATCTATTACCTCCATCTCCCCGGCCCGGCCGTCGCCCTTCAAATGGATGCCATTCACAGCAACGTCCAACTTTTCTCAAGCCCTGCTACAAGTTCTACTTCCCGAATATTCCTCCGTCACATTTATACAAAATTTAATAAATGTTTTTATTTTTTACTTGAAATAAATTAATTTGAAAATAAAAAAGGACTTTTGGGACATTTAAAAAAAAATAGGGACTTTTAAGGGACTTCTGCAAAAATAGGGACTTGCAGGGACTAGTGGCAACCCTGCAAATTATGCCTAAGGGACAGCGCACCACATTCGTACGCACTCAATTTAATATTATTTTGCATAAGAACCAGATCGTACTAGGATTTGCCAACACACCTATTTTCTCCCTGGTTTTATTAACATTAATTATAAATGAGATATTATAATTAAGGCTATAAGTAAAACATAAGTGAAAGTTCAATTTCACTAAAACTAATGTATCTTCTATGGTAACACATTTACAAAACGCTTGTAATACGTGGCATATTTAGGAAACAACCAAACACGTCATCAATGGGGTGGTTTTTTTAACGGTTTGATTAAAAAGTGTGAAGAAACCGCGAACAGACTGAGCATTAGCTCTAAATTCGAATCGCGGCGGGAAACCACTGATTCGCAGCGAAATTAAACTTTTTGAATCAGTGAAAAGAGCTCCACTTATAATCAGTGGAAAAATACTAGTTGTTTCAGTGAAACCAATTCATTGACTGAATAAGTGACAGCCAAAAGCGCGCGGAAAATTAAATGTAGTTTTTTTATATTGAATTTACCCAAATCATTACGAAAATAATCATTTCCGGTAGTCAGTGTTTATAGGTATTATGCAACTTTAATGTAATTAAAAAATATATATATATCGCTGTGGCCAGGATTTGCATCCACGTCATCCCATTTCCAGGCCGTTACCTTGCCAATCGATAGGGACAGGTGTTTTTTTGCGAAAATATACATGGCCACGCTATACTTCAAAAACCTACGTCCAGAACCGCAGCTTCCTTTTGTTACTAGCCGCTTGTCTACGTGAGAAGATATGTTCTCATTTGACTGGGTCAATCGCAATAGAGTACTCCAATACTGAACATCCATGATTCACGGGTAGACAATTGAGGCACGTGACATTTAAAACCATCCTACCACGAAAGTGCATATTAACTAAAGTGTTTTGGAGTACAACTGGTCTTGCAATATTTATGCGGAAAACACCTGACCCTACCAATTGAGCTACCAAACTCACGTTGACTAGACTACAGAAGGAACACACACACACACACATAAAACGTTTGTATTATAATATATATTATAATTTAATATCCAAAATACGTCGTTTCAAATCGTAACGCCCTTTATTTTCGTATTTAGTTTAATTGGCAACATTGGGATTGTTAAAATAATAATGCGCGCGAATGCACTCACTTCACATTAAATGCAGTTTAAACCTCCAAAAAAAGCGCTGTGATGATTACTTGAAAACGAAATGATGGACATAAAAACGAAATGAAAATTTTATGTACCTCGTTGCCTTGTAAAAGACGAAACTCACATTAAAAAAATATGATTTTTATTAATTTTATTAATTTATGCGTGGTTATTTCATTTGGTTAACATTGTTTAACTCATATGATACACGTTGTTTAACTGATCCGTCAGTCAGAAAACCAATCACTGAAAAACAGCGAATGGAACGGTTCGTGAATCAGTAGGAAATGTCAATCAATAATTGAAGAACAACTGGAATTTCTTCACATGTTCATCAGTTAAATTGACTGATGACTGTTGAATAAGTCAGGTACTGTTAACTGATTAAAACAGTGGAATTCTTACTGATTCAGTTTTAAGAGTGTACGGTAAAGTGAACACTTTTGAAAGCCATTCTTATAGGATCTACTTCCCTCCCCTAATTTGTATCGTTTCACCATATTCAAAACTAACGTTGCCATGGACCACATCACTTTATTCATGCCTCAGTCAATAGTGTCTATGAAATTGTCAGAAATGTAAATATGTTACTAATAATCTTAATTATTACACATACGCGCATAAAACAAATATAACTAAGAACAAATTTAAACGTCACACTTATAACGCGAGGCTAACACTTGGAACTATTTTTCCTGCCTCGTTGCCAACTTAACAGACAGTTTTCTACTGTGTTTCCGTTAAAAACATGCAGTAACGGACAGTAGTTTTTTTTTTTAAAGGTTGATTCCAAAAATGCTTACTTTACCGCGAACAACCTGCAGAGAGTGGAGAATTTCGCGAAGTTGAACGATCTTTAGGCTAGACTCGATATTCGCCTGTACACTCGGGCAGATATCAGCTACCCACTGGCTGCCTTGCTTTCACAGCGACAGGCCGTGATTGCGACTGCATTCTGTTGCCTCTTCATTATTGCCTCACAGTCCTGGAGAAGTTGTCGAAGAGTTTATATTACAACTGCAGAAGAAATGTAAACATACTAGTGCTTGAATGCTAACTTGATCCGAAGTGAATTCGTGAATTTCCAGCTCTCTATATACCTAAGGGTGCCAATTAAACTTATTTTTTTTTAGGGGCGAAGGAGAACTTGTTGTTAACTCGAGACTTTTTGAGAGTTGTTGATACATATGACCAGCGGCATTGTTCTGCACAATTCCCACATGCAAAAATCCGGGATGACCCGGCCGTGGATTGAACCCGGTTCGCTTTGGTGGGAGGCGCGTAGGCTGACCGCTCAGACACCGCGGCCCCTACTGGTATACACTTTAAATCTGAATCAGTGAGAATTTCACTCTTTCAACCTGTCAAAAGTATCTGACTGATTCAACAGTCACTTCAGTGAATTAAACTTATGAATCAGTGAAAAATGCCAGATTTCCTCCATTTATCGATTCAGTGACATTTTCGACTTATTCATCAGTCAATTTTTTTTTCCCACTGTTTTGCAGTGGTGTGTTGTTTGACTGATGGATCATATAAATAGTGTGCAAAACTGGCCGTCAAACAACGTTTAAAAATGACCGCCAAGAACGTTTAAAAATGGCCGTTAAACCACGGCTATCACGTGAAATGCCAACGAAAAACTAATAAAACCAATTCAAAATACTTTATTATATGTGCTTCGTCTTTCAAAACTGTATATAAAGGAGCTTTTGAATTTTTTTATAAAAACGAATTCAAGTCTAGAAAACTTCGTTTTGTCCAAAAAGTTGCAGATAGAAAATAGGGTACTTAAAAAAGTACTACCTGAAGTAAGCACTAGAGACAGTCATCCCTCAATGATGACTCTTCGGATGGGGACATCAGCCAATTTTCAGATAAACTGCAACGCCAGAAACAAAAAAGAATCGCAAAAGGGTGGTTTCAAGGTAAATTTTTTGGGTGGAATTATCGAGTGAGTAATGCAGCCAATATAAATATTACAAAAAAAACTGGCTTTGATAGGTTTTTGTGTATTCACGTTTTACTTTGAAGTTACTTTTTTCAGTGTTGACTTGAGGAGATATCGTTTCTTTATATGTTTCATGTTTTGTTTTATTTTTACTGACATGCCACTTTCACTAGAATACAGCGAAATCTCCGAGCATAAAATCACATACTAAGCAAAAGAATTCCATCGGTAGGCAGAAACAGACACCACTTCTTAACAGCTCCAAATTTTGTTTATTTTTTTTTGTCTGGGGGTGGCCGAGGGGGAATTTAGAAAATAAGATAGGAATACTTGAATTATTTTATACATATGTGTGCGTGGCTGCAGGACCAATACATAAGTAGGCAGGGCTTAACGTCTCGTCGAAGGCGATGTCATTAGAGTAGAATGATTTCAGGAAACCATGGGAAACCTATATCAGGATGGCTATTCCGGGGAATTTAACCCAGATACTCTCGAATGTGATGTTAGGTTTACCACTGCATCAGCTCGCTTGTTGCCAAGAAATAGGGCAGGGTGAACTGTGCGCAGTTACCCTACTTTAAAGTAGCTTGCATAGCGTTATAACTCGCACAAAACGTCACACCACCTCAATGAGTAGGGATAGGAACATTTCGCGAGTTCATTTGAGGACAAGGTAGACGTCAAACATGTGCACACTGAAGTTGACTTTGCAATTGGATCGCAGTTTGTTAGACACGCCCTGGACGACCCTGAGCCAATAGCAGACTGGAAAGGAAACACGTAGCGAATCCCATACTACCAAGTGTGTAGTAACACTGGCTGCTCACTGGAGAAACAGCCAATGAACAAACAACAGAGGCTCGAGTAAACACAGGATTGTGGAGTCTAGCCTACGATTCATAGAACTCGCGAAATTTTTCTATCTCTATCTATGAGTAACGGACGACAGTTGGTATCCAGCCTTAGCAGTCGTGTAGTTCATCGTGCTAATGTAGAATAGCCAAGAATACGGAAGCCAAACCGTCGCAAGTATCCTGAAGTTCGCCTGCATTGAACCAGGAAAATTGCATCATTTACCACCAGTATGGGAGCATGTCATAGCCTCACTTAGAAGCAAATGAAAACCACTGATTTTTTCAGTGAAAAAATTTCACTGGTTGAATTAGTGACCCGAAACAATCAAAACAGTTTCACGTGACTGCCGACTGCCGTGGCAAATAAACATTTTTTCAATTGAATTTAGCCAATTAATTACGCGAAATAAACATATTTACGATAGTTTACTATTTATATTGACAATTTACGGTAATTTAAAAAAATTATAAAAGTTTTCGGAGGCGGGCAAGATTGATCTCACACACGTTTTCCACTTCTAAATACAATTCTGTAAGATTGCCCTTTTTATAGTTTTTTTCTGTTGGCTTACATGAAATTATTACACGCCGTTAAATCTCTATTGCGTTAATTTACGTCCCATGTCCGCGTAACACTGCCCTGTCCACGTAACACTATGGGTGCTACAGACGTAATATTACGTATCTTGAATTTAAGTGAGTCTTTAGGTATTGGCTGTAGCATCATGACGACCGCATTCATTGAAGACAATGGGGGAGAAATAGTACTTCTCCAGCAGTGTTCATAAAGTTCTCTGCAATTGAATATTACGCCAGTAAACACTCGAATTATAAATCAACGAAAATAAACATTGTGAACTGTATATTATTCTATGTATGAAGGAACATTTGATCGAGACACTTTTAACTCAGCAATATATAGGTAGAGAGCCAGCTAGTAACGAACGTTGTAGAGTATAGTATCTTGTCCGGTGCTGTGCGAACCAATAATGCAGTTGAAAATGGGAACACAAAATAGAACAGAACTAACTGTAGAGCAGTCCGTGAATATAGGCGGGTCGCTCCAAAATTGTCAGTAAATCTGTACCGCACCCAAAGTATTAACAAGTACCTATATAAATTCTGCTCACGGTAAACTGGGCGGTTTTAAAAGCCGTGCTTAAGATTCACTTGTACGCACAACGTATATTTTTCCACTATAGATAAGAATTAACATTGCCATATAACCAGCCACTTTATTCATGCTCCGGTGAAATGAAACCGAGAAATTACTAGAAAAAGTGTACATTTTACAAATTTGCTGATTATTACACTTGCGTGTGTGTTAAAAAAAAAAAAAGAAAAAAAAGGGGAAATAAAACGTCTCTGTGATAACACCTGGTTACGTAACAATTTAAATCTAACGTCGATATATGGAACTACATTCCCCCTGTCGCCAAATGCTGTTCACGATAAAGTTAGCAGTTTTGAAATCAACCTTAGAAAAAAGTCACTGCTTTTACCAGTGTATATTTATAGTGCGAGCTAAGCGACATGTGCCCAGTAAGGTTGGTAACGATAGAGGGGAAAGAAGTTCCATGTATTAACAACTAATAAGTAGTATTAGGTAACCATTTGTGTTAACTTAAATTATTTGTCTCGCTTTCTGTTTTTTTTTTTTATGTATCACACTGTAAAAATGAGCGGATTTATACAATTTTTTTCTAATTGTTTCACAGTTTCGCATAACCGAAGCATGAATAAAGTGATGAGGCCCATACCAATGTTAATTTTACATAAGGCGGAAAAACACACAACACGTAAACAAGTAGATCTTAGGCAGGGCTTTTAAAAGTGCTCATTTTACCGTGAATAGCCTTTACTAACTTACTGGGCGCATATCATTGTGCCCGTTAAAATACACGAAGGTAGGGGGAATGACTTTTTTGAAATGTTGATTTCGAAAGTGCTCAGTTAATCTCTAACAGCCGATACTGACAGTTCGGAATGAACTGAGCTGTTCTGCGTAGCCGTGAGAGCAGTGGAGGGGCAGTACGTCTCGCGCCGACAGTACGCAAGTATCCGGTTGCGGAGGCTCGCCTCAAGGTTCGGGAAATCCCCCGGACGTGCGCTCACTTCGCTTCATCTGCCGGCTGGGCGTGGCCTGCGTGCGCCGCCCAGCCAGTAATAACGCGACCTTGCTACACCCTCCCCCTTCATGACCCCTCATCCATCGGCCCTCGCAATCTCATTTTAATACTTGGGTCATGTGCGTGAGGTATCGCCCCCCCCCTCACTCTTTTCACGCTCTCTCTCTCTCTCTCCCTCTCTCTCTCTCTCCGACGACCGCTTCCCCTCTTTTTCTCCTCCCTTCTTCAACTTTATCTCGCCCGCAACCTTTTTGCACACAAAAGGCTGCTTCACACGAGACGCAAATCGTTTTGTGTCTACCATTTGCATATCAATTCGCTTAGCGCCCTGTCTTTCGTCCTTTCTCCTCCCCGCGCGCGTAATGTATTCATGCGATAGTTACTCTCAATACTGCCAACCTGCCGCGGAAAGTTACCACGAGAAATGTCGCCCGTTTTGAGCGACGTGCCCTCGTTCGGCCAGAGGCGGGAACGGATCTCCGCGGTTGTCTTGTCCAGCCCACCCACCTGGAAGTTTTCCCCCCGCGTTCGAGTTAGACGAGGGCGGAAGCGATAAGGACGACATTGCCACGCGCATCGAGTACGCCCATCGCCGCTACGCGCGGGGCTCTGAGCTGTCGTGCAGTGACCTCGTTGTTCGTCCTGTGCCCATGGGGTTTTATTGGAGGAAAGTTTGTAGGATGGCTTTAATAAAGACCTCTATAGTAATTTAGCTCGTGTCCGGGTAAATTAGCAGTCTAAAAAAAAAAAATTAATTAATTAATTAATATAAAAATTTCCGACGTTGGGGAGATCGAAAATAATATCTATAACTAGGGATAGGAAAAATTCGCGAATTCATTTCGGGACAATATAGATGTCAAACACATATATAGTGAAGTCACCTTCGTAATTGGATCACAGTTTGTTAGACCCACCTTGCATGCCTCTGAGCCAATAGCAGACTTGCAAGGAAACACCTTGCGAATCCCATAACTGCCAGGTGTGAAGCAACAGCCAATGAACCCACAGCTGAGTTTCCAGTATGCACAGGATTGAGGAGTCTAGTCTACAGGTCATTGAACTCGCTAAATTTTTCTATCCCTATCTATAGCATGAGTCATAAGAAGGGTCACCTGTTTTTTTCGTGACAATATTTACTCTCTGGCTAGACCTCAATATCCTACGTCCATTCCTGCAGTCCTCCTCTGGCTATTGACCACTTGGCTTTGTGTGAAGACAGTCTTTTACATGAGCGAGCCAATCAGATCTAATTTCCTCCGATAGTGACAGTCCGTGATTCGCGGGCAGACAGACAAGGCGCGTAACGATTCAAATGATCCAATCACGAACTTAGTCCTGAACTAAAATGCGTTGGAACACAACTTGTCATGAAATGTTTTCGCGAAAAACAAGTGTCCCTAGTCATAAGTTGATAACATTATGGACACGTTTATTAGTTTTGTCAAAAATCTTGGATTCTAAACTTGCGGCAACGAAGTTGAATACCCTGTTGAAGGACAGATGATCCCATACATACCTACAGTACACTGTCGTACACCGGAACGAACAAGGCCAAAATTTACCGTGAACAGCCTTGGCTTATTCAAATATGCAAGTAGCATGACTAACTCGAGTTCGAAAGGTCCTGGCTTCGATCCCCGTATGACAAAAGGTGCAACAAGATCGCCACAAAGTTTTCTATTCCCGTTGTAGACTATTGCTGGATTATATATTTGTGTTTTTAACGAAGCCACCATATCTGGTTAAGGGCCCCGCCTACCTGACCTGCGTTGCAGTATTTTTGAAACACACGTTTACAACAAAAATATTAACCTTGCGTCCTATGTGCTCATATACGACAATAACACAAATTTCAGACAGTGCTGTTGATTGCTTTCAACGCATCGCCAGATTTAGAATCACCATTTCAGAACAATCCAGCATAGCGAGAAACGACTTTTTCAAATCGCTTTATTTCATAATATACGCTCCAAATACATATAAAAATACTCAAAGACCGTGCATTCTACCATACCATAGACTTCACAACAAATAAAATTATATGGTCACCTGTTTAAGTCCCAAAGGTACACGCAGCACGACGAAAGCCTTGCTCTTAGTGTCGATGCCGCGCTTGATGTGTGTAACATTGTCGCCCTTATCGCTCAGGCATTCTCGGACTCGGACGCAGAAAATATACTAGGTGAGCGGGCCTCTTAAACATCCTGTTTGATATTTAATGTGGTTTAAAATATCACAAGCATTAATCCCAGATCAAACAATTTAGACACACTAAACAATAAATGAGCCACAAAATAAATATATATTTTTTTGTTAAATTTCGTTCTATTTGTACTCTGCGCGTCCTTCACAGGCGTTGTCGAGCATTCAAAAATTATACTCCTCTTTACACACTTTGCAATTGCAAGCGCCATATGGTTAATATAGAGCATTTGTATTGCAAAGGTATTTTTGTTGGGCTTCTTGGCACGAATTTAAGTGAAACCTTTTTTTTTTTTGTATAGTACAGAAATTTTCTTATCCACGTAGTTGTCTAGCTTTCTCTCTGGCTATCGAAGTGAAATTAATATACAAATATTATTTAATTATGAGTAACTATTTTATATCTCTGCTGTAAATGTGAAATTGAACTTGGCTGCTAGTACCCAACCTAAGTATATCTTAGCCACAAATGGCTGGTTTGGAGCAAACATTCCAACTTTTAAAGACGCGCTCACTTTTCTTATTCCAGTCCAGTTTCAGTCGTGACTGGAATACTTACGGCGTGTGTTTAATTCTGGTTAAGACCTACCTCACATTTTCTGAAATTGATGTGCCAGAGAAGGTGGAAATGAAAAACCAGTTTCGACCGTTGTTTGCCAGATGTTAAGTCCATTTTTTTTCTGCATTCGCGGAGTGTTTCAGCCACTCAGCGAGAATTTGTTTACTCAACAGTTTTGGTATCGCGGCCCACGTGGATGACTCGAACTCGAGAAGTCATGAGTCATCCCGATTCCAGGCGTGCTGTATTCAACGTTATTCACATATGTATTTTTCTTTAAGACGGATTACTTGAGGTCATGAGAGCCGATGAGGGTGTTTGAGGTGAGGATGGAGCAGCGCGGGAATTTGTTAGGGGGGAGATCCCCGAGAAAATCCGCCAACCAGCGACATCGCCGGTACGATTCCCACAACATGCGAAAATCCGGGAGTGGCCCGGCAGGGGATAGACCCGGGTCGTCTTGGTGGAGGGCGAGCAGGCTGACCGCTTAGCCACCGCGGCCCCCGGCGGATTACTTGATTGCGATGGGACACGAATAGTTTTTTTTCTCGATTCGGTGTTTAATTCCGACTCATGTCATTCGGTGGGTCTCTAACGCCGGCACTCCTACGATGCCCAATTCATGACCGGTTTCCTGATATGTTTTCTCTTAGCGTTTCTGCTTCCGTGTAGGTAACTGTTCAACAAGCAAGTATAACATTTCTCGTGCTAGTGTTCATACCTAACTACAAGCAATCAATTTAAAACTGCTATAAATTTGCGCTACAGATACTACTGCACGCAAGCTTAAACAGTCGAAATGGATGAAACTTGTATTTTGTCAATAAGGGATGGTATGTAGGTCCATGATTCAGTTAGGGAAAGTGTCGGGAGGAAAAGAAAAGGGTAGGCGGTACGGAGTTTCCTACGGAACAGTAAGAGTTTATTAAAAATATGACAAATATTGCTCGTATAATAAAGAAAACTCCCACTTCCATCTCAATAGTTTCAATTGTCGCTACCAAATACCGGAATGCATATTCGCGGTAATAACTTAAATAAAACGTAAAACAAGGTATCTTGTTGAGTAACAACCTCAGGCTGCTTGAATCTTCGTTTATGTGAACATTAGGAGACCTGTTATATTTGACTGTGTCGAAAGAAACTTACTGTATTGCCAGTACAAATCACCTGAAAGAGTTTAAATTATTTACTCAGGTCCAAGCAGGTCATGGAGAGAGAGAAGGAGAGAGAGAGAGAGAGAGAGCTTAAAAAATAATTTAATTAATAAATTACATAAATGAAATAATAAGAAAATACAAAAAATATATAGTAATTACCAAAACACTTTCCTTATTTATTTACCAACACTACAAATAAAATATTCACACGGCTTGGTAACTTAATGAATTGCAATCATTCGCTATTTACAACCAATATTTACTTAATTGTTCATCACCTTATAGACATTAATGCAATAAAATAACTAATATCAGTCACAGTAGACAGTGAATTATTTTATTGCATTTCTGTGTCAATAGCTGACAGTTCCGATATTTACAATAAAGTCCGTATCACATTTACTACTGTTCCGCCTTAATTCCGTCCATATTCCACAAGTCTGGAATGTTCTAGAGCGCTCCGAGCACCACCATGCACAATAGCCCTCTACTAGTCATGTACCAAGCCCTATCAGCCATCCACACACACCACACACACATGCAGTCGTCTCGCACCCTCCAACATCGTCCATCCTCCCCGATGATCTCCCTCTCCGCTACTTACTTTACCTTATTGCCGCACTTCAGCCAGATGGCTGAAACAAAAATTGTCAGTCATCCAGCTGTATCGGTATTTATAGTGTCGTCGGCCTTAGCCCAGAAACTACTTTACATGTCGGGTTGCGCCGAAGAAAGATATTATCAGATGTTTTATTCAATAGCCCGCCACCGCCGACTTCTCCAGAAGGCTTTGTTGGGGGGCACCCAGTCCAGGTAGCTGTCAATCATCCCGCCCGTCTAGTGACGAAACGGTGGGCAAGCAATAGCGACTCACCTCCCCTACCGTCGTTCTCTATTATGAGGAGCCTGCACAATGTGGACGCATTAGCATTCAGACGAACTGAAGCTCCTCGCGACAGCTTTACGAATACGTACGCCGAACAGTTTCCGGAGCTGTACGAGGTCTGACTAAGCGTTGTTTCCCTTTTCAAATGTTTTCTGTCCTCTTGACTTTCGTGACAAGAAGACAAGTATTTGTTACGTTGAAACAATTACATTCGTGTATTGCATATAGGCTGTTCACGGTAAAGTAAGCACTTTTGAAGTCCTAGTTACTTTTTTTTTTTCAACCGATTTCTATCCTCCTGCCACTTGTTAATGTAAACCCTGACATATCAGTAATAAACACAATGTATAAATTCACCATACCCAAAACCAAAAGTCCGAGGCCACAATGAAATGAATTATTGGTTATTATGTCTGATGAGACAGCTTCAAAAAGTGCTCACTTTACCGTGAACGGCCTATAAATATCTTCATTAGTTACACTGTAACTAAGTTAAAACTTCGGTTTCTTTACAAGAGTGTGCAGGGTTACAAGCGTGTACAAAGCATGATAATGAACATAAATAGTCATATATTAAAATATCTGCATTATATCTTAAAACAGATTGGCACTTAACGGACAGACTAGACTGCGGATTAAAAATAAACGTAAAGAGGACAGTATGCTTGTTTGTCTTTATAAAAATAATCAGTATCTTAGTGAGTTCTAATTACCTTTTAAACGCTGTTTTAAAGAGTTAAACAACAAAACACTTTAGGAAAAAAAAAAAAATTTAATCCATACGGACCTAGTATTGGCCTATTTAATGCTGTTTACATCATACGTAGACTACATGTAAGCAATGTTTGGTCTGCAATGTACTGGACACTACGGATCTCAACGTAGAATGATCTTACCTTTGGCTAAGTGGTTCGCAAACCATCTTACCGTGATATATTATGATTGGTTCATATAACTGTAGCTGAACACAAAGCGTACAGCAGCTCGTTGGCTGCAACGCAACCGAATGCAAGCACGAGGGGACTAAATAACACACTCAGCATAAAACTTAGTGAAACGGCTGGTTCGAAAATTTCCACACATAAGAAATCAAACTTGACATTTTCATGTTTGAAGCACGCAGTAGATGCGTAGCCTACACAGAGACGAAGTGTCTTGGCGGGTCCTTTGATGTGCGAGCGAACACGTTCTCCGACTGGTTATGCGAGGCCTTGGGAACGGGTCTTGTGTCTGATTGGCTGCTGCGTGGTACGGAAATTTCCGTATCGGCTGCAGTCCGTCGGCCGGCCAGTCGGCTATGTTAACAGGCACTGAATTGTGAATGGCGCTCCAACTTGTCGCTGGCCGTTGACTCCATTTTGCTGGCATGTGGGCTAGAGTTCGCAGTAAAGACTGCTTTTTAACGCCTGTATAGGCCAGGCCTACTGTGTCTGAAGTAACTGATGAGGATACTAAGTAAGAAGAAAAACATTGAAATTTTCTTACACTTTGTGTCCCGAAGTTGCCGTGAGGTCACTTGGGATTTCAACAGGCCTCATCGAGAGCGCGCCATTTACGATATAACATTATTACGTCACTGGCTTCCAATATGGCGACAGTAGCCTGCAACATAATATTCTGGTCGACTTTTAAGTACATTTTCTAGAGTTTCAGTTTTCAAGGTCATTCAAGGCCATGGGTAAAGGTCAAGTCATCTGCATCCAATATGGCTGCTACTATGGCTGACAGAACCAAGATGGCTGGCTGGGTATGGACGAGGGGGTGGAGGCCTGTCGACTAAGTTTTTTGGTTCCGGGGGGTGAGAGGGGAACCTCAGGAAATCTAGTATTTTAAAATAAATTTTCTTATAAATTTTTTTTTGTAATTTTTGTGAATTTTTTAGGTTAAAGGTCAAAGGTCAAAGTTAAAGGTCATGGGTCCTGCTCTCCTGGCTCGGAGTTACTGATCTTGGTCTCCAGCTCTGGGAAGAACGGGAATTTTTTTTAGGGAAAAAGGAAATTTATAGGGAAATTTAGTCGATTTTAAGGGAAAAGGGGACATTTTGAAGGAAAAGGGGAAATTTCAACATGGCGATGGCCGGCTCTGGCGCTCCGAGCCCTTTGGCTCTCAACATACATACTCACGCTCACTAGTAAGTTAAGAAATATGCTAAATAATGCTTAAAAACTTATTAATTGTAGTAGATACGAATTTTTTTAGTCTTCTGTCCGTAAAAGTTTGATCATTTTAGGGAACTTCCCAAGAATTTCATTATTTACCTTTTCATTGTTTTCAAAACTGTTTAAAATATCTTATATATATATATTTTTCTTTACGCGGATGTAACACGCTGCAAAACTGATTATAAAACTATTTGTTACATACTTGGAGCTGCACACGAGCAGAAGAAACGAAGCCCAATACCTTAGCCACTATACAATAGTTTCACATAACACTGCATTGTGATATTGGCTGTTCACGATAAAGTGAGCACTTTTGAGGATCTATTTATTTTTTCCTTTCAGGCATTTTTTATCCTTTAACAACCTTTCTAAATAAATACTGCTATGTAAGTAATAAACCCAGTGTGTATATTCCACTGCACTCGAAAGTTAACGCCTCAGAAAAAAATACACTATTGTTTGTGAAAATTGCAACACCCAGAAAGAATGCCCCGAATGTATCCAAAAGCGGAGGATATATAGAACGGTGTATCAGCAATAAATTATTACGATTGCAGAGAGAGGGCGTATTCGTAGGTCTGGAAGCGCCCTCTCTTGTGTGACCGGAGAGGTCAGTGTTACGCCAAGCTCAGTCCGAAAGAGCTGTCAAATGAAGGGAAAGCTAACATCAGTATGCCTCGTCGACGTCAAAGGGCGCCATATCAGCGTGTGAGTGAGTTCGAACGGGGCAGAATGATCGGTCTCCGGGAAATGGGTTTGTCATACCGTGACATGTCGGCCTGTACAGGGTATGTTGCCACGACAGTGATGCGCGTGTGGAATCAGTGGATAGGAGAGGGTCGTACGCAGCGACGAGCGCGCATTGGACCACGCAATGTGACCACAGCACGGGATGACCGCAGTCTTGTCCGCATGGCCGTAAAGGACCGTACAGCCTCGTCCACACTGGAACACTGCAAAAGGGCGTGGACCTATCTGCGTCGATGATTCGACGCCGTCTGCTGCGGGATGGACTGGTGGCACGCATGCCATTGCGTCGGCTTCCATTGTCCAGAAACCCCTAACTCATCAGACTGCCATAGGTGCGTGAACGATATCTCTGGGGCGCTGAGTGGTAAAATGTAGTGTTTTGGTCGAGTCCCGCTTCAACCTGTCCAACAGTGATGGCCGGATACGTGTTAGACGCTACTGTGGCGATCGCAATCTGGCAGCCTGCATTGTGGAGCAGCATAGCAGACAGAATCCAAGTGTGATGGTTTCGGACGCCATTAGAGACAACATGTGATCTCGATTCCTACGTATTGAGGGCAATATGAACAGCAGCCGCTACACCAGGGAGGTTTTAAAGCCCCAGGTACTGCCCCTCCTTCGGGCGACTTCACATGCCATAGTTCAGCAAGACAATGCCCGGCTACATGTGGGCGAGGAAGGTTCAAGCCTTGTTCAATGAATCACTGCTTCCCCTTGCCTGCACGTTCTCCTGACATGTCCCTCGTCGAACATGTCTGGGATATGGTTGATTGGCGACTTGCTCGTCACGGTGTTACAGTAACCACTGTTAATGCTTTGTGGACTAGCATGCAAACTGCGTGGAGGGAGATTCCCCAGGGACATATCCATGTCCATTTTGATGCCATGCCACGAAGTTTAGTGGCTCTGATTGCAGCACTGAAGGGCTTCACACCATACTGAATCATCAAGGACAGAGATCATGTACAGGTCTGTAATCTGACTAAATTGCGTATTGTCATGTATCTAATCTGTGGTATAAAGTTAATTCCAGTCACACGTATCCTTCTTTGTGTTGCATTTTTCGCAAACGTTAGTGTTTGAAATTTATTGACTATTATTCCAAATGAGAAGGCTTTTAAAAGTGCTCACTTTACCGTGAAAAGCTTATAAATATATTACATTTAGATTCTTTACATAGAGTTACAGCCTCCTGATGGTTAAGATGTTTTTGAATTGGTACCGTTATGCTTTGTTTTGCTTATTTCAAATATTTATGTGTAGGTGGCTATAACACGCCTAACTGCTGAAGAGCGGTCATTCTTGGTTTCATTGGGGAGGTTCGCTTCGTACTGTCTTATGTGCTGATCGTTGAAGACAACGGAGCTTCGAAAATGTTCTGCCTTTTGTAAACAAGGGAAGTATTCTATTGCTTACTTAATGCGTACCGCTTTTTCGTATATTAATTTAAGCTGAATTAACGTCCTCCAAAATTTCCATTACTTTGCAAAGGTTTTTAAAAGTGCTGATAATTATCAGTGGCGGACGGGAAACAGACGAAATCACCGTGACAGACAAATTTTGGCTGTTCGTGATTCATTCATTGAGCAATTGTGAAATCAACTTTTGAAAATTTTCACTGCACCAACCTGCATATATTTTAACAGGTGCAGTTAGTTGCATCCCCCCAGTTAAGTTTGTAATTGTGAAGGGAAAGTAGCCCAATGTCTAAACGATTAATTAAACTTTCGCGAATACTACAACGATTTTTTTTTTTTTTTTTTTTTTAAGGCTAAATGAATAAATTTGGAAAATATTTTTCTTTCTAATAATTTTACAGTTTCACTTGACCGACGAATAAATAAAGCGATCAGGCCCGTGGCAGTGTTAATTCTACACTTGGTGGAAGAATACACAGTACGCCTACACTAGAAAAAAAATCCCTTCATTTTACGGAAAAGTGCTGGCAAAATTTTTTATCCAGAGGTGTCCGTGAACTCTGCGTAAAATTACGGGAACATTTATTTTTAAAAACGGAATTTCCGTAAACGTCACGGAACCTCTCCATTATTTTCGTAGCTCGTTTCTGCACTTTCAGTTTAAAATAAAAGGAGTTAATTAAAAAATCCTTGAATTTTCGTTATGTGGGTGTTTTACTGAGTGTAAAAATATATTTAAAAAAGTTAACATTTGAATAACATTTCAACCCAAGTCAAATAGTTGCAATTTCACAATTGTATACACCCAATTACAACTCTTACAATATGATGTCTCTGGTATAACTTTGGTACATGCTTCTAGTAAAGTCACATAAACGCCTGATGCGACTTTTAATGTTTAAAAGAAGAGGCCTTAGCGACGTGTTTGAAATAGTTACCGCAGACATGATAGTTTTCTTGTTACAGTGGCGAAGAGAACTTAGAGTCGACAAGTTTCGTCCCCGAGACCCGAGGCTATAGGAAACACGTAGACTTTTCCTTATTTTGTGTTTACGTACTTAACACAGTTTTCCGTAATTACGGGCTTCGTTTCCGTATATCTACTGTACATTTCCGTAAAAAATTGCCGTAAATATTCGGAAATTTTTAACAGTGCACAAGTAGTACTTGAGCAGGGCTTTCGTGAGTGCTCAGTTTACCGCGAACTACTGACAACACCGTTGCACAACGACTAGCCGAGCTGAGAGGCAGAAAGCCTGCAACTATTCACGAGCATGTCGGCGAAGCGTCCGTTCCCGATAGCGAGGCCAAGTCAGCTGCAGAACTGCGTCACAAGACAAGGCAAAGTACGCAGGAGAGAAATCCCACGACGTTACTTTCAAGCAGGCGTGCTCGCCTGCACTGCCCTAGATTTCCGTGTACCCAAGAACGTTCTTACGGAATCGCATGATACATGCCTACGGGAACCGGTTCCTTAACCCTTTCAGGCCCAGTTTCATTTACTGGTTCAGGAGTTGCGAACAAAACATTTGGTGATGCGTGCTGTACTTAAGTCGACACAATACTTATTTCGCTGCCACAGCCAATGTGACGTAGGCCGCCATTTCTAATCATTGTCGAAGCTCAGAGCGGGGGTGTGCTCGAGCCCTTGTGAGGGCCCTTATACCACACAGACGGTTGCAGCATTTGTATCTCTCTGCGGGCTGAGGAAGTTTCCCTCACCAGACCGCAAAGAACACATAGCCCAGAGGTCAGGACGCCCTGCACGTCCCGGCGCAATGTGTCGTATACGATAGGTTCGACTGCAGTTATATGTACCAATTGTCACTTAGACCAGTAATACTATTTGCGAATCATTTACCCATAGTTTACATCACTGCTCACTGAGCTTCGAAGCGTGCAGTAAACGCCACAAGTTACCTACACTTTTGTAATGTACACAATTCTGTGCACTGGGTCTGAATGGGTTAAGGGACCTCCCTAAATAATTTTTTTTATGCACCAAGGTCACGCGAACCCGTAAGGTAGTATTGTGACGTGTTATAAATAAATAACTTACGGCCATTTATTAATAAACTAAGGGGGTTTAGGGGCCGTAGCTATAGATAGGGATAGGAAAATTTCGCGAGTTCAGTGACATGTAGACTAGACTCCACAGTCCTGTGTACATTCGAGCCTCAGTTGTTTAATGAATGGTTGCTTCCCGAGTGAGTAACCAGTGTTAATCCTCACCTGACAGCATTGTATTCGTCACTTGTTTACTTCCCAGTCTGCAATTGGTTCAGAGGCATCCAGGGCGTGTCTAACAAACTGCGATCCAATTGGAAAGTTAACTTCAGAATACACGTATTTGACGTCGATCTTGTCCTGAAATGAACTCGCGAAACGTTCCTATCCCTAGCTATAGATGGTAGAGCTTATCTGTAAATGAGGGGTTTTATTCACGATATGTGACATAGACAATACAACTCTGTAAGGGTTACTGTAACGGGGAGCTACTCTAATTAAAATTCAGTTATTATTACATTGTTATGAGCACCACGCGCCTTATTTCATTATGTTGGACAGTCCCGATCTGAAACACGATGCCGGAGGCTGTATCTAGTTGTACGGATGACGTAGGACGGACAGACCCATGGCTGCCGTCTTCCCTGTAGTCTGGCCGGTCGTGGAAAGATGCAGCGGCGCGCCTCGCGTCGGCCTATATCAGTGAGTTGCTTAACGTTTTGACATAGCTGGCTTCTTTCCCTGGTTGGTGGATGGGATTGTAACTTCTGGCCCTTGTATTGCTTTGACGCAATCCCTGGAGTCCTGGTTTTATTCCGAAGGAGCGAAGGCGGTTTCAGAGTGGGAAATTATATTAAAGTTCATTCATAACAGACGGCAGTGGAGAGTAGCATAAACAACGCTTCGCGTATGTTCCGTTTCCTGAGAAATTTAAATAAGTACCTATAGGGTTCTAATACAGAAATATGATAGGAAAGTATAGTTTACAACGCTGTTTTACAAAATAATAAATGTCGTACACAGAGGACTACTTTCAGTGATTTTGGCTGACATTTCAACGACTACATATGTTTCAATAACCAAATTTATGAATTGCCAATAAAATATTGGCTTTCATTTCTGCACTGAAAAAAGATCTATATTGTCACATACGATAGATTTGTTTAAGTATAAGCTGTTCATGGTAAAATTAGCATTTTTAAAATCCCTGCTTACGATCTACTTGAATACACGTTGTATACTCCTCCGCCTTATGTCAAATTAACATTGCTATGGGCCTTATCATTTTATTCGTGCGTAGGTAAATTGAAACTGTTGAGTTATCAAGAAGGAAAATACTTTGCAAATATGCTTATTTTTATACTTCGATGAGTTAAAAAACAGAAAGCGAAAGAAATAAATGTAAGTTTAAGTCCTGAGAACCCAGGACACCTCAAATATACAATTTCCAAGAATTCTTAAAAACCAAACATGTTAAAAACAAGGTGATATAAGGAAAGAGGCATAGAGTATGCATAAATGTGGCCAATAAAGCAGAATATACACTACCAAAACTGCATTAAATTGCATATGGTTAAAACTACACAACCAAATTGAAACATGAAAATGTTCATATTGATTTTTAATATAGCATAATAATTTTTCTTGTCTTTTGGAGAAACATTACACATACCCAAAATGGTCGCAACAATATTCAATTTACAACTTTTAAGAAAACAGATAGTTTATAATAATATATCAGAAAAATACTATATGTGCCTATTAAAAATATTGTCCCACAAAGACTCTTTTAAATATATTTTTTCTTTGGTTTTTTTCTCTCACCAAAATGGATTAAAACATTCACAAATATTACCCCTGTAATTCAACCCAAGTGTTGAGCCAAAAGAATGTCAAAATTAGAATTCACAATAAAATTTTAAAATAGGAAAAATATGACTCATACTGTAGTTTCATCCATAACTTTCCCTAGCCATAACATTGACAGCTACTTAAAATTTTGCATTTGGCTTTGTACAACAAACGCAAAATTTTATGTCTCCCAAACCCTGGCCACATAAGATTTTCCATGGCCATTAAAAGGTATTTTTAAGGTAAATTTATATTACTTCAGTTACACAATTCATAATTAAAAAATGTAAATTCCCCACTATTTTCAAATTAAAACTGAGAAAAATCAGTGGCTTCTAAGCTCTGGCAGAGACTATTTAATCTTCTGAACAGACAGTTTCCAAAACGGTGGGCGAAACAAGACCATGAATGAAGCTATTCGATCAGCCCAAAATGGCCGAGAACTGATTACATACAGAGTATAATTTTCAGGAAAATTTAATTATACTTAACAAGAAAAATTCAAGGTTCCTCCTCACATATTTACTAATATATTTTATTAGAAAATTGGAAGCGACTCCTTATTGTGTTGTGCAGCAATACTTATTCTGCTCATGTTACCCAAAATTCTCCTGACTCTAAATGAAAAATTAGAGTGTCAAAATGACGTTCCTGCAATCTCCTTAAGGTCTTTACATTTTTATTTAACCAGTAATCAAACCTGCCATCTGGGGATACTTCCCTCGCAGCCAAGCGTCTGACCCCGATACCAGGTTTTACCATTGATTATATACAACAATTGAGCATTGCCTCGCTATGGGGGTAGCGACAATCATCCACCAATAGCGAGCCACTGTCGAAAAAAAAAAAATCAGTCTTTCAATTACACCCTAGCGGGGTTCATATAACGCACAAATAGTAAAGAACAGTCCAGTGCATTATCTGTGACGTCAACTCCGATACATTTGAAATGAACCATTCATAATTTCGCGGACTAGGCCAGTCCTTCTGGTGTGCTACGAAGAAGGAACACTTCTGAACTCCATTGGCGGCAGGCGTCAACTCCAGCCCGGCGAACAGCGGTCGCCATTGTACTAGATAATGCTCGGGGGCTGTGACGCGACCGGTGCCAGTCCAACAAAAAAAAAATTAATTTGTGCGGTATTTACGCCACTACGAGTCGTAAATCCACAAATGTGGGCTTCCTTCAATACAAACGTAAGTGTTTATAGATGTTAAAAGTAAGTTTTTTTTTTTTAGCGTAATTGTCCATTTTCTGTAATTCACTTCAACACACGTCTTCCGATCAACACTTTTCCATGGCGGACAGGTGAAAAAGGTGTTGCGAGGAGAATTTTGATTTGGGGGGGGGGGGGGGCGGAGAGACAAACTGTACGCGCATTATAAGCGTACTTGTCTCAAGTTATCACAAATTGTTACCTAAGATTTTTATTCGACTTTGAGATATGGCAATACTTCCCGTATATCGTTACCAACTCATTTGGACGAATGTGACTCATAGCGCCAGGGTCCACGGTTGCTGAGCGGTTAGCCTGCTCGCCTCCCACCAAGTCGATCTGGGTTCAATTTTCGCTTGTGGGAATCGTGCTGGACGATGCCGTTAATCGGCGAGTTTTCTCGGGGATCTCCCATTTCCCCCGCCCTTTCATTCCCACCCTGCTCCATACCTCAAACACCCTCATCGCCTCTCAATACCTCGATGTTAAGAGCCTCCTAAATGTCTTCACTCACTCATAGCGCCCATTAAAATATATGCATACCGGAGCAGTGACTTTTTTCTAAGGTTCGTTTCTAAAGTGCTCGCTTCATCGTGAACAGTCTGTATAATAGACACGACTGCTTAAAATGAGACCCACAAGACAAATACGGAAAGATTTCAATGTCCTTGACTACCAAGCCAGCAGCCACTGAGTTTATATGAGAAATAAATGAATGAAAATTAAGAAGCATATCTAAGAAGAGGTTCCATGAATATCACGGAGAGTTCTGTAAAATCTACTGACGGTTCAGTAACTGAAGAAATATGTGACTGTATTTTTACGAATATTTGGGGATAACTTCCTGTAATTCACTGGAATATTTTCTAACAGTGTTTCATATTGGTCTGCGCGAGATCCCGGAATATGGTTCTTGCTTCGCTCGATTGGCCACCCACGGTGTGAGATTCTTAGGCCGCGTGCACACGTGCGTACATAGACCGCAGCGGCGTCGCAGCTACGTGTGCATTGCTACATATAAGCCAAGCCCTCGTGGAACGCAGCGGCGCCACGCGAACATTGTCCGCACATGTGCATCCGGGCCTTATTGTTGGCAACTTTGTTTCCTCGCTGGTAGCTAGCAATGCAAGCAGATGTCTAAGCCGTGTTCCATTTGGCACTGGTATTACACTAATTGTCAAGCGACCCGATTTAGTTTACTAAAATGATGACGTATTGGGTAGGTTAATTTGGATTGGGAAAGGTTTATTGACCTACTCCGGTGTTATGCCTGAAGTCTTATCGGAGGACGGCTCACAAACTAACTTATGACCTAACTTAAACTAACACCCATGGCTTGCTTAGGATTCGAACCCAGAACCTCCCGCACCCCAGACCCACTGACTGCGTCACGGTAGGTCGGCTTTGGTAGTTTAGTATTTAGTTTTTTAGCATGTAAAGAAACTTGCTGAATAAACCTACTAGTTTATCAAATCCTAAAACGTCGCCTTATTTGTTTTAACCTAATGCGACAAAGAAAACTACGGGGAGAGAGTCATATTTTACAAAAAAAAAAAAAAAAATTTTAACTCACGTAACTGAATAAATATATGAGTAAATAGATAAACGTTGTGAAATGCTGGTTAGTACATTAGAATGTAAACGCAAATAAATATATTGTAAACGAGCGTTTCTTCACATACATGTTTATTTATTCATTTATGATAATAAACTCGTTCCAAATAGCGTATGTTATGCAATGGAGAAAACTTTGCTCGACAGATAGAATCATCATGGCAAACAAGTGACTATCGACAGCGATTCTATTGAAACATATCAAATTACTAATTACTTAAGTAAGAAACTGTCAATTGGAATATGGCCTTAGTTCCTTAAGCTTATGTTACACTACGACATCGTTTTTATATACGACTGGATGCATTGATGAGCAAACATCATCTGAGGGTAGAGTTCGTTAAGGCTGTTCACTGTAAAGTGAGCACTTGTGAAATAAACCTTTTTAAAAAGTCACTGCCCCTACCTGCACATGTTTTAACGGGCACATGGAGTGACATGCTCCCAGTAAATTTGGTAACGATGGATGGGAAGAAGTTCTGGATATTAACGTCGAATAAAAAGTGTTAGGCAACCATTTCTGATAACTTAAATTAATTTATTTTGCTCTCTGTATTTTTAATGCACCGAAGTGTAAATATGAGCAGATTAGTTAAATACTTACTTTTCTAATAATATCACATCTTCACTTGACCGAAGCATGAATAAAGTTATGAGACCCACGAAAACGTTAATATTACATAAGGCGGAAGAATACACAATGTGCATACAAGTAGATCTTAAGCGGGGCTTTTAAAATTTCTCATTTTACCGTGAATAGTCTATAGCAACATTTGCAACAGTAAACAGCCCTTCAGACGGCTTCTGCTCATTGTAACAACAGTTTCAAGTCTTTAAAAACTATACATGAGTCGTTTATGAACAAGACTTCATATATTAAAGAATAGCTGCGGGAGGAACCATTATCGAATGGCATGTCAGAGGCCATCGGTTAAGGAAGAGCCGAGAATATCAGTGCAAAATTTTTATACATTTGTGTGCAACATCACGCGTCTTGCGTAATGAATAGTGGACTTTGGTACAACATTATGGTGTATTCGCAGTTTCCTCGCACTTTTTGAATCAAAACTTTGGGAAATTATTCCATTTATGACGTGTTTGGTTGTTTCATAAATATGTTAAAATAAAGATAATTTAAAATTTTGAAATAATTGTACCATCTCTTTGGCTGAATGGAACTATTACCTGTATTTTATCCATAAACTATAATACATAATTTGTAATTAATGTAAAAAAAAAAAAAACGGCGAGAAAGTTAGTGTATTGGTAATGGCTGGAAATAAATTGTTTTTATGAAAAAAATATTTTAACTGAGTGAGTAGGGTTCCAGTGGTGTGATTTTCTAGACTTAGTTAAGCTTTGTTTGCATGAGGCGGAGCAATATCCAGGAAGTAGAATTACAGGAGGGCGTCGGAAAATTTGCAAGTAACCGTGAATGGTCTGTGATAAAATGTTTACGAAATTATTAAAATAATTAACTTTTGAATGCCTCTGACTCAAAACACTTCAAGTACAACAGAGAATTTGCATACAAATATATCTCAAGTATACACCGTGAAATTTATCATCCACTCGTTAGAGCCGTGCTACAATCACAGCATGAATTAACCACGAAGTAAAGCACGCGCTTAACGTATAAAGCCTGCTCTAACACAACACTTGACATGAACTGGCCGCTCTCGCTCTACGAACAGTTCACTTGTCATATAATAGAAAAGGACTCAATTAAGTGATTTTCCATGCATGCCGATCGAATTGAGTGAATTTTTCATCTATACGCGCTTGTCAGAGTTAAACGTAAGATTCTCGTGAAAGTGGAGTTTGAAATAAATTATCATTCTTAGCACTTCTTACTTAGGGACTAAATCCTTGCCTGGTTTTGTGGAGAGCGTTTGTTGGTCTTGAGCCAATATTTATTTCAGCTGTCCTTTAGCGGCAATTCCTTGTCTACAATAATATCGATATTAAGTTAAAAGACAGGTTATGAGTTACTGAAATTAATAAGTAAAAACAAATAGCCTACAAAAAGTTTCTGTAAAAAATAATGAAAAAACAAATGTCATGGAAATAAAACGGATGCAGTAATATTTACATACCACGTGTACTGTCTGTCTCGTATAAAATGGCAAGATTTTTACAGTTCAACTAATGCTTACTTTTAGTTTATGTATCCTTTCGCCATCAGCTGGTGTGTCAGTTGGATGCTACACGAAAACAAGGAAGTGGGTTTCGGGAAAAACATAGCATGTTTAGGACATAGACGGACAATTACTGGCCCAATAGAAATTACTAGTAATCAAAATCGCTGTACACGAGATATATGTTGCTTTGAAAATTATGCACAGCGCGCGGAAAAATAAAACTATTGGTATATGTTCGTAAATTTGTTATTTTACATATGAAACATATTCATTTGGGCGTTATAACTGGTTAGGTTCGAGAAAGAACTCACAGATGGCAAGCACGACATGGTCAAGTGTGTGAGCCGACAGATAGCAGCAGGTTCGCCGCCTCTAGATTCTGCTTTTTAAAACTTGACATTTCTCCTATTACTGTCTCGAAACGACACGATTTTGAAATATATTTCGTTAAATTATTTGAAGAAAAAAAAATTCAATATTATCATGTAGTATTTCTATAGTCTTTTGGAATCAATATCAAACACATATGGAAAGCATGGATGGACAGTGGGAATACGAAATGAACATCTAAGGTTTGAAGTCGTGTTTCATTCGGCTATGAATCGTCTTATTGAGTATTTCATTCTGAACACCTACACATTACTACTTTAGCACGAATATTAGTTTGTAGCACTTACAACCGCTGTTTTGTGACCACGTAAAATAGAATATATTAATTAATCTAAGAACTCTTTGTTATCGCGCATTTTACACTTTTCGTCTGATGTGCGTCGCCAGTACACTCAGAATAGCCAACTTAATGTTAACTTTTGTTCGATCGTGTATCAGCTGATACACGATTTTGTAAACGGCACTTTGTTTGTATCGTATACAAGTTACCACACTCTGACTGTAGAAATCTTGCCATCTTATATGAGATAGACAGTATTTATAAACCAAAATCAGTTTGTCATCAAGGTGATCGGAAATATCCGATAATAAGTGTACACCCGTACAGTTTTATTCTCGTCAAGGATAGTCACATAAAATTTGATGCATTTCCAGACGACGCTTCTCGAACTCGCGTGGAAAGGTTGCTGATTTTCTTTACAAACACGCTACTAGCGACTGAGGCCTTGTTCGAAATTTGAGCTCAGGTTCTCTACACAGCAGTACGGCGCTCAAAGCTTTTCACTGCACCTCAGAGAAGCCACATACATGTTTTTCTTGATGAGATTACATACGCAGTTAAGTGATAGTTGGTTCTTGAGTCGCTACGACCAGTGTCTTAGACGTTTACTCTTCAAGAGATGTCACAGTGGGTTGGGGGATATTCGCAGCTCTAATTTTACTACGATATGGTATCTAGATCCACTTATTTGGTATCCTCCGTACAATTCTTTGTTTGTAACCCAAAATTGCATCGAATTTGCACTAGAAGCCACTACATTTTGCAAAATAAGACAGAAATACATGTGAAGTAATCGTTCGCCACTTGGGATACGTGAAACTGTAATATGTAGTAGCATTTTATAAATACAAGAGAAATAATTCTGCAGCATTCCACGGGTAGGTACATGCTTGCTTGTCTCTTGGAATTCAGTAAGCTATGCAGCATAACTCTTACGCAAACTTGCGTACGAACTTTGCAATAACGAACTTCACCGCGATCCTACTTAATGTAACAATACGAGGATTGGCTGTCAACGCTAATCGTTTACGGGGTATTTTGCGGCAAGGACTTGTTAATGTAAGGAGGGCCAATTTAAAACTAATTTGACTTGAAGAAAAACCTTATTTTCTACCGAATTTACATTTATCAGCTGTTAGTGCCAATTCGTTAATGAACTTCAACTTTATCTTTACATACAATGTGACAAACACAACGGAGAAATCAAATGTACGTAAACCCTCGTTAGTAGAGTATTTCTATTAAAACATATGCTTATTTTCTTAGCATAATCCAGGAAAATGCATTTATTTCGCAGTCAGAATGATTAAAGCGTATGTATTGTACAGAGTGATTTTTAATTTCGCAATTGCAGAGAACTTTCAATTAGGAGACAGAAATAGATTTTAACGTAAAGCGCTTTAGTAGTTCTGCAATGCTATTGCAGTGTCATCGCTTGACGTCCCACAGCATTTAATTACTTCTTCAGTGATGCACGATAAGTCAGCACGATGTACGTAGAAGTGAAAATGCACTTTAACCGCACGCGAAGGTCAACATTGTGGCTACACTATAGAGTAAGTAAGTATACAGAGACGAAATAGTGTAGCGAGAGAGGATATATATATATATGGGCAGCTCTCAACAACGATATCTTGAGAACCAATGATGCCGAAATGAGGTGAAAATTGAGCAGCGCCGGAATGCAAGGGCGGGGGGAAACGGGATATCCCCGAGAAAACCCGTCTACCAGCGGCATCGCCCGGCTCGATTACCACTTGCGCAAAATCCTGGCCGGGGATTCAACCCGGTTCGCCTTTGCGGGAGGCGAGCAGACTAACCGCTTAGACACCGTGGCCCCGAAATGGCGTGGCGGGTTTACCAATTCTCCGATTGGCTACGCGGGACTACGGGAACGGGCCTTGTGTCTGATTGGCTACTGTCTTATGCGAAAAGTTCCTTATTGGTTAGACTGCTGGCTGGCAAGTGGGTTACGAGGCGCTGATTGGCGAACGGCGTTTCCAACATTTTGCTGGCTGGTGATGCCATTTTGCTGGCGTGTGTGGCTTGAGCTCGCTGTGTAAGAGGCTGTCGCACGTCTGTATTGTTACGTTCTCTGTATCTTCGCCTCACACTCGCAGGTACTAGGCGGAACAGAAATTAAAGAAATAATTTGAAGTTATCACAAATGGTTACATAACACTATTTATTCGATGTTAAGATATGGATCTACTTTTCATCTATCGTTATCAACTTTACTGGGCGAGTGCACTCAGTGCGCCCATTATATTATACACAGACAGGGGCAGTGGAATTTTTCTAAGATTGATTTCAAAAGTGCTAACTTTATCGTGAACAGCCTTTAGTAGTATTTTGCATATACAAACGGCAAACAAATGTGCAATATTTCCGAAATATTGTGATACTGCCAATATGGCATTTGTGTGAATATCTGTTTAGTTTTATATTCCAAATTTCGTAAAATATATCAATAGTAGCTTTGACTTTTCCTAACGAAACATTTCCAGGATTTTACTTTACGAAATTCGTTTATAATCACCACAAAATAGTAAATAAACAGAAATTTCGCAGTTCATTGGCGCATTTATAATTCACTGCCCGTACAATCCCACTTCTCTATTTTCTAGACGTTTCCATGCAATCAGGAACTGTAGGAAAAAATGTTATGAATATTTTCTCCGTGGTAGTAGACTGTGAGCATGAAACTGACATAAACTTTTTCAAGCGACTCCTTACAAACGACATGTACGTCTAAATAATAGATACCAGGCAATATTTTCAGAAAAAAAAAGCAAACCTACCAGAATATTGCCTTGCTATCAGGCTTTGAAAGGTCATCCGAAATACTATCGTCTTACGAACGCGGTGACCAAAGATATATCAAGAAGCGACCTTCTTAATTAACTATGATGAGTAATAATACTGCCATAGAGTTGTTATAAATAAAGACCCCTCAAAGACGTTGACGAATATAACAATTTTTAAAATACACTTTCAGCTTATTACTTATTTTTTTTATATGAAATGATAGTCTGAACAAATTAATACAATGGCAGAAAATTGCTTTTCAATAACATGTGAAAGGAACTACAAGAATTTAATATGTATACAAATTTGTATACGCTTGACAAATGAACATAAGTAATACGTTCGGCTGCTATTCAAAGTAATTGTCCACTCCATCAGAAATTCGTTAAGAATGTTTTACCGGGAATTTGTTATGTGGTTCGTCCATGTACCAGTTTCAACTTTTCAGATCACATATTAAGTTCAAATCAGCTCAGCTCTTAGCACGGGTAAAACATATGCTCGATTCCAAAGAAACTGCGACCACGAGACACTCCCCCATGACTTTAGCCGAAACAGAACTTCGCATTCACATAACCTTTTGGAAGGTTGTACGAATTAAGACTTTTACTTTTAAGATAAAATGATCAATTTTTTTTGACGATGTGGCATTTTTGCGAAGTTATAGTTGAAATAACGCCACGAAACGTAACATATGCTCAACACCTATAAAAATAACATTTCGGCTGCTGAACAAGAGTAAGGAGAAAACCTTTTTTTACCGTACAAACTATGGCGGTGACTCCTCGTACAGTGGATTAGGACAGAGTACAGACACGCAGGCCTAAAATTATATTTTCATTTGTGTTAATTTAAGCATAAATTTACGGCAGTTGTCAGCTATACATTCACGGATGCGTGCCTTCATTAGTAATAAAAATAAACTGCAAGTCGTGCATGCGTAGTCTATGCATATAAGCTCTGTATTTATGTGAAGTACTACGTTATATGTCCGTACAGTATGTACATCTCGCACGTATCTCACGTATATTTTCCTGAGGAATCACACCGTAAAATTTGTTGATAGAATTATTACTTGCGTGTGCATTGTGTCGTTTTATTGTGCAGTGAGCAGTTCCATTTAACACGACTTTAACAACATTCCAGGAAAAACGAAACCCCGTGGGAGCGGGCTGTGTTTAAAGAAGGTAGTTTTACGGGGGGGGGGGGGGTTGTGCTCTCTTCGCGGTCAGCTGAATCGATTACGCAACCTGCAGTGGCAGGGCAGGTAATCTCTTCGCTTACAGGAGGCCGCGGTGCGCGCAGATTGCCCCCTGTAATTGCTACCTCCCTCTGTACACCCCTTCCTCTCCTGCGCCCATCTCTTGGGTGTCGGTGCCGGGAGGGCGGGGAACAGGGATTCCCAACCCCCTCCTTTTCCAACCCTTTGTTTTTTGTACATTCGCATTTTTTTTTTTTGGTTGTACACTCTGCAGGACGCTCACACACGACAAATTGCTGTAAAAGGGGGGAGGGGGGATAAAAATACACGGGAATTAATGACGTACTTCTTGATGTCGTGTGTTGCCCACGTAGCTCGTGATGAAACGTCAAAGAGCTTCCGGTTGTAGGAAGGAGCCTTGCCAACGAGGCTGCTCATTCTCTGCACCGAGAAAATTTTTTTTTTGAACCAACGAAATAGTAGGTATAGTCTGTAAGCGGTTTCTTCACACGTTTTGAATCAAACGTTGGGAAAATCACCCCGTGTTTCGTAAACATTTCACGTATCACAAGCGTTTTGTATTTATGTTAACATAAAAGTAAATTATTTTAAGTTAAACTTAACGTTAACTGATGTCTATAAATCAGACTCCATTTAAGGAGAAAATAAGTATGTTGGTAAAGCTAAGTAGGAAAAAGTTCTTTTAAAATAATATCGAACTGAGCGCGAACGAATGCGTTGTAATTTTATAGACTTGGTTAAGCTTTATTTGCGTGGGGCATAAGAATATCTTGGAGGTAGAACTTAAGCAAGGCTTCAGAAAATTCGGAAGTGATTATGAATGGACTATGGCGACGAATGAAAGGGCTGTCTGAGATAAAAGGAACACTTTTGAAAGCTCTGCCTAGCTTTCCGGTTTCAAACGATTTTACAGCACTGCGTCATATGTTCTAGCGAACGCTGGCAACGACATAATTATACTTTAGTAAATTCGTAAATAATTACTCTAATGCCACTTATTGACTTAGTGCCCAAAAATGGTACATATTTCTACACCCAACAAGTTAAATATATGCTTTTAATAATCTTAAAATCATGAACATTCTTTTCTACCCTGTTTACGTTAAGGGCGCCACTTATACATGTCTTTCAAAAACCGTTAAATATTTTAAAATTTCTTCTCTGTCAGTATTTAGGTGTTTTTTTAAATGTCCGACTGCTAGTTTATATTGCGTATAAATTTTCGAAAGAGAAAATTGCTTTGACCCGTTGAGCCTCCGTGCCAGCGATTGGGATATGTTGCAGATGAAGGATATTTATCGTTTTGACTGTACACAGCAATGAATCAGTGGCAGCTGTTTTGTCAGTCTTTCTTGTGAGTAATCTGATTTATTAAAGTTTCTACATGTATCATTTGTGAGTGGTATATGCTGACGTCAGCGAGCATGCGGTGCGCTGCTTACTGGTAGCGAAGAACACACTAGACGAAAGTAAAGCATCCATCGAAAAATTTAACAATTGAGACTCTTGAGCTCGTCAATTAATTCGGGACTGAAAAGGTCAAAAAACGTTGGTAGGAATATTTTACTTATTTGGGTATGAAAATTTTGATAGTCTAAGGGTGAACCAGTAGATACTGATCTCATAGTTCCGGACTATCTTATTCACGGGATCGTTCTACGTTGTTTGACACACGCATTTCAATATCGGATAAAAATGATACATTTTTTTGCATAGTGGAGTAACTTTTGAATGGCATTGCACGTGAAATCATTAGTAAGCCTTAGCCGTCGTGAGTATGCCATTATATAAGTACAAATTTAGATATGCTGTTCGCTTAAAGTGGGAACTTTTGAGGCCCTAGTTACTTTTTTACTTCAAACCATTTTTATCCTTTGACCACCTTTTTAAAAAAATATTTCCATGTAGGTAACAAACACAATGTGTGTAGTCCATCGAACTTAAAGTTAACGTCTAAGGCTAAAATAAAATATAATTATTGATTATTATACCAATGAGAGGGCTTTCAAAAGTGGTCACTTTACCGTGAATAGCCTATATTATACACGGACAGTATATATCCACTTCAGTGTTTGAAGCGTGAATTTGCTCAAATACTGTAAAGCACCTGCGTGGTCACTAATTGCTGTGAATAACAGCGGCCTGCGTATACTACCATATTAAATTATTCTGTCGAGTTTGACATTCGTACATGCAGTAAAATTGACAACAAAAATCTATGTAGGCCTACATATATAATGTTACAAAATTGTTTTTACATCTTAGGTTGATTGCGGACTAGGCGCAAATGTCATGTATATTGTGTTTCGTAAAGATGATTTTTTACATATAAAAGAATTATATTTTACATGTTATAATTACATTTAATTGACATAATAAATCTGTAATTAAACATTCAACACCGCTTATTAAATGATTTTTCATACTTTTTTGTAGCACAAGGATAAAACTCGTGTGTAATTATTCAATACGAATTCAAGTTCATAACATAACTTTTTTTTCGGTTTCAGCACTTGTTGTTGGATTTCTCTGTTTATAAGAGAAATTATATCCATTTCGCTCCTTCTCAGAATATAAGTGGATATTGTAAAGCGTCGTATGATCGATGTGTGTCTCGTATGGTTTGAGCTGTGCTGTTTCTGCGCATAATAGTCTATTAGAATCTGTTTGGCGTGCACATGCTTCTCGATTTTTGTGTTCGTGTATCTTCAGTTTCTGCAGCGATTTGACGTTCTATTTTGCCTTCTCAATGCGGCCTGTCTATTATGTCGGGTACGTCGACCGATGCTTGTCCGTGGTATATTGCTGGCATTTTTCTCTTTTATATCAACAAACATTTCCTTCAAGTATGAGCAAAACCAGGCCCATAAATATAGAAGTCAGACACCAGCGCCACCTATCGGAATGAAACATAACTAAAAACCTTACTCGCCACCTCAACAAAATATGGTTTGAATATGGTCTCAATTGGCTCAGCGGTTTGTCAGTGATCATGTGGTTTAGTCACGCACGATGTCCGCAATATATTCTTGACTTAGTACGACGATAATATTCTTCCTATCACCCCTACAAAAGTTCCTACTAATGTGAGCTGATACACCGAGTAGGGGAAGTGTAGCTGTCTGAATACGACAAAAATTTCTTGCTGGATGATGGTGCTTTAGTGCTTCCTAACTAACTGAGGCTCTGAGCAGATTCCTAACAAATGAACTTGTGCGTGTGCAATAAATCGTGTACCAACTACTCAACAAAACATAAATGGGACGTATTTTGTTTATGTATGTTTACGTAGTGTGCTCTTCAATAGGATGGGAGGTGTGGCGGCAGCGCCTGGCAGAAAGCCCAACCGCTTACCTTCGCAGCTGGATGGGTGGCGGGTCCCAGGGCGGTAACATTCTTGAAAGCCCACTTTAGCGCATGAAGTGAGTGAAGACATTTGGGCGGCTCTTGACAGCGAGGTCTTGAGAACCGATGAGGGTGACTGAGGTGAGTATGGAGTGGCGCCGGAATGGGGGGCGGGGGGAACGGGAGTTCCCCCAGAAAGCCCGGCTACCAGCGGCATCGTCCGGCACGATTCCCACTTGCGAAAATCCGGGAGTCGCCCGGCCGGGGATCGAACCCAATTCGCCTGGGTGGGAGGCGAGTAGTCTGACCGCTCAGCCACCGCGGCCGCAAAGCCCACTTTAGTTTCATATTTCTGAGTACTGTGTCTTTGCACTACGTCATGTGTAAAAAGTAAGCATTGCCATATATAGAACTAACATTAAGTATTCGACAACGACATATTGTAATTGTTAGAAATATAAATATTTTAATAATACGACGACAGAAAAAATATATCAGCTGCACTTGCCGATAATTACAAGTTTAACTTTAAATAAGATGTTCAGTCTTGGAACTAATTTTTGTTGTTCTTGCCAAAATTATTGTAAACATTTCAGTCGATGTAATTACGTTAAATGCGCCAGAGTGAACCGATTAGTTATCGATCTGTAGGAAGGAGTCAGTGTTTGACGAAGAAGTTATTTCGTGACGAGATAAGGAAATACGTATTCTAGAACGCTGTAATACATTATTCTCCTTTTTATCGCGTTCATTAGTGTATGGAAACGTAGCATCCGTGTGAGGTAGCACAGGGGTAATCCACTCGTCTCCTAATCGGGAGACCCTGGGTTCGATTCCCGGTCTGGCAATCCTGTATTACAGTTTCCCGAAAACACCCCGAGCGAAAGCTGGGAATGTTTCCTTAATACAGGCCTTGACCGACTTCTTCCCCACTCCTCAATTACGATGGTTTCACAATACAGCGACGCGATGCGTTGCGATGGAGAAGATTCCGTCGCAGCGCGTCGGCGTCGAACGCGCTGCGACGGAATTTTTGCATCGCGATTGTCGGCGATAGCCTGCAACGGAGGTAAAGAAGAAGAAGAACTGCTAAGGATAATAAAGAACATATATTTGTTTACGTTTTGAAAACGATAATTTGGTTTACGCCGCCGTCTTTGTATTTGTATCTTTCTTGTTGCTGCACAAAATAGAAGACAAGGCTTCTTATACATATGGACAATGTCATAAAAATCGTTTATTAGCCAAAAAAATAATAATAATTCTCCTTTGTCTTTATTGTGTATCTCGTTCTGGTTAGCTTTCATTACCCAACGCGTTCATAGTGCTTTATTTATTTTCTACCTAATTAAAACATAGTGGCAATGTTTTCAGCGTGTCTTTTGTTACATTCTTGAGGTCTGAAAAAGTAATTCTCGCCTTTGAAATAGATAACAGCACCATATGAGACGGTGTTCGTCGCCGACAGATCATCGCTCAATTGTGAAACAGCAAGTATAGCTCGTCGCAGCCCATTGCATTGCAACGCATTGCTGTATTGTGGAACCAGCCTACAGTGCTCCCTTACTATGACTTTATCGCTCATCGGGGGCAATCTAGTAAAATTTTAGATCTTTATGGGCTTGGAGTAGATACTGTACTGCAGTACAAACGAATAATCTAATAAGAAGATATAAGTATATACATGTGACACTGAAGAACTACCGCGCACTCCCATTATATTGTTAAAATTTTTTTATTTTAGTATTCCTGAAGACGTTTGTTGAGTACTAAATGAGAAAGTTAATCTATTGCGTTCATTTAATATTCAAGAACCTTAGTGATTACAAATCGTGTTCTATTTGTACAGTTGCCAAACAGCTAAATACAGTACTATTGGGCTTGATATATAATATCATGATGAAATTGTTATGTTTCTACACTGTAAAAAAATTCTGGTAAACTTCCTACACTGTAATGGAAGTTTTTAACCTATGCAGTGTGTGGGGAATTGTACTACATGTCAGTCTGAAAATATGGGAATGTTTAATACTGCCATTATACAAAGTTGGGAACTTCCCTATGCATTTGACTCTTTCCTGAGCAACTGTAGAAAGTTACCATGCATGTATTGGAAATAAAACGCTGTTCACGATAAAGTGAGCATTTTTGAAATCGACCTTAGAAAATAGTCACTCCCCCTACATGCATATATTTAAACGGGCGCAATGAGTGACGTGTGTCCAGTAAAGTTGGTAGCGATGGAGGTGAAAGTAGTTCCATATATTAACGTCGAATGAAATGTGTTAGGTGTCCATTTGTGATAACTTGAATAAATTATTCCTCTTGCTTTTTTTTTTTTTTTTTTATTAATTCGAAGTTTAAAAATCAGCAGATTTGGACAATATTTACTTTTCTAATAATTTCACGATTTTACTTGACCAACGCATGAATAAAGTGATGAGGTTCATGGCAATGATAATCTTACATACGGCGGAAGAGCACACATCGTATATACAAGTATATCTTAAGCAGGGCTTTCAAAAGCTCTCGTTTTACCGTGAACAGCCTATAATTTGCCATTCTCACTTTGTCACTGTACGTAGGAATACGCTGATATGGTAAATTTACAAATAATTTCTTAGAGTGTAGTTTTAATTTAATGCAAATACGCCATTTACTTTTTGCACGCAAGTATTTCGTTCGTTAAGTATACTTAATTGGTCAGTGACGACCCAGTGCCGAAAATGAAGATGTCGGGAGTGGGAGACGGGTAATTTTGTTGTGCATTGTTTGACGTGTGTGTGTAACTGGATGACCGTTTACCGCGTCACGCCCCTCTACTACGTGCGTGACGGTAATGAACGCGGAGTGCTACACTGGCCGCGGGCGTAATTTAGCAGACGGTGCTTCCCAGAAGGCGTTCCTGACTGGCGGAAGAAGAAAATAATAAGCAAGTGGATAGAACGCGATGGCATAGTGTTCTTCAGTTGCAAGTGTGCTGCGGAGACCGTTCGGCGAGCAAGTAGATCGTCCACCACGGTATGGTTACGTATACTCACGTTGGGAAGGTCAATGTTAAGAGCTTGGCGACCAAATATTTTCGCCGCTAGGTAAGCGCTAGTGTCGCGTAAGTGCGATATTTTCTCTATTCCCTGCGTTAAAAAACAAGATAACTGCAATACTCATACATAAAATAAAAAATAACTTCGTGACTAAGTAAAATCTTTCTCTTTTATAATACACTTACCTTAAAATTTTAATTAAAAATATCTTTTAGATCACTGCGCACCTAGCGGGGGAAATTTTATCTATACCAAACTCTCCCATAAGATATCACGTTTGGTTCCTAACCTGAGTAAAGTAAACCTTAACCACGGCAATCCGATCTCAATTTCCGACGGACTCAGGACAGGACAAAGAGACAAGTCACGGACGTTTACCCTACGTCGGCAATTTAGGATCTTATCTTATGTCACATATCAAAACAACAGAGACGTTAGAGCGATACACCTCAGAAGGTTGTCAGTCACTTGCGTTTACTCCCGCTCTCTGATAAACCCATAGACGAAAGATGAGGTAGACCGATCTCGTTGGCTGCGCATAACCAATCTTCGTGTCCCAACATTGAACTGCTTTTCTGCCAACACGGCTAGCAACTACGGCGTAGATTGGGTTTGAGGGTAGAACACTGTTTAGTAAAAAAAGTTCTTTTGAGATGTTTTTATACTTCATCTAACCAATTTGTAATGATTTTTGATTAAATTCAAACTCGTTAAAGTATTTTATTAATATAATAGTGCTTGTTATTAAAAAAATTAGGATATAGACACACATGAACGTCCATCACTGTTGACCACGTGACTTTGACATTTGTGTTCCTTTGGGGTAGGTCAATGTTGGGTACAAACGCAGAAGATGAATAAGCGGTATACCTCATCTTTAGTCTATGGATAAACCCAGCACAGTTCGTTTATTGTCTATGAGCGGTTTGTTCCCACTTTTTGAATCAAAACCTTTGAAGAATCACCCCATATATGACGTATTTAGTTGTTTCCTGAATATATCATGTTTCGCAAGCTTTTTTTTAACTCGTGTGATCTTTGAATGAATAGTGCATTGGGGGTGAATGACAAGATGGAGATTTTTGGGCATTCGCCATTGCGATGCAGATGTCTATCATAAAAAAAAAAAAAAAAAAACAGGACCGTGTTAGTAGGCTGCATTATTTTTGGTTAAATTGAACATTTACTTACATTTTATTTGTAAATTATAATATTTCATTTATAATTAATATGAATAAAACAGTGAGAAAATAGCTGTATTGGTAATTCCTAATAATAGTCCTTATTCAAAATATTATTACACTGAATGCTCATGAAAGCGGAGCGTTGTCCCTATGGTGTAATGTTCTAGACTTGGTTATGTTTTGTTTGCATGAAGCGGAGGAATATCCAGGAAACAGAAATGTAGCAGGGATTCAGAAAAGTTGGAAGTAACTGTGAATAGATTCTGTGAGAGTGGTACAACTTCGCAAGTACAGTATTGTATAACCATGCAGCAAATTTCGGGAACTACGGACTAATATCCGTTTAGTTACTTCAATACTGAAGTCCTGTATCATCCGCAGGTAGTTGAGATACCGTATCAAACACGTATTGCAGAAGGTAAACTGAACCTTCATGTTAAACTCATTTTTTAAATATTCTGCGGTCAGAAATGCACAGTAACTATTATAACTTATACTGCACAGACTCGTGCCAAATAAATTAAGAGACGCCTATACTGATACAAACACAGATTGTCATTGTTTTCAGATAAATATAACGTTATTGGTTCAATTGTAAATCAGGTAGTCTCTACTTAATTTATTCTAATAGGACTTCCGTAGATACCGTAAAGGTTTGTCTTGTACTTTAGAAATCGGCGTTATCGTATTCCGGGGAGTCAATCAAAAAACCCTAAAACAAGTTTGCTTAAGTGAACCACTAAATAACCGCATGAAACAAGTTCTTACACAGAATATTCTAATAAACAAAGAGAGATTTTTTTTTGGTATAAAATAAGAGCCTCTAATTATAATTTGCAGGAATCGCTAAAATTATTTAAAATTTATAATTAATATTATTTCCAGTTACAAATAATTAGTTCGTTTTTTGACTTAAAAAAATACACCAGGGGACGGGCTCGCGTAATCCGCGGGCTAGGCCACCGTCGGGGAAGCAGGTAATTGTACGAAACGGTAGTTATTGTACAGTGTTGCCTGGGAACTCCTGCATGTGCTCGCTCGCACATACCTTCCTGTAGTTGCAATGGGAATATTGTGTTTTTGGTACAGTGTCGTATAGAAATGCCGGCACGTGTTCGCTCACACCTCCGAGACTGTTTAAGACTTAATATTAAATACCTAAGACTTTAGGGTACGCGCTAAATGGGTATATGAACATGCGTACGACAATTATGGTACATCCGAACACAACTTTTATGGTATACACGAACTTTAAGGATGGTGTACAACCCCCCCCCCCCCCCCCCTTCCCCATGGGGCACTATCGATCCCTCCCCCCTCCCCCTAGACCCGTTCACCGCCCCCAAGCAAACTTTCTTTCTTGATTAGTAGTATATAGATAGATTCTTGGGAGAGCAAGACCCACAATTGACTCTCGCTTCGATCAGAAACTTGCTAGTTAACAATTATCTGATCCTGACTGCAAAAAGAGAGAGTGAGATAGGGAGAGTACTCCATCCGCAGGCTATAATACGGTCGCGCCAATGTTCTATGAAGTTATTTAATATAGACTACAGGATACAGCGAGAGGCAACAAATTATTATATAGGCTTTTGCGGGAAACTGAGAACTTTTAAAATCCCTGCTTAGAATCCCCTTTCAGACAACTGTGTATTCATACGCAGTACGCAAAATGTGAGATTAGACAGAACCTCGTGGCTCATCGCCAGCATGCCCCGACAGTGTGGCACGCTTCAAATGTTTCAGAAACACAAACAAGTAAAACTATTATTTTTTTCTAATGAACGTAAGAAAATTCTAATATACCGTCTATTAATTAAAATTAACTTTTATTAGTTATCAAAACACCGGAACTACCTCTTTAACTCGCTGCCACATTGACTAAGAACACTCCTACCAACATTTACGCAAACATTTAAGAAGCTAGAAGTAAGAATTGTTTAAACAAGTTTAAGTGGTGAAATATCCACCATGAACCAAATTTTACACTTTGAAATAAGATTTTTAATTTTTACTGCTACATTATTTGTAATTTTTACCAATTCTTGTAAAATTACAAAGATTTATTTTGTGAAACTACTAGTTTGTAATACTACAAGGGCCGTGTTTGTAATAGACCTCAAGAAATTTTTGTACTACACTGACCCATTTCCACAAGCTTCAGCAAAATGGCGGACATTAAAAAACTTATACAGCTGTGTGTGCAAAAACTATAGGTGCTGTAAAGTGTAATTGCATGTAAACAGAAATGTATTGCAAGTTTGAAAAACGTAAACCACTTAAAATCACTCAAATAATCTTAATAAAACGACATTATATTAAACGTGGCCGTATCAGCACATTAATGATAATGTTTCCTAGCTACACAAAATCTTAAATCGGCTCTCAGAAATTTGTTGTTAAGAGCCGTCCAAATGTCTCAACTCACTAACAGAACACTTAAACTGAAATAAATATTTTCTTCTTAATCAAATAACTTTATTAATATTTTGTATGTACTTGCCGCTATAACAATAAGCGACACGTTCGTAAGTCGAGCTGGTCTTGTAGGTGACGGTGAGTGCTGGTATTAGAAGGGGTTTGAGTTTTATTCCACGTGGTGGAAAAGTGTAGTTGGTTTTTAACAAATTATTTTTTGAAATATGTTATTAGTTATTATCTGTTATTAACTCAAAATATTTTTTCTAAAAAAAAAAAAAAATTGATATTATGTACTACAATTCTCAATAATGTAAGTTTTAATACAAGGCTATGATTTGTAATATTACAAATATAAGATTTGCAGATGTTACAAGAAAACTGTTTGTAGATTTACAAAGAATTTTTTTGACAGCTGGGTTTCCCAGAATTTTTCTTGTAAAAGTACAATTTTTTTTTATTAGAGTGTACGTTTGTAAACGCCGATAGCGCACGCAGAATAGCCGTCGCTGGAACATCTCTGCAACAAGTGATATATAGCGCTTGTGACTAGTGCCGAGTACTTAAAAGTGTCATACAACAGACTGAAAAGGCAGAAGTCTGCGTGTTAAGAGGCAGATAAACATGATGGGTCGTCGAATAACGATTTGTGCTCGGTGTCGATACACATAGGTCTAGACCCGGTTAAGCTTAGTTTGCGTGAGGCGGAAGAATACCCTGGAAGTAGAACTTTAGCAGGGCTTCAGAAAAGTTGGCAGTAACCGTGAACGGACTATATACAGAGAGAGAGAAGATCGTCGCATCCGTTGACGTGCCGTAGCAGGGCTTCGCACCACACCCTGAGAGATAACGCAGCCTGCAGGGCATGCATTGCACGTACTGGCTCCAACAAGAACCATTCGTCGCTGTTTGAAAGAGGCTGGCCTGCAGGCACGGCGTCCAATGCGCTGTCTGCCTTTGATTCCTCGCCATCGTGCGGCACGCCGTTAACGGTGCCGCTAACGTTATCTCGGGGCAGAGAAATTGCGACGCACTGTGTTCTCCGATGAGTCCCGCTTCTGCCTTGATTCAGATGTCAGTGCGACACCAGGGTTTGGCGTCGCGCTGGTCAACGAAACGATCCTGCACTGACTCACGAACACCGTACGTCCCGGACACCAGGATTTATGGCATGGGTTGCTATCAGTTAGGACTGCTGGTAACGTCTCATCGTTAGAGACCTGCGAAATTCGCGTTATCATTTGAAGACAGAATAGTCTTCAAACATATAAGCTTTGTATTGGTCTTGTTATTGGACTGCAGTTTATTTGACGCGCGTGGGCCTGCCTTGGACCAATCAAAAACAAGTAACGACGAGATATTCCAATCACGCACTACCAAGTCAATAAGGATCATGGGTTCTTACTTTTGCAGAAGCTAATACACAAATGGCACCAACTCTAATGTTATAATACTATAATAATGCGTATTTTGCACGTCTCTACTCATGGTTGTTGAAGGCACGGAACCAGCACAGCGGAACGACGATGATGTTCTGTGGACCCATTTCCTGTTATTGCTCAGCATACTCATCGCTATCATGCAGCAAGATAATAGTCGTTCCCACACAACTCGCATCACCCAACAGGTTCTGCAAAATGTGTAAAAAAATTCCTTGACCTGCCAGGTCACCACATTCGTCCCTTGCTGAGCACGTATGGGAAATTATGGGGCGACGTTTGCACCGCTGTCAACTCCCTTTCCAAACACTAGCTGATATACGTGTGCGGTTGCAGGAAGCACGGTGGGGTGTGCCTCAGGACACTATCTGCCACCTGTATGTTGGAATGCCTTCTCGCATCGCTGCCTGTATAGGAGCGAGAGGAGGTTCTATCCCATATTGTAGTGTAAAGGGATTTTTTTAACGTCCCCGGTTTTATGCTTGAAAGCTTAGCAGGGGACGGCTTACAGACTAATTTATAGCATAACTTAAATTAACACCCCTGCCTTACCCAGGACTCTAACAAAGAGCCTCCCGCACCCCACGTCGGTGGCGCACCAACCAACTGCGCCAGGGGAGGTCGGCTCTACCCCATATTGAACGCGTGCTTTGTTGATACTAAACAAAGCGCCCTCTGTACGTGGAAGACTACAAACTAAAGGCTCTTCACGATAAAGTGAGCACTTTAGAAATCAGCCTTAGAAAATAGGCACTGCCCCTGCCCGCGTATATTTAAATAGGCGCACTGAGTGACATATGCCCAGTAAAGTTGGTAACGATGGATCGAAAGTAGTTCCATATCTTAAAGTAGAATAAAAAGTGTTAGGTGTCCATTTGATAACTTAAATTGTTTTCATACCTTTCTGTTTTTTAACGCACCGGAGAGTAAAAATTGCCAGATTTGTAAAATATTTAAAATATTTACTTTTCTATTAATTTCACAGTTTCACCTGATCGACGCACGAATAAAGTGATGAGGCCCATGGCAATGTTAATTTTACATAAGGTGGAAGAATGCATAACGTGTATACAAGTAGATCTTAAGTAGGGCTTTCAAAAGTGCTCATTTTACCACAAACATCCTATACCCATTAGTACCTACATCATATATCAGCTTGCAATGGTTAAATAAAGTTTCACATAAGGAAAGAGGGTGCAGCGAATATCCCATACCCAGTAGTGTATATCCAATGCTTCTATTTTTACTGTAAATACTAGTTTCCAGCAAAAAAAAAAAAACACACATTACCTTGCCCTAGTGACTAATCTGAGATATGCCGAATCATCTTCACGTCTGAGTAAAATTTAAAACCACAAACAATTTTTTTTTTTAAGTTCTGCTGCGAGATGAAATAGTTCATCCCACATAGTTTTCTCATTTCTTAAAACGCCATCACATTTTAGCAAACTGACAGTTTTCAATTCCGAACTCATCCTTACATGATGGTGATTGTTCGTGAAAACCAAAACGTCGGCCATATGGACGCCACAATCAGAAATTCTCTCAGGGAGTATAAGACATCTTAAAGGCATCGCCGCCCAAAGGCAACGGAAGAGATATGAGTAAGAGGTAGTCGCGAATATATTTCAAGACAAGTTACACTTCAAAACATTCTAAGAGTCGTTTACATGCCTTTTTTTTTTTTTTTTTTTTTTTTTTTACACGTTAGCTGCCTGCACACGAATCACGTAGGAGCCGTGCCCATGTTGCCGAATTCCGAGTGGCTTTCTCAAGAAGACAGCAACCAATGGTAATAGGCAATCTGCTGTTGGTTATTTGTAGCGGCCTGAAAATTTCGCGAATTAATTTATTTGTATATTAGAATTCACACTCTTACGTTCGAACAATCAAACGTCAACGTCTCATTGGTTGTTTTGCTGTCGGGATGGATGGCGTTGATTGGGCATACATTTTGTTGTTATGTTTGTTTTTGGCCCAGATTGCTGAATGAAGTGTCAAATTACTCGCGGACTAACTGTAAAAGTGACACACAAATACATGATTTTTATTTCTAGCTTGTCCTGAAATTAATCCGCGAATTTTTCAGGTCTCTGATTATTGAAGCACACCGCGAAATCATATCTTTTGGCAAAAAAAAAAAATCACTAGCTCTAGGTATGAGCGTAGCGCACAGGAGTGGATTGTGTGCTCGGGTTCTTTCGCGGGAAAAAAAAAAAAATCACAAGAGCCATGAGGTCTGTGAAAACAGCACCCGGCTCCCAAGTCTGCCCCTTCCCTCTTCTTGGTCGGGGCCACGCCTTCGACTCACGTGTGTAATCATTCTCTCGTGCCGACAGCGCTACCGGGTTACCCGTACCTGACTTGGGGGAGGGGGGTAGAGAAGAAATATCTCGTCTCTACAGTGTTGCCGGGTTTAGCGAAATTTCACTACACCTACACTGAGAAAAAGGTTTGGTTGAATCAAACAAGATTTGTTTTTCGGCGAAACCAAACTATTTGCTTGCATAGGGGCGATTATATAGTTTGTTGCCGAAACCAAATTATTTTGTTTTTCTCATTTGATTGGTGCAACTGAAGATTTGTTTGGTTGCACGTACTTTAAGGGTGTAGTATCCACTCCATCTTCGAATTATCTTACAAATCTTCGTAATGAAAATGTATGACCAGAAATAAAAAATCTAAGCTAGACATGACATGGACGACTACTTAACAATTTTTTTTTTTTAATTTGTAGGGTTTCAAATATACCTGTAGTTTCCCATGTGGGACTGAAATTATTAAATAATTAGAACATTTTTGATTACGGTTACATATGTGACACTAATCATGTGAGAAAAATAACTTGGATTTAGAAATAACTGTTAAAATATTTCCTATGTCATGAATAGCTTGGTTTTTAAATATTGACTCCGAAAATTAAGTTAATAAGGAAAATACGCAAATCCAAGATAGCAAGGATACTTCCCACTTAAACAGTTTGGTGCCGATATAAAAAAAAATTACAAGTGCGACTGACTTTCGAACCTCGATCACCTGCGTCCGCACGCTACGCCTTAGCAACCTCAGTTAATGTGACAACTGATGACACCGGAAAGCTTTTGAATAGATATACTGCAAATATTGGGAAACGTGGGCCAACAACTATTTCAAGTTTTACAGCTTTGCTTGTCAGTTTCTCGTTGCATTGTTTTATCAATACGGTTATACGATTGTTAACCTAAGTAGACGCACTAGCAAACACGGATACTATCCTAATTGTCACAAAAAATACAAAAAAACTCTCGAGCTGTATCTTCGAATGTCGGCAGTCAAATTCGTGGCCAAACAAATATATACAGTTGATTCAACAAAATATTCAGTTGACAGTCTAATTTTTTTGTGGTCTTACAGAGAGATTTTTTTTTTTTTTTGGTTATTTAAACATATATTTTGTTATACGAACAAAAGTAATTTTATTGCTTTTAAAATTTCGTTTTCTCAACAATATATTTTGTTAGGGCAACTAAATATATATTTGGCCCTATGCAAACAAATACTTTGTTCGATTTTCTCTCAGTGTGCAGATTTATAATTTCATCTGGGATTTAGCGAAAACGTTTAAAAATTCCAGAAAACCTAGTGATTTTAAGCATTTCAGTTTGTAAAAAAAAAAACAATAATTATTGTTACCAACACGGAACAAACAGGTCCCTCGGTTTTTATTTTTATTTCGAAGCCACACGATTTAGCAGCTCATCAATCTCCCTTCCACACATCCCAAATATTTTCGCTACGTCCCGGAAACTGGTATATGTGATGTACTTTCATTTAACAGGCTATGGGTATTTTCTATGGCCATACGCGAAACTACATGACAGTGTAAAAAGTGTTTAAAAAGAAGAAAAACAATGCATTTCTGTTACTGCTGATTGTGGTAGGTTTGATGTGCGACCACCGAACTTTCTAATGAAAAAAATAATTCTAAGGTAAGAAATAGTTACGTATATAGTGAACGGACTCAATATTCTTTAGTGAATTAATTACCGTACAACTAATTGAAGGTGTTTCCATTCATGACGGTATGTTCGATGTTCGCGCGAATAATATACTAACATACTAATCCCCACAGGATGCCAACATATATTATCTATGAGGTTCTTTCACACATCATAGATAATTTAGAAAAATTCAAATCAAGGGGTGAAATTCAAGAAGGTAACACCAGATCTACTAGAAATCTGCATGCCCCTTCAGCTTCCCAATCATTACACCATAAAGAATTTTATTTATTTGTAATCAAAATATATAACTGCTTTCGACGGCAGTGAAAAGACCCATTCTGGAGTAATGGCAGACTAATATATATATATATATAATATATATATATATATATATATATTAACACACACACACACACACACACACACACACACTTACTTTCTAATGTATTTTATTCTGTGGAAGAGTATTTTAGTTTTCTGTTCTATTACATACTTGCATATGCTGTTCACGGTAAAATGAGCCCTTTTGAAAGTCCTGCTTAAGATATATTTGTATGCACGTCGTGTGTTCTTCCGCCTTATGTAAAATTAACATTGCCATGGGACTCATCACTTTATTCATGTGTCGGCCAGATGAAACTGTGAAATTATTAGAAAGGTAAATATCTTACAAATCTGCTCATTTTGACCTTTCGATGCATTAAAAAAAATGGGAAATAAATAATTTAAGTTATCCCGATTTGTTACCTAATACTCTTTATTCGACGTTAAGATATGGAACCACTTTCCATCCATCGTTACCAACTTTACTAGGAGCATGTCACTCAGTGCGCCCGTTAAAATTAATGCGGAATGAACAGTGGCTTTTTTCTAAGGTTGATTTCAAAAGTGCTCACTTTATCGTGAACAGTCTTTATGAGACATATGATTACGAGTTCTATATATATCATGCTTTATGAATATTACTAAAACATCCCGTATACACAATATTTTATTTTATTCTATTTTCAAAATTGAACAATGTGCCATCTGCAGCATGTAAATCAATCTATGACACTGGATGTGTGATGATCTCTGATGTGCTTCATATTCCAATTTTCCAAGAGACATTGTAAGCGATCAGCCGGTGTGAATCTAGTAAAACGGGATGAATTCGTATCGAGTTTGAAAACAAACGTTCTGAAAGCATTTTCATGCCAGTAGTGGGAGAATACTATACAGCTTGCCGCAGTGGTCACACTGCCAAGTGGCTGTCGCGTTAAAATTACATCGTGAGACATTTGAAGGCTGGTCGGCCGAACTTCTATGGGCTTGAGCACAATATCTTCACCTTAGCAGTGTAAATTTATTTTATGTTCTCTTTGAACTGTACATCGGTAACATAATTAGAGAAAATGCATGTGTGTACCTTTGGTAATAATAATAAAAAAAAGAAACAGTCAATTATTTAAAAAAATTGCATTACATTTTTGGAAATTAATTTATCTGGAATTGGATTCTTTTAATGATTTTCCATACATTGCTGATCATCTTGTTTCAAGCTTACTAAATGTTGATGTTTCATGCTATGCAGTTATAGCTAGAAAACTTCATTTGTAAAGTCACAACTTAATTGATATTCAGTCGTTGGTTCCCCTTAATATCAGGTAGTGTTGGTTTATTGAGGTCATGCTATTTTGAGCAGGCCTTGCCAAGAAATACATATATTAATTACTATTTACAAATTAAAATGTAAAATAAAATCTTGATTCGGAAGAAGACAAGCTGAAGATTATTTTGTACCTCTGTAGTGCGTGTTATAGTGAATTTTAGTGAAAAATGCACGCCATCTCTGCGATTTTATGGAATCCGAGCTGGCAACGGCGGCTATCTCGGCCCAGCTCACGGCGTTAATTACCGCGCGCTGCTGAAATTGGAACCCTCGGGGAAGGGGTAAATGAGAGAGAGAGGAGGGGGTAAATGAGAGGGGGTGAGAAGGGGGAGACGTGGGTATTAGGCTCGCCTCGTCCCGCAGTCAGACAAATTGTAGGCTGGTCCAAGCGCCGCCACCCCGGCTGATGAAGGCAATTTAACCGATGATGATTGCGGCTGCGGTCCCCGCGGGGCTTGGTGAAGCGCGCTACGCCTACATTCCTAGCCACCTGCCCGCTTTCAGAAGTCATCCACCCGCTTTCAGCAATCCTCTGCTCGCGATACGAAGATAACCTGCGGAATTCGCGTGATTATTTGCCGTCGGGCTAAACTTCACAGTGCTGTGTATACTCGACCCGGTGTCGGTTTTCCATTGGCCGCACATCTGTATGTAAGTCGTTCCTCTTTTGAGTGTACTGCACGTGATTGGACTAGACAATTGTGAAGTGTTCATTTACCGGCGCAGAGTTACCCAAGGCGTGTCAGGTAAAGTATGGTCGAATGACAAACTTATTGCAAAGGTACATGTGTTTGAAGATGGACCGTCTCTCCAAACAATAACGCGAATGTTTGCAGGTCTGTAGAGCAATACATATAGTGCTAAAGAAAAAAAAAACATTCACACATACACGCTGTAAATCACTGTATAAAGCCTACGCCCTACGCCTTGTGTATACATATAGATAAAGACCCGTGAAATTCGCGTTAGTTTGAAGCACATATACCTTCCCAATATGTTTGCCATTGGACCGTACTATATTTGACACGCCCTGGGTAACTCTGCGCCAATAAGTTAACACTTCTCGATTGTGTGCCCCCAGTCAAGAACTGTTCAGTCAGGAAGAGAGTGGCTTCGTATTTAAGCAGCAGCCAATGGAGAAACTACGGTGGCGCGAGTATACACAGTATAGTGAAGTTTAGTCTGACGCCAAATAATAACGCGAATTTTGCAGGTCCCTACATATAGACAAGAGCAGTGACATTTCGCGAAAATATTTCGAGACAAGATACAGCTCAAAGCACTGTATAGTCGTCCAGATTTCTGAGTGGCTGAAACATGTCCTGGTCCGTGTAAAATGTTTGCCCACGAATCACGAAGGTTCAGTGACGGAGTTAAAGGAAACCTGAGTGGCTCGGTCAAATGCGGAAACGACACCAGCAACCAGTGGAATTATGACAACAGCTGAGGTATATATGTAGTATTAAAGTATACCGTGTACTCAGATTTTTTTTTCGTGAAAAATCACTTGCCCTATATATAGAATTCAGTTATATTCATACACAAAAATATTGATACCAGGTGTCAGATAAATACACAGGTGCATTCTCATGACAATAGAAGCAAAGATAATGTCCATATTAACTTTATCATCAAATGCAGCACCATGAACCTGGTTCAGATTAATGGAGAAATATTTTTCAATAATCTACCACAGTTTCATAAAAAAAATAATCAATTACCGCTCAACTTTTTGCCGCAGACCGACTGATTTTCTGCTTGACTATTGTTATTACGATGTTGAAGAAATTTTTATACAACAGTTGTTACTCTTGAAATGTTATATTTCAAAATACACACATGCATACATTGACAGTTGCAATTAGTAGTGTGTTTAGCATATTTAGTTGGAATTACAGTTAACACTGGTACTGTGTTCAGTATAATAAGTATATTTAGTTGGAATTACAGTTAACACTGGTACTGTGTTCAGTATAATAAGTATATTTAGTTGGAATTACAGTTAACACTGGTACTGTGTTCAGTATAATAAGTATATTTAGTTGGAATTACAGTTAACACTGGTACTGTGTTCAGTATAATAAGTATATTTAGTTGGAATTACAGTTAACACTGGTACTGTGTTCAGTATAATAAGTATATTTAGTTGGAATTACAGTTAACACTGGTACTGTGTTCAGTATAATAAGTATATTTAGTTGGAATTACAGTTAACACTGGTACTGTGTTCAGTATAATAAGTATATTTAGTTGGAATTACAGTTAACACTGGTACTGTGTTCAGTATAATAAGTATATTTAGTTGGAATTACAGTTAACACTGGTACTGTGTTCAGTATAATAAGTATATTTAGTTGGAATTACAGTTAACACTGGTACTGTGTTCAGTATAATAAGTATATTTAGTTGGAATTACAGTTAACACTGGTACTGTGTTCAGTATAATAAGTATATTTAGTTGGAATTACAGTTAACACTGGTACTGTGTTCAGTATAATAAGTATATTTAGTTGGAATTACAGTTAACACTGGTACTGTGTTCAGTATAATAAGTATATTTAGTTGGATTTACAGTTAACACTGGTACGGTGTTCAGTATAATAAGTACTGTGTAATTGTGTAATTCATTTTGTCTCATTGACTGTACAATAATATTGTATATTTTATTGTAAAGGCTGTTCACGATAAAGTGAGCAAGCACTTTTGAAATCAACCTTATAAAAATGTCACTGCTCCTACCTGCATATATTTTAACGAGCGCACTGAGTGACATGCGTCTAGTAAAGTTGGTCACGATGGAGGGAAAGAAGTTCCATATAACTACATCGAATAAAAAGTGTTACGTCACCATTTCTGAAGACTTAAATTATTTATTTCGTTTTCTGTTTTTTTTTTATGCATCAAAGAGCAAAAATGAGCTGTTTTGAAAAAAAAAAAAAATTCATTTTTCTAATAATTTTACTTCACTGGACCGATGCATAAATAAAGTGATAAGGCACATGTCAACGTTAATTTTACATTAAGTGTAAGACTACACGAGGTGTATATAAGTATATCTTAAGCAGGGCTTTCAAAAGTACTCATTTTACCATGAACCGCCTATTTATATATATATATATATATATTATATATATATATATATAATAAATAACATAACATACATATTTTGTATTGTTTAAATTTACATGACTTGTTGCATATCTCGAATTTGAGATCTGGAGAATGCAAATAAAATGAAATAAAATGAAATGAGAAACGCCGAACGTCAAGTACGCTTACCGCAGCGGTACCGCGCGGCGGAGAAGATTATACAAGCGCGACTGATGTCCGGCTGCACCATCGTGGTTCGAAACTCGATCCGAGATCGGATCTAAGTTTGACACAGAAAACTGTTGCACAATTCGATTCAGAGCTGGACTGGAGATCGAGATGAAGTTAATTTCGAACTACTGAAATTCGCAGTTCGAAATCTCGATCCGGTATCAGCAGCCATCGTCGACAAATGTAGTTTGAAAATACGCCAACAGATAGAACTACGTTCGATTGTTTTCTTGGGAAATTAAAACAACATTATACGCACTGAAATAATTCAGTAAAATTCCTACAACAATAATTCACTTAAAACAGATAAAACATCGCACATCTAGTTCTATCCGTGGAGAAAAATACGCCTACTTCCGATGACGTCATATAGTACGAACCAATAGAAATATTTGTCTCATACTTCATCTCGATTTCTCACTTTGGGGCGAGATCGACGAATCGGAGATCCGTAATCATGGAATTTCGTTGGTGCAACACGTGTACATTGGAACCAAGATCCAAATGAGCCCTGGTTCGGAACTAGGATCATTCGATATTGGATCGGGGAAGATATTGGTGCAACCGGGTATCACCCGTGCGGAGATATCTCCAGCTGCAGTGCCCAGGGGGAAATAGCTAGAGGACTGACAGTTCGTCCGAAGCTGAGTACCACTTAGAAAGAAGTTCTGATATTCCCACTTTGAAATTAATGAAGAAGGGGGTTTGGTAACCTCACCCAGTTTTTTTAATGCTGGTTTGCACTTCGTCGTTAAATATGCATTATCAAGGAACTCAAGATATTTGTCTTTCATTCTGGTTGTGTTACTGGCTAAAAACTGGTCAGCTTCCGCTACACTTTCAATGGTGGTTACGTCAAACCGGAATAGGATTAACCTATAAATAAATTTATATATATATAGGCTGTTAACGGTAAAGTAAGCACTTTTTGGAAGCCCTCCACAAGATCTACATGTATGAACGTTGCTATTTTTCGGCCGTCGTAAAATTGACATTGCCATTAATTAGAATGATAACTTTATTCCTGCGTCGGTCAAGTGAAACTGTGGAATTATTAGACAAGTGGGTATTTTTAAAAGTTTGCTAATTATGACCCTTAAAAAAAAATCCAGTTTTTCGCAAATGTTTACCTGACACGTTTAATTTAACGTTAAGATATGGAACTATTTACTCAGCATCGTTAACAACTTTACTGGGCGCATGCCACTTAGGGTGCCCGTTAAAATATATGCAGGTATAACCAGTGATATTTGTCAGGGTTGATTTTAAAAGTGCTCACTTTAGCGTGAATAGCTTAAATATATACACACATGTATATAACACATATATGTATATATATACATATATATGCATGTATAAATATAGTAATATATAAAATATATATATATATAAATATATATATAATTATAATTATAATATATATATATATAATTGATATTTATATATAATTGGCCTCTTTTTGATGAGGAATTACCTGCCTTAGTTTTTAGTTAAAGTTCATATCCACCGTGTATAATGGCAACACATTGTAAGTGGGTCAAAACCACTAGCAGTAATACTGCGATTCAGTAAACTGTAGACGATATGTGAAAAATTCAGTCCAAGTTTGCGCTGATGGTTGGATGAAACTCACCCTACAACATTTCGTCACGGAGTGTACAAGTACACGGTGGCGAAACGGCCTGGCAGTTCCTTTGATGTGGACGGGCGTACGTGCTCACTGGTTGAGGGAGGATCTGGGAGCGGGCTGTGCCAATTTAGTAATGAAATTCTTTTATAACACAAGAGAAAAAAAACAATATTTATCTTAATTATGCCAATAAAAGTAGCACTATGAAAATGGTCCAAAAAAGGGTAAAAAAAACTTTACAGTCATTTGCAGCTTAAACTCAACAGATTTGGTGAATTATAAATATTCCGTAAAAATTGTTTGATTTCTTACTTGACCTCTGCGTTTCTAATGTGGATGCATTTTTTAATGAATGAACGTAGTTATATAGATTGATACTAGAATGGATATCTTATGAATTCATGTTTTAATAACTATATTATTTCAATATTTTAATATTTGTTTATTTTATTGTACATTGTTAAAATGTATTGTATTGCAATATACTTATTATTGAATTGTACATTTGACATGTTCTAATCACCGAATGGAGATCTACAGAACATAAATAAATTGAAACGAAATTAAATGAAATTTGCTACCGCGCTCTGGACAGGTTCCCTTGTGGCTAGGCGCCAGCTGGTGAGATTGTTACCCAGGCGCCGACTGGACGAACGGCATTCCAACACGTTGTTTCCCAGCGACGCCATTTTGCTGGCGCGTTCGGCTGGAGTTGGCGGAATGAGCGGCTATTTCACCTCTGTATACTCAAGTACTCTGTGATTCCGTCTGTCTAGAGGAATGCTTGCAATGTCGCGTGATAAACTGTACCGAGATAGGCTGGTGGTTGCTCTTTACTGCAGCTGGCTTTTTTTTTCTCCATGTTCAAAGATCAGCCAGTAAAACGTGGTCACGCAGCTGACGGACCATCGCGTGTGTTGCTGGCTCTTCGAAAATTGCTCGTGAACGGCTCGTGGTTAAGTCCAGTTTGCCCCAAGTTTCACAGTTTGCATTGATCCTTACTCCAAGAACGTACAGTTGTGGGCAAACACCAACGTACTCCGCAACGGCTCACCACGCGCCGCTGGTTGATTTCTCAGAATATGGAGGCGGGGTGAAAGTTCCAGCTACCAGCTGTAATCAATTTCCGTGTCCCGACATTGACCTGTTTTTCTTCCAACAAAGCTGCCAAAACCATGCTTCTTTGACCACGGTTAGCACGATGATCACAAAAATAAGATATTGACCTGCTAGCACACTACTTACGACACTAGGCAAAAAAAAAAAAAACTTACACATGGCTGTACTACCTTGGTAGCCTACTTTTCAATAAATTACTACACCACCTTCAAGAAATTTGCTTCTCTAACCAAAAGCTCTCTATAAAGCAGCAAAAAAGAATTTTTTATTGAATGTGCATTTTATAGAGTAGATTAATATCAAAACTACAAACATTAAGAAATTATAACATAAAATTGTACACATTAATTGTTACGTTTTTCTCGTTCCCTTTTCTTCTTTTTCAGCAAAACGATGACGCCCCACAGCATGTTGGAAGAAGATTAGTCATATTACAAAGAAAGATATGACGTGTCTATGTGTGTGTTTACTATGTCCAGTGTATAAACTTTGTATACTGTAATTTGACTTTTCCAATAGCTTTGTACAGCTATGTATTGAAAGAATATTTTACGGATGCAATAAAACAAACGAACAAACAAAGTTAATATGTCGTTATCTTTCGTAAAAGCGCGAGTTTGAGGTTGAAACCAAATGCTAACAAATGTCATATAACTGTCGAAACACGTGAAATTTACAGCTGTTTTGGCCCTTCTTGAGCCAAATTTAGGTACACTTCCCGCCAGGATAAATAAGCGACGGAAAAAGTTAAAGTTCCCTTCGGCAATATTCGGCTTTTGACAAGACGTGTCGCCTTGGCTCTTAGGTAACCAGCCGCTCATAACTATCCGGCCAATCATTCAGTGTTTTAACTGCGCTAAGAATCTCTTTAGCTTCTATTGGATCATCATTCTGACATCAGCTTCTTGAAGTGAATATAACGCATTTAATTGCATGAAGCAACTCGTCCTGCAATTTATTAAGGTAATGCAAAAACATTATATCTCACATAAACTCCTCACTGGAAGTCCGTATCTCACGAGCAAACAAGTAACACTTAGGGGAATAAACAACCAATTATAAAGGCGAGCTGAGCAACATTGTTGTGCAACATAGCTTGTCCTGAAATATTTTAGCGGAATTACCTCACATGAGCTCCACACTAAACGTTCGCGAGTCGTGCAAGCAGGTAACACTTAGCAAAAAGAAAACCAATAATAAAGGTGAGCTGAGCTACAGTGTTGTGCAATATAGCATGTCTCGAGGTATGTAAGCAGCATTCGATGCTTCAAACAATGAAATAGTAAACGTATGTGAAATGACTATAATTACAGATAACTGTAAAAGAGAAATTCACAATTCCTCTGTTAATAATCAAAATATACCCTATTCTATGTAAGATGTTAAGTAGTTATAATATTTGTCTTTTATTAACAATACACTGCTGTCGTACGCATTTGCGAAAATCGAATATCACACTTTAGCGGAATATATGGTTATATTAATCAGCAAATAAGGCCACTGAGCATTAATTAAAGAATCGGCGCATGTTGGAGATGTAATTATTGTATGCGCACATCAATAATGTTTCTCTTGCAACTAACTGCTTTCTGCATGAAAAGCCACGTCCTATCTAATCGGCTAATTTCTACTCTGCCAAATCGAATCCTTATGTAGGTTTCGTATTATCTACTGAAGCCGGCAGACGTCTGTGCATGTCTGAGAGGGCGGAGCGTGTTAAAAGGGCAAACAGACGGGGGGGGGGGGGGGGGAGAGATGCGCACGTAGGCCTGGCCGTACTATCGCTATTGTACTATAGGCTATTCCACAAACATCAGTTACGGTGGGCTCAGGTAGGTATATGTAAGGCAATATAGGACGAAGGACGTTCGCAGAGATACAGGGAATTTATCCTCAGTGTTAAAAATTTGCACTTGACCATTTTATTTATATGAAACCACATATAAATATATACAACTGGAATACTACTTAGTTTTTAACACTCGGTGCAATTCCATCTGAATTAATGTATACGTACAGTTTATCAATGTATAACAAAACAATAACTTCAGGCCAGTGCTTTTATTTTGAAACTATAGAAAACGTTTTATATCTTTATTGGCACAAAGTCGCGAAAATGAGCGTTTTTACTCACAGTGGACTGACCCGCACTATAAAGAATGCAATAGCCTACACACAATGTTATAAAACAAGAAATAACATAATAAAAGTACAATCTACAGCATAATGTTCATCTACTTCACAAAGTCCACCCAATCAATATGTGTAAGCATTCTTGCCGTGCTAAATAGTTGTTTATGTGAAATCGTGGTCTTCATACGCCTGGGCGTTCAAATTAATAAGCTCACGAAAATCGCAGTAAACATTTCGAGTTTATATGAAAAGGTGTTAAGTATCTTGTCGATTTATGTAATTTTTCTGGAATTCCAATTCACATGCAAACTTAATGCCACCTGTAAATATGTTTTTCCAAATAATACTGGCTTCAGCAGACGGTGTAACCAATATAAAAATATTTCTGTAGCATTTATGATACAGTTATTTGTATTAACTTAACGGACCGTAATATACGTTTGTCTATAATTAATGCCAGTAAATCTTATTCCAAATGCAATGTTCATTAAGAGAAAATATTTTCTCGATAGTTAAACAAAGATTGTGCTAATGTGTAATCCTATTTGAAATTCATTCAAAACTAAAACATTAACTGTTTAAAAGTATATGCTTGTCAAATTATTACACAAACAGATACGAAACTAACGATATCGCTACGCTAAAGTAATAATTAAATTAGTTTATTGGTGTTGAAGTTAAGGCCACACATATTTGCTCAAAAAGCAGTAGGTTCGATTTCTAATTGGAACGTATTTATTTAAATATAATATAGAATATAATAATCTTTGTATTATATTTGTGCTATAAATCAATATATGTTTGAAAGTATGTCATATATTAATTTAGATTTTCTATTTACAAATGTGACTGAAATACAAGCTTGACTGTAATGTTTAATATCTATATATTAAAAATCCACTTAGTAGGTTAGTTAATTTATTACAAGTATGCATGTATTCTTTAAGTTACTAGTTTTCAAGGTTTTACTTGTAAAATTAGTATAAAATCCACACACAATTCCAGATTTACAGCACTAATGTTTTCAATTCCGTGACTTTTTCTCATATTTTTACTATTGGAAGTGACATTTCCCATGAAAGGTTGACTCCTACGGACAAGCATAAATCACACCCTTGCTTTACCCTGGATTTAAAATCGGAACTTCTTATTCTCAACACTTAACAGACTGCACCACAGTGGGTAGCCAATAGGTCAACCAGAACACAGTCAGTGGTTAAAAGTACTTATTTTAAGTGAACAAAAGCAGCTTATTTCATTGGAGATAATTTCTAAGTTACAAATTAAGTAATATTTTGTTACGTGCTGCAGCTGGCGCCGACTTCGCTGCCCCGCACTGTAATCGGAGACCCACCTCACCCTCCCCTCTTCCTGGAACGATATGCCTTCGTGGCTCTCTGCCCCTCTTATGGGAATCCCGCGAATGCCGACAGTGGCGAGACTTGCTGGCTTCACAGACCATCTTCTCGCCCGCTAGAGTTTCCGATACGTTTAGCGACGATGTAAGAATGTTCTGGTGAGATTGACTGGCGCCTCAGCCCTCCGCGAAGTATCACGCGAGTTGGGAAGATTCTAGGGGGCGGCCTAAGACCTATATATACTGCCGCAACCCAGCGGCCGGCAGTCTTTGACGGATGCCGCCTGGCGAGAGTGCGCGAGAGAATCACTCAATAAACAGAAAAGCAATTGTATTATATCGAACAATACACGCAGATGGTAAAGAAATCCTCCAGCACACACTGTCACAAGAGCACTGCTACCTGTTGTCGCCAGCAAAAAGTCCCCATGTCCGGTTTTGCATGTGCTGTTACTCAAGACCAAATACCGAATGTTTTTATGTCCGCGTGAATACTGCCAGGATGCAATCTTGTCATTTAGCTAGAAATCGAAATGTGCCGAGCCGCAGTCTAGGGAATAAGATTGGACTCGCGTGCAAAGACGTTTGCCAGTACCAGTAGATAAGTCTATATTTGTAGCCATTTTGTAAGACAGCACTACCTCAAATATAATGCTTGTATAACATTTCTCAGAAATTTTTCAACTGATTTGGCATCGGTGAAAGTAATGAGAACGTTAAAAAGCTGTATATAATTATATTTCTAATGTAGTAACCACTATGTACTGCATTTTATGCATATCTTCAAGTAAAGCTTTGCATGTAGTAGTATACAAATGGGCAATCTAATAGGGGCTTGGAGCTGCGGGCAAGGGAACTGGGTAACCACCATCTTTGATGTCGCCATATGGGACAAATTTCCCATTTCCCCCCAAAAAGTTTCTATTTTCATTCATACCCATGGTGGCCATCTTGGATCCCAACCTCCAGCTCTGTCAATATGATACCAGGGTGTTGGGACCCTTATGCCTAGCATCCTGGCGGGTGCCGAGTCTTATGCTCTGTCATTCCTTTCGGAATCTGTCGACCTAGCACCATAATGTGGTACCGAATACGAGCATCTTGCTTACACGCTCACCAGACCTAACATATAAGCATAGTTGACTCTAATTTTCGAACTCCATAAGATATAATTGTCAACTTCATAACACAGGCCGAGATGAGAAGGGTCGCAGGGCCAGGTATACCCCATGTCTACTTATAAGCATAGTTGACTGTAATTTCCGAACCACATAAGATTTAGTTGCTAAATCCATAACATAGACATCATCCATGACTACAAGGAGGTTCAAGTATACCCTATAATTTACTTATAATCATAGGTGGATGTAATATCCGAACCACATAAGATATAGTTGCCAAATTCGTAACATAGGCATCAAGCTTCAACAGAACTATTCACTGTTAATATTTACAACTCTAATAATACATTTTACAGTATCTATGATCAATAAACATGCTAAGAGAAAATTACACCATGCCTATCCTACTTCAGCAGCACAGTTTTGCATGCCTTAATATGCCAATAAGTTTGAAAAAGATATGGTTTTTCTATCCACCAAGAGAACTTTGATATCACAAGTCATTGCCAGATGCACCATTATTCGCAAGGAAAAAAAGTCATGTGTTAAGTTCGAAGAATGGGAGGAAAAATATGTTTCATCATCTCATTAACTCATTGTCATCACCATATTGCCAGCAACGCTTAACATACAGCTCGTTGCCAAAAATGGGCCTTGATTCAACACCAGTAGAAATCATCAACCTTATAAAAACTCCTAAAGAGAAATATCTGTTAAAAAACACCAAAGCAGGCGAATGCTTTTCCACATATTTCCATAGTGAGGGAATTGATGCATCCAGACAAATGGTTCAAATTTTTCAAGCTCACAGCATTTTAAATCTGTTATTGGTTTCTGTGAAAGATGGCACATATCCCAGACCCACGACGGCTTACCAGCTGCTAGCTGTATTTGTGCAATTGAGGGAAGTTTGATCATGTTGAGCAGGTCATGCCGAATTTTTCGGTTTACACACTTAGGTATCCAATGTCTCAGTATCAGATTCGATGTTTAGTGAGACCAGAAATGACATCCACATAAATGTTTGCGAGGCGAAATGCATACATATGTATTGTATGACCCAGCATCTGAGGGGTAACATTCCTGATTCTATGAAACATAACGAGACAATGGGATGATAAAACACCATATGTGCATTTGGGAGGACCCAGGTCCAGTTCTCAATCCATACATCAGATATTATTTTTTTCCATGGTTTCTTGAAATCACTCCAAGAATACACTTAGATGGTTACTTAATGTAGGTTATGTTCGATTCCTTCCTCCGATACTGATTGTGTGTGCTGCCTGTTGAAAACAAAGTACAAAATATTTTTTCATCAAATGGCGTAGCTTGTTGGATGCCCGCCATGGTGGTAGGAAATGTTTTTGCAAACTGCAAAAACAATTTACTTAGTAAGCTATTAACTATGCAGTGGGACCTATATATATATGTGTGTGTGTGTTTATTTATGTATATATATGTGTATGTATATATACACATATGTATGTATATATAAGTGTATATGTAAGTATACATGTATACATACATATATATGTATGCATATAAATTTCAAAGCGATATTACTAAATAAAGAATACAAATTTCAGCTTTGGGAGAAGACTACATAACTTTACTTTAAAATAAGGGAACTTTATATTAACTTGTGACCCACACACACCATAATCAGCACCACATGCTTCAAATCGCAATACATGGTCTACGTGCTCCACATTTTCCACAATCGCTTCGTATGCTCCACAATTGTTCCACATACACCACAATCGCTCCACATGCGAAGGATTGATGGAAAGATTGACGCCTGCCGACTGACTCCTGCCGACTGACTCCTGCCGACGTATCTGATGCTGCTACACGCCAGGTATAAAGATAAAGATAATATTCGAGACAGTTTCTATTTGCAAAGTGTTTTTGTTACCCCTAATCCTTAATTTCTATCTGTTAAATTCATAATAATTTAGTTCGTACACACTGTGTGTGTGTGTGTATATATATATATATATATATATATATATACACACACATACACACATGATGGCTAGAGTCTTATTGAATATTATTTAATTTCTTTAAATTATAATAAAACTGATATACCAAATATATCAAATATATGTTTTTCCTTTACCAACAGTGTTTTGTAAACTTTCGTGAGCAGTATATAACTCGAGATACAAAACATTTAGTTTAAAAACAAAACACATTTATTTATGCACGCATCACACAATATTCTTCTTCAGCATAGCAAATACAATACAAGAATTGCTATTTTTAAACGAGTTTTATCTGTGAGTCAAGGATGGCATAAAACACATAATATTTGTTAAATGTACCATGGATTTTCAAAACTCCATAGTCTTCTGAGTTGCACAGAGCACAATAATGATTTTGATTTTGGCACGCATGACGTCTTGTGGCATACATCTCGACGAGCTGTCGAAACGGCGCTCAGCAGCGCTGCTTGTTAAGGTCGAGGACGTTCGTTCCGATGGGGCACGGATTGTGAATCGCCGGTATTTTCAGAAGAAGATTAACTTACGGAACTAGGCATTTTCTGAACTTTAATTTGTGCATAATCAGTAGTATGAGCTAGTAACGCCGGAGCACATTAACACCAAAAACTATTGAACTCAGTGTAATCTCATTTGAGCGGAGTTTAACAATTTGAGGGAAAGTGAGGAGTAATTCTTCTGAAGTAATTAAAACTTAAATTGACATTTTCAAGTAAAGGTTTGGATCGTGAGAACTGTAAATGCAACTAATTACTTGGGAGCTTAGTCAGTTTCTTGAACAGTTAGAAATTGAAGAATGCTACTTCCGGTTATGAACAAATTTTTATTCCTGAATTTAATTTTTAGTCAGTTGCCAGTTAATCTTGCAGCAGCACTAAAGTCATATTTTATTATTTATCTTTTATTTTGTTTTTATTTCCTTAATTTATTTAACTCTATACTGGATGGTGGTACTTCAACTTTGGTCATCAACATAAGTTTAATTTGATTTTTGAGTAAAGGGTTTTTTCGTACACACATGTAAAGTTGAATAAATATTTCACAACTGAATATTACATTTTGTTGAATTGCGTAACACATTTGGTCTGATTTTATTTATTTTTCATTTCATTAATATATTAATTATTCAGATTTCACATGTTGTATTTTATATGAAGTGCTGAGAATGTATGCAAGTTGCTTCTGTGCATGATATTTACAGTGATCCAGATGTCTTCAGTTTCTTCTATGGTGAGCTAAATGTTGCAAAATTATTAAAGTGCATATAGGCACGTACAAGCCTCCGTTTGACACCTTCTAACGCAAACTACGTCCAACCTATACTTGTGGCGCACACATACTTATTTTAGCCTTCTTTTCTTTCTAACAAATAGTGAATGTAATGGCCCTCCGCACACAACTCCCCTAACTTCCAAACCTCTTTCAGAACTTTATTGCTTACCTACTGCTCGTTTTATTGCGCTTGGCACACTTAGCAGTACTGACAGCACATTTATGTTTCACTGATAATGTCCATTCATCTAATTTGGGTGAAATAAGTAACAACTTACAGAATGTACGATATATTCTAAGTAATGTGTCAACGCTGACCGTACTAAAGCTGTTGACTACGAAAATGTGTACTTCGAAGTTGCTTTATCACTTAGGCAATGTAAGGAATATGAATGTGTATACATATATTAGGTAACTTTGTGATCTGACACATCCCGATGCGCATTCGATCAGGTGGCGGTCGATTTTATCTGTAGGAAACCTATCTCTTCGTTTACTATTTTTTGGTCTCTGCAATAGGCTGTACATGGTAAAGTGAGCACTTTTTAAGACCCTCCCAACAGACATAAACCAATAATAAATATATCGTATTGCAGCCACAGGCATTAAATTTTTAGGGCAGGGAATGTATACACTGTGTCTATTGGTCACATTGCAATTCTTATATTAAAAAGCATCAGGAAGATGGAAATTGGACGAAAGGAAATATTTAGAAGGGCCTTAAAAAGTGCTCGCTTTACCGTGAACAGGCTAAAATAATACTACGTTTATCAGCTGTCTTATAGGTGTCTCATATATTAAATCAAAATATAGTACAAAGTAAATGTAGTGACAAAAAAGTAAAAGGCTTATTCTAACACAAAAATAACATATCTGTGTTTTACTGTTCATATTCGTGTCATTATACACCTCTGTGTTTGCACGGTCATGCGATGGGTAACGAAAGTAAAAAGTATCAGATGATTTGACAGGCGGTTTGGGCATTTAGCATGCCCCTCCAAAGTCACAGAGTTTGGTCCTGATTGCCCATGCATTTGTATCTCTGAATTTCGTCACATGATCACTTGATGACATTACTGCAGTTTCGGACATCCTTATGGTCTCTCTTTTTTAACAGATATCATCTGACAACATACACATTTCGCACATCTTTGGTCCCCATTAGACTCTGGGCATGTGGTACGCATATACAGGCATATACAACCATTTTAATACACATCATCGTGTAGTGATGTCTCGCCAGAGCCAGGCGGTTCAAGGAAGTGAAATGTCATTCTGCAGCGATGTCTCACCACAGCAAGTTGGTTAGGAAGAGAGTCGTATGCATTGTTGAGGCGGCAGGTTTTTCCGCCGCTGAAGCAGGCCGACGTTAAGGTGTTCCAGAGAGCACTGCGAGTCGATGGATATGACAGTTCCGAGACATAGGTGACGTGACACGTCGCGGAGGAACGGGTTCATGGAGGGTGTCGACTGCAGCCGAGGACAATAGTCTGATTACCCAGGCGCAGTTGACTCCTTTCAGGAGTGCCATTCAGCTAAAACATGCCAAGCACTTTCCCGGAAGCTTGAGAACCGTGCTTAGGTGCTTGACGGTCGTAGGACTGAAATCCCGGCGTGCTTCAAGGAAGCAAAGGCTCACCGATGAGCACAGGATCTATCGACTCGTGTTTTCCGAGGACAACATTGACCGTGTCTGGTCAGATGTTGTATTCTCCGACGAGTGTGTGTTTTCCTCGGCTAATGATGGGCCAATGCGTGTCTTCATAGCTCGTGGGACCTGTCACAACCCGAAATATGTGGCCGAGTGCTCACGCTATGGTCATGCATCCGTTGCGTTTTGGGGATGGATGAGTTTACGCGGGATAGGCGTGTTGCACAGAATCGACGATCGAGGTCCGAATACACGCGGCCTCAATGCCGGGTAGTATTTACATATTCTAGAGAACATTATGCATACCTCGGTGCGACCTTTGTATTCCAACGAGGCGCTGCGCTTCCAGCCGGACCATTCTCCGATACACAAGTCTCGTAGGGTTCAAGAGTGGTTCGCAAGGCAAGAGCAACTAGGGCTCGTAGATGGACCACCTTACAGTGCCGACTTGAATCCTATTCAGAATGTTTGGTCGGAGATGCAGTACACGATGGCAGCAAACTGGCTTGATCCACAGCCAGCAAATAAAGATGCTCTCTGGGAGCTAGTAGTGGATGCCTGGGATGAAGTAGCTAGTAGTGAACGCTATGCTACTTCTTTGGTCGCCTCTATACCACGACTGTGGCAGGTGGTTGAGGATAGGGGATACTGATACTCTTATTGAGGTTACACCATTGGCCTTTTTCAGGGCCAAATAAACACTCACATAAAAACGGGACACAAAAAACCAATGGCACACAACGTGGCATATTGACCATCACATTGAGATACAAATTAAAGGTGCGAGGTGGTTTCGAATTCGAAACAGCGGACGTCAGAACCATACACGCGAGACCACCTTTGTTTGTTACGTGTGTTTTTTATATGGATGCAATCATTTGCTAACAAATAAAATACATTCTATGATACTGTAACATATTATACTACAACGAAACAAAATAACATAATCGGTAGGAATGAAATTCAAGGTCAAACTCCAGAAACCTAATGGTATTTTATTTCTAACGTGACAGTGACCCCAAGCACACTGCGAAATGGATAGTCTAGAACACACTCCATATGCCATACAATACCCAATCACGCTCACCTGCCCCGAATTCTACTGAGAATCGTCTAGAGGAATTGGAGAGAAGAGTGAGAAAAAAATCATTTTTTTCCCACAAAACACAAACGAGGCGTTTCTAACAAATTGTAATAGCATTGGGCCAGACATTACTAGAAAACTGGTTAATTCAGAGCTAAATAGACTGATGGACGTTGTTCGTAAAAAGGGAAGTTAACAAATAACTGTGGAGTGAATAATAATCAACACTTTGCTGATGTACGTCCAACGTTTATAAGAACTGGAGGCATAATGTAGTCTTATGCAGTGATACCGCAGTTTATGTTGTTTGTTTTGAGTGTCATATTGTACCTCACTAAGTAACATTAAACATGGCTGATTACCTGTTTTCTGCCTTTAGGATAAGCTTATCTATGAATGTCACTAATTGCTATTTACCACTGTCCTTATACTTCTGCCCGTTACCGCATATACGCGACGTTTAAGTTGTTTGTGTTTTCAGACTGAAAACATTCTAGATGCCAGTGATAGGCAGATCTGTGTTTGTTAAGTCTGATGTCAGTAGTCTCTACTGGCTTAAAAGTTGTTCAGATTGCATAAGAATGAAAGTAAGGTCAAACTGCGAATGTAACTATATCATTCTTGTGTTTCAAGAATACCACATAAAGCATTTTCAAATAGAACAGGCCCTAATATGTATATACAGTGATGATCACAAATATTCATATATCCTGTTCCCTTCACGACTTCTGTTTTCGTAGCTTTATGTCTAAGTATGCCCAAATATGTTCTATTGAATTTAAGTTTGAGGATTGGGGTGCAGTTTCTATTACACGAGGACAATTATACAGCAGCCATATTCATGTTGCACAGGATTTACGCTTAGTACCATTACCCTGGTAAAATGTGCATTACTGCATCAAGCTGTATGTAATTAGGTCGCAAATTCTGTTTAAACTGGTAAATATAGTTTTATTGATCCAATAGTCAATATATAAACGTCAGTTCATCTACACCACATGCACTCATGCACCCTCACGCCGTAACTGAACACCCACCATGCTTGGCGGTAGGATGAGAATTTTGTCATGATCAAAACCTTTAATTTAGTCTCATCTGGACATATTACGTTTTGTAAATATACCTTCGCGAAGTTAAGTCTCTTCTTATAAATACATTTACCTATGTACGATTACTTCTGTGGTGTTCTTGCATTATAGTCACTATTGATGAACACACTTCTCACTGTCATTGGTGACAGTGACTTTGAAAGTTTTTCGTAGGTCTCTTGCAATAGCGCATGGGCTGGTAAAATATCTCTGACGGATTTGTTTCACAATATAACTTTCTTCTCTACGCGAAAGTGCGTTTGGCCATCCACTCCTCGGTTTTTCTCAGCATATTTGTACTTGTATATCATTTTACGGTACATTGCACAGTCGACTGGATGGGAAGTACTACGGGAGTCATTAGAGCATATGAGAATATTTGTTACTTGTAACGGTTCGTATGAATTCTTTGGGGTTTAATAATTTTTTTAAAGATGTTATTTTATGGTTTTGTATGTATGTATGTATGGATTCAACGTGTTTCTCAAACCTACAATTTACACTTTGTTTTATTCACTTTGATTTTTGTTAGCAAACCCTTCCTGCAAAATGTTTGAAGTGAGATACTGAACAGCGCGGTGTTTGTAAATCATTCATCGGCATTGTATATCTTTTCTACCTCCCACATCACACGCACAGGGACAGAATACATTCAGTTTAACTGCACAAACCTCCTTGCCAAGAGCCTTTCTTTTGAAATTTGGCGTTTATCTGTCTATGCCGTGAATGCCTGTATTTTATAGGCCATTAATGGTAAATTGAGCACTGCTTTCATTTGGAATAATAGTCAATAAATATGTTTTACTTTAGCCTTATGCATTAACTTCAGAGTGCGGTATAATATTTACACTTTGGTTATTACTTATATAGCCTTATTTAATTAAAAAGGAGGTTAAAGAATAAAAAATGGCTGAAAGGTAAAAGTAACTAGTGCCTCAAAAGTGCTCATTTTACCGTGAACAGCCTTTAGCAGATAATGTACGTATGCTTTACGACTCAAAATCGAGCCACATCAATTTCAATATATTTTCGCCGTGGTTATGACAGATATTAACTTGATCTCTTTTTCCGCATGGTCAGAGGCAATTAAAACGCCTTGCCACTCGCCACATGCCTCGCAGCGTGAAGTAATGGGTTTTTCATTAAGTTCCTGAACATTGACTCACACTGATTTGTACACCTGGTAACCCTGCGAGGTTCTCGCTCTCTGTACACTCTTCCCTTTTATCGTCGCGTACGCTAGCCATGTTTATGGCGTCAGTTCAGCTGCAGTGGCCCTTTGATCTGCGACGGACCCACGTAGACAGGCAGGCTGCTTTAAGAGCCTGGCCAACTTAGTCTGCGCCATCTAACGGCTTTATATGCACTGGTACCTGCCTTGAGCTCTGCGCACGTCGCTGTGTGTACCGTCCGTAATCATGACAATACATCCTGTATGTTTCTTTACGTAGCCTGTATGATTTACGTTAGGGAATCGCATTCCTGACGTCGTACACTCCACACAAAACTAAACAATCATAAAGTATGACGTGTAAATTCATCGCTAATATGAGCAAAAATACGATTTGAACCTGATTACATAAGAAAGTATCCCCACGACAGATATCAGTAAGTATTTGTTGTACTGGATGCGAAGCAAGAAGATGACTTACTACCGCATGTTTTAGAGAAGGCAACAAAACATTTTGCAGCGTGATTCCAGTAGAGGTTTTTGTATGTGGCGTTACCTAAATTAAATCTCAGGTGGAAGCAAACGTTTGTCCGCCAAGCTTATTATTCTCATTGTTTTCTTCTGCGTTAATGTATGTAGCATGGAGTCAAACTGAACGTATTTGTTTAAACGTTAGCCTTCCTCATTGCATCGCTGAACCAACATAACCTTAAGTGCATATCATAAAGCTATATTATTTAAGGAAAAACGAAAATAATGACATCCACAAAGAATGCTGTGAAACCACGAAAAAATGCAAGGAAACCTAACAGGGTACGCCACTAGTTGTACAAAACACTTTCTGAATCCATTAAAACATTAACAACAACAAAAAGGAAGAAAAAAAAGGAAACTTTATACACAGCTTATAATATTTAAACCGTTTATTTATTTTCTCTTATGAGAGATTTATTTGCGGTCGTAAACAGTTTATTCCGAAAATTAATGGTGCTGCTAACAGTTGTTTAATAATTCGAAATAAATGATAATCCCTCCGTAATTCCTTGATTAACTTGAAACATTCAGTTCACTTTCACTTCCAATCAATGTTAAGCTACTTTTCTTTGAAAAATTAATTAATATAATCATGCAAATGTCTGTTTGTGATGTACTTTATGCCCCCTCATAATAACATTCGATCCTCTGAAACATATTTCACCAAATTCGGTGCACATATTGAACTTAGTAAGGCCATCTGATTTTTGCAATTTTCTGCAAAGCCGTTTGCTCGATTTCAAAAGGGTTGTTATTTTAATACAGTGGGGCGCCATTTCATATCTGGGGAATTATTTTAATAGGTAAAACCAAATCGTGTATTTCCACAGTTAATTTTGTACGTCTTTAATCTAGGAAGGTACGTTCTTATTGGTTCGCCATTGTGAAAATAATAAGCTTTTAACACCATATCTCGGAAATTACACAATAGATTCCTGCCAAATTTTGCAGGTAACTAGTACCTTTTAGGTCTATAGTAGGCAATGGTATCGTATACAACTAAGATCAATGTGGTACTTGCTGTATTTCCACGACGGCATCATACATATATTTGTTTTTAAATTTGGTGCATGTATATATAATTTGACTACATTTGATATGAAGAAAGTATCGACTAAAAGCATTACTGTAAATATGCCAATAAATAACCATTTTCATTCATCATTTTGTAATATAGCGCACCCATGAAAAATAAAGTTATTGCATCGTAACACGGAAAACAATCTACCCATTCCAACCAAAGTTGACGAACAAGAAGTATGCTGATATGAATTAATTGGTTCAGGCATTTAGTTTTCATTGGCGGCAATATAGATATTTTGATTACTATTCTGTATCTATGAAACGGTGTGACTAATTTCAAGCAATCTTCGTATATTGTATGTAATACTATGTATGCCATGATAACATATGCGATTTGAATGTGTAAGAAACTTAATTTTGACATGGTGACTATGTAAATATTTTAGGTTCATTTGGTATACAGCATGTAGCATACTGTTTTTTGGCCAATTTCAACCAAACTCGATGTGTTGAACGTATCACCTACAAGTACTAAACATGCTGGTACATTGTCTCTTTTGTCTGCAATATTGTAAGGTATCGCTACAACAAGAAAAAATATTGTGTCAAATGTCGGAAAACAATAAACCCGTTACTACCTAATTTGGCAAAAAATATTCGCAACGCTGACCAAATAAACTTATGTGTTTTACGTGGGTCGGTCACTTATTCTTAACATGGCGACGACATGAACGTTTTGATTACTATTCTATAACCACAGAGCCGTGTAATAAGTAACGAAAAAAAAAGAAGGGGGGGGGGGGGGGTTCATACACTTTTTAAATATTGCACATGTACTAGTGAGTGTTATCGGAAATTTGATACAAATAGCACAGCATGTTGTAAATAAACAATCGAATGAAATGAGACTTTATCAGTGCTTTTAACAAAACATGTTATATATTACAAAATAACTGGAACAAATAGTTTCTGGACCGATATTGGTACGTTAAATGTGGTTTAACATAAAATAATAAAGGCATTATCAAATCCATTCAGCTTACCTTTCTTTTTATCATTGAAAAATTGGGTACTAAAATGCGCAAATATACTGACCCTTAGGGTTTAATTGGGTGCATATTCTCAATCATTAAAATATCGACTGAATGAATGAAAACATTTTTTGTAGAACGTTTTATTCTCTTCATTTATGCTCTATACAATTTCCCATTCAGAAAAATATATGATAGCTGTTTGTTATAAAACTAGATTAAATATATTGACCGGCAGTCAGTTTGCAATGAAATATATTGCAAAACTAACATTTTACTACCATGGCAATACTAGGCAACCCGCGGCCATTTTCACGCTTTCGTGCGTTGTAAGTGAATTGAAAACATTTTTAACATGCATGTCAGCCCAAAATTCCAACCAGGCCAGCTTGCACTATCTGCGTTCAAACATTTGACATAAAATGGCATTACAACATTTGACATAGAGGTATTCAAGGAAGCAAGTAATTTTCCTTTCTTGCTGACTTAACAAAGCACTGAAATACAAGTTAAATAACTTTAATATGGAGCCTCACGTTTCTCTTGTCGCTATTACAATAGGATAGGAAAAGTTATTTCTCTGGGAATACCAGCTCGCTTAAAAAAGGGATGTGTATTTTTAAAGATTTTTATCGCTTGTAGGATCTGTGGTGTTGTAACTGTCAGACTACTCTCCTCGCACCACGATAAACAGGGGTCATATCCGGATTTTCATGCGTAGGAAACGTGGCGGCCGTTGCTGTTGGCCAGTGGGTAGTGTCGGGGTACTCTCGATACTCAGTTTTCTCTCGCTGCTCCATCTGTACCTCTCTTCGTCACTATCAGCTCTGAAGATCTTAGTTGTTAACCGCTGCGTATCTCTCTCTCATGTCACTGTTGTTAACTTACAGCTGTGTTTCACCTACATACAGAATTTCGCATCAACATTGATCATTTAAAGAATTACATACATTTTTCATTTCTGTTCTCAGTTAAGGTTAATTTTGTGGCCAACGAATATCATATATTAATTGCAGATGCCACTTAGATATGACGTGAAATACGGGTTCTGAACGTGCCTTCAAATTTCCCTATCATGTTTCAACGTGCCGACTGAATTATGATTATGTTCAGAACCATGACGTCTTTGTGGGAAACGTTTTTCCTTATGAAACTTGCAAATACTCAGCTTCAGTTAATCTTGTGGCCTGTAACACAGAGGCTCCAGTTCCCTTGTCAGTGTTATTACGTCCAGCCCTACAATTAAATGTTTGGCGAGCAAATAAAACAAATAACAAACATGCAAAAGAGAAAACTTATGACATGACAAATTATATAGTAAATAATATAATGTATTTGCAGTGTATTACATTTAGTCAAACTATGTTTTTGTTCATCTAATCGATAAGTGTAACTAAGAATAATACATTATTAAAAACAATCTCAACATGTTTGCACCCTAACTTTGCTTTCCAAAGATGTTTTTTCCGAGGAAAAAATGAAGTCAATTTTATTTCGTAAGCGGTAAATTTGTTTCAATTAATAAGCCAAGTAGACTTTATTTTTAAATAAGGCGTGTCTAGTGCTGAGACAAAACTTACAGGCAGTTAGGTGGTTTCCCCATTCAACCGCTTCATAGTCCGGCTGGCTGTGTGCGGTTGCCATTGCTTGCAGCTCTCTCTACTGCTCGCGCCACACATCGTGGCCCTGTTGAGCTCCCTCGTCCTTCAGCAATGCGATGGACACGGACGGGCGCGGCAACGGCTATAAAATACTAACGGCACGATTATCTGTACTCGTTACTAAAAGCAATTTTCAAATGTTTCCCTGCCTCCCACCAAGGCGAACCTGGTTAACTCCCCGGCCGGGTCACCGGATTTTCGCAAGTGGGAATCATGCCGGACGATGTCGTTGGTCGGCGGGTTTTCTTGGGGATCTCCATTTCCCCCGTCCCTTCATTCCGACGCCACTCCTTACTCACCTCAATCGCCCTCATCGGCAATCAAGACCTCGCTATTTAGAGCCGCCCAAATCTCTTCACTCACTCCAAGGTTTCCGTTGGATGATTTCACACTACAGCCTGGTTCAGTTCACATTCACACCGATCACGCCAAACAAAGCCGTCCAAATGTAAATAGGTATTCGGCATTGCCGTTTTAGTGCATGGGCGAAAGCTCAGTTTATGAATATAGGATTACGACGTAAATGCACGACAGGAAACTAAAATTCAAATATATATTTATTGTTTGGTAATAAGAAAATTTAGCAAATATTTTATGAAATAGAATTAATTTTAAAGTTGTCTCAGAGGTACGTTTTTAAGGAAAGACTGCACACTTGTTCAGTACCTTGCACATAGAGACGATAATGCATGTGATGCGCGTGCCTGGGTCGTCCTCAGCGTCTCGCCCTTCTGGACAAAATACGTCCTGGTAGACGGAATTCTTAATGAGCAAGTGAAGAGATTTGGGTGGCTCTTAACACCGAGGTCTCGAGAGCCCTTGAGGGTAAAGCGAGATGAGTATGGAGCGGCGCTGGAATGGAAGAGTGGGGGAAATGGGAGATCAGTGAGAAAACCCACCGACCAGAGGCATCCCCCTTCACGATTCCCGCATGTGAAGATCCGGAGGTGACCTCGTCGGGAATCGAACCCGGTTCTCCATGGTGGGAGGAGAGTTGTCTAACCACTACACCACCACGGCCCCAGGAATGCTTAACGTTCACTATCCGATTATAGTTGTTATGTCTTACATACGCAATGACGCCGTAACAACAAATTTGTACTAACATGCTAAAGCCAAGTGTTTTTACGTATGTTATATTAGCGCTACACTTTAAACGGTTATTTCTGCCTAAAAGCGCTCACCTTAAAGAATATTACATTAAAAGGAATAAAAACAATGTAGCTGAAGAAACCAGTTGAAAATAATAGCCGAAAACATGACTTTGCTATTACATGAACTGAACATAATGCAGGTAAATTATCTCTAATATTTAGGCGCGGAAAATATTTCGAAATGAGACGACACTGCACGCCCAGTTGCAGGGATATTTGTACAAGAATGACTGAAAGCTTTCCAAATGACCTATAGGATTGTTTGGCCTAGTTACGGAACAGACATGTATACGCTCGCTCGACCAGGTTCGAGTCAGTGTTCAAGAAGCACGCTACTGTCTGCGCCAGGCGTTGTGGCACTTGCTTGAACGTGGGTGCTGGGTTTGTTAGGGAGAGATGGAACAACTAAGTACGCACCTCTGGCTTTGTAGATCCGACCTGGAAACATTACCCCATCACATGCATATTCAACTGCAGATTTAGTTTTCAATAAATGCCAGTGAATATTTAGGAATACATAAATAGGCTATTTATGGAAGAGAAAGGGAAGAAGTAAAAAAGTATGAGTAGGTGTTATGACCGCGGGGCTAAATAGGTATGAGTGTTAAGATATACCGATCAACAAAGTAGCTGATAGGATTACCAACAATTCTGGCATCAGTAACAGGTTTATCCAAAGAATAATGAAGGAATGTGGTATGGTAGTCCATATATATCGCCTTGTTCGATATCACGAGTGATACATATGAATATGGCAGCTATAAATTCACCACATAAATAATTGCAGGCTACTGTGTCTACCAGAAGACATAAGCTCTAATGGCCAATTCGCCTTGTTCGATGTCACAAGTTGCAGCTAAGACATACATTTGGCAGTGATAACTTCAGTGGATTCAAAAGGGCATACAACTATACATACGAGAATTCTAAAGCATATATTTTTCCTCGAATTTTTGTTTTCAAGTTCATTCAAGGTTATGGGACCAAGGTCAAGGTTGTCTGTATCTAAAACGATAGTAGTAGTTTGCAAAGTAATATGCTTGCTGACTTCTGTGTATATTTTCTCCAGTTTTTGTTTTTAAAATCATGCAACGTGATGGGGATACGGTTCATGTCACCTACATCTAATAGGTGGTAGTTGTTAGTAATGTACTTTTTTGTTGACTTTTATTTATTTTTCTCGCATTTTTGTTTTCAAGGTCATTCAAAGTCATAATGGCAAGGTTAATTTCACCTATATCTAATATGATCATAGTAGTTAGGAATGTAATATGCTTGTTGACTTTCATATATTTCTTGTCGAGATTTGGTATTCAAGGTCATTCAATGTAATGAGGTCAAGGCCGAGGTTGCCTGCATCTAATGTAGTGGCTGTAGTGTGTAATGTATTACGCTAGCTGACTTTTATGTATTTTATTTAAGAGTGTTTTTTCAAGCTCATTCAAAATCATGGGGTTAAGGTCAACATAGTCTGCATCTATTTGGTGGTAGTTGTTACTATAGTAGTGTGCTTGTATACTTTTATTTCTTATCGAGTTTTGGTTTTCAAGGTCATTCATGGTTATGGGGTCAAGGTTAAGGTAGTCTGCTCCTAATATGACGTTAGTAATGTATAATGTAATATGCTTGATGACTTTAATGTATTTTATTGCGAATTTTTGTTTTCAAGGTCATTCAAGGTTATGATGTCAAGGTCAAGGTAGTCTGCATCTAATATGGTGGTAGTAGGTAGTATTGAAATATGCTTGTTGACTTTGATGTATTTTTTCTAGTTTTTGTTTTCAGGGTAATTTAAGATCAAGGGGTCACAGTCAGGTCACCTGCATTTAATATGGTGGTAGTAGTTAGTTGTAATATGCTTGTTGACTTTTATGAATTTCTTCTCGAGATTTGGTTTTCAAGATCATTCATGGTCATGGGGTCAAGGACGATGGTACCTACATCCAGTATGGCAGTGGTAGTTTGTAATGAATTATGCTTGTTGACTTTTATGTATTTTTTCTCGAGTTTTGGTATTCAAGGTCATTCAAGGTTATGGGTTTGAGTTCATGGTTACCTGCATCCAATATGGCGGGCAGGTGATATCTACCTCGATGGCGGTCGCCTACCTATATGATGGTCGCCTACCAAGATGGTGGCTGCCTACCAAGTTGGCGATCGCCTACCAACATGGTCGCCCCTTGCATCTACCAAGATGGTGGATGTGTAAACGCTTTTTAATAATTATTTAATTAATTTTTAATAATAATATTTTATATATTTTAAAAATGATTTTGAATACATTTTTAATAATACATTTCTTATTGAATTTTTTAAAGTTTCATAAATAATTTTTAATAAATTGTTGATGATACATTTTCAATAGTTTTTAAAATACGTTTTTAAATATTTTTGAAATAATTTTTTAGTACTTTTAATAATATACTTTTTCGGATAAAAAAATTGGTTGGAAATTTGTCGAATTTTTTTTACTTTTTTGGGTTAAATGTCAAAGGTCAAGGGCAAAGATCCTGGCCCTGCTCTTCTGCCCCTGGGGTCTCTGATCCCGATCACCAGGGTCGTTGATCCTTGATTCTGGGTCGCTGATCCGTCTGACTGCTCTACCCAGGGTCACTGATCTGCCTGGGAAAAAGGGGAATTTCTTAGGGGGAAAAGGGACGTTTTTACTGACCATCTAAATTATTAAGGACATTTAGTTAATTTTGAAGAAAATATGGAAATATTGAGGGAAAAAGGAAAAAAGGGAAATTCCAACATGATGGCGGGCGGTTCCTCCGTTCCTATTCCCCATCCCTTTGCGCCAAAGTAATTTTTATATAGTACTCACAACATTACAAATTACATTGTTACTGTGAATTTATTCATTTTCTGACTTGCACTACCAAACATAATAGACGGAGAAGAAAGGGTTAGAAAGTAGAACAGATTAGTGGTAAATGATTAAATATTTTTAAACCATTACTGCGAAATAGAACTTGAGTGGATCAGGATGGACCTTCCTGTACGACATTTTAGAACTCTAGCACAGTAACTTTTCATTTGACTGCATGTCATATTACTAATATTTAAAACGTACCTCCACTCTCCCAACCCTTTACGTCACTATAACCTCCACGATTTTGGTAGGTATGAGGTCAAAGTGCGGGGACTTCAAAGTCAGATATTGGTAGATATGTTATAAAGAAAATGCAATTCTCTATTTTTATTTTTGGACCTATTTCGTACAGGCACTGAATACGATCTTCCACCGGTTAAATTTTCGGTTTCGGTCAACCAATTTGGACTCAAACTTAGAAACTGCAATACATTATCCCGCAAGGAAGGTAATTCTTAAAGAAACATTCATTTAGTAAATATTTATTTGCTTGAATGTTTCGTGCGTAAGACAGTCCAAGATAACGTAAGTATCAAATTGGTATTATTTTGCTTATTTTGTAGTCGTGGGACTGACAACGATTTATAAATATATATATATATATATATATATATATATATTATAGTGTTGGAGAATCATGTTTGTGATCACAATGTGAAATATTATCAAACAAATGTTAGATGTGTACGCCACAATGGCTAGCATTCGCATAACATGGCGCGAAACACTCAGAGGCCAATTGCTAGAAAGCACACTTATACATGTATCCACCAATCTGATAGGTGACTGGTCGGTGTGGTGTCTGCCAGCCACCAAGTATTTCAAATTAGTTTACTTACCATTACTAGCACGAATCGCCAATGGAGGCAGTTCGGCGAGAAACCACATCATTACAAAACACGTCGATTTGAACTGTCCAGCTTAGATGTAACGGTATTATAGACTGTTTGCGCCAAAGTGAGCTCTTAACACTTTTCGTAATTATGCTATAACACACGCGCATGAAACATGCAAGTAATTTTATTTATACTTCAGTTCGTGTATAAATGAAAATAAAAACTGAGTTACGACTTAATACGTAATCTTTATTGACATTTGGGTGCATACGTCTATATATAAAATGCGACAGGCATCAAGAAGTGCTCACATGAATGCGAATAGTTTCCTTCGAATTATATCTAGTAGCGCGTTGCATGTATTCTTTATGTTATTATGTTTTAAAAGGCGAATATTTTGAGTATTTTTAAATAACCGTATATCTTTCAAGACACTAAAATCACCCGCAGATAAAACTGTAATGAATTCGTGTTTTAACACTTTAATAATCAATAACTATCTACTGTAATCCTAATTTGGTTACTGTAATCCAAATTTGGTTAAGACATGTCGGTGCATGTAAATAGGCCTTTACTTTATGAACGGAATAAAGCAGGAACAGGAAAACTGCACGGATTATTTCGAGGACAAGCTAAACTTTACACACTTATAGACCTAATTTACCTTTGCACTGTATTACAGTTAACAAGGCTCACTCAGGAATGTGCGAAGTAAATACGAAACTGGCAAGGAAAGACGTTTTGGATCACGTGCTGTATATTTTAGAGTAATATTGGCCACTTACTAGGGAAACGAACAGTGAATATACAGTAGTTGATCGGGTATTCATTGGACTGTGAAGTCTAGACTACAAGCCATTCATTTCAATTCATTTCATGGCCTCTAATTATCATACATATGAAAACATTATTCCATATGATGTATTATTTAATGTTTTTAGTGATTATCACTTTATGTTTTCAAATATACCGTGTGTGTTGGCAAGGGGAATTATAACGTAACACCTCATTTCATATGCATGATTTTGAAGTAATTTTTTCCAGCGTTCAGTGTGGTATGTTCAAATTTATAATTCGCCATTTGTTTCTCAGATCTGATGCAGACTAGTTCATAATTCCGAAGGTTTCACCACTAATTTACTTTAACTGCATTACATATAATGTGTTGGAATATATTCGGACAAAACTGAGCTCACGGAACTATTATTCAAGTTTTGTATCCTTTTTCCTCCAAAGTAATGTGTTGCTGCAGCTCTTAGCCACGCCCACTCCGCGGCACGTGCCTGTGACATGGGAGGGAGCAGTCTGCCGAACATACCCGAAGGGGACTTACAAATATTTTCAGCTACACGAGATCGCTCATTTTGTGTGACGAGAAGTGTACAAACGCATAAAAAATTGGCCTAACTCTTCTTTATTCTATGGTTGCTTGAGAACTTTGTCTGTTTTTAACGTCGATTGAAACTGCATCATTTTGTTTTTAGAAGTAACAAATTTTAGTTTGAGTGTCTAAATGGCCATAGCTTGAATTTATATGGTTTTAAATTCGACGATTACGAACTTAGACATCAGGTGTGTATAGTATGTTAGGGTTTCTTGTCACTTTTTGAATCAAAACTTAGAAAAATCACATGTATGACGTATTTAGTTATTTCCTAAATACGCTATGTAGCGCAACGGTTTTATACTTCTGTTAAAATATAAGTATATTATTTTTCGTCAAATTGAAGATTCGCCTATACTTTAGTTTTAAATTATAATACTTAATTTATAATAAATATGACTTAAAGCAGTGAGATAATATTTGTGTTGGTAACACCTAGTCAGAAATAGTTCTCATGCAAAATATTATTTCAGCGTTGTCATTTGTGTAATTTTCTGGACTTACTTAAGGTTAGTCTGCGTGAGGCGGAGGAATATCCTGGAAGTAGAACTTAAGCAGGGCTTCAGAAAAGTGTGAAGTAACCGTGAATGGATTATACTCTTAATACAAGCATTGTGTGTGCTCCCTAGACGTGCAAATTTCGTTCCTGCAGTCACGCGTCTCATCAGCTTCACACAAAATGGCTAACTGCGATGAAATTGAGCATTTCAGTTTACATTGGTAAAAATCTTTATTAATATTGTGTCGAAGTTAAGACAACTCTCGCATTACTGTACAGAGTAATTTAAAAAAAAAAGCTTTTATGTTTACGATAAATCAGTAACCACTGGGGCAAATGAGATAAATTAATATCACTTACTTTGAGTGATTCAAAACATTATTTTGCAGTAAAAGGAATTTTATAAAATAATTGCAAACAAAAATATTTCCAGTTTTACTCGCGCACTTACACATGTAAAGTAAGGCGATTCATTAATATAAAGTTTACACTAAACAGCCATTCTATTACAATCACACCTACGTAAACATTTGCTAAATGTTTTAGTGAGTAATTTTTTTCTCTCAGAATTCATGCCAACAATAAATGAAAATCTGTACTATTTCCTATGGTATAGACTGTTCACGGTAAAGTGAGAACTTTTGAGGCTCTAGTTACTTTTTCCTTTCCGTCATTGTCTATCCTTTAAACGCCTTTTTAAAATAAACATTGCCATGCAAGTTTTAAACTCAGTGTGTATATTCAACCGCACTCGGAAGTTAACGCTTAAGCCTAAAATAAAATATATTAATTGGCTATTATATCAAATGAGAGGGCTTTCAAAAGTGCTCACTTTGCCGTGAATCGCCAATACAAAAAATTGGGTTTGACTGTGTTGGGGACACGGCCGTTTATTTTGCGTGAATACGTCTACGTTGACGCGCTCGGACGCCTTGACCATCGCTTCGCTGGATCATATGGGGTTTTATGGGTAAAACTGGATTGGTTTCTGATATGCTGTTTCCAACCGTATACGATTTATGTATTTCAACTTGTCTTTTTGACGACTATAAACCGAAATTGTGTTAAGTTTTCTTAATTTTTTTTACATTAAACTCATGCAATTTCACCATAACCACGCCGCGCAAATGTTTTTATTCACGCAATCGATTGATCTTGACGAGAGCTGTCGAGTGAAACTTAAACGAGCGCCGTAGTTTCTCCTAGTCAAAAGTTATACTACGCGGAGGTTATGCGACGCGGCGAAACTAACTCAAGATTGTGCCCCTTCCCCTCCCTCCCCTCCAAACTTCGGGCCACGTGCGATTCTTCGCAGTCCTCACTCAACGTAACATATTATTTGATCCTTTGGCAATCGAGTGTTGTAGTTGAATCTTGAATGTAGACGATAGATTCGGAGCTGCAATGCCAAGCTCTACCCCCCCCCCCCCATTTTGTTGTCATAGGATTTTCTGGTTGCAAATTTAAAGGTGTATTCACGTTAATAAAGAGGGCTGTTCAAGTATGTGCATTGGCACGTAGTTATTCTGTTACCACGCAATTATTTTTTTCTAACTACCCTATAACTAAGTATTAAGTGAAAGCCCGGTGAGTAGGGCGGGCTTTTATTGCACCTCAGGGCTAGACCCCTTACGCCTACAAGGATAGGAAATCATGCAAGGAGACATGCATCACGGCAGAGAGGGATTGGGCAGCCATGGCCTGCTATTGGGGCCATGACTACCTCCGTAAGTGTACTTATAGCTAGGCTAACACTAGAAGAGACTGGGAAAAACCGGCATAGACACCGTAAAAACCCAGTCGACAGGATAGAATTCAAAATTATGCATGTAATAAATAGAAATGCTACGGGAGACAGAGTGTGCGTGGAACATGCTCGTGTTAGTAGAGATGAAAAAGCTAGTAGAGAAGGGGCGGGAACTTAATTTTCCGGTAGTATTGGCAAGTGGGAGTGTCGCTGGCTTAATCAGAAAGGTGCTTGCACACCTCTGAAGGAAGTGGCGCTATTGGGCCTCTTCCCCCCCGATTCCGCAGTAGAACCTGAAAAATTTAAGAGAAATAATTGAGTTGCCAGTAAGTGTAAGTGGGCCAACACTTACTGGTTTTTAGATGTCCAGGAAGAGATGGTACAGCATGAGAAAAGAAAAGGGGTTGATTATCTAAATCTAAGTAAGAATTAGCCTAATTACCTTATAAGTAACATATGTCCTCGGGGACATACGTGTTAAATCTAGAGTTGTGTGACCACGCGGCTGCTAATTGCATGATAACTCTCATTCCGACCATCCAGGGCGCCGGCTAGCACCAACACGCCATCGCTAGCATGCCTGGGCTCGGGAATTAGGCCGGCCGTTAAACGCACCCCCTTTTCCCTCTTTTATTTTTGCGCGATTTTTAACCTTTATTTTTTTTTTTTACCTCAAGGAGGTGAGCGACCTCTCCCCCCCGCGGGTTGAGCACGCGACCCAGGTGATGTGCGTGCCTGGCGGCCACTTGGCGAACTAGCGACAGCCATTTCCCCAGCCTCGAACGTCGACGGATGGTTCTGTACCCACACACAGAGCACGCGATCCGTCGTAATCACGTTAAGAGAGTACTTAGGCGGTGACGTGACCTGCACGGAGGAGGAAGTCGCTGGAAAATGGCAGGTGTCTTCCTCGCGCCAGTTACCCGCGCACTCTCGGGGCGTCCGCTTGAGGACGTCCGAAGACAAAAAAAATAAAAAATTCATTATTTTATATGTGTATGTAAATACCGTTCAGCTTGTAGACATTATTTGTGACTACACGCTGTTCACGGTAAAACAAGCACTTTTGGAAACCCGGCTTAAGATCTACTTGTATGCACATTGTGTACTCTTCCACCTTATGTAAAATTAACATTACCATGCACCTCATCACTTTATTCATGCGTCGGTCAAGTGGAATTATTAATGAAGTAAAAATTTTATAAATATGCTAATTTTTTACGCACTGATGCATTAAAAAAACGGAATGCGAAATAAATAATTTAAAATATCAAAAATGGTTGCATAACACTTTTTAGTCGACGTCAAGATATGGAACTACTTTCCATCTATAGTTACCAACTTTACCAGGCGCATGTCACTCAGTGCACCTTTTAAAATATATACTTGCAGGGGCAGTGAGATTTTTCTAAGGGCTAATTTCAAAAGTGCTCACTTTACCGCGAACAGCCTTTACTTATTCGTCACATAAACAATTTTAGGTCACATAAGTTTTTGCAACATGGCATGTCGTAATCACAGTTTAAAGCCGGGCTCACAACCATCCGTCGAACCCGCCAGTCACCCGCCCATCAGTCAGTCATCCGTCTATTTTTTCGTCCGTCAGTTGAAAGCGATTCACAGCAATCCGTCGTCCGTCAATCCTTCTGTACGGCAAAATTCCAGTTTGACAACTTAACACAGGGCTCTTTCTTTAGTTGGAGGTACATTTCGGTTGGAAATACATTTTCAAAAGAGGAACATATCGAGGGGAACTAATTCTTTTACGCGATAAGTGTTTATACTGAATTATCGTTAACATTTTAAAATTCCTGAATTGACCACCGGAGATAATATATGCAGACGCTCCACCTTGAATTTTATTTCAAAGTGCATATTCACGTCTACGGAATGTCGTCAGAAGGCGGTGGTCCATCTGTAGGTCCCACGTAAATTAAAGTTTGAGAAATGTTTGAAGGATTGACGCATGAGTTTGCTCTGCGATTGGTTGAAGATCACGTGACCGTCCGACGGACGGTTGACTGACGGATGAAACGGATGGTTGTTAGTCCACCTTTAGTGTTTTTGGGACGTGCAAGTAAAATAAGCGGCTACATTTACAAAAAAAATTTAACTAAGAGTACTGGAAGGCCATATCTTAATACCATCGTAAGGTATGGTTAGCAAATTATTTTTACGAAAAATCGTAGACTGCTGCAAATGAGAAGATGTATAGCATGCCCTTATTCCAAGCTATTTTTAATAATTGCAATAAAAAAATCATATCCTGATTTTAAACATTTCTTTAAGTTCCTCACGGAATCGTATTTCATTGTGAATTATTTCATTTTGGCAAATGAGATTATTTTTGTTATATGTACGTTTCGAAAAACTGAAATTGTGATTTGAACTTTTACAAAAAATTCCTTTGAAATTATTTAACAATATTTTTAAACATCAAAAGAAATAAAACACTAACTGTGTAGAGCAAATTGTATTGTGTTATGCCTGAAGTCTTCTCAAGGGACGGCTTATAAACTAATTTACGATCTATCTCAAACTAATGCGTATCCCTTGCCGGGATTCGAACCCAGATCTTCCCGCGCCCTAAGCCGGCGGCGCGCCAACCGACTGCGCCACGGGAGGTCGACTGTAGAGCACATTGTATCAGGTATTGCAGGCTTGAGTTTTTCATTCTTATTGTACTCGAGCCGATACAACACGTGTTCCATCATTACAGTCACTGCGTTTCTCTAATCCCCATGAGGTGTTACAAAAAATGGTCTTGTAAACGAGCTTCTTGTTGTCTAATATAGGCTGTTCATGGTAAACTGAGCACTTTTGAAAGCCCCGCTTAAGACCTACTTGTATGCACGTTGTGTATTGTTCCGCCTTCTGTAAAATTAACAGTGTCATGGAACTCATAAATTTATTCATGTTTCGGTCAAGTGAAACTATTAAATTATTAGGAAAGCAAATATTTTACATATGTGCAAATTCTTACACTTAGATGCATTAAAAAAGAATTTAGTGAAAGAAATAATTTAAGTCATCGCAGATGTTAACCTAACACTTGATTTAACATTAAGGCATGGATCTAGTTCCCCTTCCGTCGTTGCCAACTTTAATGGGCGTATGTCATCCAGTGCGCCCTTTAGAGTACATGCATTTAGGAGCAGTGACGTTTTCCTAAGGTTGATTTCAAAAGAGCTCACTGTATCGTGAGCAGCTTTTATGAACTATTCACAACCAAGAATAGTAGCAGCGGTAATTTTCCGGGAAAATCATTATACTTCGAGCATCGCAGAATACCGTACTGTCCAAAAATCACCTTCCTGTGCATTTATACAATTATATACATTGGGTCAGAGTGGGTTAATTTTATCGATCCTAATTCATTCAGTAACTTCACACACGTGGGTGCGTTTTGCAAGTATTCGTGCAGTTAAATGTGGTTTCAAATTTCGTAGTTAGTAAATATTGATAATTGCGAGCATTACGCCTGTAATACGGAAAATCATCTCAGATATGCACGTTTTACTAGGGAAACTAGTTCTGATTATGTTGCAACTTTTTTAAAGACAAAATGAAGTCGTTGTTTTAGGTGCTGCACGAGATCTATTCACAACTGTACTGATGGTAGTTTAACGCACGTTTGCGCCTCTTATTCAAATAGCGAGTGTTGCGCCAGTCAATATTTGTATAGGCTGTTCACGGTAAAGTGAGCACTTTTTAAGGCCCTGCTAAATTTTTCATTTCAATTAATTTCTACCTTTATGCCACTTTTTAATGTAAACATTGTATTGTGGCTAATAAACACAGTGTATACATTTCTTCACTCTGAAATGTTAACGTCTGAGACTGCCATAAAGTATATTTATAAGGGGTTAATGCCTTTTGGAAGGGCCTTAGAAAAGTGCTCACTTTATCGTGAACAGCCTATAGTAAATGTTTAGGCTATGTGAATTTCATAAAAGGCTTAATTGTAAATAAACCTTCATAAATGGCCTCAGAATTGATCACCAAGTCAGTCCTCACCGTCATGTGTGGCACTGTGTAACCGCAGAAGCGTCTTAGTTGCGTACGGCCATTCATGTAACATTCTCTAGTGTCACCTGATTCGGTGTGAAATAATATTGTTTTGTTTTATTAACAGCTTGTATCATATCTCTAACACAGCTGTTTCCTTGAACTTAAAACTTCGTTTACGTACTTTTTTATTTTTTATTAATGAGTGGTTTAGTTGGCAGTCTTCATTTATATCATCCTGACATGCTATGATTTATTATTTACTTTTAAACGTCCAGACTAAAATCACTTGCTATTTTTATCATATAGATATTGCCAGTTTTCTTAATCCGTTTAACAAGTATTATTCTAATCACCACATATTTTTTTTTAAATACTACATTTACAACTAAGCTCATTGTTTTCTGTGGTTAAGTGAAAATCAAAGCGGTATTGCCTCAACTTCGTGACATGTAAAAACAAGTTGTAAATCCAAATAATTAAATAATAATTAGAGGAGGGTGTTGCGCGGAACTTGGATAAGGAAGTGCCATGTTAATGAACTATCCCTCCCCTTAGCACTGCTGCAGTCAAGCGCAGATACAGTATTTCAGAGCAAGGCTGTCTTCCTTATATGCTCAATCGTAGCTAGAAAGTGCTACTGCGCGCTTTCTTGAGTATGCATTCTAACAAAACACATTGTATAGAGATGTAACAGTACCTCAAAGTCTCTTTGTATAAAATGAAGTGTCCCGACTGACTAACTCACTCACTCATTAACGAACAGCCTAGTGCGCTGGACACAAACTCATGACAATTTAGTAATGTCTTTCCGTTAGGGTGCAAACACCCACTAAGAAAGTATTTTTCAAAATTTGACCCATAGGAGGGTGATAAGAGGTAAACTATTTTCTTCGAGGACTCCTTAACAACTTATTAACCCGATGAAATATCGATATGCTCCTGCCTTAAAAAAAGTAGCATATGTAAACATCTAAGAACTAACCTTAGGATGTTTCTAAATTCAACCCCTAAGAGGGCGGAAAGGGGTGATATGTGTTTTATAGTAGTAATTCTCAATAGCTCATTAACCTGATGAGGTATAATATTCTCTTTGCTTTAAAAGGTTAGCTATATAAATACCTAAAATCCAATTTTACGATTTTTCTAAATTCAAATCCTTAAGAAGGTGAATAAGGTGTCGAACCTGTGTTTTAGAAAATATGTTACCTCATTACATCGTTTCCATGCCTGTAACTTTGAAATCAATTTATTTGGTAAAAAAACATATAATAACTAGAATTAATATGGATTAAATCCAACTGTTACTGAGAAAAATATTCCATTTACCTTACAGTAGCAGAAAAAGTTGTCAGAATTGAGCAGGCTCAATAATTAAATAATATATTTTTGTATACAGCACGCTCAGTGAATAAAACGAGTTTAAATCACATTTTCTACAGTGAGCAATACTTTTCTACTTAATTTTCGATGAAGAATGGATTGAGATATAGACTAGTACATATTCCAGCTGTACAGTAACCACCTTTATATTGCAACAATTTGTTGGTTTATTGCAAACAGAACAGTCAGAATTATAAACTTGTGAATCACCTACAGAACTGTCAAAATCACTTGTTTTAACAATGGCAAGACCGTTTGTTTATATTTTGTTTTCCAACGAACCTGTGCTTTAATTCACTGCAGTAACATTTAACGTAACTGGGACATATCCCAGAAGCATTTCAAGTAGAAATGCTCAGAAGACCAAAATCAGTTCATACAGTCTGTACTTTTAAAGTGAGTCTCACAGTCGCTAAAGGAGGCAGGAAGAGGTTTTTGATGGACTGCTTATAGGACGGGCAAATCTACGTGACCTGCTACAGAGCAAGCTCGCCTGTCATATTGGTAATTCTAACACTTGAAGGCATGACCAGTAATGTGTTGTACAAAGACATCCTTCAGTAAGTAGACCCTATAGTTAGAGACCTGAAAAATTCGCGAGTTCAATGACTTGCAGGATAGACTCTACAGTCTTATGTACAAATTTGCCGATGTCAACTGTGCATTGGTTGTTTGCTATCACAGTGGAAGGCGACGATTTGGCCAGCCTTATACACGAGGTTTCAAACGCCGTGTGGACCAATGGCTAATATTATATAAACACACATGTTTTGAATTCTAACTTGTCCCAACATGAATCCGTGAATTATTCAGGTCTCTGCCTATAGTACATGCGGACTAAGACTCTTATATATATATACATATAATATGACCTCTGGCAGTCAACATGGGAGGTCGGCCTACACGATTTTGAGTTTTACGCGTCCCTTCACATTTCCACTTCCCTATGCCATCGGAAACACTGGATCTAGGTATATTTACGAGGGTGTAAATCTCGCGCACATACTTCTTACACAAGTAGCACCCGACACCTGACCACGTTGAAAAGTCCACGAGTTTCTCAGACCGTCCCATTCTGCTGTCTCACGCTGACTATTGACTATTCCGGTCGCTGCCAATATGTTCCACGTGGTAGATTAGATTGCAGTACTGTACCATCCTGTATGCTAACCCTTTCAGACCCACTTTAATGTACGGTTTCCGGTGTTCCAAAACAAAAAAAATTATGAGAGTTATGTGAAAGTTCTGTGAACCAATTATGACCTAGACCAGTAAGATGGTTTGCGAATCATTTACTCGCAGGTAATATCATTGGTCATTGAGATTCGCAGTGTACTGTATAAACCAGAAATCACCTACACGTGCGTAATTTACGCAATTGTGTTCACTGGGTCAGAAAGGGTTAAACACCCGCTTCACTGGGTGTATGGATAATTTTTATCTCATAATGTGTGTACATATGTATAAACACCTATATATAAAACCGTCTGCGAACTTATAACGAATTCTAAATAGTTTAATTCGTTTTATATTGGTAACCGTCGGTTTTATGAATGTATGATTAAATATGTATATTGAATGTGTGACCGGCTTGCTTAGAAAACGAAGGGCCCATATTACCTCCAGGGGCTCATATATCACCTATTGTCTCTACAAATTTTAAATATTCGTCCAAAATTATTAGTGACTGATCTTAAAGCATTTCGACTAAAGAACTAGCTATATTAATTAAATGTAGTTAATCTATTCCGCATTATGTGTTCCGCTTCTAAACTACGGGTTCATCCTCATCGGATTCTCTTAACTTTTTAAATCACGAATATATATAACTGAATAAGCCGATCACCTACTTGACGGTGTTTCAAGACATTTAATTTAAGAGTACGTAATTGCATCCTGTACCTATAGCATCGGCCCATTGCTTTTCTACTTGCGCAAAATTTTTTCTTGAAGCTTACAATTTATGAACCCTGATATGTTTTGATGCCTCTGGTAATAAAAGTAGCATATTATAACAAACACACCAAACAATCTGAATTTAACTTCAATGTGTTTCTATACACGAAATATGCGACGAGTTTTTTTTTACAGCTATCCTCCACACCCTAGACAAAATATTCTATAAATGTTCACTTCATTGTAACGTTATAAAAAAAGCAAATCGTTTAAGTTTCCGCTCCTCTTTTGCTATCATAGTCGGAATTAATGTAATAAACGAGTAGAAATAAATTATTGCTTCATTCCGCATGACCGCTAAGAAAATAAATGACAATATGGCCTTGTTACGAACCGGTAACAATAGTACAGAAAAAAAAAACAGGTTCTCTTGCTTTTGTCCGTACAATGTATATATATATATACCACCACTCTTATGGTTCCAACACGCTTTTTTAATGTGATCTGTTAACCAGTTTCCTGGCGTATTTCACACACGGAAGTTAGAACATCCTATCCGTGAAATGAATGACATTTTATTCGTTTAACTAAGGAAACAGCCAAACAGTGTGCTTTTATCCGTATACTGGGCCAGAAATTTCACACTGGGCTTGAGCAATAACGTACTTCTCACTCCTGAAAATTAATTTAACTATGGTATTGTCTTCACTTAAATTAACAAATATAAATAAAGAAATAGATAAATACAAATATAAATAAGTAAATAGATAAATATAAATAAGTAAATAGATAAATATAAATAAATATATAAATATAAATATATAAATAAAAACATATGTGTGTGTGTGTGTGTGGCTTCATTCAATCATACTTTCAAAACTACAATCCATCTTTTACCACTTTTTCAGCTGTAAAATAACGATAATGTTGCGTTTTGGTAATTTCATTATAGAGAGTTACGACTACGTGAAGGACCACGCCGCACAAATTACGTGAATTAAAGTAAAGACCTGACTTAAGGGTCATTTACTGGCTTTACAGAGACTTCTCTAAAGCACCGTCTTGAGGACGCCACAATTATGTCTAACAAGAGGCTCTGTGTGAAGCCGGTACTACCAATCGCAGATACCCATAGCTTGCCTTTGACACACTCACCACTGTTTTATTAAGTTACTGTAGTCTGCCTGATTGAGGACTCGCTCCGTCTGGAGGACCCATGACCTACACATAGCCGGCGTCGTCTTCTTGTACTCCCGCGAGCTGGCTGCTCCGTGGAGTCCTGCGACCCGCAACTTCTCGTCGCCTGCCCCTTATATACCGGCCGCCTGTCCTCGTCTCAATTTCATGTTGTTTTTATAAACAGCCCTTGTGCTGCCTTCCTCATGTGTGTCCGTACCCCCCCCCCCCCGGCTCCGCGTTAAAGCGGCCATAGCATCACCACCTTAGTCAAATTAGCGGTCATCCTCGACCTCCGGAGGGTGGGGCTGAAAGACGGAGGGATGGTAGTGGCCCGGCATAAGTATAATGACCGCTGGGTGCGTTCACTGGGGCGACAGCGGGAGCCGAGTCTTCAACACTTTCACTGTTGCCGCGGAGTTACGGTGCAGTGGTGTAAAGAGTCTTATATCCTCCCTTTGGTAAACATACTTTATGTCTAGGTAGCTTTCGATACTTGAGGCACTACTCGTCAATATAATTTGAGTCAGGTTTTTACAGTACCCTTAAACATAGAAATGTACACATTGATAACACTAACATGTGGCGAATATTAAGGGAGGTAACGGTGTTTAAAATCTAATTTTGAAATTCATAAATGTAAATATTGCAGGAAATACTTGAGACGGAGCGTCGAAACTCGGAATGGTGTTTCACGAATCGGTGATCGTAAATCTGTTTAGATTTGTTTGGTCATAATCGTCACCCTTCACTGCGTAAGTAGGGTAAGTCACACATTTTTGCAGGGAACTTTGGGACACTAGACGGTAAAGAAAAAATCTAAATACATTGTGACTCACTATGGCACAAAACGTCCACTTGTCTAAACTCGCTCTGGTGAACCGTTTTCGAGAAAGCGCTACTCACATTTTCTAAGGTAGCCCTGTGGTGGTAGGCAACAAATCTGTCACCCGCGCCACGCTACGTGTATGTACATTAACTAGGGATAGGAAAAATTCGCCAATTCATTTCGAGACTATATAGACGTCAAACACATATATAGTGAAGTCACCTTCGTAATTGGATCACAGTTTATTAGACCCACCCTGCATGCCTCTGAGCCAATAGCAGACTTGCAAGGAAACACCGTGCGAATCCCATAACTGCCAGGTGCGAAGCAACAGCCAATGGACACACAGTTGAGTCGCCAGTATGCACAGGATTGAGGAGTCTAGTCTACAGGACATTGTACTCGCATAATTTTCCTATCCCTATCATTAACATGTAATGGTTACGTGCGGCGAGATCTTCCTCGTTAAGCCACAGGCGTCTGGTAGACCAGGGAGTTGACATGACCCATAAAAAAAAATTCAGCGGAGTAAGGTCTGGAGATCGGGCATGCCAATGGAGGGCTCGCCACGGCCAATCCAGAGGCCTGGAAATGTGACGTCAAGATGGCGGTGTACGGCAGCAGGAAAAGGTGGCGGTGCCCCATCATACTAGAACCACATGGTGTGGCGAATGGCAAGAGGAACTTCTTCAAGCAACTCCGTCAATACCTCCTGCAGGAACGTCAGGTAGCGGGCTTCATTGAGGCAGTCGGGTGACAAATAAAGCCCCAACAAGTGATTGTACAATGCCGGCCCGTAAGTTGGCACTATAGTACACTTGGTTGTCCATGGGGTGCGTGTGGTGGGGATCGGCGTGCGTCCAGACGTATTTGTTCCTCGTTTTGAAGATTCCATCCCCACTGAAATGGGCCTCATCCGTAAAGAGCACTGTAGATGTGAAGTTTGGACGCACATTGTTTTCTTGGCACGAAATCACTTTCACTAAGAACACGCACCTTCCTTGCGTGGTAGGGGTGTATACGTTTCTCGTGCAGAACTCGCAGGGTCGTTAAATGGCCCACAGCCCGTGAGCTAACAGAGAATTTCTGCCTCGCGCGGAGAAGCAAGTCCACGTCAAATGCTGCTGTTCGCCTTATCCGTAGTGCTCCAGCATCCAGCCTCGTCACTATCGTTTAGCCTTCATTCCGCAATCTCTGGCGGAGTCGTACAAATGTACCACAGGAGGGTTAACGCCGCGCTGGGTAGCACAGCCGGTGCATCTCCAGTACTTGCCTTACATCCGTGTAGGCCGCTCAGTACACGAGGTGCATGTCGGCTAGCTCAGTTCCCGAAAAACGCTCCACGCATCCACAACCAGCTGCAGGCACTTACTGGCTTGCCAGCAGCCGAGGTCACCTACACGCACCCTCACCTGTTTCCTCCTCCACGTGCATGGCGCGGGTGGCAGAGGTGTTGCCTACCCCCGCAGGGCTACCCCGTACCTTCGAAATTATGAGTGGTGTTTCCTCGAAAACGGTCCACCGGAGCGAGTTCGGACAAGAGGACCTTTAATCTTCATTTTTTCATGGCGGATCATAACGTGCCTCGATGTTTTCTTCACTGCCTAGTGTTCGAAAGTTCCCTGCGGAAAGAGAGTGACTACCCCTTCTTAAACAATGAAGCAGGACGACATGACCGACCAATTTAACACAGCTCCAGGAACTTCGATTCGTGAAACTCCTTCCCGATTTTTGTTTCTTCCGCTTAAGTACTTCCTGCATTATTCACTTTCATGCATTTCAAAATTCGTCTTTCAGCATCACGTACCTCTAATATTCACCACATGAGAGTATAGTCAATGTATACCCCACTTTATTTTCCACAGGAAATCACCTCCTGGAGTTTCGAACATGAATTCTGGTCCACGTTGTATGTGCATTTCATATTCTGGACAACGTGCGTGCAAGGGTATTGCAAATTTTACAGTTTTACATTTCAGTTTCTTGTTGGACTTGTTGTATTAGGATTTTTATACAATTTTTAAGTATAAATAACTACATTAACAAACATTGTTTCTGTCCTTGTTGTCGCAAAAATTAAAAACTATCTGCAGCTGTATTTTCGAATGAAGGCAAACAAATGAGTGGCCAAACAAATATATAAAGTTGATTCTGCCAAATATTTTGTTGACAGTCTATTTTATTTAGCCCTAAAACAGAGGAGTTGTTAATCCAGGAGTGTAGTTTTTTTTTTGATGAACTAGATTAACATTTTTGCTTTACAAATTTTGTTTACTGAACAAAATATATGGTTTAGGCAACTAAATAAATTGTTGGCCCTATACAAACAAATATTTTGTTGGCTATCACCAGATACACTGAGAAATTGCGAAAAAAAATTTTGAAGCCAACATTTATCTTTGATAGCACCTTAGTTAGTTCATCCTTTTATTATTGAATTATCAGACTTTTGACCTCAGTAAACGATCAGTTTTGCCCCAGAATGAGTATAACGATATTCGGTTTTTTGTTTAATGTTTTTTATTGCCGCAGAGTCCTAGAGGGCGTTCCTTGCAAAATGTTATTACATAGTACTAAAGGCCGTTCGCGATAAAGTGAGCACTTTAGAAATGAAGCTTAGAAAAAACTCACTGCCCCCTGCATGCATATTTTTTAATGGACGCACTGAGTGACATTCGCCCAGTCAAGATGGTTTCGATGTTTGGAAAGTAGTTTCATATCTTAACGACGAATAAAAAGTTTTAGGTACCCATTTGTGATAACTTAAAGTTATTTCTTAATTGTTATATATTTTTTTAACTCATCGAAGTGTAAAAAGGAACAGATTTGTAAATTATTTACTTTTTTAATAATTTTACAGTTTCATTTCACTGACGCATGAATAAAGTGACAAATCCCATGGCAATGTTAATTTTTCATTAGGTGAAGAATACTCGTCGATCTTAAGCAGGGCTTTAAAAAGTGCTCATTTTACCGTTAACAGCCTATAATAACGCAGACGTTATACAGTCGCTTGTACCACGAATTACAATCAGTAGATGTATAAAGAAAGAGCGAGCACAGTGCACTAAATCATCAAATATCAAGAAACTTTAAGCCAAATTTTAGCGTTTTCAAACAACTTTTTCAAGTTTCTAGAAACCTCATATGACATCAATTTTAAACTCTCAAAAACAAGCAAATTAAGCGAAAATCAATCAAATATAAGCTAAAAACAAGCACATGTAAGCTAAAAAATCAACTAATTTTATTGTTTTCAAGCTACTTTTTCTACTTCCTAGAAGCCTCATTTGACCTTAATTTTAATCAAGAATAAAGCAATTTACATCCAAATCAAGTAAATTTACTAATATTTCACAAAATGGCAGTGCAGGATTTTTCCTACTATAAAAACAGGCAATTTTACCACAAAATCAAGCAAATTTACAATTTTCCAAAATAGGCACTCAGAATTATTAATTCTCAAAATCAAGCAAATTTAAGCTAAAATCAAGAAAATTTAAGCTAAAATCAAATAAAGTATTAAAAAGATTCAAAATAATAGTATTGATATATTTTTAAGAGAATCCATTATCATGCACAGATTATCCATTTTTCAGATCTTTTAAACCTTTATACATCATAAAAGTTTTTTCTCATTTATTAATTTTAAATCATTTTTATCAAATATATTTAATTAGCGATCATGTAAAGTAATTTTATACCTATAATATAGAATACAATTAATTTTTTTTACCCAATTTAGATTCAAAAATTTAAAAATCTGTATCAGAATACCATTTATATTTTTCTAGATCTTGTAGTTTAATCAATTCTAATGAATTGTTCAAATTGTCGAGCAGAGGCTCCATATTTGTTTATTTATAAAGAAAGAAATTATTAAGATAAATAAAAAATTTCGATGAAATAAATTATAATTTTAAAATTTATTTCCTTATAAATAAAAAAATATAAATGGCGCCCTCTTAAAAAATATAAAATAATACCACATATAAGCAATGTAAAAGGCGTGGCGAATTATTAAACATAGAAAGTTTTTCACCATGTGAACACACAAAAGATAAGCATATTAACAATTGTAAAAATGTTATACAGAATATGATAGAACCCGTTATGTATTAAAAAAGAGAAAGTAATATGCGAATGTGAAAAATATGTTTGTAAGACAAATCTTGAAAAGCATAAAAATACTAAATTACAGAACACTGCTTTAGATATTCTAAATTAAATTAAACATGATAACTATTCAACTAAGACACGACAAAGAGAAAAAAATATATTGATTCAGTTTATCCCCATAAGGCTACTTTAGACAAACTTACAACAAAATGTTAAAATTGTTTTAGCGAAAATGGTAAAAATCACTATGTCTTAAAAAAAGAGAAAATACTATGTGAATGTGGAAAACATCTTTATAATACTCAACTCGAAAAGCATAAAAACAGTAAATCGCACAATACAGTAGTAGGTATTCTAAAATAAATTCATCATAACAATTACCCAACAAACACATGTACAGTATGTAATGAGAATTAATGTATAAAATTATTTTCAAATGATAAAATTTGTAAGGACAAACATACAACTGTATGTAAAAAAAGTTTTTAGTGAATATCTTAAGAATTATAATCTTAATAAGAAGTTAACTAGTTGAAAATGATATCGTTATTAATAATAATTTAATAACTTGCTCTATTTTATTCCAGTAATTTTATTATTATCATATCTTTAATTTTATAATTAGAATTTTTTTCTTACTAAATAAAGTAAAAATTTTTGCGAACAATCTTGCAGTTGAGATGGGCGAGAAGAGAGTGAGATAATTAAGAATTATATGTACAGATTTAAAAATTAAATATCGGTATAATCTATAGAAAGCTGATTTAATTACAGCTATTATACCATTTATAACAAATGAAAAAAGAAAAAGAAACTTTGCAAAATTACCATATTCATATTTCAATATCAAAGTACTATATTCAAAAGCTAAAAAGAATTTTTTAAAAATATTCCCAGTTTCTAATCAGCTAATTGTAAAACCAAGAGATAAGAGTAAGCGGATAAAAAAATCGACAACAAAGAATAATTTTACAAATTTACCTTTATCAGGTGTTAATATCAACGAATTATATAAACAAGATAAAAAGAATTTATAAGAAATATTTCCTTTCTCTACTAATGTATTCCCAAGCGAAAGAAATAGAAGAATCAATAAAAACAACAGAGTTAATAAAGCTTTCAATAGTAGAATATCATCTTATAACATTGAGAATTCCTTTAATTTAGTACAGCCTAATCAATTTTTAACTTCAACAAAAAAAGGTTTTTGAGGTAATATGTGGTCATCTTATAACATTTAGAGGGCTCAAAACTATCATAAAATTATATACCAATTGTCGCAAGCAGGAAAATAATCAAGTAGAATGATTTACATTTCAGTCATTTAATCATAGAATGTTGAATGAAGGCTAATTTATAAAGATTTATAAAATTCTAAAACAGGAATTACTTACACAATTATACGAATTTCAAAGAAGAGGTTCAGGATGGACTTTAGATAAGGTAATTAGAATACAATTAGCTATAAATAAGTATAATACATTAAATGGTGTATCATATATAGAATCACAACATTATATTATGAAGAAACAAGCATGTATTAATGTGAAAAATGAAGATCAGATATGTTTTCATTGGGCAATCATGTCTGCATTGTTTCCAGCAGAAAAATATCTACCAAGAGTAAATAAATATAAAAATGTTGGTCTTAATATTGATAAAGTATTAGATAAATATTAATATCCTATTAAAATTGATGATATAACAAAATTAGAAAATCAAATTTATACATCTACAAATGTATACTGTATTGTAGATAAGTCTACAGTAAATCCATTAAGAATATAAAGAAATAAAATATAAGCACATAAATTTACTTTATTTCAAAGATGATAAAAATTCGCATTATTATTGGATAAAAGATTAATCGAAACTGCTTTCTGCACGAAAAGCTAAACATAATCGTAAAACTTATATATATACAAATTGTATCTTCAATTCTTTACATCACAAGAAAAATTAAATAATTATGTAGACGACTGCTCTTAATATGAATCAGTAAGATTCAGTATACCTTCGAAAGGAGAGCAAATAAAATTTAAAAATTACAAACATACAGTCAAGGTTCCTTTTACACTATATGCAGATTTCCAATCAATTCTAAAGAAAATATCAACCACTAAACTAAACCAAAGAGAACTAAATAAATTTAACTTAATCAAAAAATATCCAGTTTTAACAGAGGACGATATTGATAATGGTTTTTTATAAGGAAATACTTAAAGAAAGATATAATCTTACTAATGAACAAATAAATACTATTGATTTAAAAATGAATGACGAATCATACACAATAAAATATAATTACATGAAGCTTCTGGTTTTTGCTATTATATTCTATCTGCTTACTGCGATTATAAACCTCTAGTAGTATATCGAGGTCCAAATGCACATAAGATGTTTATACAATAGATAAAAAGTAAAGTAGAAGAAATTGGGTAAATATATTCACAAATTGAACCAATGCATCCACTATCAAAAGAAGAAAAAATATTACATAGTAAATAAAAAAATGCACTGTATGTGAATGTGAATATACGAAAGACACTAAAAAAGTACATCATCATGATGACACAATAGGAGAATTAATTAACCCCGTATGTAATAATTAAAAATCACCCAATTTTGTTCCAATTCATTTTTATAATTTAACTTTCTATGTTGCTCATCTATTTATTAAACAGATAGGATATGATAATAAAAATATAGACTTAATTGCAAATAATGAAGAAAAGTTTATTTCTTTTGGGAAACAAACAAAAAATTTGAAGATGAGGTTTATGGACACATTTAAATTTATATCAAATAGTTTAAATAAAAATTATATTATAATTTAACTAAAGATCAAATGAAACACTCCAAAAACTATTTTCTAAAAGATCAATTGATTTAGTTAAGAAAGGGTGTTTACCCAAAGGACTATATGAACAGTTAGGAAAAAATTTTTACAAACAGGGCTTCCTCCAAAAAGCGAATTTTACAAAATATTAAATGTATCTAATATTACTGATGATGATTATGAACATGCAAAATATGTATGGAATCAATTTAATTTTAAAAATCTTGGCGAATATCATGATTTATATTTAAAAAGTGATGTATTATTTGTTACCACATATCTTCGAAAATCTCAGAAATACATGTAAAATGCACATGACTTAGATCATGTGTGGTTTTTACAGCACCAGGATTATTGGGGGAAGCAATGTGAAAAATGACTAAACAACCATTAGATTTAGTACACAATTATGATATGTTTTTAATGGTAAAAAAAGGAATTAGAGGTGGAATATCACAATGTTTGATACAATATGTTAAAATCAATAATAAATTATTAAATTATTTTAATCCAAATCAAGAGTAAAACTATTTAGCATATATTGATGCAAATAATTTATATAGTTGGACAATGTCTCAATATTTACCATATGGTGTTTTTGAATAGGTTCATTAGCCAGAATTTAAATTAGATTTCTGGCAAAATTATATACTAAATCTTAAGGATGATTCTGATCATGGTTACATTTTCGAAGCAGATTTAGAGTATCCACAACAGCTACATAATTCACATAAAGATATACCATTTTGGCAGAAAATAAGGTAGTTCCTGGAACAAATCAATCCAAATAATTAACAACTTTTGATAATAAACAAAAATATGTAATTCACTATCATAATTTAAAACAGTATCTAAACAATCGATTAAAACATACTAGAGTATATAGAATATTGAAGTTTAATCAGGCTAATTGGTTGAAAAAGTATATAGATTTAAGTACAGCAATGAGAACTAATGCAAAAACAACTGTAACATTTTTTTTATATGCTGACAAATAATTCTGTGTTTGGTAAAACTATGGAAAATATTATAAATAGAGTAGAGATAAGGATGATATCATATGTAAAAGTCTGTGAAAAATTGGTAGCAAAAGCAAATTTCAAGAAAAGTACAATTTTTAATGAAAATCTTTTGGCAATACAAATGAATAAAACAAGCATAAAAATTAATAAGCATATTTATGGTGGTATCTCAATTTTAGAGCTATCAAAAGAATTTATATATGATTTTCACTATAAAGTAATGAAACCAAAATATGGTGATAAAATAGAAATGTGCATCAAGATACTAATCATAGATTAACAATTATAGAAAAAATTGAAATGAATCATTATTAAAATTGCTCTCTATCTCTCTCTCTCTCTCTCTCAATATATATATATATTATTATATATATATATATATATATATATATATATACAAATCAATAAGAAAGTTTAGGTAAGATGAAAGACGAATGCAATGGGAAAATAATGAAAGAATTTGTTGGTTTAAGAGCAAAAATGAATGCATATACAATTGATATAAAGAAAATAAAAAATCTAAAGGTGTAAAGAAATGCGTAGTTACAAATAGAATAACATTTGATTATTACAAGATTTGTTTGTTTAATGAAAAATACAATACAGAACACTAAATTTAATAAGTAGTGAGAAAAATATAATATTTACAGTCAAAGTAATAAAATATCATAAGTCCTTATGATAATGAAAGGATTGCACAACAAAATAAAATAGATACATTACCATGTGGATACCAATTTAAACATCTTTAATTTTCAAAACAATGTCAATATCAGTATCATCAAAATAAATTAGTTTACTATTTTCATCTCTAATTTCTAAAGCAATATGATTAAACCACTCATTATAAATTTGATAAAAAATGGATGTACTGATTCATAATTAATATAATATCTAAAACCAAAAAATATTTTTCTTAGAAAACTAGCAATTATGTTAGTTTCTAAATGGTTAGATTCAACATAGTTTATAAGCATGCTATATTCAAAATCGCAATTAACATTTATAATTTTTAATGGATCAAAAATAGTTAATTTAGTGCATATAACATTTTTTGTTTTTCAATAGTTATATTTCTCTCAAAACCAAGCATATTGGATAATCGATCATCAAATTTTTATCAAACTTATATTTAATGGATATTCTGTTTTTCATATTGTCTACTGTTAGTTCAATGTTATTTGTTGAAAAAGGTTCCATCGAATCTATAGTTTCTTTTAATGATTAAATATCATATTAGCCTCTAGGAATAGTTATGACGTAATTTGATTAACAACAGCACTCATTTTTAAATTGTTTTTATAGTATTGTTTTCTATATTAGGAGCTAAAAATTTTGCATGAAAACTATTTAAAGCAATCGATTTATCTTTATGAATGATATCAGGTAGAAGTTTTATCTTTAAAATGGATATATTATTTGTTAACTTTACAGCTTTATTCTCTATCAATTATAAAAATTATCATACTAAATGAAAAAAAAAGTATTTTATGAAGAAGACACTACGGAAAAAAAGAATGGCGAACTTTTGCATGACAATATAAGGGCAGTTATAGTTGGTCCAAGCAGTGGTGAAAAAACCAACTTGATAATTAATTTTATTTATAAGCCAGGATGACTAAATGTTAATAAATTGTATGTTTGTTCAAAAGGTTTAAACCAACCAAAATATATTCAGTTACAAAATGATTTTGTTGTCATTTCCAACAAGTTTAGTGAAATATTGGCATATTTTTATAATAACAATGGTGAAATGATTCCCTTAGACCAATGTGAAAACAAGTCTCTAGTAATATTTGATGATGTAATTATAAAAAACCAGGACTTCATCCTCGAATATTTCACTATGGGAAGACATAAGAATATTGATGTATTTTATTTGGCACAAACATATTCGAAAGTACCAAAGCAACTGGTGAGAGACAATACTAATTTAAAACACATCTATAGCGATTTTGTTGGTGGGGACATATCTTATGGGAAATTTAAGGAGATCTGTGAAAAACGCTGGAATGAAGTTTGTGTTTTTACCACAATATATTTGAGTTCAAAAATTAATAATGGTAAGTGCAGAGACTAGCTTAAAGATTTAATATTCTAACTCTGTCTTTTGAACTTGCACTATACATGAGTTTTTCTTATCTACTTCCACAACTGAACTTTAGCGCACTCTCATGGCAACAGGAAAAACTTATCTGCACAGTCGTCCACAACAGAAATTCAGCAGACTCTTGTGGCTACAGGAACACTCTGCATGACTCTTGATTTCAAGCTTCCAACTTGCCACATGAAGACTTTTAATAGTCACAATGCCCATCTTGTTGTGATGGCTCAGCGATAAAATGCTTGATTTCTAATGCGAAGATCGTGGGTTAGAATCCCATTCTGAGCAGATATTTAATCATGTGATTATGAGGCACCCAGATTTGCAATATTAGATAATCACCAGATCATTCAAAATTTGAGTATAAACTTTAATTGCACTTGCCCATATATTCAGTATATTTAGTAGTGATGCAAATAAATGGTACTTCTTAATCTCTATCCCAAAAATACCCTCTAGGCTACACTGCAGTATATTAGACATCTAGGGTGGAGTGATTCATACAGCGGAAGGTTCTGCACTACATGCATTGGTAGAACTATAAAACAAAAAATAAAAAAATAAAAAATTGAAATTAAAAAAAATCCAATCACTGAGTGGAGAGGTGACTGAGTCTCTCCATTGGAGATTTGCAGGAACTAAAATAAGACCAGAATAATTTAATAATAGATCACTGGCGAGGTGTCAAAGCCTGTAAACCTGGCAGGTCCCTGGCATGGTGTAACAACCCGTAAACTGTTTGTAATTCCTTAAAATAAAGCTCACCATAGGAGAAATGTGCATTAAACGCAGGATGAACAAACATTGAATGCATTTTATGTATGTTAAACAAGCATTGCAAACATGTTTTTATGTTGTGTTTAAAATAATTATTTACATAAATATATCTTATTTCAAAAAGTATTAAAATTCACAAAACATCTGCTTTATTAATCCAAGATTTATGTGAATTATCAAAACATAACATTTTAAAATAAATTTTATAACCTTTAGTTTTTAAACTTTTCCAACCAAATATTCATCAGGATAGTTAGTTTTCATAATTTCATACTCATAAAAACTACCCTTTATTTCTTCTCCCGGCACATAATAATTTAAAACCTCGAAAATAGTAAATAATTCTGTTGTCCAATAAGCTGTATAACTCTTTTCAAATATTAATTTTCTTTGCTCACAGGGACAATATGGCGAACTTTATATTTTGGTTTAATAAACATGATCGCAAAATCTTGCTGTCTTAAATTGTTCATTTTTATTGACTTCAATTGGTTTCATACCAATAGTTCTATGCTTTGTATTGTTTGTTGTATTCTTTTACTTAATCATCTAATATATTTAGCCATTTGCAATTGCCATTTACAGTAAATTTCTTCCACATTTTGTTCTTCAGTGTACGATTATATCTTTCAATATCACTGACTTTAAGTTTACTGAATGTAGAATAATGATTAGTGTTATATTTTTTGTATAATTTCTTTAAATATTTTATTACAAAATTGTAAGATATTGTCACTTTGAATATTGTGTGGTTTTTTAAGAATTAATATAGATTCTAAACCATTTACTACATTTTTAGCTGTTTTATCTTTAATTGGTATAGCAAATGTATATTTTGAAAAACATCAATAATTGTCATAATATACTTGTATCCATTGTTATAGATATGCGTTTCAAAATTTCCACAAATCATCAATACCATACGAAATTACTTTTCATCTTGGAAAATTTATTTTTGATGACTTATATAATTAATTAATTATTCCCTCTCTTGAATTAGGCAATTTATTTTAAATGTCGATTTATTAGAATTACATATTGAACATTTACTTTTCTGAACTAATTATCAATTTTTAGTATTTTCAATTTTTGTATGCTTCAAGCACCAAGTATTCTCCATTTAATAAGAATAAAAATAATTAATATTCATATTTAAAAGACATTCCTATTGCATTCATCAATTCATTATCATATTCAGATATTTTATTATTTTGATTTTGAAAGTTAACATGTTGCCTCTCTTAACATCAAAAAGTTTACTATAATATATTTTTGTTGATTCTTTAATAACAGTTACAGTATCATCAAGTAAATTAGGATCAGTAGTAATTATTTTATAAACAGTACAATCCATAAAAAAGTAACAAAAATTAGATTATAAGTGAAAAATATAATTTTTTTTTTATTTTTTATTTTTTTTGTTATTCCTCTTCGCAGGTAAATAATTATGCGAGACTTTTCTTCCTTGAATCTTTCAACTTTTGAGTTAACATGTGTATCACAATAATTCAAAACTGATTGGTTTAAATGTTGTAATTTGTTGTCTATTTCTTCATTATTGTATCTTGAATCTATATTCTTTTATAATTCATTGTATACCGGATCTAAATCTGATGTTAAGGTATAATCAGAAGCAATAGTATTGTATCTTGATTCTACATATTTTTTTAATGTGTCAGCAGAAACAGTATTACTGTATTTCGAATCTACATCCTTTTTAATGTGTAATCAGAAACAATAGTTTTTTAATTTGAATCCACATCCTTTTTTAATACCTGCTTTGCATTATTTATTTGTTTTATATAATGAGCAACAGTATTACTGAATTGCAAATGTACATCTTCTTTTGAAACATAATCAACTAATTGTTTATTAAAAAATCTTTTATTGACTCCATCTTTATTGTCTCTAGGATCATCTAAATTATCAACTCTATGCCCTAATAAGAAACATAAGATTTTGTATAATCAAAGTAAGTGGTTAGTTTACTTTGTAAATCAAAAACACCCAAATTGTATTGTGAATCTACATATGTTTTTAAAAACATAAGCATGAGTTTCAAAATTTTATTTAAAGATTTGATTAACGGTTTTTCAAATATATGTCATTTAATAACAAAGAAATTATGTTGTTGAACTTAAAATCTTTCGAAAAAATATGTAATACAATTAAACATAGGTGTCCACATACAACTGCATTAAAATTCTGAATTTTATCATCATTGTAATAATAATTTATATTTTTAAAGTAATTAGTTAAATTAGTAGGAATATATCCTCCAATTGAATCCAAATAGTAAACATCATTATTTCCTTAAAAATAGCAAACCCAATGAGTTCCAGAAATTAATGAAATGTTAAAAAAAACCCACAGCACATTTATATTTTTGCATAATTTTAGGCAATTAATCAATTTTTCATATTTGATTTTTTTGCATATTTTTCAATATCGATATTAGAGTGTGGGAATATATTCAATTTTTTTTTGCCTTCGTCTTTTTGCAACTAAACCTTTTCCTGATATATTTTCCATTGCTATATCATGTCTTTGTTGTTCCTATAATTCTTATATTTTTTCTAGTTTGTTCAACAGAATTATAAATTGCAGTAGCCTCACCGGCTAAAGCACCAAGTGCACCTAAAATTGGAAATAAGATTGGCAAAAATCCTCTGTGATGTAATCCATTTCCTGTTTTTTCTTTTAGCATTTTTTTGAGTATTGGAAGTGTCTTCTTAATTTTTTTTATTTTTTTATCAATTTGGTCTTGTGTAAAAAAAATTATCTATATACAAATCTATTAATTGATCAATTGGTATTTCGAAAGTTAAGATTTTTATCTTCATTTATAAGTAAAAACTTTATATATAATTAATGAAATATTTTAATTCCCCTTCTTAATTATCTTTTTGTAAACAGAGTTGAGGCAACTGCAGCAGAAGCAATTTTTTCACCAATTGGTGTCATTTTATCTAACATAATATCTTTTGTTTTTTTTTTTTTTTGTAAAATTTTTTCAGCATTATGACTAGATTCTAAATCTGTATGATCTCTATAAGCAATATCGTGATATTTGCATGCTTCATATAATTGATTTATTCCTGTATCACCTCTTTCCAACTGTTCATTTAATTTGGTAAATTGACTGCAGTAATTATAACCTGGCAGATGAATTTCAGGTAAATTTAAGTAGTTTAATGCCCAATTTATTATACCTTTTCCACGATGTTCAGAATTCCAAAATAAATGTGGAATTACGTTTCAAACTATTATAAGATATGGAATTCCTTTTGGGTTATTAACAACAAAATCAGAAAATTTATTGTTTAGCATATTCATTAAATTTTCTGTTTCATTGTAATAATTTTTATTTCTAGCATTTTCTTCACCATGAATAACTAATAATTTATCAATCAACTTTATAACATCATCCATCCAAACATATTATTTTGGTAAGTTATTGTATTTTTATACCTTCTCCATATCTAGGAGTTCTTGGAGAAATCATTCTTTCTGGTGTGTTTGGTGCTGTTCTTGAATGCGATTCTATTATATAGTTATCACAGATTGGTTTAATTAAATTTTTGTATTTCCAACTTCTATTCGAGTTTATTTTCTTCCTTGGATTATATTCTTGGAATGCAGCATTGGTATATAAAGCAATTTTCGTGTAGTTTTCATAATCTGTATCAGTGAAATTATCCTCAAGATCTTCTTATTTTTCTTTTGGTAAAAAAAATTGATAGTCCTTCCATTAATACATATTCTTCATTTATAATGGTTATTTTATTAACATATATTTTTACTTGTGTATTACCCATGTAAATATGTGTCCTTCGGTATGTAATCCATTTCGAGTACCAATAAAATTTATTCTTTTTGGAATTTCTTTTCCGAGATTTATAGTAGAATCAGGATGTGCCAAATTTTTCAATGTTACAATTCCCCATTGCTCTTCGAAATTAGGAGACCTATCTTTAGCAAATAATTATCTTTCAAATGATGTTTCTTCAGGAGTAGGTGGATAATCTAAATTTTTTACTGCAACATGAAATTTTTATTTTCTTTGCTTACTTTTTCTATTTTATTTCACCAATATTATGTAATTCATCAATTAAAGGCATCTCTTTTTTTTAATTCTTCTTCATGATGCTTTTTATATTTTTTGTATCTTTGAATGAGTAATTAAACTCGAGGAACTCAATTGATTGTTTCATTTTTATATGAACGTTTTCACATATATATTAATTTTTTCTTATAAATGAGTAATAAAGGTATTGAGAGGTTTGAGAGACAAACTTTTCCTCCAACAGACCAAACTAAGGGGACTTTAAATGTTTACATTAATAGAATTGAATTTGACATTTCCATCAGTGATGGTTTTTTAATTTTCAAATAATGCTTATGTTTATCAGCAATATAGTTTACTAAAGAGAGATAAAGATGGAGATGGAGCAAAATATTATAAATTAGATAATGTTGACGTTTGTTCGAACTTTTTTACTTTGCAGTTTTCTAGAGTAGAAATTTTAAAACATGGAAATATTATTGAAGCTGTTGATAATCCAGGTATATCATTAACAATGATGAATGCTTTATTAAGATCACAAAGCGAACAAAATTATTAAGAATTTACTGGTGTTGATAATCTATATTGAGATAAATCTGTTTCTAATAATATAACAGATGAAGTTAAAACTGTTTCTAGTGATAAAACAAATAAAATAATTTGCCTGCTGAAATATTTGTTTGGTTTTATTCGTGATAACAATGAGATTTATTGCAAGTTGGTTATAATATTTCTTTTTTTTTTTTCGTAATTCATCTGATAATAACGGTTTATTTCTTTATGGAACTTTAGATAAAGAAGGTAAAGTTACGAAACATCGTCCTGCTCCTGGTAAAATACAAGAAATTAGAAATGACTTGGCCTATTGTTGAATATGAATCTAACACAGCCATTGCAATTAAAGAAAAAATATACAAAGATCTAAAAATACCTATTAGTTTTTATTATTGGCAATTTTTTAGAAAAAAGAAGTTCCTGCTGGATCAACTGCTTTTATCTTTGATTTAAAAGATCAGTTTAATAATTTACAATTTGATATGTACGATTTTTGTAATGGTAGGTTTTCAACTTAATAAAAGAAATCGTGCTGAAAATCATAAACACGCTACTATGTTTGATAATTGTAATGTAAGAAATATCTATGTTAAAAACAGTACAAATGAAATTTTTCCTAAAGAAAACTGGAATTTAAACATTGAAAACGGTCTTTGTCGTAAACAATTTCTTTCTTATAATGATTTTAGAAATTCAAAAACCAAACAAGATACCGATTATAGAAATAATGAGTTTTTTTTATAAACCAACTGTAAGCTTTGATGGTGATATTAATTATTATTGATTTTGGGGCGAAGACCATTATAAGTTATACATTTTTTATATAGAAAAATTATTGTAGTTAAGAAAAATCAAATACAAAAATTAGTGTTTAATTTAATAAAACTTTTAGAGCAGGTACTGTTTGTAATGTTGTTTTAATGAGTAAAAGAAATCTAACTTACGATTATTTCCAAGAAATAATTACTGAAGATAGATAATTTTTTTAATATTATTAAATGAATAAATCATCGAAAAGTTTCAATATTTTAAAACCGTTTTTTAGACTTATAGTAACTTGGTTATATTTAAAAGTTTTTTGAATTTTTAGAAATATAGATGAATTATTTGATAAAAATTATATATCATTTTCACGATTCTAAACGAGTTGTTTCTTTCTCTTAATAAATTTATTTCCTTTGTAAATAAAATAAAAATATCTTTGTTTCCATGCAGTTTGACTAATATTTTAAAAGGTGGCGATGTTTCAAGACCACCTTCATGTAGATTAGATAATGCGTCTAAAGATCTTAAAAATATAGTTCACAAATTTCATTCAAATTTACAAAACTTACAATTATCACTTTTAGAAATCATTGACGATAAATGTGAACTACTAAATATTGGTACAAATCTAGAACAAATAGGAGTTTTAAAAAAATTAGTAGAGCTACAAATATAAACTGTAAAGAATAATAAGATCATATTTTGTTAGATTTGAGCTGAAATAAGCTTTATTTTAGCTTAAATTAGCTTGATTTTGAGAATGAAAAATCCCGAACACCAATTTTGGAAAAATAATAAATTTGTTTATTTTGGGGTAAAATTTTTTCATTTTCAATAAAAATTGCTTGTTTTTAAAGTATTAAAAATCCTGCATGGTAATTTGGTGAAATATTGATAAACATGATTGATTTTGGGGTACGATTGCTTTATTTTCGAGTAAATTTAAGGTCGAATGATGCTTCTAGGAAGTAGAAAACGTAGCTTGAAAATAACCAAATTAGTTAATTTTTAGATTAAATTGCTTGTTTTTAGCTTAAATTTGTTTGGTTTTGGCTTATTTTGCTTGTTTTTGAGAGCTGAAAATTGATATCAAATAAGGTTTCTAGAAACTTGAAAAAGTTATTTGAAAACGTTAAAATTTGGCTTAAAATTGCTTGATTTTTGATGATTCAGTGCGCTGATCTCGTTCTCTCCTTATGAAGCTACTATAATGGCACAAGACGGTAAAATGGCGTCACTGGCCGACGAAACGTTGGGAACGCTGTTCGACAATCAGCACCGCGTAAACTACTCACCAGCCGGCCAGCCCAGCCAATAAGAACCTTTCGCGTGCACGCAGTAGTCAATTAGACGCGAGGCCTGTTCCCAGATTCACGCGCAATAAATCAGAGAGCGGGTACGCCCACCTCAAATGAACCGCCATGCCAGATCGTCTCTACGTAGATATATATTTTCTGTGCTGTGATCCGAAAAGCAACAGTGAATTAAATGAACACACTTAAGGAGTCGAATTATAGCCTATAGGCTTTTCATGGTAAACTGAGCACTTTTGAAAGCCCTGCTTAAGACCTACTTGTATGCGCGTTGTGTATTCATCCGCCTTATGTAAAATTAACATTGCCATAGACCTCATCACTTTATTCATGTTTCGGTCAAGTGTAACTATGAAATTATTATAAAAGTAAGAATTTTTCATATTTACTAATTCTACAACTTCGATGGATTAAAAATATTTTTTAAAGCGAAAGAAATAATTTAAGTTATCGTAGATGTTAATCTATTACTTTCGATTCGACATTAAGACATGGATATATTTTCCTCTCCGTCGTTACTAACTTTACTGGGCGCATGTCACTCAGTTCGCCCGTTAAAATATACGCAGTCAGGAGCAGTCACTTTTTCTGAAGGTTGATTTCAAAAGAGCTAACTTTATCGTGAACAACCTTTACAAAATTTATTCACGAAGATTTCTGGTTCATGGTAAACTGAGAACTTTTGAAAGTTCGACTTAAGATCTACTTTTATACACTCTATGTATTCGTCCACCGTATATAAATTTAACATTGTCATGAGCCTTAACACTTTATTGATGCGTCGGTCAAGCGAAACTGTGAAATTATGAGAAAGTAAATGTCCTACACATTTGCTAATTATTACATTTTTATGCGTCAAAATGCTAGAAAGCAGACGAAATAATTCCAGGAGTCACAAATGTTGGTAAGCGGTTGTGTTAAAATATTATATGCAGACAGGGGGCAATGGCATTTTTCGAAGCTTGATTTCAAATGTGCTCAATTAACCCTTTCGTTTCCACATTAATTTATGGTAACAAGTGTTGCAAATATGAAAAATTTTTTATGCGTCCTGTACTTAAGCTGGCAAATAATTTGTTTAGTTATCACAACGAATAAGATGTAGACTTTGTTTACAAATCAGTTACCGTCAGGGAAGATCATTGGGCACTAAGCCGCAGTGTACAGTGTCGGTCAAATAGGGCCTTCCTGTGCAACATGTCAAGTGACTGCGACGGGGAAGAAATGGGTAGCCGTGAAGAGCCAATATTAGAATCGTTTGTGCGCATTTTTGCTATAGGCTGTTCACGTTAAAGTGAGCACCTTTTAAGGTCCTCCCAACAGGTTTTATCCACTAATAAATATTTCTTATTGCAGCCACAGGCATTAAATTTTCAGATTCGTGACACATATACACTGTATTTATTAGTCATATTGGAATGTTCGTAATTAATAATAGTAGGAAGATGTAGATTGGATGAAAGGAGAAATCTTGAAAGACCCTTAAAAAGTGATAACTTTACCGTGAACAGCCTATAGTTAACTTTTTCAGTGCCCAATGTAGACAATTGTCTAAAGGTTGCGCAGGGAGATTATATTTGACCGGCACTCTACTCTGCGAAGCGCAGTGACCAGTAATCTTTTACGCGAGTAACTGATTCGTAAAGCGTGCCATAGCTCTAATTTATGATTGGTTCATATCACCGAATACCAAACACAAGATTGTGATAACGAAACAAGTAATTTATATGACCACCTGTTTTTCGAGAGAAGATCTACGAGGACGCTAGACTTCAGTATCCTACGAACACACTTGCCTCTTTCCTTTTTTTCTATTGGTCGCTGGTCTTCGTGTGAAGACAGTCCGTTACATGACTGCACCAAAAAGAATAAGTTTCTCCGGCACTTACAGCACGCGATTCGCGGGCAGACATGTAGGACGCGTTACAATTCAAATGAACCAATGACGAGGTCGGTTCTGAACTATCGCGCGTCGTAACACAATTCGCCCTGAAATATTTCCGCTGGAAATGAAGGCGGGAATGGAAGGTTCGAGGAGAACCGCCGGAGACGCCGCCAACGTTCCAAAAGTCGTGACTCCATCGCAGAGTTTCTCCAATTCTTCTGGTGACCTCGGCCGACGCGAAAACGGAGACGGATTAGCAGAGACACTCGAGGTAACGCGCGCAGCTCTCTGATGCACGCCGGCCATCATTAGCACATGTTGATGGCAGCAGAAACGGGGACGCTGTAGCTAATCTTGTCTCCCTCCTCCTTACCGCTCGCCCTTCCCTTAAACCGCTTACTCCACGTCGTTAACGATTTTCCTTGCAGTAGCAGTTGTGGCGTTGCGTTTCGTGACCCCCCCTCCCCCCACCAACACTCAACAAGCCTGCTCTAGCTAGGCTGCGGCACTTCGGGAGCGTTGGTTATTACCAAGGGCCCCATTCTCTAACTTTTTTCCTGTCTTCGTATAAACACGTTTTCCGCTCCGTGATGGTCTGTCGAATGCCTTGTGACTGCCTTTATATAAATATCGTTCAACAAGGTGTCTTTTGAACGAAAGACGAACGAAAATGTCCAAAGTATTGTGGTTTATTTACAAACACGTCTTACAGAAAAGAAAACGTTTTAAAATGCCCTAAAAATGAGACATAGTACCTTCTGTTATATTTCCGTAGGAATAAACGGTATCTGGCATATATGTAAGGAGTATATTCTATAATTCGCTAGTGACACTAGCTCTTCAACGTAATTACGGAGTGACGGATTCGGCCACGGGTCAGTGCTGCTATCTCGTGGTGACCAAAATTAACTAGTACCCACCTGGAATCTTGTAACATTTCACTAATAGTTAAAATCACTATAGTAACAAATTTTGTGAGACAACGAAAAAATTGTATAATGCAACAAGCAGGAGGTTGGTTTCAGATTACAGCTCGCTGCGTTGCCAAACGTCCATCTTAGCACAAAGATATCAATGAAGATATTACTGACAGAATACCATATAAAGAAACGTACGAGTAAACATCGTTATGGCCCTCTACCTGATAGAGACGATCACGTCGGCTGTCTTTGAGCAAGCTAACGTTAGAGTAGAGGACCCCAGCACTGTCCGTGAACAGAGCGGCCGCCCGAACAAATGGCGCGACTTATATGCTCAATCCGTTTGGTAAAGGCTGTCCGCAATAAAGTGAGCACTTTTGAAACCAACCTTAGGAAAATTTCACTGGCCTTACTCGCACATATTCTAACAGGCGACCCGAGTGACATGCGCTCAGTAAAGTTGGTAATGATGAATGGGAAAGTAGTTCCGTATCTTAACGTCGAATAAAAAGTGTTAGGTAACCATTCTAATTTAAATCATTTCTTTCGCTTTCCGTTTTTTTTTAGTCCAATGAAGAGTAAAAATAAGCATATTTGAGAAATATTTCGTTTTCTAATAATTTCACAGTTTCACTTGACCGACGCATGAATAAAGTGACGAGGACCATAACAATGTTAATCTTACGTAAGTCCGAAGAATACACAACGTGCAGACATGTAGATATTAAGTAGGGCTTTCAAAAGTGTTCGTTTTACAGCGAATAGACTATAGCTGCTTAATTTACAACTTCAGGCGCTGCAACCAACTAGTTAGTATGTACGCTTCTCGTCACAAAAAATGAGCGATCTCGTGTAGCTGAAAATATTTCTAAGTCCCACTTCGGATATGTTCGGCAGACTGCTCCCTCCCAAGTCACAGGCTCGTGCCGTGGAGTGGGCGTGGCTAACTGCTGCCGGGAATATGGCTTTGGAGGAAAAAGCATACAAAACACGAATAACATCTTGTTCAGCTCAGTTTAGTCCGAATATATTCCAACACATTATACGTATTGCAGTTAAAGTAAAATAATGGTGAAAACCTTCGGAATTATGAAATAGCCTGTATCAGATCAGAGAAACAAATAGTAAATGATAAATCTGAACAGACCACACTGAATCACTGGAAAAAACTACTTCCAAATTATGCATTATTTTAAATTTGAAATGAGGCATTATGTTATAAATCCCCTTGCCAACACACACGAGAGCTTTGAAAACATAAAGTGATAATCACTAAAAACATTCAATTATACATTACTTACAATAATGTTTTCATATGTAAGATAATTAGAGACCATGAAATGTGTCGGAATCAACGGTCTGAAGTCTAGACTCCACAGGCTAATGAATACTCGATCAACGACTCTATATTCACTGCGTGCTTTTCCAGTAAGTGGCCAATATTACTCCAAAACGCACAGCACGTCAACCCAAAAGTCTTTTATTGCAAGTTTTGTATTTGCTTCACACATTCCTGAGTGAGCCTTGTTAACTGTAATTCAATGCAAAGGTGGATTACGTCTATAAGTGTGTAAAGTTTAGCTTGTCCTCAAAATAATCCGCGCAGTTTTCCTGTTCCATGCGATGATAATGCAGAAAAGTAAAACAATTTTGTTCCGTGCATAAGGTAAAAGCCTATTTACATGCACCGTGATGATTACTCGTAATGTCTTAACCAAATTTGGATTACAAGAAATAGTTTTAATTATTAAAGTGTTATAAGACGAAATTACTACAATATTATCTGCGGGAATGATTACAGTCTCTTGAAAGATCTACGGTAATTTAAAAATACTCAAAATATTCATATTTAAAAAAGTAATAACATAAACAGAACACACGCAGTGAGATGCTAGATATATTTCGAAGCAAAATATTCGCATTAAAAAAATATTTTGCATTAAAGTGAGCACTTCTTGATGCCTCTTGCGTTTAATATATGGGCGTACGACCCAAATGCCAACAAATATTACTTATTAAGTATAAACACAGCTTTCATATTCAATTATGCACGAACTGAAGTTATATAAAAGTGGCTGCAAGTGCCATGTGTGTGTTATAGCACCATTACGAAAAGTGTTAAGAGCTCTCTTTGGCGCGAACAGTCTATAGTACCGTTACATCTAAGCTGGACAGTTCAACTCGACGTATTGCGTCATGATGTGGTTTCTCCACACAACTGCAATCTTTGGCGATTCGTGTTAGTAATGTTAAGTAACGAAATTTGAAACACTTGGTGGCTGGAAGACACCACACTGACCAGTCCCTCTGATTGGTGAATACATGTGTAAGTGTGCTTTCTGACAGTTAGTCCCCCAATGTTTGACGCCGTGTTATGCGAATGCTAGCCACTGTGGCGTACACAACTACCATTTGTTTAATAATATAGTACATTGTGATTACAAACATGTTTGGCCAACATTCTATATATATATTTTGTTATAAATCGTTGTCAATCCCACAACTACAAAATAAGCGAAATATATCCCAATTTGATAATTGCGTTATCTTGGACTGTCTTACACACGAAACATTCGCACATATAAACATTTACTAAATAAATGTTTCTTCTAAGAATTACCTTCCTTGCGGGATAAAGTATAGCATTTTCTAAGTTGATTGACCAAAAAACGAAAGTTCAACCGTCAGAAGACTGTATTCAGTGTCTGTAAGAAATACACAAATAGAGATACAGAATTGAATTTTCTTTATAACACATCTACCAAAATATGTCTTCCGAAACTGTAGATTTTATAGCGACGTAAAGGGTTGCGGGAGTGACGGTACGTTTTAAAGATTATTAATATAACATGCAGTCAAATGAAATGATACTGAGCCAGAGTTCCAAAATGTCGCACAGGGATGCCCATTCCAATCTACTCAAGCGTCATTTCTCAGTGATTGTTTAGCATTATTTATTGATTTATCAACAATTTGTGCCAATTTATAACACTTTATTCTCCGTTTATTATGTTTAGTTGTGCAAGTCAGAAAAGGAATAAATTTAAATTAACAATTTAATTTGTAATGTTGTGAGTAGTATATAAAAAGACTTTGGCTAAAAGGGAGGGGTGATAGGAGCGGATTAACCGCCCGCCGCCATGTTGGAATCTCCCTTTTGTCCATTTTGCCTTCAGAATTCCCCTTTCTTCCCCAACAGTCGACTAAATGTCCCTACATTTTCCCCCGTTCCCTTAAAAATTTCTGTTTTCACCCCAAAAAAATTCTTAATTTCTCAGGCGGACAAGTGACCATGGGTAAGATCAGGGAGCTGGATCAGCGACCCAGGTGACCGGGATTCGAGACTCCGGGGTTGACCCGAAAAAAAAAAGGTAAAACACAACTGACAAAATTAAAAAATAAATAAATAAATAAAATATTCTAAAATCATATTACTGAAAGTATTAAAAACTGTTTCAAAAATCATTAAAAAAATTATTTAAACATCGTTTAAAAATGTAATAATAAAAATGTATTACAAATTTTTTTAAACCATTAAAAACTAATTAGAAAATGACTGATTCAAATTTATTTAAAAATCGTTAAAACATAAAAGTTATTAAATAAATATCTAAAAAATCGTTAAAAAAAGTATTTAAAAATGAACTTTCCAGAGGTCATCCCTCACCCATACCCATTCCACCATCTTGGAAGGTGCAAAAAAAAATCATCGTGATAGATGGCCACCATATTGGTAGGCGACCGCCATCTTGGTCGATATCTCCTGTCCGTCATATTGGATGCAGGTAACAGTGACCTCAACCTCATGACCTTGAATGACCTAGAAAACAAAAACTCTAGAATAAATACATAAACGTCAGCAAGCATAATACATTACTAACTAATTCCACAATATTAGATGCAGGCGACCTGAAGCCTGACCCCATGACCTTGAATGACTGTGAAAACCAAAACTAGAGAAAAAGTACATAAAAGTCAGCAAGCATATTACATTACAGACTACCACCATCATATTTATTAATTCTAACATGTTCAACGCCATTTATAATGTAGCAGGTGTAGGTAAAAGCCTGTTCAAGAAGAAAATACGCATTACATCCTAAGCCCTCTGATAAGCATTGTAAGCATTTTGGCTGCCATTTTGGATTAGTTGCTGTTATGTACTACTTTTGACCTCTATCAAGGCAATATGGTCCAAAATGCTTTATAATTCTTGTATGAATAGTCGTATGCTGTTTTCAATTCACTGAAATTATAGCTGCCAAATTTACGATTTAGGTGCAACTTGTGTCTTCGAACAAGGCGATTTGGCCATTATGCTTGATGTCTTCTGGTAGATACAGTTGCTTACAATTTTCAATATGGTGAACCTATATGCCATATTTATATGTAGCACTCGTGATATCAAACAAGGTGATATATATGGAATACTATACAACAAACCTTCATTAACCCTTTGGATAAACCTGTTAATGATGCCAGAATAGCTGGCAACCCTATCAGCTGCCTTGATGATCGGTATTCCTTAACACTTCTACTTATTAAGCCTCGCGGTTACAACACCTACTCATAATTTTTACTACTTACCTTTCAATTCTATAAATAGCCTTCTTATATATTCCTAAACATTCACCGACATCTATTGAAATCGAAATCAGCGGTTAAACTGCGTGTGGTGGAGTAATGTTTCTAGGTCGTATGATACAAAGTCAGAGTCGCATACGTAGTTGTTTCAACACTCCCCAACAAGCCCCGCACACACGTTTATACAAGTGCCACAACGTCTGGCGCAGACAGTAGTTTGATTCTTGAACGCTGACGCGGACCTGGTCGAGCGAACGTAACTAGGCCAAAAAATCTTATAGGGCATTTGGAAAGCTTTCAGTCATTCTCGTACAAATATCCCTGCAACTGAGAGTGCAGTGTCATCTCTTTTCGAAATATTTTTAACGCTTAACGTTTAGGGATAATTTACCTCCATTATCTTCAGTCCATGGCATGGCAAAGTAATATTTTCGACTATTCTTTTATACTGGTTTCATCAGCTACATTGTTTTTATTCCTGTTAATAAAATATTTTTTAAAGTGATCACTTTTAGGCAAACGAAGCCGTTTGAAACGTTACGCTGATATTAATACACTTAAAAACACTTGGTTTTAGTGTGTTAGTACATATTTTCTGTTACGACGTCATTGTGTACATAAGACATAACTATAATCCTATTGTGAACATTAATAATTTGCGGGGCCGCGGTGGTGTAGTGGTTAGAATACTCTCCTCCCACCATGGTGAACCGGGTTCGATTTCTGGCCAAATCGCCCCCGGATTTTCGCATGTGGGAAGAGTGCAGGACGATGCCTCACTGATCTCCCATTTCCCCCACCCTTGTATTCCAGTGCTGCTCCATACTCATCTCGCTTTACCCTCAAGGGCTCTCAAGACCTCGGTGTTAAGAGCCGCCCAAATCTCTTCACTCGCTCATTAAGCATTCCGCCTACCAGGACGTATTTTGTCCAGAAGGGCGAAGCGCTGAGGACGACCCAGGCACGCGCATCACATGCGTCATCGTCTCTATGTGCAAGATACTGAACAAGTGTGCAGTCTTTCCTTCAGAAACGTACCTCTGAGATAACTTTAAAATTGGGCCTATTTCATAAAATATTTGTAATATTTTCTGATTACCAAACAATAAATTAAAAATAAATTTAGCTTCTAGTTCCTTGTCATCCATTTACATTGTAATCCTGTATTCGTAAACTGAGCTTTCGCCCATACACGAAAACGGCAATGCTGAATATCTGTTTACATTTGGACCGGTTCTTTTTGCGTGATCGGTAAGAATGTGAACTGAACCAGGCTTTAGTGTGAAATAATCCAACGGACACCGTGTAAAATGCTTTTAGTAAAGAGTATAGATAACCGTGCCGTTGGTAAATTCCGCCCGCTGCAGAGCCCGTCCGTGTCCAGCCCATTACTGACGGACGAGGGAGCTCAAGGCCACGATGTCTGGCGCGGACAGTAGTGTGAGCTGCAAGCAGTGGGAACTTCATACGGCCAGGCGGACTATCAATCGGTTGAATAGGGAATCCACCTGACAGCATATTCATTTTGTCTCGGCACTAAGCATGCCTTATATAACAAGACGTCTACTAGGATTATTTACTCAAACAAATTCTCACTTAAGAAATAAAATCGACTTCATTATTTGTTCATGCAAAAATATCTTTGGAAAGCAAAGTTAGGGTGCAAACATGTTGAGACTATTTTTAATTATGTATTTGTTCATAGTTACACGTATACATTAGATTAACAAAATTATAGTTTGGCTAAATAATGTAATACATTTCAAGTGCCTTGTAATTGTTCCTGTATAATTATTCATGTCATATGTCTTCTCTTTTTCAATTTTGTTACTTGTTTTAATTTTCTCACCAAACATTTAATTGTAGGGCTGGAAGTATTAACACTAACATGGGAAGTGGAGTCTGTGTATTACAGACCACAAGCTTAACCGAAGCTGAGAATTTGCGAGTTTCATAAGGAAAAAAGTCTTCCACAAAAACCCATGGTTCCGAACATAATCATAATTCAGTCGGTAAGTTAAAACATAGGAAAAATAGGAAAGCTTTCGTATGGCACGTACAAAACCCGTATTTCACGTCATATCTAAGTGGCATATACAAGTACCATGATATTCGATGGATACAAAATTAACATTAATTGAGAACGGAGATAAACAATGTAATGTAATTCTTCGAACGATCAATGTAGATGTGATATACTGCATGTAGGTGAAACACGGTTTTTTGTTAACACCAGTGACATGAGAGAGACGTAAGCGGTGCTTAACAACTAAGGTCTTCAGCGCTAATGGTGTTGAAGAGAGGTAGAGATGGAGTAGCGACAGGAAACTGAGTATCGGGAGTACTACCCACCGGCCAATAGAAACACCTGCCATGTTTCCTACACACGAAAATACGGATTTGACTCCCATTTGTAGTGGGGCGAGGCGAGTAGTATGTCAGTTATAACACCACAGCTCCTATAGGCGATTAAATATTATAAAAATACACATCCCTTTTCTTGGCGAGCTGGTATTCCCAGAGGAATAACTTTTTCTTTTATTTTGTAAAAGCGACAAGAGAAATGTAAAGCTTCGCATTAATGCTATTTTACTTGTATTTTAGTGCGTCGTTAAGTCAGCAAGAAAGGCAAGTAATCTTGTTTCCTTGAATACCGCCATGTAGAAGCAGAGCCCCTACTTCCATTCAAGTCAAATGTTGTAACGCCATTTTATGTCAAATGTTTTAATGCAAACTGCCCAATAAAGCCATGGTAAGCAAATATACCGATTTCTGCTGCTGTGTTAAGCGAGCGAGGAGGTGACGTTTCAGGTCGGAGATGCATGCAGCAGCGAAACAAACGCTGCAACTCACGTCATTATGTTTGGACTACAGTATCGTAGAGGGCCTTAGATAGTTTCTTTACTCCTGTTCTTCAATTTCCTAGAGGGCCGTGCTTTGTAAAAGTTATCATATAAAGCGAAGAAAATATACACATTTAGGACGATTATGTGAACTAGCTTATAAAGTTTTAAAATCTGGCACTTGAACTTGTCAAAGCTATCAGAAAACAAGCGAGATGCCCTTGGGCTTTTTAGTTGTGCACTGTGCCTCATTGCAGAATGGTTGCAGATTAAAGAAATTGATCCAGTTTTTAACAAACAGCTACAATATATTTTTCTGCATGGGAATTGTGTAGAGAATAAAATGTTCTACAAAAAAATCTTTTGATTCACTGTGTCACTATTTTAATGGCTGAAAATATGCACACAATTAAGCTCTAAGAGAGATATGTTTGTGCATATAAGTACCCACTTTATAAACTATAAAAGTATAGTTAATCTGAATAACTTTGGTAATTCCTGTATGATTTTTGTTAAACAACATTTAACTTACCAATATGGACCCAGAAAGTAATTCTTCCAAATTAAATGTAATGTATAACATGTTTTGCTTGAAGCACTGATAAGGCTTCATTCCAGTCGAATGTTTATTTTCAATGTGCTGTGTTATTTCGATAAAATTTCCGAATTTCCGATAACATTTACTAGTACATGTGCAATATTTCAAAATTGTATGACCTCCCCCCCCCTCCTCCCCACCTCCTCTCTATCTCTTTGTTTTTTCGTTCGTTGGTTACACGGTTCCGTGGTTATAGATAAGTAATCAAAATGTTCGTATGGCCGCCATTTTAAAAATAAGTGACCAACCCACGTAAAATATATATGTGTTTATTTGATCACCGTGGTGAATATTGTTTGCCAAATTAGGTAGTATTAGGTTTATTGTTTCCCGACATATGACACAATATATTGTCGTGTAGCACTACCTTACAATTTGGCGGACAAAAGAGACAATGTACCAGCATGTTTAATACATGTAGGTGATACGTTCAACACACCAAGTTTGGTTGAAATCAGTCTAACAGTATGGTACACTGTATACCAAATGAACCTAAAATATTCATATAGTCACCATGTCAAAAACAAGTTTCTTACACATTTAAATCGCATATGTTAACATGGGGTACATAGTATTAGATACAGTATACAAAGTTTGGTTGAAATTGGTCACGTCGTTTCATAGACACAACATAGTTATCAAAATGTCTATATTGCCACAAATTTAAAAATAAATGCCTGACCCAATTAATTCATATCAGCGTACGTCTTGTTTGTAAAATTTGGTAGGAATGTGTAGATTGTTTTACGAGTTACGATATAGAATGGTTTTATTTTTTCGTGTTGCTCTATATTACAAAAAGGTGAACGAAAATGATTATTTCTTGGCATTTTTACTGTTTAGGAGATATGTTATTCACATCAAATTTAATACAATTAGATTATATGTATGTGTGGATATATATATATATAAAATTTAAAAACAAATATTTGGCACGGTTTGGAAAATATAGTAAGTTTCACATTAATCTGAAATGTATAAGGTGCCATAGTCTACTATAGTCCTTAAAGGTACTAGTTATCTTCAAAATGTGGCATTAATATATTGTTTAATTTCCGAGATATGGTGTAAAAGCTTATTGTTTTTATGATGTGCTACCTTCCACAGTGACGAACTAATAGGCACCTACCTTCCTAGATTAAAGACGTACATGATTAACTGTGAAAATACCACTTCCGCACAATGGCAATTAGGTAAACATGCAGCAAGTGAATTCTTCTCGAATCTTTAAAATTAAGTCTTCGAATCGCAAAGGGTATAATCACCACTGTCCTGCAAGACGATATTTGGAGATCACAGTTACATACATTTAAATGTATAAGTATATAATATACAGATAACTAGACATCAGTTAGGCTTTCGCCATACAGGGTTCCGGATTTGTTGAATTATTTGTTGACTGAACTATAAACAACTAATTCCGTGATTATGTCCATTGAACCGTAATTGTAAAGTGAGGGAAAGCTTTTTTTATGTGATTTTTATTGATGATATGCTTTGAACCCGATGTAGAATTGTCTGTTACTTTAGCGTTTCCTTTAGAATTTTCAAGGTGAAAATGTAACAAATCCAACGTCACAAAAGCCAGTAGATATGCCTGTTATAGAACCAAAATTACAGATTATCAGTAATCTATAATTAGTAACTTAGAGCCACGTTCGTGAATCCTGTATTAAAATCGTAAAAATAAATAGGTGTATAATTAAACGGATATTAAATATTTATCATATGTTGTGTAACTGAAAACAACATAATAGAACTCGCACTGGACGCACATGTTAGGATGATATACAGCATGTACTTATATTTGGACAGGAAATAAAGGTAAAAGCAAATTTCTGTTCTTGACACATTTTTATGATATTCCTCCTTCCATGGTCTTCATGAAATTATCAGAACCGATTTCTTTATTGTATTTATAATACGACAGTTAAACTTCCATTTTTCACAATATCATCGTGAAGGATTTGAGGCTACTGCCTGATATTGACACTTTGTTGATGTAAATGTATTTGGATAAGTGATGTTCTGTTTTGGCAAAATGTGAACATTGGATGAAACAATGTACTGTACAGTAGAACTAAAACAATAACAAGAAATTTATTGTCAAATCTTGAATTAAAATATCTGTGTACACAATGAAGTTACCGACTGACTGACTCAGTCCCCAATATACAGACAAAACGGCTAGATGCAAAATTTAAAAATGTAGTGTTGGCTTTCCTTCTGGATGCAGGCACCCACTGAGAAAGGGTTTTTTCAAAATTTAACCCCTAAGAGGACGAAAACAGGTGAAGCATGTTTTCGAGGACTCCTCAATAGCTGATTAATCTGACGAGGTATGATTGTACTTTTAGCTTCAAAATTTACCCTATACATATACCACAAAACTGATTTCAGCATTATTTGAAATCCAACAACTGAGAGGGTAAAAAGCGGTAAAATATATGTTCGAGGATCCCTAAATATCTTATTAACCTAATGAGATATCGCTATGCTCTTAACTTTAAACGATAACATATAAACATATTTTAAAATTTAACCATTAAGAGGGTGAAAAGTGTTCAAATATGCTATAGACGTCTCCATAATCGCGCATTAAAGCGATAATATATTGTTATTCTGTGTTTCAAAATGTTACCTATATAATTGCCTAAAAATTCATTGTAGGTTATTTTTTGAAAGTCATTACCTTAGGTGACGAAAAGAAGTAAAATGTGTTATGGAAAACTCATCAATAGCTCAGTAACTCCATAAGATATAGCAATGATCTTTGCTTTAAAACGGTTGGTTATATAAATATCTGAAACCCATTTAAGAAATTGTCCAAATTCAAATCCCTAAGAAAATGAAGAAGGTGCGAATGTTTTCTCGATGATGTTTTGTGAACTTACGAAACGAAAAAGTATGGATGAAACCATTAACCTGTCTCGCTGACAAAAAAAAAAAAAAAAAAATTTCTTGCATTCTCCACAAACATTTATTAAATCCAAACAGGTTCAATAATTAAATAGTCAGTGAAATATATCACGCCACGTTTTGTTTTCTTATGAGGTTCTCTATGCGTACATAATGTGTTATTACACTTTATGCCACGGTTAATAATCTCACATGTCATTTTCAATTAAGAGTGAATTGGGATATGAAACCAATTCCCTCTGCACAGTAACCAGACTGCCAGACTGAGTGAAATCGCCCAGTAAAAAATAACAGTTCGAGAAATAGTTCAATGTTATTTCAGTTCACCTGGAATGAAATACAGAATTGAAAAAATAAATATCAGTAAAGGCCGGACTTGAACTTGAACCGGAATGCTATTATGTTGTCAGTCTATGCTGCCAGCTGTCTGCCAATGGCAATGTGTGCATCGTTCTCGAACTTGCCGAAGAAATGGCATTTCCCCTTCACACAATAACATTAGGTTTTTTGTAGTTTGGCCGTGAATTTCATCCCTACTGGTTATAATATTTTGTTTCGTTGTAATACAAAATGTTACAATATCACGTCATGTATTTTATTTGTAAGCATATGTTTGCATCCATGTGAAAAATACATGTAACAAACAAAGATAACCTCGCGTGTTAGGTTATGATGCCTTATGTTTCGGATTCGAAACTACCTCGCTCTTTCAGTTTGTATGTCAATGTGGTCATTATGATACTTGGTGTACTATTGGTTTTTTGTGTCACGTTTTTTACATGAGTGTTTATTTGGCCCTGAAAAGGGCCGATGTGGTAACCTCAATACGAGGACCAGTATCCGTCATTCGCAAACACCTGCCGCAATCGTCGTGGTAGAGAGGCGACCAGAGAAGTAGCATGGCGTTCGCTACTAGCTACTTCATCCCAGGCATCCGCTACTAGCTCCCAGAGGGCATCTTTATTAGCTGGCTGTGGATCAGGCCAGTTTGCGCCATCATGCGCTTCGTCTCCGACCAAACATTCTCAATTTTATTTAAGTCGGCACTCTAAGGAGGCCAATCTACGAGCTCTAGTTGCTCTTGCCTTGCGAACCATTCTTCAACCGTCTGAGAAGTGTTTATCGGAGAATGGTTCTGCTGGAAGCGCAGCACACCATTGGTATACAAAACTCGCACTGAGGGAATCATAATATTCTCTAGAATATGCTAATACTGCTCGGCATTGAGGCCGAATGTACTCGGACCTCGATCATCGGTTATGTGCAACACGCCTATCCTGCGTGCACTCATCCATCTCCAACATGTAATGGATCCATATCCATTACGCGAGCTCTCGGTCACATATTCCGGATTGTGTCGGGTCCCACGAGGTTTGAAGACACGCATTAGCCATAATTAGCCGAGGAAAACACACACTCTTCGGAGAAGACAACACCTGACCAGTCGCCGTTAATGATTTCCTCGGCAAATGTGAGTCGATAAATACTGTGCTCATCGGGGAGACTTTGTTTCCTTGAAGCACGCCGGGATTTCAGTCCTGCCGCAGTCAAGCGCCTCAGAATGGTAGTCGAGCTACCAGGAAAGTGCGTGGCACGTTTTAGCTGAATGACACACTTGAAAGGAGTCAACTGCGCCTGGGTAATAAGACGATTGTATTAAGCTGCAGTTGACACCCTCCATGAACCCGTTCCTCCGCGATGCATCATATCACCCATGTCCCGGAACTGTCATACCCATCGACTCGCAGTGCTCTCTGGAACACTGCAAGAATGCTTACACGCAGATTAATTGGGTGGAATCTGGGAAGTACATGAACATTATGCTGTAGATTATAATTTTGTAACTTTATTTCTTGTTTTATAAACACTGTGTGTAGGCTATGCGGGTCAGTCTACTATGAGTAAAAACACTCATTTTCGCGACTTTGTGCAAATAAAGATATAAAACCTTTTCTATAGTTTCAAAAGGAAAGCACTGGCCTGAAATTACTGTTTTGTTATAATCTGATAAACTGTACGTATAAATTATTCACGCGAAATTGCACCGAGTGTTAAAAACTAAGTAGTATTCCAGTTGTATTATATTTTTATGATATGTGGTTTTATATAAAAATAATGGTCAAGTTCAATTTTGTAACACTGTGGATAAATTTCCTGTACCTCTGCGAACGTCCTTCGTCCTCCATTGTCTTACATATACCTGAGCCCTTTGTAAATGATGTTTTTGGAATAATCGATAGTACGGCCAAACCTGCGTGCGTATCTCCCCCCCCCCCCAAATCGATTAACACGCTCCGCGCGCTCAGACGTGCACAGACGTCTGCCAGCTACAGTAGTTAATTCGAAACCTACGTAAGGATTTGATTTGGCAGCGTAGAAATTGGCCCGGTTAAATAGGACGTGGCTTTCCATGCAGACAGCAGCTAGTGGCAACAGAAACAATCTTGATGTTCGCATACAATAATTTCATCTGCAACATGCACTGATTGTTTCATTAATGTTCAGTGGCTTTAGTTACTAACGAATATAGGCATATATTCAGCTAAAGTGTGATATTCGGCCTTCTCAAATGCATACTATAGTAGGTAGGAAATTCATTCCTGTTTAGTGATAATAAAAGACAAATATTATAACTACTTAATATCTTACATATAATAGGGTATATATTAATTATTACAATAGGAATTATGCATTTATCTTTTACAGTTATCTGTAATTATAGTCATTTCACATACTACTGTTTCATTCTTTGAAGCATCGAATGTCGGGTACATAACTCGAGACAAGCTATATTGCACAACACTGTAGCTCAGCTAACCTTTATGATTTTTTATGCACGACTCGCGAACGTTTAGTGTGGAGCTCATGTGAGGTAATCCCGATAAAATATTTCAGGACAAGCTATGTTGCACAACACTGTCGTTTAGCACGCATTTACGACTGGTTTTCTTTCCCCTGGCTGCTTACATGACTCGCGAACATTCATATGAGGTAATTCCGCCAAATATTTCAGGACAAGCTATGTTGCACAACACTGTCGCTTAGCACGCATTTACGAATGGTTTTCTTTCCGCTGGTTGCTTACATGATTCGCGAACATTCATGAGAGGTAATTTGGCTAAAATATCTCAGGACAAGCTATGTTGCACAACACTGTCGCTTAGCACACATTTATGACTGGTTTTCTTTCCGCTGTCTGCTTACACGACTCACGAACATTCATGTGAGGTAATTACGTTAAAATATTTCAGGAAAATCTATGTTATACAACACTGTAGCTCAGCTCGCCTTTATAATGCGTTGTTTATTCCCCTAAGTTTTACTTGTTTGCGCGTGAGACACGGACTTCCAGTGAGGAGTTTATGTGAGATATTCTGTTTTTGTATTAACTTAATAAATCGCAGGACGAGTTGCTTCATCTAATTAAATGCGTTATATCCACTTGAAGAAACTGATGTCAGAATGATGCACCAATAGAAGCTAAAGAGATTCTCGGCGCAGTTAAAACGCTGAACGATTGGCCGGATAGTTCTGTGCAGCTGGTTGCCTATGAGCAAAGGCTATACATCTTGTCTAAAGCCGAAGATTGAAGAAGGGGGCTTTAACTTTTTCCATTGCTCTTTCATTCTGACAGGAAATGTACATACATGCCGAACAGCATCCATTTCGATATAACGCTGGAACACACTCCTCGATCAGCGGAACAAAATACGACGCATGCGATATCATTTCAGTGGCTGTTTATAAACCTGATTATTCCCCTTAATATCAGTATTTATAGTATTTTCTTTATGTGATGTTTGCAGTTCAATTCATAAGCCGCTTACTTTCGCAACACGTCATTGTTGTGAACACTACAACTATTTTAAGTGTCCTTAAAGGATTTATGATTTATGATTTGAGCTGTAGAAAAGGAAAACATCGTTAATGAAAGTTTGTTATTTTGATGTGAGTGAAGTTATTCATTAAGCTTATTAAATATTATGTTGAGAATATCTAACACTGGACGTTTTTCATTGACTCTGTTGTTATGATGGGCACTAGCGTGTACATGCCTTTAAACCAACATTCTCGTTGAACGCACCGTAGGTAGACACCGCAGTGTTCAGGACAATTTGCAAAGGCCAGTGAGTGAGTGAAGAGTTCTGAACGGCTCTTAATATCAAGGTCTTGAGAACCGATGAGGATGATTGAGATGAGTATGGAGCAGCACCGGAATGGAAGGGCGGGGGAACGGGAGATCCCCGAGAAAACCCTCCGTCCAACGGCATCGTCCCGCACGATTCCCGCATGCGAAAATCCGGAGTGACCCGGCCGCGGATTGTACCCGGATCGACTTGGTGGGAGGTGAGCAGTCTAACCGCTCAGCCACCGTGGCCTCCACAAACCCCCATGGCGATAGAACTGCCAATACGAGGCTAGCCGCGAGGAGACATCAACACGGGCCTACGGGAACAAAACAAGCCTCAGTAGTTCCACAACAAGGTGGAAGGTAAACCAGGACAAATTTATAAAACAGAATCTTTAACAAAATAATATCACACATGGAAAAGCTGTCTGTCTGCAGCCATCCACCGACACGAGAAGGTGCTGCCATCGTGCAAGACCGCCATCTCCGTAATGACGACCAGCCTACGACGTCGACTCAACAGAAGGTGGGCGTGCAGATGTAGACATTAATAATAAATAAACGTGCGGCACTAATCTAACGTAATATCCCTCCGCGCGTTACAGCAAATGTAATTGTATAACATTATTGTACTCCAGATATAACTCTACATATAACCGTTACACTTTGTATCTTGTGCGTTATGATTAAATAAGTCCCAGTTTGAAATACTAGCTGTATGGTTTGCAAATATAAATGTAACATACCATAACACTGCGGTGTGTGCATGCGTGGAATTCGTATATTTCATACTTAACGTCTCGTCGTCAGCAATCTCATTAGAGACGGAGCAAGTTATTCAGAGAAGCAGATAATGACGATAGCAGGACCGGGACTAGAACCCAGTCACTCCCGAGTGAAAGTTTGAAGGTTAACCACTGAGTTACCTTGCTCGGCCATTTGAAACAAAAAGGAATGCAGTTTGTTAATACACAAATGCAGTAAACATCGTAAAAATATTAGGGTTAAACGTTTACTGTATTCCTGTCCGCTCTTATTAACACCCACTCTTACCTACATTTCTGAAACACATGACTTAGTCAAAGATGAATAAAAATGTGGGGAAGCTGCGAGAATACTTTTCGTGAAAGTGAATTCAGTGAGGAACAGGCTTAGGCCTGTAGTCCATTCACTGTTACTTCCAACTTTTCTGAAGTACTGATAAACTTCAACTTTCAGGACAATCCTCCACTTCATGCACATAAAGCTTCGAAAAATACACTAGAGGTTCAACGCACAAAATTCGTGCACACTCACTGTAATAATATTTTGCATAAGAACTATTTCTTACTAGGCATTACCAACATGTGCATTTTGCTCTGTCTTTATTCGGGTTAGTTATAAATGAAATATTGTAATTTATGGATAAAATATAAGAAAAATTTTAGTTTAACCATATAAGGGGACTTACATGTTAACACAGGTTAACTTATGATAGGTACATAATTAATTTAGCAAACAACCAGATAAGTTTTTAGCTCTGAAGTTTAATGACAATGGTGATACTATGTTATTATGATGGTACGATCGGACTGTGTATATTGCCGACCATGGGAGTAAATAAGAATCGCACACACACACACACACACACACACACACACACACACACACACACACATAACTCAGCAAGACAAAATGTGTGTGTGTTTTTTGTTCTTCTTGTTCAGTTGCGTCCAGTGATACTGCTTCTGCATTGTTTTGTTCACTTGTGTGGTGTTTTCGTTTTCACCAACATGTTGCCTTTTCTTTTGGTTTGCTTTTGCTGTCTGAACTGTTTTGTATTAACAAGTTGTTCGTCTGTCTTTTCGTCGTTGTAATATATATATATATATTATATATATATATATATATATATATATATATATATGTGTGTGTGTGTGTGTGTGTGTGTGTGTGTGGTGTGAGCGCGTGTGTGTGCGCGCGTGTTGTTTTGTTAGAATGGAAGCGGGCAAACATTTAGGGCTGGGAGTTCGGTCAAAATCGGTGACTTATTGTAAGACTTAAGCAGGGGTGTTAAGGAGAGAATGGGGATAAGCCAAATACTGTCTGTATTATGTGGCAGAATTTTTTGATTAGATGGGATTAAATAGAATCAATTTGTTTTGGGGATCGTTGGTTTAAACAATTTTTCCTACTACGTTTTGAAAATGATAATTTTTTTAAAAAATATTTCGTTTGTAATGGATACAAGGAACTCATTGAGACTGCTGTGTGATATACGCTTTACTGCTGATTCAGTTGTTTCAACCAAGGAAACACCCTGGCCGAAAAGTTAAGTTATTTCGAGTAATAGTGGAATTCGCTGTCCTCCACTAAATAAAATATACTACCTATTAACCAGTAAAACCGATTCCTTGAAGTAATAACAACCGTACAATGAATCCATTGCAGTAATTTCCATGGCGTAGGTGTTTAATTTCACTTATTTGCAAAAGTTACCTTTTACAATTTTATGAAGTGTTTTCAGTATTTCCACGTTATGTTTTGCCAACAGACTAAACTTTTAAATAGAGTTGTACGTTCACCGCACTTGTGTGCTGGAATAAACCTTAATCTCTCATGTCGCGCAGGATTCTAGGTAGATATCAAATACATGCTCAGTCGAGTTTCTCATAGCAAAGAATAGAGAATGGAAATTCATTTTTAAAAAGAGGCTGAAGATGCACTAAAGGTTAATTTCTCGGGTAGTTTAAGGACTGCAAAGTTTAAGTTGATATTAAATAAAGGACCTTCAAAATGCAAGAGGATCAGATGTTATATAAATCCAGTTTTTGTGCATTTAAAGCGCTTTTTCTTTTTCAGGATACATTGACATCCATTTTTCTGTTAGTATTATTTTTGGCACATATCTGTTGGTAACATGGGACGAAATTTCATTCGCGTGTCGCAAACAATTTTCAAATAGAATAAATCTCCTGCGACTTAGTTGCGACGCTGAAATAATGAAAATATACACTTGAAAGCTTTATGCTATGTATTTGGCGCGGAAGCCACATACGTCGTCGTTATTGCCGTACAGAGACTAGCAGTGAAGCTGCGTTTTTCGACAGATTTATCGTAGCGTTTGAATAACTAACACGCGCACCCTGCCTTTCATACTTCGACTGGTTTAATACCGCGACTCGACTGCGGTCTGGCGCCACGCACACGCAACTATTTTAACAACGCGGGACAACTAACTATGCGCGGTAGCCTCCGACTAACTGTCGTGCTGTTCGGAGGGTTGAGAAACGGGTTACGTGTGCGGCAATAAATACGCTCGCGTCAACCGTAGGGGAAAAATAGGGTAGAGCGCGCGCCCAAGGTGCACGGAAGCCACTCCGAATCCCAACGTCGCACTGCTTTTCTGCCAACAAGATTGTCACAAACGACGTGGAGCTGATTTGAGGTTGGAATACAGGTTATGCAAGCAATTGCGTCGGGATGTTTGGATGTGTCCTCTGGTCGATTTGTAATGAAATGATTTTAGATTCAAATTCCTTGAGAGAAAATCAAACAAAATATTTGTTTTGGATAAGGCTAAATGTATATTTAGTTGCCCTAACAAAATATATTGTTGAACAAACAAAATTTCTTTTGTTCGTCTAACAAAATATGTGTTTGAATAAACAAAATCTTTGTGTTGGGCCCAAAAAAATTAGACTGTCAACTAAATATTTTGTTGACTCAACTATATATATTTGTTTGGCCACTCATTTGACTGCCTTCGTTCGGAAATACAGCTCGAGAGTTTGTTTGTATTTTTTTGTGACAATTAGGATAGTAATCGCGTTTGTTAGTGCTTCTATTGATGCTTAACAATCGTATTAACACATTAATAAAAAAATGCATCAAGAAACCGACAAGTAAAGCTGTAAAACTTGAAATATTTGTTTACACACGATCCCCATTATTTTCTCTCTCTCTCTCTCTCTCTCTCTCTCCTTATATATATATATATATATATATATATATATATATATATATATATATATATATATATATATATATATATATATATATATATATATATATAAAGCTTGCCGGCGTCATCATTTGTCACATTAGCTGAGATTATTAAAGAGTAGCGCTCGGGCGCAAGTGATCTAGGTTCGAAACTTGACCGAACTTGTAAATCTTTTTATATCGACCTAAACGATTTAATATACATGTAACCAAACAAATGTTTAGTTGTACCAACCAAATCTTACAACCAAATAATTTGGTTTCAACAAAAAAATATTTCATTGCCCCTATACAAACAAATAATTTGGCTGCACTAAACCAATCTTGTCTGATTCAACAAACCATTTTCTCAGTGTAGTATTTTATTCGTTTAAAATGCTGTTTTTTAAAATTAAGATACAAACAAACACGTTCATCACTGTTGACCATGTGACTTTTAACAGTTGTTTTGGTGTTCGGTAGGTTATCTTTAGTCTATGGGGCCAACACAAACTCCAGTTCAGGCACGAAGGTAAGATTCTGACAGGCAGTGCATGGTAGCATGACAAAAACGAGAGTACAAAATCCTGTATCATCTGATGCCTGGAAGAATGTAAATGTATATTAAGTTGGCTATTCTGACAGGTGTGCATGGCGCCCACACAGACCACACGACGAAGAAATACGCGGATAAGAAAGAGTTATTAGACAGATGGTTTATATATTTTATTTTACGTGGGCACAAAACAGCTTTAATTATTATGATAAACTAAATTTCGGACTAAATAAAACACTATTGTGTAGGTGCATAAAATCGTGTGTGATTTCTTCTCTTTGAATCTCCCTTATCCATACACTCTTGTTAGTGCTAACGTGACACGTGAATGCTTCACATTATTAGGACGAGGCCGCAAATCTGCCGCAGTGTATTTTTCAAATGTTTAGACATTAATATGACGCGGTACACTTCAAATCCGAGTCGTTTCGCGCCAGTAGCCAGTATGAGGTGAATAATTGACTTTTAAAAATTGTGTAAATAAACCCGTATTGTTCACGGATCTGACAGGTATCTTCTAATACTGGTTTCCTCGCGTGTTTAAAGCTTCCTAAGCCACGTTATTCCATGTAATTACTAGTTTTGCACGAGTGAAATACAAATATACAAACGAATGCCCAGAGTTTTATATTTTCCGTGTACTCTGTGTAGTTTTTTAAAGTAATATATTTTCATGCGCAGCGATTCTGCTTGATAATAATTTCTATTCGGCAAGTAATCATTGAGGCATCGTCAGGTATGCTCACCACTTGGTTTCTCGGCTTCCCCTCCCACTTAAGCTGTAACAAGACAAAAATTAGTTTTTTTATTTTATTAAAACCATTTCGATTTGTAGCGCATGTATCTGTAGGTATTTAGACGATGGCAGATATTGCTTGTGTAAGAAGCTCTTTCTAAATTATCTACGTACGTGGAAACAAGGTAACTTCGGATACTCTAAACCTCGACGTCTGTTTACTGCTCGCATAAAGCTAAGCGAAAGAACAACAGAGCGCACAGAACTGTCGTGCATGTATTTTCCCGAACTCCCGCCGCAATATTCAGCAACTGCCATTAAAACTTTGTAAAATACGCTCGAGTGTAACTCGAGCAAAGCTAATTTGAAGATTTCTTCGTCGTTCAGAACAAAACTCGCATGGATGTGTAGTATTTGTTCGGTTAGTGTTTAACATGAACTGACAAGAACACTACAGTGCAGTGACAATGATATTGATAACGCTAGAATTACTTTTTTTATAGCCACTCAAAAGGAGATGATAGATTGTAAATCATACTTACACGATAAAGGCCATTTGATAGGGTCAAAATCAGCTCGACTCTCCATCGGTTAATGAGCGGCCAATAATGAACGCTGTTCATTATTGGCCTCTCATGTTCTTGCAGTAGTGGAAATAGGTAACTCGCTTCTAATGTGTCTTAAGTGGCAGTAAATGTGTGCAAACCTCAATGTGTTAACATAGATAGATTAAGAATACAGATGTGAAACTGCCGCTTGCACCGTTAAATTCTTCCGAAACACGCCAGCAAAACGACGCCACATGCCAGCAACATGGTGCAACACCATTCGCCAATCAGCGCATTATAGCTACCTCGCGAGACTGCACGCCAGCAAACAGGGAGTCGTCCGCAGCTCACGACAGCCAATTAGGCAGAAGGTCAGCTGTCACAACCACGCGCAGCAAATCAACAAATGTGTACGCCCACATCGAAAGCGCCAACACGCAATTTTATTTCTGTGTACTTGTTTATTCTGTGGCCGTAAAGCGGTAATAAAAACGGCACCCCATGTAACACATGTCTGGTTATTACGTTGGTATGATTGGAATTTGTTCATTACCGATCATGAGGCTGAATAAAAATCGCACACACTCAGAACTCAGAAAGACGAAAAACGAATAATCCTTTTACAATACCACAGACAGATAATTAAGAAAAACTGTTTTCTTGTCAATAGAAAACACACACGCAAAAACACACACGCACGCACACACACACACACACACACACACACACACACACACATATACACACTAACATAATATATATATATATATATATATATATATATATATATATAGTTTTGTTAGAAAGCAGGTAAATATTTAGGGCTGCTAGTCGGTAAAAATCGGTGACTTATTGTAAGACCTAAAGAGGTTATATATATATATATATATATATATATATGACATATTTTCAAGTAAACGAACGGTGAGACTGGTATAGGTATCCCAGTCGAAAACATTGGTGTCGTCCTGTTTCAAATTTGGAACGGGAAATGTTCTTCATATATCTGATCGAATTCCTTTTACTTTAATTCTGTGTTTGCAGTGCTTTTATTTCAGATTTTCGTCTTCGAGATATAACTTGTGAATTTTCTGTTGGAATATAAATTTATGCTCTTCCACGCATCTTCTGCGACACTCCTCAACACAATATTAATTACAAGTCTGCTATTTATAAACTGTCAAAACTTTACGTAATCTTTTTGTGAGCGCATTTCCCTACACGCTCTTATTTATTTCTATTAGCAATTTCTATGTTGTAATCTCATCTTAACCCTCCACAGCCCTCGTCCCTTTTTAATTAATCATCTGTCGTTCCTAAACCGTCTCAGCTCTAATACTTCATATTTTATGCGGTGCTATATTATCCTTGATTCTTTCTCCCCCGCATTTACTCACTTCTTTTCCACGCCTCTTTCACTCAAGCGCTCTCCATTTTACGTGCCCCACTAAACCATTTAAGGTATGGTTTTTATTTATCCTTTCCCCAATCCTATTTGAACGTATTCGTTTCCTTTCTCTTGCCCTCTTTTATGTGTCACTTTACACTAAGTTTCGTGTGTATATGTGGGCCTATGTATTATGCCGACTGGCCTGTTTTTGTGGCCCCTGTTATTTTGCCCACAGAGTTTCGCAGCAGCAACAGCTAGGTTAAATATTAAATGAAAACGCTTGTCTATGGGATAGTTCTATATAGGTTTATAACGTTACAACTTTATAACGCGCCAGCATTCATGTAACGATTTATGACAGAGTAAGTACATCCCTATAGAAACTCATTTTCGCTACAATGAATTTGAGTGAATATTCAATGAAAAAACTATCGCGTGTGCTGCGAACTCCTACAGCGCGGGTAACGTAGCGTCCTTGACTTGCAACAAATGTGACGTCACGTTACTGATCAATCACTCCGATAGGAACATTCCAGACTGTAGCACGATCAATACGGAACCTTCGACTGCAGCAAGGCATAGCCTACTGTAAGCAAAAGCATGCTTCCGGAACTAGGCGCAACCGGTAGACAACAGAATACTTAAGGCACAGTAACGAAAAATTCCCTTTTCACCAGGAACTCGATATGCATACGATAGCGAAATGACGTCACTTGCTAGCAACATGGCGCAACGCCTTTATGGTAATAAGTGCCTGGTAACTTAGATGCCAGGCGGCAGTTGCTGTAGCCGATCAGATAATAACCCCACTCCTAAAGCACTGCGGAACCAATCAGTGAATGGGAATAGTTAGGGACATGCAAAATTCGCGTTATTACTTTACATAAGGTTAAAATTCACAGTACTTTACGTAAAGGAGACAGCTTCGTTTCTCCATTGGCTTCTGCATGGATGTGAAGACACGCCCATTTTTTTTTACTGTACTCGACCTGATTGGGGCACACAATTGTGAAATGTTCATTCATTGGCGCAGAGTTACCCAGGGCGTGTCACATGAAGTATGGTCAAATGGCAGACGTATAGCGAAAATACACGTGTTTTAAGTTTAACGTGTCCCCAAATAATAACGAGAATTTTGCAGGCCACTGGGTATAGTCCATTCACGATAACTACCAACATTTCTGAAGCCCTGCTTAAGTTCTACTTCCAAGGTATTCCTCCACCTCACGCAAACACAGGTTACTTAGTCTAAAAAATTACACCAAACGGACTACGCACCACATTCTTGCGCACTAAGTTACATAATATTATGCACAAGAACTATTTCTTACACTCTAAATTCGAATCAGAGGGAAACCACAGATTCGCAGTGTAATTCAACTACTGTGATCAGTGAAAATGGCTCCACTTACTAATCAATAGAAAACCACTGATAGTTTCAGTGAAAAAATTTCACTGATTGAATTAGTAACATGAAACAATTTCACTGATTGAATAAGTGACGGCCGACTGCAATGGCGAATCAAAAATTGCTTTCAGTGAATGTAGTCAAATAATTACGCGAAATATACATATTTACGATAGTTAACTATTTATATTGTGCAATTTACCGTAAATTAAAAAAGTAAAAAAAAAAGTTTCGCAGGTGGCTGGGATTGAACGAGCTACCACGCCAAGTTGAAATTACGGGAGGAAAATACATGCCTTATAGTTCTGCTGCGAAATCGTGTAGTTTGAAGTTGTATGTTCATACTTTTCGTGTTTGGTTTGATTGGTACCGTTAGGCATTCTAAACCGAATGGTATATATGAGTGCACTCTCTTCACCACATTAAATGCAGTTTAAACTTTCAAACAAAGCGCTGTGACGATTATATGAAATCGAAATGAATGACGTAAAAGCGGAATGAAAGGCTGTGTGTTCATGTTACCTCGTAAAATGACGTTTTGAAATACGAAACACATTTTATAAAGTATTTTGTATTAGTGTTATTCGTTTATACGTTGTTACTTCACTTGATACACGTCGTTTAGCGGCCATTTTCAAACGATGTTAGACGGCCCATTTTTACACGCTGTTAAACTGATACATCAGTCAAAAATAATTAGAGACGGAGAAATTTGCTCAGATGTTTCACTGGTCCATCAGTTTAAAAAATAAACCACTGAGAAAACAGTGGAGAAAAATGACTGAATGATCAGTGGGAAGTGTCACTATATCAATCAGTGAAGGAAATAGGGCATTTTTTTTCACTCGTTTACTGAAGTGGCTGTTGTATCAGTTTTAGTGTGTACCAGGCATTATTAACATTCCAATTTTTTCACTGTTTTTATTGACATTAATTATTATTTGAGTATTACAATTTGTAGAACCAATACAAGCGAAAGTTCAGTCTTACCAAAAATAAGATACTCATAGTTTAAAACAAGTATACACTGCTTGTGTTACATGGCATATTTAGGAAACAACCCAACACGTAATACATAGTGCGAATTCCCAAAGGTTTGTTTCATAATGTGTAAAGATACTGCGAATAGACTATACGCCTAAATTAAAGGAACCGCCAAGCAACTGCGCTTCTGTGTACCTACATATTCTATGCTAGCACGTACGTTTACATCGATGGCACCACCGCACTATATATAGTCCGTTTTAAATTTTGTTCTCTTATCTATTTTAAGTTTAAAGTTTTCAGCAGTCAGTACGAATGTCTAATGTCATAATTTATATTTAAGGTTCCCTCGCAAGGAGCGAATAATGTTTCTCTGAGGAACACTTGTTCCCACGGGGAAAAACAACTAGAACTAGATAGCAGTTGGACGATCTTCACTGACTTATGGAGTTAGGTTGAGAGAGAGAGAGAGAGAGAGAGAGAGAGAGAGAGAAAGATCATTCGCAAGGACGGGATGGCATCTGTAAAGTTCGAGGTCGCTGTGTGTGACCCAGTTTTCTCCACAGAAATCCGATACAAGGCCAGAGCGACTGCTTTACTGGACTCTCACAAGTGAAACCAATTTTATTAATGTACACTATTTTGAAAAAATTGTTTTTACCATTGAAGATTTATTTATTTTTTGTAATACTTGACTGGACGGAAAATCAGCCTTAGCCTATACTGAAAGTCATATATCTGTACATTCACAAAACATTTCTAAAAAAAGTTTTTATATTCCAAATATATTGAAAAAATTAGTTAAAATATTCTGAATATCGATAACAAAAGAGCGTCTTAGATTTTTAAGAACAAAGTTTTAAATGTTTATATTTAAATATTTTTAGGAAATATTTTTTCTTCACCAAGGAACTGTAACAGTATTGGTAATATTGCAAAGTATTAGTTTCATTTCATATTAACAAGCATAATTTTGAGAGGATTATCGAATTAATTCTTATTACTTTTCTATGGTTTTAGTCGTAATTTGATCATTTAACATTGTTAATTTTATACTTAAATCTAATAAAGAATGAATCTTATTTTCGGTATTGTACCAAGCTAAATTGAAAGAAAAATAACTAGTTACAAGAATTCTATTTAAAGGTGCACAAAGTTGAATTTTACTATAGTCGTTAATTTTAAAATGTCCATTCCGTATTTTAGTTTAATAATAATACTAACCCAAAAGTTCAATTGCGACGCAATATTAAAAATTAAATAAACTCAACCTTTCTTCATACGAAAATTTAAAAAGACTGTACAAATCTAATTTCTTTATGAAAGGGTAAGATACCTTATCATTCCGATTTCAGAAATTGATATTTAGAATTAAAAAAAAAAGATAATTTTGCAAGTAAAAAAAGCAAGTATAATTGTAACAAAAATGATGTAAACTTGAACTTCCAGATGTATCCAATTGGTAATGATACTAATAAAATCTTGTATCTTGAATTCATTTTAATTTTTCTTATAAAGATTTTTCAATATTATTTTATACATAAATTTACAGTTACGAAAACCAACATTTTAGAGTTCTGAAATCGAAATGGCCACACAAAATTGTACATTAAATTTTGCATTAGTGGCCATATCAGCTTACAGAATCAACCGCTATGAACTGTCGTTTTTATTTCATTGAAGAACCTTAATTTTTGTTTCTGCAGTAGCCAGGATGTTATCGCTCTGACTAGTTTTCTAAGTCAGGGAACCATCCAAGAAATTAAATAATAATAAATTGCTGGCAAAAAGTTCGGCAAGTTTTGCAGCCAGGAAGTAACTCTCATTCTAGCATTGTTTAACACGAACTTCAATGCAGAAATCAAACGACTTACGAAAAATCAGCACACATAGCAGTATCTACTTGGAAAAAAAGGCTTTATTTACGCCCTTAATATACCCATTTCTTGTAAAGACGTTTAAAGTCGTAAAAGTAAGTTTTGCATTTTGAAAGATATTCTTTTGCTTACCACTCAGAACAAATTTAAATATTTACACGAATATTCAAAAGCACAAAAACGATTTTAACCTTATATAATGCTCACTTTAAAAGTATACTTTCATCTTAAAACATTCGAATGACACTAGGGTAAAGTTAATAAATTTCCCATGTAGAATCCGAAGCTAAAACAAAGGGCTAGATTTTAAAAAGTCGCAGACAAATCGCTGCCCTTCTCTGCTTACTTTTGTGAAAGTGTTAAATATTTCGAAGTACAGTTATATCAAATGTTAGACCCAATTACCTGCATTATGATATATATATATTTTTTTGTTTTTCAGATAGCAGTTTAACGTATAGGTCTAATATCAGTTCAACACTTTAAAGTGTAAACATATTTACAGGCGAACACTACAAGCGACAAGTGAGTTAGGCCCTAACTATCCAGGAACGTCAGTTCTGTTAGTTTCAATATTTCCACTCACTACCATCCTATTAGTCCCGTAGAGTGAATACTTGGTAGAGCGATCTCGCTGGCTGCGCACAACCAGTCTCCTTGTCCCAACACTGCACTACTTTTCTGCCAACACGACTATCGTAAACGACGTGTTCAAGATTCGAGGTTCAAGCCCTGTTCAGTAAACAAGTGCTTTGAGATGTTCGTGTATCGTGTACTTCCTCTAACCATTTTTAATGCAATTTGGTTAAATTCATATTGGTAAATTCTGTTCACGAAAAAGTGAGCACTTTTGACATCGACCTTAGGAAAATGTCACTGGTCCTACCTGCACATATTTTAACGGTCGCACTGAGAGCCAAGCGACGCAGTAAAGTTGGTAACGATGGATGGGAAAGTAGTTCCATATCTTAACGTCAAATAAAAAGTCTCAGGTAATCATTCGTGATAACACGAATTATTTCTATAAATTTCTGTTTTTTAAAAAGGCGTGGAGAATAAAAATTAGCAGATTTTTTAAATATTTACTTTTCTAATAATTTTACAGTTTCACTTGACAGACGCATGAAGAAAGCGACAAGGCCCATGGTAATGGGAATTTTACATAAGGCGAAAGAACACACAATGTGCATACAAGAAAATCCTAAGCAGTGCTTTTCAAAGTACTCATTTTACCGTGAACAGCTTAAAATAGTATTTTATTTGTATATAAGTGCTTATTATTTGAAAACATAAGTGCTTATTATTTGAAAACTAAGATATAAACCAACACGTTCATCACTGCCGACCACGTTCGTTACCTTGGCAGTTTTACTTATGTGGGTAGGTCAATATCGGGTACATGCTTAGAACACGAAAAATCGGCGTACCTCGCCCTTATACGCTGCTCACGGTAAAATGAGCACTTTTGAAAGCCCTGATTAAGATCTGCTTGTCTACACGTTGCGTATTCTTCCGCTTTATGTAAAATTAACATTGCCATGGACTTCATCACTTTAGTCATGCGGCGGTCAAATTAAACTGTGAAATCATTAAGAAAGTAAATACTTTACAAATAATCTAACTTTTACTCTTAAGTGCATTAAAAACAGAAAGCGAAATAAATAATTTTAACTTATCATAAATTGTTACCTAACACATTTTATTCTACGTTAAGATATGGAACTACTTTCCATCCATCGTTACCAACTTTACTGGGCGGATGTTACTCAGTGTGCCCATTAAAATATATGCATGCAGGGGTAGTGACATTTTTCTAAAGGTCATTTCTAAAGTGCTCACTTTATCGTGAATAGTCATTAGTCTACAATTGGTTTATGTCACACCAAACGCTATATAGTAATGAACGACATAAAGCGTTCATTATTGGCTGCTTGTCTGCCGAGTTCACAGTCTTCCAACAAAATATTCTTGCATTTTTAATATCATTTACATTCCAGTAAAGGTAATCGTGCCGGACGGTGCCGTTGGTCGGCGGGTTTTCTCGGAGATCTCCCTTTTTCCCCGCCCCTTCGTTCAGGCGCTACCCCGTACTCGCCTCACTCACCCTCGTCGGCTCTAAAGACCTCGCTGTTAAAACGCGTTAAATCTATTCGTTTGCTCACTCTCATTCCATTGGGTTCATTTCCGTGGTCATACAAAAATGTATTTTGTACAACGAAATGTAGTTTGGTGACTCTAAGTGTTCGTGTAAAATCATGATAAACACTATGGAATAATTGAAACTTTGTTCATATGGTTTTTACTTTAAGTATCGGTTTCACATATATTCAGAGCCATAGTCATGCATTGTTCTCTGTGGGTTATGGTCTCGCTGTATTTGAATTTCCGAAATATGAAATCAAGAACTGATAACAGTAGTAGGGACAACGGGGTTTCAGATCAAAGAGGATGCCACCTTTTTTGCTAGACCTAATTAATTTGATATCAAAGTGTTAATTAAATTGATTGAAAGGGTTAATTAAATAAATTCAAAGGGTTAATTAAATTGATTGAAAGGGTTAATCAAAAATAGGTTTTGGAAAAAATTGAAAGGATTAAGTTTATTGAAAGGGTTAAATTTAATGAAAGTGTTAAATTTATCGAAAGTGTTAAATGTATCGGAAGGGTTTAATATTGTTTTTTCCACTGATTTAGTTATTGTACTGCTTTCTTTCTTTCTTTTTGAGAGGGGGTAGCAGGTGCTCTGTACAATGTTGATTGTGTGGTTTCCTAGAGGCGATTGAGCAGAGTGGTGGGTTGCAATGTATTATATAGATGTTGAGTTGAGTGCAAGAGTGTGTCAAGGGATTTTTTTTTACTATATTTCCTAATTTTGATGTGTTTGTAGGGATATCGGTGGTAGATAGGCGATTTTTACAAATATAATTAACACACGAGAGAATTTCAGAGTGTTTAAACGATTTCTACCTATAAATAATAGGAGAGAGAGGAATAGGGAGAGAGAGAGAGAGAGAGAGAGAGAGAAGTATAACAACCTGGCCTCATAAAGAAACTAGTTGCAATTACATGACTCCCCAGTATGGAATTAAAAGTAACGTGATTTTACTACCCCGAGCTGTATGCTAGCAATATAATCTACACGAGAGAGAAGTATAACGAACAAACACAATTCCGTGAGTATGGAATTAATGATCTACAACCAAATGTCCCTATAAATTAAACGAACACAATAACAAGATATATATGACGAATCTCGCACATACCTTACACGTCCGTCTGCCTGTAAGACTGGCGAGGAGGAACTTTAGAAACGTAATACACATGTAAAAAGAAATTAATTGATTAACATGTGTAGTAAAATTGCACCTCTCCCAAAACACATCTCTCCGCTGCGAGCTCAGTTAAGCACTGTTTCATTATAGACTTACAATCGGAAATTTTAAATAAAACGAAAGTTTCCAAATAAATAAAAAAAAAACATGTAATGAAATCGCACCAGGAGTTCCCCGATAACACATCCCTCCACCTCGGAGGTCACTCGATGAATGAGTGGATCGTGTGATGTGTGCCTGCTTATATACGTGTAGCGCGACCGGCGTCTCAAAGGCAACTGAGTTGAAACTTACGACTGACAGAACCTATTTCCTTACAAGTACGTGAATGTATAAAAGTGAATTATTAAAAAATAACTGACATACTACAAATGTCCATCAAGTCTGTGAAATTCACTGTATGTGGTAGTAAAAAAACGCGAGTTAAAAATATTACGAAGTTTCGGCGAAACAGGGTTTACGCGATAAACGCACTATTACGCGTAAATGTATATTTTATTCCCGATGAATTAAAATGATATTTCACACTAAAGTTTACGAAGACTGTGAACGAGATCTGAACCAAGTAGCATAAAATATCGCTTAACGAGAATCGCAGTTATCACACTCCGAAGCCCAGTGTATATGAAGGAGCTATTGAGGTATACATCCGGTTAGTCCAAGGTTCTATGAGCTACTGAAAATGGCAGCGACTGACTAGAAGCCATCACATCGCTCCCTGCACCCCCACCACCCATCTCCACCCTCGCCAGAGCGACGTGTCCAGGAGTCGTTCACCCGTCTTCCCCAATAGTCAAGTTTTCGCCACTGAGGCAAGATGGTAGCGACTGGTTAGAGGCCTTCACATCGGCCCCACTCGGCTGTAGGCACCACCTACCCTTCACCCCTGGCTAGAGCGACATGCCCCGAGGTCAAGAACCCAGACCATCCCTCCCAATGCTCCAACATAGAGTTCGTTTTTCTGAGGGGGCTACATGCTGGTGTCGATCCAACACTGCAAAAGCCTGTTTAGCGGCAAACACCCCCTCTGCCCACGTCGTCCAAGAACTGCCCCTTCCAATGCGGTGCTTATACCCGCCCTCCTCAAGGTCAGAAAGTACTTTTTCGCTTGACTGCCCCTGTCCACGGAGGGCGCTATTGATTCAAAGCCACACACTACCCTCTCCCTTTACATAACTCAAGTGATGCGTTTTTTCGGATATCTCGGGAACTGGCTGGTCCTTCTCCCTCCACTTCCAGAGGGCTGCCTCGGCTATGAACGGAGACTTGCTTCAAGGTCAAAGTGGAGGTTCCCTAGAGAGGCAGCAGTAGATTTTGAACTGACGTGGGCTAGCTGTCTGCCCCTCTCCCCTTGCAGACTAAAGCGTCCTATTTTTTTGAGGCGCAAGAGGTTGGCATATTAACAGCTAAATAAAATTTCACAAGTTCCGCCAATAAAACTTAATTGTTCCTCTTCACTAAGAAATATGTTCCAAATGTCTTCACCACACAATAAATTCAATTAAAAAATACAAACAGTTTTCCACCAAAATTTTTTTCCCGTTTCCAGCAAACTTTATTCCGTTTTACAGCAACTTTTAACTTATAAGTTACTAATTTTCATACCAACACAGCTATAAGACATATTTTTGGTAAGTAGTGACAAACACGCATCTTTATTCAAAATTTATCTTAACTCAAAATTAATGCTAACTTGGGCAATGATGTCTAACTGTGGTGAAACAGAGCATGATGATTCTCCTCCCGAATCACCTGTGGATATTATTCGAGTGATATGGCAATAATTAGGATGAGTGAAATTAATATAAAAGTAATTGGTTGTATGTTATCCAATATTTCATTAAAATGGATCAAAAGATGAGAACGAGCTCACATGCTCTTGCAAACAGAAATCAAAATGTAAAAAGTGAATATCAACAAGTTATTAGCATGTTTGAGTAAACCATTTAGAGCTTGTCTAGGAAAGAAATAGTTTTAGTATCTTTGTGACATTCCTACTGTAAACATGTCTGTCTTCCACCCAACTGGCATTTACGTTTCTGTCACCCCTGGAAACTCAAGTGTGAATTACTCTTGTTTGTCTAACGGGATAATACGTCATTTTGGAGAGGTTTGCAATGGGTTGTTTCATTAAAAAAAATATCCACTATTCCACTACGGGTGAAAAATATAACAATTTAATATCATGTAATGATCTGAAGAAAATGTCCTGTATACCATATGTGTGCGTATACAAGTCTACCAGCAAGCATTGAAGAAATGTATTCGCTCTTTTATGAAACTTTTCCTGATTTACCAGAATTAATATTACACACACCCGAATACACGAAAAAATTATAACAATCAAACAGATGAAAATACTATAAGAATTGCCAAGGATAGAATGGAAAAAGATATGATGTAAAAATGTTTTTTGTAAACATTCTGTGAAGAGAATATGTATCCAGTAAGCAAAATGTAAGAAAAATATAACAAAATAAATTGTTTGAAACTGTTTTTCTGTTTTACTGACTTTTCGAATACATGAATTGTAATATTCCCATATTCGGACAATCAAATATTACGTAAACTTTGTTTGCGTGCATTTAACAATCAAAACTAAATGTGTTTGCACAAAAAGGTTTATGTGCAGGATAGTGATTAAATAATTCTTTAGTAATTTTGAAAGTGATTTAATACATAAAACTCCGAAAACGTAATATAACTCAGACGTATTATGATTAAAACGAATAACGTAATTGAGTTGCTTCCTAGAATTTTACCTATAAAATGTATGTGTCTTTCAGTTCAATTCTAATCTTGGAATAGTATGGACACAATGATCGCTTTGCTGTGTTGCTTCTGTGGTACAGAATTCACAGATTTATGGAATTTACGATGACACGAAATAACGACCTCTAAGATTAACATTTCGACTGTGAGATTTGAATCCATATTCTGTCAGAAACAGTTTTCTCGGAGGGATGCTTTAAAGAGGCACAAAAAAATTCCAGAAGGAGTTCTCCACATCCACATTCACCTCCATATCCATATCCACATCCACATCCACTTCCACCTCCACATGTTCCGCAATCGACAACACAACCAGCACCACATCCTAAGGCAGCACCAGTTAGCTCCACAATTGCCTCCACAGACATCTCTGCAATCATCTCCATAGTTGAAAGTTCCAGCTCCATCCACTGAATTACCTCCAAAATTCGATGTGTTAATTCAAGGATAAAAAGTAATTTGATTACCGACTCTCCGGCTTCAGTGAAAAGTTCATCATCCAATCTCAGATACGAGATACTGGCTTGTGCATTCACCAGCAGGCTAACTGGCGCACAGATAGTTAACGATAGGCCTGTCAGTGATGCGGACTTTTCTGGTTTTTCGAGAGGTGTAAGGTCCCTTTGATAAGCTTAATAATGGCATCAACCCGACCAGTTCGAATTAACATAACAGAAATGGGTAAGTGCTTGGAATCCCTCACTGTGGAGGAATACGTTATGCAAACCTTTTATTTTCAAAGTAATTCCCTCCCTGTCCTACACTCATCCGATGTTGGTGAATTTTATGACAATAACATAGTATCTTAATTAAAAACCAGACTTGAAGAATTTAGCGCTCATGAAAGCGGGTGGATTTTACAACTGGTATCAAAAATGGATGTACATGTGAGCCAATATCAGCCATTCACCGCTGGTGGTAAATAATCGCTTCACCCTCATCGATTCTCAAGACCCCATTTTCGAGAGCCGCTAAAAATCTCTTCACTCGTTCCGATGTACAGATAAAAAGTTTTGCTAGAATATTTTAATACAACTGGAAATCCGTAGATTTTTCCTGTTCCACGAACCCCAGAATATGTATAGAGCCTCTGAACTGAGAGTCTTGCCTCCTGTCAGTACGATGTGTATGTTAAAATTTCCTCCCCAAACTTTACACTTCTTGTATTTCAGCGCTTCATTCAGTCGGCTGGTGTATCCCTGTGTGTGTCTACATTTTTTTTCCCACCACATTACACTCAATACCATAATAAATTCAGCTCTGCTATATGCAATACCGCCAATGTGGTATTTGAATGACATAGTTGCATCTACGAGTCAATTGAATTGCCAGCCGTATCAAGAGTGAAGCAATCAACTAACAGATAGTGTTTTAAAATAACTTATCTGAAATTCTAACAACCAATGTCTCATCTAGAATCCGATGTGAATAACAACTTCTCACATATTTGAGAGTAATGAGTTCGTCTTCCTGCAACATCAACAAAATATTACCAACCTCGTTCCCAGAAAAGAAGATTGTTTTTTTTTCTGTGTATAAATTAGTATCTTTTTTTAAAGAAGATTGTGATTTTTGTATATGTAAATAAATAATGCATTTGTTGGGAAAATGGCATATATTATAAGTGTATTTCAAAGTGAATGTGTGTTTTATTTATCTCCAAACTGTAGATCTGGAAGTATATAATAATATATTTTAGAGAAATGAGTGAGTCAATGTTTTAGCAAAAATATATATTTTATTACTTTATCCACCAGGCTTGTAGCCTCGTTTGTATGAAGAACATTTATTTATTAGTATGTGTGACTTTTTTTACATACCTTGAAAATGCATATCAACATAACAAAACAAAAATTATTTGGTTAATTTATATGTTTTCAGTGAGCAGAAATATTTGTATGTGAACTGAATACGTTCCTTTGCCTTCAGATGGTTAACAGTGCACAATATTGTCTCGCTGTGAAATCTGTTTGCGTGAATATCACCTAAATATAGCGACATCGTTTATATTTAAATACAGTAAAGACTATGGAGATTCGCAAAGAGTTAAAAATTTTGCGTCTTAACAGAAAACAAGATGAACTAAATAATTTACTTATAGAAAACGAGTGTTAAATTCAAATGTAAAATGCATTTAGTGGATATTAACAAACACTGGCGATATTAACGAGATATTTAAAACACACAAAAATGTTATTTACCCAATATCTGTTTTTATTGTGTAAATCAGTTAATTTTGCGTATGACACTTTGCTCGAAGCTTGTAGGATTCATACAGCAGGAACATGTAGAGGAATTGTATAAAAGTAAAGCATTTCTAGAAGTCCTTTTCCCGAGCGAGACAGGCTGGTTTCTTGAAGATATTCCAGAAGGGCGCTCGCTCGCCTGTCGGAGAAGGCATTCCGGAATTCGCTTGGGAATTCAGTCGGCCGCACGTCTGCTGGAGCTAACTCCCAGGACTTTCGCCTGCCTTGACGAGCAACCCGCACCACTTGTTGGGTGATAACATCATCTATCTGTTCGGGGTTCAAAACCTCGCTCACAGTCTTCATAGCAGTATTTTTCGAAATATTTCCGTTTTTGGCGCATTTAACATTTTTAACATGAAATATGATACGAGTTAGAATATTCTTACACATTTTGATAAATTTATTAATTTTTTAATAATCATTGATTAATTTTTGAATTCTGTTTCTCTACTAGTATTGATTACGGAAGTCAGTATGGTTTTATTACGATAGCTTATAGTGTAGAAATCTTTTCCGTTATTTTGAAGTTTGCACGCATATATTATTTCTTTTAAATAATGTGTAGCTTATTCGGCTACGATTCGAAAATATGGATTTCCGAAGCTAGTCTACATGTATTCGCTACGATAATTTTTTTTTAAATTCTGTGAGATACATTTTCGACTAAGTTTTTGTTAAAATTATTTCGGATCGATAAACTGCCTTTGTGTTAAGTAACTTAAAATCGATTTCATAGTTTTTCTTCCACGAAGTTGCAGGGATTAAAATCTTTTCTGGATTTATTCATTCTGTGATATATATATATATATATATATATATATATATATATATATATATATATATATATATATATATATGCAGTAAATAAATAGTGAGGGATGTTAAAAGTTATTCGTTTGCAGAAAACATTCTAACACTTGAGAGCGTAAATGCGATAATTTTTTTCAAACAGTCCGTGACACAAAGGTTTGAAAGCTGTTGACCAGCTCCAGGTATGGCGAGTTAAGGGAAGGGGCTGTCGGGGGAATAAGTCACCGAACTTGAGAGTCCACAAATCATGGGTAAAGCGTAATTTTGCAAACAAATAAACATTTTGGGAATGTCCAACTTGGTGGTTTGAGGGGTGACTGGCAGGTGAATAGCCCCTGAAGTTGCTGTACAAAATATGCATTCTGGGCTGATGGTGAAGGGAGGGAGCCGAAACTGCGGGGTCTTGAAGAGGTTTTGCAGACACCATCATCGGATCGATAGCGGGCTGTTTGACCTTGGACAGACCACCCCTCTGACAAATATGTTCTTGGTCGGTGTAAGGGGAGGGGGTGCATGGCCTTGGAAAGGAAACTGACTTTTCTGCCGAAGACAGCTTCTGGAGTAGGTGTGGGAGGGATGGTCTGGGTTCTTGACCTCGAGACAAGTTTCTCTGGCCAGGGGTGGAGGTAGGGGGTGCCTATAGGCGAGCGGGGCTAGTGTGAAGCACTGTAGTCAGTCATTGCCATCTTGCCCCAGTGGCAAAAAATTTAAAATCGGGAAAGACAGGTGACCGAGCCCAGGATACATCGCTCTGGCGAGGGCTGGCTGGAGGTGGGAGGTGAAGGTACAGGGAGAGATGTGACCGTATCTAGCCAGTGGTTCCCATCTTGCCTCAGTGGTAAAAATTGACAATCGAGGGCAGATGGATGAGTAACCTCAGGGCACATCGCTTTGGTGAGGGGTAGTGATGGGAGTGGGAGGTGGTGTGAAGGGAGGTCAGGAGCGGTCGGCCTTGAGTAGAGCAATGCGGAGGTTTCTCGAGGGGTTCCACCATCTTCAGTTGCTCGTAGAATCTTGAACTAGATGGATGTATACCTAAATAGCTCCTTCATATACACCGGGCTTCGGGCGTGATAGCTGCAATTCTCATTAAGCGATATTATATGCTCAGGGGTTTAGATCTCGATCACAATCTTTGTAAACTATAGTGTGAAATATAATTTTAATTTATTGGGAATAAAGTTTACATTTTCATGTGATAGCGTGTTTATCGTGTAACCCCATTTCTGTGTTCGGTGGCCGAAACTTCGTAATATTTTCAACTCACATTTTTTAAATTACCAAATACAGTGAATTTCACAGATTTGATAAAAATTGTGTAGTAGGTTCATTATTTTTTAAATAATTCACTTTAATACGTTCAGGTACTTGTAGGATGAATCAAGTGGTTAATAGAAGCTTGGTAGGGAAAAAGGTTATGTCAGTCGGAAATTTCAACTCAGTTGTTTTTAAGTTGCTGGCCATTCTACACCTTTATAAGCAAGCGAACGTCATACGATCCACTCATTCATCGAGTGACCTTCGATGTGGATGGATGTGTTGTCGGGGAGCTCCTGGCACCATTTCATTAAATGTTTTTTTTAAATTTGTTTAGAAACATTCATTTTGTTTAAAATTTCCGAGTTGAAGTCTATAATAAAACAGTGCTTCACTGAGCTCGCAGCCAGAGTAATGTGTTTTGGGAGAGGTGTAATTTTATCATGCATGTTAATCGATTTATTTAACGTGCGGATTACGTTTGTAAAGTTCCTCCTTGCCAGTCTCACAGGCAGATGGACACGTAAGGTATGTACAAGAGGCATCATATATATCTTGTTATTGTGTTCGTTTAATTTATAGGGACATTTTTTGTATATCATTAATTCTATACTCACGTAATTGTGTTCATTTGTTATACTTCTCTCTCGTGTAAATTATATTGCTAGCATGTAGCTCGGGGTAGTAAAATCATTTTATGGTTGATTCCATACTGGAGAGTCACGTAATTGCACTAGTTTCTTTATGAGATCAGGTAGTTATACTTCTCTCTCTGTCTCTCTCTCTCTCTCTCTTCTATTATTTATTCATAGTTAGAAATCAATTAAATTCTCTCAATTTCGCTCTCGTGTGTTAAATTTATTCGTAAAAATTGCCTATCTTCCACCAATATCCCTACAAACACATCAAAATGAGAGAAAATAAGATAAATGAGCATTAGAACACTCTCGCACTGAACTAAACACAAATATAATACAGTGCAACCCACCACTCTGATTTAGTCGCCTCCAGGACACTACACCATCAACATTGTACAGAGCCCCTTCTAACCCCTTCTAAAAAGAAAGAAAGAAGTACAGCAACAAAATCAAGAACAAATATATAATTAACCCTTTCAATACATTTAATCCTTTCAATAAATTCAACCCTTTCAATTTTTGATTAACCTTTTCAATAAATTTAATCAACCCCTTTCATCAATTAAATTAACTCTTTCAATCAATTAAATTAACTCTTTGATATCAAATTAATTAGGTCAATCAAAAAAGGCGGCATCCCCTTTCATCTGAAACACAGTCGTCCCTACTACTGATAACTACTTTATATGTTTCGATTGTTTGTTTTAATAAATATGTTCACGATTCAAAAACATTTCATACAGCATAATATTGTTTAAAAAATACATTTTCAAATATTAATGCATATAAATCAATCAGGGAATGAACGAAAATTATATTTTTAAAAAGTTGAGTTGTACTGTGTAGAACTAAACAATTAAATTTTAAACAAAATGCTGTTTAGCCATTTTAAACGAATTGCATCTTATAAAACTTGTAATATTATAGAATTGTAGAGAATGTATTTTATAGATCTTAATGTGTTATATAGGTGTTTAGTTGAGTGCAGGAGTCTGTTTGTAGGGATATTGGTGGCAGATAGGCGATTTTTACGAATATATTTAACACACGAGAGAATTTCAGAGTTTTTAAACAGTTTCTAAGAGTGGCCTAAGTGTAAATTTTATGATTTTTGGGGATATCGTTCATAGACAGGGGTGAGAGATAGGCAGCTTTGAAATGTGATTTATGTGTTAGTAATGACAAACGATTAAATAGATGACGACTGTTTCCGTATGAAATTAAATGTTAGACACGAGAGAAAAAATAATTTCAGAGTGTTCTACATATGAATAAATTTCATGCATCGAATCGCAAATTTCAAACGCCCACAACTACGTGAATAATAAGTGCAATTATATGACTCCCCAGTATGGAATTAAACGTTATGTGATTTTACTACCCCGAGCTGTATGCTAGCAATATAATTTATATGAGAGATAATTTTAGCTATCTGAATAATATCTGGTGTCGACAAGTGCAAAGTCACTAAACGATGACATTTACATGAGTGTGGAATTAACAATCTACAACAAAATTTCCCTATAAATTAAGCGAACACAATAACAAGATACATATGATGCCTCTCTCACCTACCTTTCATGTCTGTCTGCCTGTTATACTGGCGAGGAGGAACTTTAGAAAGGTAATCCACATGTAATAAGAAATTAATTGATTAACACATGTAGTAAAATTGCACCTCTCCCGAAACTTGTGTGTCCGGCTTCCAGCTCAGTGAAGCACTGTTTGATTATAGACTTCAACTCTGAAAATTTAAACAAAAACTAATGTTTCCTAATAAAATACGTAATAAAATGATGCTGTGAGCTCCCCGACAACACATCCATCCATTTCGGAGGTCACTCGATGAATGAGTGGATCGTATGAGGTGCGGCTGTTTATATACTTGTAGCGTGGCCAGTATCATAAAGGCAACTGAGTTGAAACTATAGCAAAACTCTGAATATGGCCTATGATTTAAAGCAGACGCAATAGTGTATGTCTATTCTGATAAGTAAAATATATAACTATCTACAAGAAAGTAATTAACGATAGAAAATCTTACCCCAAATGATCTGTTTCAAAATAATCAACTTGTGTCGAAGCATAGAGCTTAATCCCACATCTCTTTATATGTAATGGGGAAAAAATGCACAAACTCCTCGAAGAGGAAATTATTTTAAAAATAATAGACGTACAACAAATTTTTTCAGTAAAGTCTGTTAAATAGAGCGCAGTTTTTAACACAAACGAGAAATGAAAATGGTACGATGTTTTGTATACCGAGCTCACAAATGTGATTTGAATATCCTAATAAACTTTCGCAACATTGACTTAACACATGAAAAAAAAAAATTCCCAATAAAACAGTTTTATATTAAAATGCGTATATTATAAATCGTAAATCGAGGCTATCACTAGAGATGAAGGCAGGTGATCCGCTGCTCGTGTGTGATGGTCGCCTGACCGGACTTACGGTAAACCCTGATTGTGGCCTTGTCAACCGCCAACTGTCTACCCGCTAGATATGGTTACATCGTTTCCTGCACCCCCACCTCCACCCTCGCCAGAGCGACGTGTCCTGGGGTCATTCACCTGTCTTCATCGATTGTCAATTTTTCGCCAATGAGGCAAGATGGCGATGACTGGCTGGAGGCATTCACATTGGCCCCGCTTACTTGTAGGCACCCCTACCCTCCACCCCTTGTCCAGAAAATGGCTTTATGCGAAAAGAGAGTTCTTTTAAAAGGTCACGCACCCTCGCAGTCGATCCAAGACCAACCATCCCTACCCCCTCCCTTCACTGTCAGCCCAGAATGAGTTTTCGGAGAAATGACCACTCCACGCAGCCCCCTTCCCCCTCCCCTCCCTCGCAGAGTTCGTTTTCAGAGGGATGCTCTATCCAAGGCAACACACCCTCGCTGTTGATCGAAGAACATGCACCCCAGACCTCCCTCCCTTTACTGTCAGCGCAGAACACGTATTTTGGCCAAAAACTACTTCAGGGACTCTCCAACTCCTAGACACCATTCAAGACACCAAGATGGATTCTTCCAAAACGTTTATTTGTTTGCAAAAACTTAGCTTTACGCATGAATTACGTACTCTCCCGAAAATCTACCCTGTCCAGTTCTGCGAGAGGACTAGTTATTCCCCACCCACCCCTTCCTCTTACTCCCCATACCTGGAGCTGGTCAACAACCTTCAACCCTTTGTGCGCAGAGGATGTTTGAAAAATTCTCGCATTTACACTGTGAACTGTTTGAACGTTTGCTACAAACGAATATATTTTAACAACTCCCACTATTTAATTATTGTACATAATTGTGAGAATATGTAAAAACTATACCTAAAGACGATCGAGGCGAATGAATAATCCATATAAATTTGGAAGAAAAATGAATAAATCTAGGAAAGATTTGAGTCACTGCAACTTCGTGGAAGAAAAGCGATGAAATCAATAGTAAGTTACTTAACACAAACTCAGTTTATAGATCCGAAATAGTTTTAACAAAAACTCTGTCGAAAACGTACAGCAGAAGTAAAAAAAATTTCTCGTAAACACACGTAGACTAGCTTTGGAAAACCATATTTTAGACTCGTAGCCGAATGAGATATGTATTATTTAAAAGAAATAATAGATATGTGCAAATTTTAAAATAATGGAAAAGATTTCTACACTATAAGCTATCGAAATAAAATCTTACTGACTCCCGTTAATAACACAACTAAACAAAACTAAATTCAAACGTGAATCAACTATTATTAAAAAATTAATAAATTTTTTAACACGCAAAAAAATATTCTAACTCCTATTGCAATTTGTGTTAGAAAGGTTAAATATGCGAAAAACATAAATATTTCGAAAAAAGTGCTAGGAAGACTGTGAGCGAGGTGTGAACCCCGAGTAGATGGATGATGATATCACCTAAAAAGTGTTGCGGGTTGGGGAGCAGCTAGTCGAAGCATGGGGTCGTTGCGAGTTCGTAAACAGGAGGTGTCACCGCTGTATGCTGCCGCGAATTTGTCCGTCTTTTTTCTTTCCTGTAACGGACCGCTAGCCGATGAGGGACGACCTCGCTGCCTATCTAAGGTCACGCGAGAGCCTAGTGAACTGCCTCCAAGCAACGAGCCTGTCTCGATTGGGGCAAGGGCTCCTAGCAATGCTTCAGTTTATACAAGTCGTCCTGAACCCATCCCAGCTGTACGAATCCTACAGGCTTCACACAAAGTGTTGAACACATTTTCTTTTTGAATAAACAATAAATTAACTTATTTACGCAATAAAGGCAGATATCGAGTAAATAATATTTCTATGTGTTTTAAAAATTCCCGTGAAAATCGTCAGTGTTTGTTAATAGCCATTAAATGCATTTTACAGTTATAATTAAAACTCGTATACTATAAGTTATTTATTTATTTTGTCTGGTTTTCTGTTAAGACACAAAATCGTTAACTCATTGCGAATCTCCATTGTCTTTACTATGTTAAATGTTAACAATTTCGCTATCTTTAAATGATATTAATGTAAGCTCATTTCACAGCGAGACAGTATTGTTCGCTGTTATGGAAAGCTTTCAGACAAAGTGATTCACCAATTGTTGCGAACAAACACTCACTTGTTTAACCGAATGAAGGAAAAAGTATGTATTCAGTTCACATACAAATATTTCTGCTCACTGAGAACATATCAATTAACCAGGTAATTTTGGTTTTGTTATGTTGATATGCATTTCCAATATATGTAAAATTAAGGTCACACCCACGATTAAATAAATGTTCTTCGCACAAACCAAGCTAAAACCTTGGTGGATAAAGTAATAAAATATATTTTTTGCGAAAACATTGACTCACTCATTTCCCTAAGATATATGATTATAAACTTCCAGATATACAGTCTGGAGATAAATGAAACACACATTCACTTTGAAATACGATTTTCATATATCCCATTTTAACAACAAACACACATTTGATACAGCTGGTAGTTTGATTGACTCGTAGATGCTACTATGTTATTTAAATACCCCATTGGCGGTATTGCATGTAGCAGAGCTGAATTTATTATGGTATTCAGTGTAGTGTTGTGGGAAAAAAATATGTACACAGGAATTCTATGATATTACACAGGGATACACCAGCAAACTGAATTAAGTGCTGAAATACAAGAAGTGTAATGGTTGCGGTAGACATACACATCGTACTGACATGAGGCGAGGCTCGCAGTTCAGAGGCTCTACACATATTCTATGATATTACACAGGGATACACCAGCAAACTGAATTAAGTGCTGAAATACAAGAAGTGTAATGGTTGCGGTAGACACACACATCGTACTGACATGAGGCGAGGCTCGCAGTTCAGAGGCTCTACACATATTCTATGATATTACACAGGGATACACCAGCAAACTGAATTAAGTGCTGAAATACAAGAAGTGTAATGGTTGCGGTAGACACACACATCGTACTGACATGAGGCGAGGCTCGCAGTTCAGAGGCTCTACACATATTCTATGATATTACACAAGGATACACCAGCAAACTGAATTAAGTGCTGAAATACAAGAAGTGTAATGGTTGCGGTAGACACACACATCGTACTGACATGAGGCGAGGCTCGCAGTTCAGAGGCTCTACACATATTCTATGATATTACACAAGGATACACCAGCAAACTGAATTAAGTGCTGAAATACAAGAAGTGTAATGGTTGCGGTAGACATCGAACTGACATGAGGCAAGGCTCGCAGTTCAGAGGCTCTACACATATTCTGGGTTTTCGTGGAGCAGGCAAAATGTACGGATTTCTAATTGTATTAAAATATTTATCTGTGCATCGGAGCGAGGGAAGAGATTTTAACGGCTCTCGAAAACGAGGGTCTTGAAAGCCGACGAGGGTGGATTATTTACCACCAGTGGTAATAGGTTGGCATTGGCTCACATGTACATCCATTTTTGATATCAGTTGTAAAGTCTACCCGCTTCCATGAGCTCTAACTTCTTCAAGTCTGGTTAGTAAGTAAAGGACTATGTTATTCATAAAGTTCACCAACATCGGATGAGTGTAGGACAGGAAGGGATTTACTTTGAAAATAACAGGTTTGCATAACGTCTCCCTTCGCCGTGAGGGATTTCAAATATTTACGCGTTACTGTTATACTTATTCTAATAGGTCGGGGTGATGCCATTATTAATCTTATTAAAGGGACTTTACACCGCTGGAAAAAAAGAGAAAAGTTTCCATCACTGTCAAACCTATCGTTAACTATCTCCGCGTCAGTTAGCCTGCCGGCGAACGTGCTAGCCAGTATCTCGTATCTGAGATTGGATAATGAACTTTTCACTGAAGCGGGGGACATGGAAATCACATTACTTTTCATTCCTGGGATAACATATCGAATTTGTGGAGGTAATTCAGTGGGTGGAGGTGGAAATGGTAACTTTGGAGCTAACTGCGGAGCTGAAAATTATAACTGCGGAGCTAACCGTGGTGTTGTCGTAGGAGATAGTGCAGATTGTGGAGGAGATTATGAAGCTAACTGAAGAGCAGATTATGGAGGTGGAGAACCATTGCTGCAATTTTTACAATGTCTATTAAAGCATCACTTCGCGAAAATTGTATCTGGCAGAATTCACACTAAAACTGGTTTCTTAAAGATTTCATTCCACAGTTACTTCTTCCATGTGGTCGTAAGATACGCAAGAATTGTAAAGTCTTTACCGCAAAAGCGAGACAGCAAAGACATAATTTATTCCGTTCTATTCAGATATTGTAATGGAACTGCAAAGAATACACCTTTTATAGGTATTATAGGCAAATCCAAGAAGCAATTTGATTACATTATTCTTTTTAAACACAATGCGTCTGAATTGTAGAAGGTGTTAAATATACATTTTTTTAATCATAAGATGTTTGAATCCTGGCATGTGTGTTTAAATAATTTCATATATTAAATCACTTTCAAATTACTAAAAGTTAGTTAATCATTATCCCACACTCAATACTTTATGCGCAAACACATGTACATTTGAATCTTAAATGCCCACAAAGTTTACATAACATTTGATTGTCATAATATGGTAATATTTAAATACCTGCATTCGTAAAGTCAGTAAAACAGAAAAATAGTTTCAAACTATTTATTTCGATATATTTGCTTACAGAATACATTTTCTCATCACTGTGTGTTTACAAAAATATGTTTTACACCATATCTTCTCCGTGGCATATTTATAGTATTTTCAAATTTTTGGTTGTTATAATTTTTTGTGTATTGGGGTGTGTGTAATATTATACATTCTGGTAAATCAGGAAAAGTTTTATAAAAGTGCGAATACACTTCTTCGATGGTCGCTGGTAGACTTGCATTCGGACACATATGATATACAGGACTTTTTTCAGATCTGGACAAGATATTGAATCATTACATTTTTCACCCTCTAAGGGACATTGGATATTTTTTTTATGAAACAGTCCATTGCATATCTCTCCAAAATGACGTATTATTCCGTTAAACAAACAAGAGTAATTCACACTTGAGTTTCCAGGGGTGACAGATTCGTACATACCAGTTGGGTGGAAGAAATACATATTTACAGTAAGAACATCACAAAGGTATTAAAACAATTTCTTTCCGAAAGAAACTCTAATTGGTTTTCTCTAACGTGCTAACAACTTGTTGATATTCAATTTATATTTGGATTTCTGTTAACACGAGCATGTGATTTCGTTTTCTTGTTGAACCATCTTTAAGAAATATTGGATTACATACAAATAAAAACCTTTTATATTAAATGTCACTCATCCTAAATAATGCCATATGACTCAAATAATATCCACAGGTGATTCGGGAGGGGAATAATCATACTTTGTTTCACCCCAGTCAGACATCATTGCCCAAGTTAGCATTAATTTTGAGTTTTCCTCTGCAGAGAAGAATGTCGAATTATAACCATTGAGACGAGTATTGTCGTCTCAGGTTTTTATTTAAGGGTTTTTAGTAATTTCTTTAGTTAGAGTTGGCAACCTGTGTAGCATGGCAAATGTATTGAATAGCATTTGTATGGAACATATTTTACAGTGTGGTATTGTGTTATATTTTAGGCCGGCCTAGTCCTACTATTATTAATTGGTATTTATTAATTGGAAATACTTGTTATATTTTATATGGTGCTTCTCTTATGTACTATCGAATATATATAATCGATAGGCAGAGTGTTTAGTTTGTGTTTAATTGTGAAAGCCACCCCCAAAACACGCCTATCGCTCGGGGTGATATCGCGACTGCGTAGCGTGAAGGGAAGCCGTGAGGGGAGGGATGGAGTGCACAGCTGTTCAGTTCGGCGAGGAGTATCGGGCTAGCTTTGACTTGGGGTGTATGTGTGCGCACGTGGCTGGTGCGAAAGTATTCACAAATATGACGGGAATAATTTTTACGAGAAGGCGTCCCATGCGCGCACCCAGCTAATTGTTTAACGTGGCAATATACGAAGACGTTTCTGGAAGTGACTTGAATATGAGCGGGCTAAGGAAATCGCCGGTGTTAAATTGGAACGGTCCTTGTGAAAGTATGTAAATTTTGTGATCGTAAAGTTGACGGGTGGCGCGGGCAAATTCAGTGATAGTTTGTTTGCCGAGTGGAAATATGTTCGTTTGAAAAATTGCGCCGATGCCCGCGGGCCGTTTGGCTGGTTGCCGGCTTGGTAAACTTTGTCAACTGTCAATATCGGGCGTGTGCAGTTAATTCAAAATAACTCGAATGCCGTAAGAATTGACGTATTTCTATGAGTCGCAAAGTGTTACCATTGCCGTGCGGGGGCCGATTTAATAGCTGCATTTGAGGAGGTGCGTATGTTCACCGATCAACTCCATCGCCGGCAGTACCCAGCTCGAGGCTTGCTTCAGAGACGTCGCATTTTGGCTGGGCCGAAATTCCACCAGGTATGACACGACGAGATGTTTTACGCACGTTAATTTCGTGGGAGTCGCCGTCAGCGAACTTCCTTGTGCGTGTAAGGATTGTCACCGCCCGTGCGAAGCCCATTCCGGGGGCGACTTAGATTGCCGGAGCCAAGTATTAATTCACGTGTTGCAACATTCAGTAACGTGACCGGTATTAAGAGTTGTTGTTAACATTTACGTACGGTGCAAGGTCAATTATTTTGTAATAAATATTTTAATGATTGTGTTGTGTAGAAAATCTTGGCATTGCTGTACAAACGAACGGAATGGAACAGTAACATTGCGGCCAGATACTGTTTGACGTATAGTATGCATTTAACCTTATTGCAATGATGACAAATGAGTGTAATCCAAAGCAAATATTTTTTCAATAAAAGAAAACTTTCAATAGACTCGGGTTGCGTACTGTTAACCTCTTGTAAATTCTTTTCTGGTGTCGAAGAAAGACTCAGCTACTTTATATTTAGAGAATAAGAGTTATAATGCTTCTATTGGGAACTAGCCGTGAAATATGTGCTCAAAAGTTCTGAAGCCGAGATCGCTTTTGCCCCGTGATTAGGTGTAGGAGTATTTGTGGTAAATGCACGAGTGATATATTTTCGAGTAGCGTGCACCCTAGCGGGGAAAGGGCGTCTGAAATCTGCGCCACTCTGCTAGCTTTTGTTTGCACAATTCCATTGAGATAATGATAGAATAGTTCGTTTTCTTAATAATGATGTCGTGGGTTTATAATATTGACAAACCACCTCTGTTAACTAATTTAAAGGCCGCCAATGTCATGGCCGACGATAGAGAAAGTATAGAGCTATTGCGAAAGAAGATGGCAAGGCTAGTACGTGGCATTGAGGGATAGAGTCAAACGGACCAAGCCGAAAAACATCTTGGTAGCAAGGTAGCGCGGACAATGGCGATTTCTTCCCTGGACACGGTGAAACAAATTCATGATTGCGGCGGTACAAGTATTTTGGAATTTCTGTTTGGAAATTGATAAAGTACACAGAGAAATTTTTTTTTCCAAATTACACGATCTTACTTCAATCAGTAATAAATAAAACTGTCGGCGTTGTCACAAAAATTATTGCCGAATGTCTTGAGAACAGGGAAGAACGGCGAGTTGTCAAAGAAAATTTGTGTCCCAAAAGAGCGAGAGAGGACCTAGGGAAAAGTCACGTTTACCGATTTCAAATAAAAAATGAAAGTATCCTGCAGTTTCATCAGTCAGTTAGCGAACACGCCTGGGCTCTCAACATTACGTTAGCGGAGGAAAATCTAGTCGTATCGCTTGTTGAGAATTTGTCACCATATGTAAGAACCCACAGCGTTGGCCAAAATTTTCCGCTCACTCTTGATCAGTTTAAGAAATGGGCCGTGAATGTTGAAAATAGGGCTTATCACGTTTACATGATCAGGAGGTAGCGGGGAAAAATGAGAAGAGTCAAAATATAAATTGCGGTACAGGGAATATTATGCAACCCGGGAATTAAAAAAAAAACTATACAGGTGCGATCAAGAGGGGCATAAAGCACCTTTTTGTAAAACACGTATGGAGGTGCCTAAATGCTACCGGTGCGGAATGACGAACCATTTTCAGAAAGATTCGGAAATGGCTCAAAAGAGAGTATTGCGACAATTGGTCGCCGTAATCATAATACACAGAAATAGTACGTTCCTATTGAAGTAAAATACAATAACTACGTAGCTCTTCTCGACACCGGGGCCTGTGAATGTTTTATTAGGCAGAAACTAGCAAATCATTTGGTTAAAAATTTTCCGGAATTGAAAAGGAAAATACAGGTAGGGGAAGGCTTTCAACTGGTAGTTGCGAATGCGTCGTCATGTAACGTTTCTGTCAAGTTAGCTCTGCATTTCAAAATCCAAAAGTACGGTTGGAAAAAAAAATTCTGTATAGTACCGGGATTAATCAATGAAATCATTTTAGGTTTAGGGTTTCTGGCGGAAACGAAATCCAAAATTGATTTTCAACATCTTGAGTTAAATTTTTTTTTCGACCCTAATGGTTTAAAAATCCGTTTGGAGAGAGAAGAGGCCAGAAAGAATACTTCTTATAACATACAAAGCAAGGGGAATGTGTTAAATAGTAAACAACACCAGGAATTTGATCAGTTGTTGGAGGAGTACGGTGACGTCATCACTAAAAGGTTTGGGTGTTTTACGCGGGCACTTATAATATCCAGGTGGTGGATGAGACCCGATTAGGCTAAAAACTTATCAATGCTCGCTACCGAAATGGAGTGATTTTAGAAATATTATAGCTGATCTGAAAGAGCAGAATATTACTATGCCCTCCAGGTCGCTGTACGCCTTCCCGGCATGTTTAGTAAAAAAGAAGAAACCTGTGCAATGTAGACTAGTGGTGGATTACAGTGAATTAAATGAGAAAGTGTGTGTCGACCAGGTCCCTACGCCAAATGTTGATAATGTTTTAAAGATTTTTTGCGAGGCAAAAATTTTCTCAGTTATCGACCTGATCACGGCTTTTCGCCAGTGTGTACTGAACGGAAAAAGTAAACAATATACAACATTTGTTACGCTCTGGGGGCACTATGAGTGGAATCGTCTCCCTTTTTGAGTCAACTTTTTTTTTGGGGGAGGGGGGGGGAATATCTGGCCCGTATTCTACAGAAAGCGTTAGAGGAATATCATTTAAAATTTTTAAATTCTTTTTCTCGATATATGTATATTTTACAAAGACTCCGCTGAACATCTGACGCATGTCCGGTTAGTGCTTGATAAGTTGAGGGAACTGGGATTCACCGTGAACCCCCAAAGAAGTGACGTGGGCTAAGGACGAAATAAAGTTTGTAGGCTTTATCCTGTCAAAGGGTAAGTTGATCGTGGACCCTGAGAAAATCGCCCCAATACTCAACTTCCCGCAACCCAAAAATGTTTAAGGAGGAATCAGATTTTAAGGAATGCTTGGCTATTTCCCCCGTTTTTTGAACAACTACACGGAGATATGTGCTTCCTTTAAATAACCTAAAGAAAAAATACGTACCGTTTATATGGGGTGAAGCCGAAAACAAGGCCTTTAGTGCACTCAAGTATAATATTTCACATCCTGCCGAATTAGTGTTATCGGATTTTTCTTAAAAATTCACATTACAGGTTGACGCTTCATCTGTGGCTTTAAGGGGAGTGTAGGAAAATGTTTGCAACCCATTGCGTTCACCCTGAATGAAAATGAAAAATATCTCAGTCCTTTTGAAAAGGAGGCCCTTGCTTGTGTTTGGGATGTGAAAAATTCCCCACTTATATTGTGTACAACGAGTTTGATTTACAAACTGACAATCAGGCTTTGACCTGGCTTTACACACACACACCAAACAAGTAGGGAAGATAGGTAGGTGGATAGCGATATTGAACAATTTCAAATTCAATATTGCGCACGTCAAAGGAAAATATAATGTAATTGGCGATTGTTTATCGCTCATGTATGAGGACGTTGAAACGGGCGAGAAAGAAATGCTCGCAGCGGCAAGTGAAGGAAATGTAAATGGTAGTAAGGATTGCTGCATGATGATTCGATCTATACGAGATGTGTTTACCGACTTTAGGGAATGGCAGAAGGGCGACCAGGAATGTGATTATATTAAGGACTTGATTACCACGGGAAAACATCGCAATATCTTCTGGGTAAAGAACTGGTGTGTTTCGTAGACAGATTTAAACACAAAAAAAAAGTGCTTGTTCCTCAAAGGGCGAGAGGTTTAGTGGAAAAACATTTCCACTGTTTTACCAGAGGTGCTCATTTGGGCAGGGACAAAACCAAGGCGCTAGTTAAAAGAGAGTTTTTTTTTTTGCCTGATATGGGGCGGATGATTGACGAATTTGTTAAACATCGTCACGCGTGCCAACTAGAGAAGCAACCCCACAACAGCAATGTAGGAACATATTAGGTGAAAGTGCCATCACGATCTTGGGAAAAGGTGTTCATCGATATTCCGAGATCAAGAGGGGGGAATAATTGCATTTTAATATTGGTCAATGGTTTTGGCAAATTCACGTTTCTGTTACTCCTCAGAGACGTGAAAGCCGGTAATATTGCCAAAGCATTAGTAGATAGTGTCTGGATGGTACTTGGGAGCCCAGAGGTGGTAGTATTGGACAACGCTAGCTATTTTAATTCGCGTTTGATGGGCGATATGTGTTTTCAGTGGGGCATGAAGCATATAAATACGAGCCCGTATTACCTCTGTCCAAATCTTGTAGAAAAAATAAACAAGAATGTAAAAGTATCCAACGGTATTTTCCACTGTGTAGACCAGCGTAGCTGGGATGAGAATTTACCTAAATTGAATTTAGCTTTGGATTCTGTTCCACACAGTGCTACCGGATTTTCCCCTAGTAAGGTTTTATTTGAAAGAGAACTGGCATTACCAATCTTAAATGTGTGGGTAATTCCCCCAGAGTTTTTGGAAACCATGACTGGGAAAGAATTAGGAAATTGCTGGCGTCAAACTTGCATTAATTTGGAAAAGGCGCGCAAAATTGTTGAAAAAGAGATATAATAAAGGCAGACTTGATAATCCCTATGCTTTCGGCATTGTTTGTGTGTCGTCATTATGTGTTAAGTAATAAAGCTGCCCATTTTTCTTCAAAGTTAGGTATGCCGTACAATGGTCCTTTTTAAGATTTAAAATTTCTTAGGGCCTGTAATAGTATTGTTAGGTAACCCAGCAAAAGACTTCGTCGTTAAAAAAGCACATGTATCGCAAATAAAGGAGTATAATACTGGTAAAGATAAAAAGGATTGAGTTTTGGATTGTATGTAGATTTTAACAGCTGTTGAGTTGGTATATTTCTGGGGGGAGTTTATTTTCAAAATCTACTGGAGTTGCTTAACTAAGCGTCGATGTGTATTTTCTCACTTACTGCTCTACTGTGTACTTTTATTATTTGTGGGGAACATGTCTATATTGTTTGTGGTGCTATTTGTTGAGTAGGTTTGTATGTTTATGATGCGTATATTTTGAAATACAGCGCTTTGAAAATGCTGTTTTAATTATGCTGTAGTACTGTGATATAGAGATTTAACGTGCGTGACATTTTGAAAGTACTCAACAGCTCTAGTCTGAAGTGTGTGTTCCTTTTGTAGGTCAGTATTGGACGCACGTTAAGGGCGTGATACATGAACTGGCGCTCAACACGTTAGTTAAAGTTCGCAGGTTTCTGGAAGCCAGTATGGAAAAGTCAGGAAAGGGCACTCTTAAATAACAGTCTATAGATACTTTGTGTGAAAATAGTTTTGCGGAAAGATACATTCCTTCAACGCGATATGTTACGCCGCAGTACGTGCAAAATTACGACGTTTGAAATAGCTTGACACGCTGGCGAAATATTTTCTCACAAAGTTAGCGGAAAATATTATATTTGCTTCCAAAAACCCGTGGACTTTCATCAATATTTATTTCGTGTTTATTTATATACCACGCCCTATTAAGATAAAAACACATAAACCTTGAGTGAGTGAAGAGATTTTGACGGCTCTTAACATCGAGGTCTTGAGAGGGTGATTGAGGTATGGAGCAGCACCGGAATGAAAGGAAGGGGGAAACGGGAGAACCCCGAGAAAACTTACTCACAAATGGAATCGTCCGGCACGATTCCTACATGTGAAAATACAGGTTGACCCGGCCGGGGATTGAACCCGGATCGTCCTGGTGGGAGGCGAGCAGGCTAACCGCTCAGTCACCGTGGCCCCCACATAAACCTTGTTGGACCACATATTTTTTAAAAGTGCTGTATAGCCATGCTTCTCCTCCCTCTGCAGTCTGCAGCCCTCCCCTTCCCCCCTCACAACTCACCCTCTCGTATAGTTGGCATCACTGACGCACGATGCAGTCGTCCCAACAGCGTCTCTTGCCCTGAATGTTTGATGCGCTCGCCGGGAGCAGCTTTACGGGACGCCTGGGCGTCAGCCACCCTCCCCCCCCTTTTTCCACCAACGACGTAATTAAATTACGACCCAGTGCTGCAGTGGCGCGCTGCACTCCCGACACACAGCCACCCCCCCCCCCCGCATCAACGTTTAGTACACACCGTCCCATTTACCAGGCCGCCCGCCGCCACAAAGGGACCGCCTCTAGCCGGCCGTTTTTTTTTCCCACCCCCGACGCAAGTTCGCACACGTGCTCCGTGGGGCAGACACCGTGTAACGTTAGCCGTATAAAGTGTAACTTTAAGCATGAACAGGATACGCCACTGGGGCTAATCCGGTATCGTCAAGAAGCAGTGGGAAGGAGATAATTGGTTGTGGGTGCAGGATAGATCCGGAAATGACCCTACGCGCAATGAACCCTAGAGGTCCCCTGTTAAAGAGACTTATTAATTGACAACGTTAAAACTAGCTTGGAAGAGTTGTTTGTATAAGCTATTTTAGATACTTTTTGTACACGAAAGAGTAATAAACGATTTAGTAGTTTTTATAATTGCCTTGTATCACTGAGCTACCTATGAGTTCTTTATTCCCCCAGAGTAAGATTAACGTAAAGAGGATTAGCCTCAGTGACTTACCCTGTTCATGCAAAAAAGTTACAGTTTATGTGGCTAACGTTGTAGTGGTGGAGGCGTCGGGTATCCTAGCCGCTAGACCAGACCGGAATGTCTTCTGCCACCCTCGCTGCCTCCTGACTCCCCTCACCACAAGTGCACCGAGAACACGCTCGGTCAGCGAGGTGCGGGATCAAACCCCGCGTCCATAACAACCGTCATTGCTGACATCGCTTTCACCCTTCGAGAAGTACGCAGTTATACACGCAAGCGACTGCGTTTATACACTGCTAAAAAAAAAAAAAATATCCCTTCATTTTACGTATAAGTGCTGGTAAAAATTTATCCAGAAGTGTCCGTAAACTCTCCGTAAATCTCCCCCGCCTATTAATCACATTGCATATTCCATTCACGGTTACTTCAGAATTTCCTGAAGCCCTGCTAAAGTTCCACTTCCAGGACATTCCTCCGCCTCGTACAAACTAAGCTTAACTAATCCTGGAGAATTACACCAGGGGGACAACACACCACATTCGTGCACACTAAGTGGAACAGTATTTTGTATAAGGATTATTTCTCAGGTAATAAATACCTTGTAAATCAGAATCGGCCATATGCCATATTACAAATGGCTGATACCCGACACGATATTGAATGAACGCTATTAATTATCTGCATATGTAAATGAATGTATTCATGCCTCATGCTGTTATTCACCCAGCAAATCAAAAAAGTCTTGACAGGGGTCAGTCTGCAGGAGTCAGTCGGTTGGAGTCACTCGGCAGGAGTTAGTCTTGTTACGAGTACAACAGAGCTTGCAGAGAGGTGCCTGAGCTGAAGGGGCATGCGCGTTTTGAGAGGCATGGGTAAACAGGGTCGCCGCACCGAGAAACGAGGACGACGCCGCAAATATAAGGAACGCGCAAGACTGGTGCAAGATCTTAGCAAACTGTCACGCCGCAGGGGCCCGTTCCAGGTGGGTAGACTGCATTAGCGCCTAGCGAGAGCTCTCGATCCATTACTGCCTACATGTCTGCATGTCGTATGTGTGAGCATCGCGTTTATTAGCAGCTTGGTTGTAAACCTTTCATCATTGTTAGTCATTCAGAAATATTGTTGAGGAAGTTAGATTTGTATTGACTTACTAATTGCCTTTCACGAGACCTATGTAGAGTCAATTAATGCGAATTAAAGTAATATAGTGGCCTCAATATTATTGGGTCATTTTACTCTTTCTGACTAGTCCTTACACGCTGTGTTTTATCTTTAACTTGTATTGTCTTAGGTCGCATGAACTAAGACAGTAACAGTCTGCAGGAGTCACCCTGCAGGAATCAGTCGGCGGGAGTCAGTATGTAGGAGTCATTTCACAGGAGTCAGTTAACGGGAGTCAGGTGGCAGGAATATAATGTATGCATTCATATATGCTTGAAGGCAAATGCAAGCCACTGACGACGTGAAATTGAGTATGCCATGTACTACACGTATACCTTAAACGACTGGCCAAAAATTACATGGAAAATAATGCTGTTACTGTGCCAAGTTCTTCAGTAAAATATGCAATACGCAGCGACATGTGAAGTGTGACTGTTTGAAGAACCCATATGATGCTTTTCTTAGCTGCTATAAATATTCCAGAGAGTTCAGTCAACGTGATAACTTAAATAAACACGTCAAGGCCGATAAATGTAGTGTTTTTTCCGTCAAATGAGAAACACTGTGTGATAACTTTGTTACCTCCTGTCAATAAACTACATAAAATGTTCGCCAACGACGAAGGAACTCGCATGATGAAGTGTTACGGCAATTGCCGCATGCAGTTGATGCAAAGTGATATAGTGCAGGGATACATCAAGGAATGCAAGGATTCGTCTTTTGAGAGCCAGGAACTGATATCGTCACTACCCCTGCTGCATCGATGGGTACTGTTTCTACAGACGATTGTGACGAGACAGTTAATGCTAATGATGGATTGAGAGACCTACGTGGCATAATAGAGTCGGTATGTGTGGAATGTATCTACAATTGCAAGAAATTCTCATTAAGTCTGCGAACTTTGAAATAAACTAATGTCGGCTCTAAGTACTGATGATGACCATCTGACTCCTACAAAGAAAAGTAAACTTAATAGTGATGGTGAAACAGGAGGTGAAGACGAATGTGACGACAGCACTGAGGATAATGACTACGACGACAGTGTTGATAAAGTATCTGATGAGAAGATTGATGATTCTCTCGACGTTCCCACACATTTCACCAACGAGTTTCCTTCGAGGCAAGTGGTGTCAAGAAGGCAGAAGGAGTCAATAACGCTCGTTAGATATTTCCTGAAGACCCCAATGAACTTGTTGATAGACTCAGACATTTGATTGACCTGCAAAAACGCGGGGATCGCTATCACATTGTTGAGATAGCTTCAATAATCGATGTATTGCAGGATCTGGGCTATATGATATGATACTGTTGGCAACTATCAATTATCTGCAAACATGTGAGAAATGAAAAAATCGAATGTACAACATAATTATAAATATAGAATGTATACAAAAACTGAATAAATTAAATTTATGTATACATAGTAAAGTGTGTTTATTTTCTTGCATAGTCACTTATGATTCTCTGAAAGAATTATTAATTCATTGATGTAAACAATCGATTGCGAGAGTTTGTTTTAAATAAAATTAATATTAGCATGTGCAGGAGAAGGGCTATAAGTTTTTTTATTTTAACGTATTTCCGATAAGAACTACCTACATGTTTAAAACGCAAATAAATATGGCTACCACATGGTGACTTCGACAAATGAAGTCCCTGATGGCTGACATGGAATGATAGAGCATAATTAATTGGGATGCAAGGTGATGATATTACGTTGGTAGTAATGAAATATAAGATGACTGGCATGGAATAACAAAGGTTGGATAAAATCCAACATGGTTGACATGGAAATACTAAGCACGAAGGAAAGGCGACTAAGCAGATGTGGATTCCAAGATGGTCTTCCTAGCGAACCTGGTGACTAAATCGAGGAATTAGCACTTCCGGGGGGTAAATCGGTCATTTATACACTACCGATACCTAGGTGATGAAAATGTAAACAGAAGACATAAATAAAAATATGGCGGTTGAAGTGCATTCGACAGAATGAGAAACAGAGAGAGGGAGTAGGGGAGAGGAATGTTTATACAATGCGATTGATTTGAGGAAGCGGGCAGGGGGTTAGTCGTATGGAGAATGTGGGGACGGAACCTCCAGAAATATAAGTTTCTTAAATAAAATTATGTATAACATTTTTTATAAATTAAAAAAAATTTCTGGAGTAAAACTTTTTTGTTGATAATTTTGCTTTTTTATGTTCCAGGTCAAGGGTAAGGGTCAAGGTCGAAGGTTAAGGTTAAGGTCACCTGGATACGGCATGGTGGTTGGGGAGGACATAACATGATGGCTGATCGGCTCCAGTCCCCTGTCCATTCTATTACCAAACAGGCGAAATTTTAATTTTATTAAAATTTCATATACATTTTTAAAATAAATTTGAAATCTTTATAGGCCTTTAAAAATTATTTTTAAAATACTTTATATATATATATATATATATATATATAATATATATAATATATATATATATATATATATATATATTGCAATATTTTGGAGAATTTTGCAATATTTTCGGTTCGAGGTCATCCAAGGTCATGAGCAAGCGGTCATGGTCAATGTCACTTGGATCCAATATGGTGATTTGATGAAGTCATAATATGGTGGCTGGTCGGCTGTAGTTCCCCATCCTCTCTAAGCACAAACATTCTAAATGTTAGTGTTATATATTTAATTAATGTTTAATAATTATTTAATAATTTCTTAATCATATTTAAATATTTTTTGAATACTTTATGTAAATCTTGGAATGTTTTGGATTCTTTTGTATTTTCAATATTTGAGGTCACTGGGTCAAGGTCAAATGTCAAGGTCATCGACATACAACATGTCAGACAAGTTGGCCGCCGGGTGACTAGAACAATAGAGCATGAACATATCCGACGCTACGCGCCCCCATGCGGCCAAACCCTACTACTGGTATTCTTAATTCTTGGTAGGCACGCTACCATGTGTGTATGGGATAAAAGTCCTTACCATTCGAGGTTACTCGGTACACACATACAGTATTCTGATAATTTTGCAAAAAAAAAATCCGTTGTTCGTTCTACCACTTCTACGTTCTTTTCTCATCTCGTGCGTTCTTCAGGGTAGCCAAAATTCGCAAGTTTTCTTCCTAGTATGACAGCTTGTTCCAGGCTCAACCTCTCCATCCTATTAATTTGGACCCTCTTCCTTAGACGACATCTCACACGGTTATTTTATAATTACCAGATGTTAAACCAATCGCAAACGTGAATGTGGGTGTTCCTTACACAACTAAATTACTCATCGGCTAATGCAAAAACGTGCCGGAGATTATAATGAAGATGGGATCTGGAAATTTGCGGGACGAACAAACAGTTAGAATCGTAAAGTTTGATAAGGGATCGATAAACCAACCCCAGTCGCGTTTCCCATTGAAACTTATAATCGAGTAGCAGTCCAAAGCACTCTGACACATCATAATTTGCGCAAACGGAAATTTTGGTGATTTCCACAGTGCTTCCCTTGGAACAAAAAAAAAACTGACCCTTCTGTTACCACCAGAAACTAGTTTTTATGTTACTGCACAATGACTTTGTGATCACGGAAACACGATAAAAATTTGTAACTATGTATTGAGGCCCAGGGAATACCCAGGACACCTCAAATATACAAATACAAATACTTAAAAAAGCAAAGTATCTTACAGAAGCAAGGTTAGATAAGGAAAGAGATATATAGTATGCATGAAACGTAGTCATAAAGCAGAAAAATAAATATACAACCAGAAAAAAAACCCTTTTTTAAGTTGCACAAGGTCAATCTACACTAACAAATAGAAACATGAGTAAGTTTCAGATTTATTTTTAATATAGTAATATTCTTCCTTTCGGGAAAAACATCACAAAGACCTAAATGGTCTCAACAAAATATTAGTTTACTAATTTTTAGAAAGGTGATAATTCTTACAAATTTTTTTTTGTAATATTTCATTATATATTATATATATATATATATATATATATATATATATATATATATATATATATATATCCTGTCCCACAAGGACTCTTTCAATCAAATATTTTCTTTGGTTATCTGACAAGAATTATTAAAACATTCACCATATTACAACTGGAATAAAACCTAGATGTTGAGTCAAAAGGTACTCAAAACTAGAATAACATATGCACGCACCTGTGCATTCCATTAATTACTCCAAAATTCTGGTAAAACTATCACAACATTCCTTTAGATTGAAAACTAGTGACTTACCCTGTATTTTCATCTTTAAAGTTTCATCTGGCCATAACCTTGAAGAGCCACTTAAAATTTTAACTCTTACTTCTTTTATAACAAACACAAAAGTTTATGTCTCCCAACCTGACCACCTAAGATTTTCATGGCCATTGACATATATTTAAGGTAATTATTTCTTACTTCAGTTGTGATATCAATGATTCAAAAATGTAAATAAACAACTATTGAAAAACTAAAATGGGAAAAAAATCTCTTACTTCTAAACCCTGGCAGAGGTTAATATAATCTTCCCAAACAGCCCGTTTCCAAAACGGTGGGCAAAACGAAACAATGAATGAATTTATTCCATCAGCCCGAAAACGGCAGAGAAATGACAACATACAAATTATCATCTTCGGGAAAATTTAAATTATTTTTGATAAGAAAAATTAAGGTTCCACCTGTAACATTTACTAATAAAAATTTCATTAGAAATTAAGAGCGATTCCTTATTAAGTTGTGCAGAAATACTTAAACTGCTTATTTTATCCATCAAAAAGATATCCTGACTGTAACTGAAAACTTAGAGCGGCAATATGATCCTCCTGAATCTCCTGAAGGGTTTTACATTTTTAACAATCAATGATCAAACTGAATACCTGACCTGTCATCTATGGAAGACTTCCCTCGCAGCCAAGCATCTGACCCCGATGCTAGATTTTACCAGCATTTAAATACAAAATACGAGCGTTGCCTCGCTATGGGGATAGCTAAAATCATCCAACAATAGCGAGCCACTGTCGCAAATCAATTCACCCAATTGAGCCCTATAGGGGTTATCAGAATTCACTAACGTTTAATAACAATCCAGTCAATGTTCTCTGTGACGTCACCTCCGTTACAATCAAACTGGTCATTCATAAGTGCGTGCACTAGGCACGTCTTTCCGCTGAACTTCGGGGAAGGAACACTGCTGAACTCTGGTGGTGGTGTCTTCAACTCCAGCCAGCTGAGCTGCACGTAGCAGTATGCTAGCCGACTCCCGCGGACTGTGACAATCCACAGTGCCAGTCAACCAAGAAAACATAAATTTGTGAGGTAATTACGCTACTACGAGCCGTAATTCCACACACATGGGCTTCCATCATATACACGAGAGTGTTTATGGATATTAACGTAAGTTTTTAGCCTTATTTGTCCATATTCTGTAGTTTTGTTCCACCGCACGTTTTCCAATCAATACTTTTCACAAGGTAGACAGATGAAAACGGTCTTGCGTAGGAAATGGGCCGGGGAGGAGAGACAACAGTACACGAATTTATAAGCATACTAGTCTCATCCCCCTCCCCCCGAAGATCCCTGCCACTGTCGATGAAGAGGGTCCCAGAAGATCCCAAAGGTGGCCAGCCCCGAAATCGCCAGGCTCTCTTCTTCTTCCCTTCTTCAAAACATTAACGGGTATGGACTGTTGCAGCAAGGCCCAGCTCCAAACAGCTCCATCCAAAGATCATCACCAGAACAAAAAATAAACATCCTGATGCCAGACACATGTTTCAAGTCGAGATAAATATAATGATTGATGTCGACATCCAAACTTGTCCATATAAAAGCATGGTACTCCTCAGCCAAAAATTGGAGGGCCCAATCCTGGCTACTCCAAAAATCAGATATTCTTGGCTCAAAGGGAAATCACTAATAAGGGAGCCTATCTAAAGCAGGTAACTGTTCCTGTACATCACAATAAAAACAAATACAGAACCCTAACCTAACTTAAACATCTTAGCAATTTAATGGTGATGGACACACATGAAATGAAGACGAATAGTCTGCCTTGCGGGAGGAAACCTCCCACAAGGCAGAAAAAAATGACAACACACACAAGAATGAAACCCACTTAAAATTAAGACATACACAGCCCTCTCTTATAAGGCTTATCCTAAATTCAGAGGTCATTCCATTTGCCTGAACAAAAATCAAGGGCACCTTTTCAACTGGGTCACGTGACACTTCAACATAACCACTCCCGAAACTATGTTTCCGAGGACAACAGCAACTGGAGACAAAAACTTTATAACCCTGAAGGGACCTTGAAACTTGGGTGCTAACATAGCACTGAATTTAGATGCTTTATTGCTCAAAAATGGGTCTCTATCATAACTTTGTCTCCCAGATGAATATAAACAGAACCCCCAACATAGACTTTCCTAGATGCTAATTTATGGTCGTACTTCTGCAAATTTTTCGTGGCCTTAGCCCAAAACCTCCTCTAACTCCTTCTGGTTCGCTGCTTCCCAGCAAAATTTATGCAACCCCCAAACATGGATCAATGGGTGTAAAAGACTTCGTCCAAAAAACAATTCTGCTGGTGTTTTAAGAGTGGAATCACTAATAACATTATTAAATGCTAAGGAAAGCTGATATAACACCTGATCCCAGTACTTATGAGACCCTGTCTGAAAAGATCTTAACGCGTCCTTGAGATTCCTATTATACCGTTCTACCATATTGGCCTTTGGATAATAAGGGGTCGTGTGAATTAACCTAATTCCCCAAGAAAAAGCCAAGTTCTTCATCTCGGTAGAAACAAAATAGGTTGCATTATCTATCACTAAGGACATGGGTGAACCAAAAACAGGGCATATCCGTTGACTGAGTACCTTACAGATTTCCACTGATTTCATCGATCTAAGGGAGAAAAAAAACACGAACTTGCTGAAGCTATCTACAGAAACCAGATAAGGAACAAAAACACCCAAGTATAGGCGTTCCTATGGGAAAGAAGCTATAATTGCACTTTAAGGGCTCTTAATTTTGCATTGCGGGGCTTGGCTCGTTGGCAACCCATACACTGTTTCACTAATTCCTCAATACGTGACACTGTCTTTTCCTGACCCAGATGTCCCCCAAAAAAGGTGTTGTGATAATATTGGAATATCGCTTCTTCAGCCACACACAACCTCGTTGTTTCGCTTCTCTACAGTTTTTGTTCCTAACCTAACCTAATTCTAAGTGTTACGTCCAAGGTAGGGATAGGAGTTAATTGCGTCTCAGGACTAGGCCCCGTACACATACAGGGGAGGTAATCCATACAAGGGGGCATGCATAGCGGCAGAAAGTGATTGGATAGCCATGGCCAGAGTTTGGGGCCATGACTACCTACCTAGGTGTAACTATAGGTAACCTATAATTATATAGGGAAATACCGGCATAGACACCATAAAAACTCTATCAACAGGAAATAATTCAAAATTATTACATATATTAATAGAAAATGCTAAAGGAGGCAGTTAGGTGAGAACCTTGCTCTTTATAGTGGTAGAGAAATATTATATGCTATGCATGGTAAAGCGAGCACGTTTAAAAACCCCATCATTAGGAATAACAATCAATATTTATATATTTATTTTAATCTCAGACGTTAACTTCCCAATGCTGTGGGATGTACACGCTGTGCTTTTTACATGCATGGCAATGTTTATTTTAAAAAAGGTGGTTAAAGGATAAATAATGTCTGAAAGGAAAAAGTAACCAGAGCCTCAAAATCGTGTGTCAACCGCGATCAGCGTATGCGAGAGATGGGGTGGGAGTTCTGTATGGCTGCCTGTGCTGTGTCTGCGGGAGGACGGGACATGTGCCGCTCTTGCAGGAGGACGTCGCGGCACGGACAGGAGAAGGAGCTAGTCGAGGAGGTCACGCTAGACTGACGCACGCGGCAGGGTTGAGGGTAGGGAGTAGATAACTTCGACCACCCTGCAACCCCCCGACGATAGTTGGCCTCACCCCTTAACGGAGAGGACGAACTTCACAAGCGTAGTTCACTGCGCCTGAAAACCCCCCAGACGCAGTTTGTAAAGGCGGCTCGCTCTGAAGCACGGAATAGTTTGTCGGCACGGCATACCCTGCGACCCTCGCACAATACCTGTCCTACATCGATTTCACAATACCGCGAGGTTGTCGTTGTGTTATTGCACTGTAAAAAAAATTTCCGCATGTGTACAAGGTATTCTCTGACAACTGGTTGGCGAAGATATTTTTGTAACACTACAAATAATGTAGACTAAATATTTCTAAATCTTAGAGGGGATCGTGTGAAACTAATATTGAGTTCTAACTAGCAAGTGGCGTGAACTTCAAGTTTATTAAAAAATTGAGCTACATTAATAGTTTGGTATGTTTTCTAAAAAAAAAATATGGCATAGATACACACTATTATATCTGCAGAGATACAAGAAAATATTTGGCAACTGATTTCCAAAGAACTGTTAGTAAAAAGAACTGTGTACATTTTTTTATCACATTTCGTCTAACGAAAATTATCAAACGAAACTTGGTGTAAATTGGACCGATTTTACGTTTTTTAAATATATTACGTATACGGCAATGTTAGTTGAAAGACATGCATACATAACTTTACATCTGGATGCAAATAATCAACCGCGGTTATGTTTACACTCTTAAGGCTGGACCCACAACGATCCGTCGTACCCTTCAGTCAGTCATCCGTCTGTGTTTTCATCCTTTAGTTGAAAGCGATTCACAACGGTTAGTCATCCGTCAATCCTTCCGTACAGTGTGACAACTTAACATCGTGATCCTTCTTTAGTTGGAGGTATATTTTGGTTGAAAATACATTTTCATGTGATAAACATTTTGGGGAAATAATGTTTTTTTTTTTTTTGCGTGATAATTTATACTGAATTATTGTTTACATTTTTAATTCATGGATTTACCACCAAAGATAAATAAACACATATCCACCGCCTTGAATTTTATTTCAAAGTGCATATTCTCGTCTGCGGAACGTCGTCATAAGGCGGTAGCACATTCGTCGGTCCTTCTAAAGTTAAAGATTGAGAAGTATTTGTCGGATTGTCGGATAGAAAAAAGTTGCCTTGCGATTGGTTGAATATCACGTGGTCGCCGGACCGACAGGCGACTAGCAGATGCGACGGATAGTTGTGAGTCCGCCTTAATTATTTCATACTTACAGTAAAGTTGGCTACTGGCATTTACGTAAGCAGACCGTACTGTCCTAAACGTATTTGACTGTTTAAATAACACTCAATATGATTACATTCATATGCTCGCTGCGTGCACGTTAGTTTGTAATTTTCAGTGCACCTCTGTTTTCATACGTCTTCCTTTTCGAAACCCACCCCGTCGCAGGTGCGTTAGAACAAGTCCTACTATCGCGCCCTCTCGCTTCGTCATCGTCTGCTGGCTCGCTTCTGATTGGCCAGTCACTTTCGTCGCTCTTCCACTGTCACACTGTCGCAAAATTGGAAATAAAAAAAAAAAACTCCTACCCGAACTCCAGCCGCAACCGTTCGCAAAATTGTGGCACTGGAGAGTGGCACAATGCTGCCACTAATGGGGGTTTCCCGCCAGATCTGGCGTTTTTAATAGTCCGTTGGGTATCTGGATTTTTAAAGTCAGAATCTGAGCAAATCTGAGTTTTTACAAAAAAATTCTTGAATTTAGAACTGCTGTTCACATATGCCATAAAAAATGTATTTTAACAATTTACAAACAGTGGCAATCGATAGTACGTAATAAATAGAAATACGGACCATTGTATTGTGGTTTAGTCTGGTTCTTCAATTAGTATTTCGCGACATTTACGATATTACGATGTTGGCAACATCAGTAGCTGTAAGTTTTGAATGCAAATTATTTTAGTATACCATCTTCGTGAAGTGTTATGTAGTCTTTGCTACATTTTTTTTTTAAATTTGTTATTATTTTACAAGCATGTTGTAGAATTTTGGGGAAGAACTCGTTATGAAGTTGGTTTTAATAATTTTGTGACATTAATTGAGTGAATTAAGTTCACCGGCAACGGAAAAGAAATTGTATAATCAAAATTTTATATTTTGATAATATGTTTTCTGTTTGCGTCTTTACTGAAAATAACATTTTTTTTTAGGTTAAGTTAGTCTTGGAAAATTGAAACGCGTTTACAAAATTTGTGCAATATAGCATTTTAATTTAATTTCTCCACGTAATTCGTGATCTGGGTTTTCTTTTAAAGATATGGGTTTTTTTTTCATTAGGAAAAAGGTTTTTTTTTTTTTATAAATCTTTGAGTGGCAGCACTGGCACAGGACGCCATTCCTCAATCAGGGCCTGGTAACGTAACTTACTAGCCATCCTGCAGCCCAGGCAGTACCGAATCGTTCCGCAGCGCGCAGTAGCTAATCAGATGAAAGGATCATTCCAGCAGAGATCCACGCAGCCAATCAGCAAATGGGCACCTCGAAATCGAAGGGACTGCCTTGCCATTTCACTTCTGCCTGCTCGCGTCTTCTGTGTCTGCAAACCTACTTCACTAACGAACGTGTGCATACGTCGATTATGCGGCACGAGGTGCATGGGCTCGAATTCGAATAAAGCTTGGTTGTGTCTGCACAGGCGTAGGCTTAGATTTATTTTGCTGTGTAAACTGACTCTGATTAGCGAACTGGCATGAAGTGGGGAAGTTAATAACCGCCAATTTGCAGGAGTGTGCGTTTGTAGGAATAGGGTTGGGTTACGATGGCATGGTAATAATAAGCACATTTTAAATACAACGAAATAATGTTTTTGTTTTTACTATCCCAACTACAGTAGAGTGATGCAAGCACATCAGCCACCTTCTCGTTAACCAAAATTAATTAAATTTCGGCGTTTAATAAACTGATTTAATTCGAAGAAGTTACCCTGAACTTTTCATAATTATGGTGCGCCGTGTGACGAGAAAAGAATTTATGCTTAAGGGGTTCGCCTACCTATAGCTTTTTCCGGCGTTCGAGGCCGAGAAGCGTGGTAGCGATAAGGGCGACATTGCCACGCACTACAAGTGCGTCATCGCCGCTACGCGCAGGGCTCTGAATTGGCGTGCAGTGTTCACGTCGTGCTGCGTGTGCCTACGGGACTTCCAACGCGGAACCTATAATTTTATTGTTGGAAAATCTTTAGTAAGGTTCAATGCATGCCCCTCGATTACTTCTGTGTGTATACGACTCGTAAATTTTGAGATGCAGTGCTTTAAAAAATCCGTTTCTAGCTAAGTTGGAGTGCTCCGGAATGGTGTTTCTAAAATGCTTGACATATTGGGAGCAGTCGACAGGCATAGTCTGAAGTGTACGTTCTTTTCGTAGACGAGCACATTGGACGCACGTTTAATATTTTCGTAATAAAAACCTGGATTTCGAACACACTGCGAAGCAGTTCGAGCGGTAGACAGGCGGGCCCCTTAAGGGATAAGGGCTTGACGGCCTAGAATGAAATAGTAGCGGCAAGTCAAAATTTCACTTGTATTTACCATCGAGATAAGCAAGGGATTGAATGGTGCCATAATTCCGCAACATCAGCTTGATTAACGGCTCTATTAACTGTCTGCAATAACCGCAGAAAAGGCTGAATTGTAAGACTAGTACCAACTAGTCGTTATTTATCTCTTTACTGTACAAATACTGGGTGTGATACGAAAAGTATCGCAGACAGCGGGAATCAGGCCAATAAGCCATTTCCTTTTTGGAACAGAACGTTGCTGTCTTGGGATGCCTTCAGTAAGAAGAACGTTGTGAGCAAAATATCTGGAAGGCAAGTTCGCCACATTAGCTGGCCTCCTGTGCCAGTTCGTTGGAAGTACTGAAATATTTTCCCAATTTCAATTATCAATAGGCTAGACTCCAAAGTTCTGCACATATTCAAACACCTGTCACTTGCTCATGAGCTATTGACACACTGAGTAACCACTTTTACCCTTGAATAGCTAGCACGGGATTCTGTTCTTTAACTTGAAAGTTGGCTATAGATAAGGTAAACTATTATCTGCGGAAATATTTCAATCTCAGGCATATTTCAAAACACTGTAGCGTCTTTTGCCTGTAGCTACCAAGTTTTAAAATGCATATCAGTTCGCTCGCGAAGCGTGTTCGCTTAGTTAAAGAAGTTGCTGGATTGCAAATGGTCCGGTCAAAATGGTGAATTGATTCCCATACAGGCAGAAACAAATGAAAGTCGAAGATCTGCCATGCGCGTACCATTTCGAATGCTAGCACGTACTCTGAAGTTTTCTGCGACAAAATCATTGGTCTGATGTCCTTCAGCGTGCGTCATTTCTTCATCAATATCACTAAATTTTTTAACAAAAATTAACAAAATTCAAGAAAGTTCGTGCCAATGTTCTTCCCATTTTAGCAAAAATTTGTAAAAAAGTTTTCTCAGAAAATGATTGTAGCACCAATCTGCCACAAAACTTCTTGTTTTTGCAAAATTATTGATATTCTACTCAAAAAGCTGGTTTTGCCCAATTGTTATTATATATCAGTTCCATTTATCAGATTATTTTAGAAAAGTAATTGATGATAACTATAACACTATTTTTGATACACATGAATATATGGAACATATTGAAGGGGATGAAAAAATATTACATGGCAAATTTTTAATATAAATGCAGCTCTTAAATTAAGAATTATGTATTAAATCTAAACACATATTTATTAAACATTATTCAACAAAAATAAACCACCAAATATAATATTCACAATTCAAAACTAAATGAAAAACTGGGACATAACTTTTATTAGGTTCTTCACGACAATCTAAATCATAACGACCATAATTTAAAAAACTAGAAAATTTCTTTTGATTTTAATATGTTTTCACAAATTTTAAAATATATATGTTTTATCTATGATTATCATATTTTTTAAATAACAGTTTTAGTTGTTATAATAAAAAAATCCGCTGTTTTAAAACCTCTATAATTTAATCAATTTATATAAATATAATTTATTATTTGAAAAAAAAAAATAGTTTATGGCTTTACATGAATTCCAATAAAACATCTTTCATTTCTAAAATAATTTCAATATTAGTACCATCAAAATAAATTAAATTATTATTTTCATTTCCAATTTCAGAAATAATATGATTAAACGTTTGATTATTAATTTATAGAATAAATGATAAGCTGGCTCATGCACAATAGATTCATGTAAACAAAACATGGTTTTTGGTTCAAAAGTATCAATAATACTAATTTCTAAATTATTCATTTCCCTATATTTTATAAACATTCCATAAGCCAAATTAGAATGAATATTATTATTTTAAAACGAGTTAAAATTAGGGATCTTACTACCATATTTGTTTCATAATCCATATTCAATATTATATTTGTAATATTATTTTTATCACAATAACTAGGACCAACAATTATTACTCTAATATTATATGATAGTAAATTACAAAAATAAGTATCAAAAGAAAACTTTAAATTCTTATTTTAAAATTAAGGTATATTTATAGCGCAAATTATATATATATATATATATATATATATATATATATATATATATATATATATAATGCGGAAAATGTCGAAATGTAGAAGTTAAATAATTAAATTATAAAATAAGTTTCATATTGGCATTGAACATTACATTCATATTTAGCTATATGGAATTCACTGAATGTTCCATAAAATGTTGTATTCTTGGCAAACGTTTGCAGTGCTCAGTAAAAGTCAGTGCTCAATCTTGTCCGAAATAATCCATTGCATAGCATGTTGAAGTAATGACACGTTTACCGCTTGACCATATTTTATCGTTTGTTTTCTTTTGCGAAGTTATCAAATGCATGATCACAAATATACTATGACGTGGATGTGTAATCTTCTCTTCGCCTGTAGAACTAGTAGAGAAATCTTGTGGTTCTACACAGATAAACGTCTACTGTCGTACCATCAGTGTTAATGATACAAGTAAACCAATTTTTCGTTATCTGTGAACCATTAGGAACTAATGTTGCTGTTAATGTAATATGTTGTTATACTATTAATGCAAATGTAATATGAAGTACTTTTGTAAGAATGTTGCCTCTTTACAGTACTGACAACATTAAGACGGTATTTATGTTGCGCCAAAACTAATATTGTGTTGAACTCATGTCAACAGTTATGATATTTATCTTGTTTTAGCTTTGCTTTTAAACAACATTCCGACGAGAAATAAATTAAGTGGGTACCATTGCTATGTCCCATATAACCTTGCGCGCATGACTTCCATTTTACGAAATCCAATTTCCTACCAAACGCTCCTCCTAAACGTGCCCGACTATCTTCCATATTGTGGGTATTCTACAACATACCACGACTCTTTCGTTATGTGAAAATAGTTAATGGTTTAGAAATATATGCATATTTGGAACATGTAAACTGCTTCTAAAAATTTTAAATCTGATCTAAATTGCATTTAGTTCACATTATATGATGTAAAATTTAAATATAGTGGTTTCATTTTCAAGTTTATCGCTGTTCGCCAGTATCTGCCAATTTACAACGTGAAGTCATTATAAACTGGTGTTGTTTGAACTTGTTTAATGTCGCAGTAACAAAGATATTTTGTTATTCCTGTTATTTTTGGCGTAATACAGCCATTGGTTGCGGCAACGTTAGTTAACGGCTTTGTTAACATGAATACTTCAAAGGTATATCTTCATTATAGTAATATGAGAGTTCTTAAATGGTTAACATTAATAACTTTGTCCCAACATGATTAATTTTACAACATAAATGTTTAAAGAAATTGTTCAATAGTAATTTTCTGTTGCAACATCATCATTTTTTTTTGTGTGGGTAATGTCAGAGAACCAGTACCGAAGCATGTATATGTACACATCTTAGTCGCGACTTCGTGTTGATTACGTTTTGTGTACAGCGAACATTATGCATTCGAGGACGTTGAAACCTGTACACTTTTGTATCCGCTATCATAGAAAGTTTAAAGTATTCCTGCACGCACGCTACTATAAAACGTTTCTGTGTTTGTAGTTGCATATTCTTCAGGCACTCGAGTATCGTAAACGGAGTTCTCGGAAATCACGGAATGCAGTGAGCAGAACTGAAGTAACACGAAGTTGGCGAGTAGGTATAATATATGCAATATTATGTTGCTTTTCACTCGCCAGCTAGCTGCGTGGAGATCTATAAATTGATAGTGGATTAGTTGCCATGACAGAATATAACGTTTTTGTCATTGACGTTTCCAAGGCACAGGTATCGCGTTGAGTTAAAACATTCTGATTGGCAACTACCACAAATATATCTTGAGCACCAGTCGGAGTGAAATGAGGCGAAGATGGAGCAGTGGCGGAATGAAAGATTTGAGGGCGGGAGCACCAGGAGAAAATCCCCTACAGATGGCAACATCTGCCACTCGTCCCACGTGGAAATATCTGGGGCGAGGCCGCCGGGAATCGAACCCGGTTCACCTTGGTAAAGGATGCCATCTGAGTATCATACCACTCTAGTTCCTGGCACATATTGGGAAATTACATACTGCAGACTCTTGTCGCTGGAATTTGGGCATGGAAACAGCAAGTTTACAAAATCTTGGCTTGTAGGTAGTAACCGCGTAACTGTCGTTTTCCTTCCAGACGTTTCGGAAAACATAGCAGCCTCCATATTCAGGGCGAAGCAGAAGAAGAGACAGCTGTTACCTTGTAACTCCCTGTGAGGTCCTCCTGCTTTCATACACACACTCAGAAGGTATAGGCTGTTCACGGTCAAATGAGCACTTTTGAAAGCCCTGCTTACGATCTACTTGTATGCACGTTGTGTAATCTTCCACCTTATGTAAAATTAACATTCACATGAGCCTTGTCACTTTATTCATGCATCGGCCACGAAAAAATATAAAATTATTATAAAAGTAAATATTTCACAAATATGCTTAATTTTGCACATCGATGCATTAAAGGAACAGAAAGGGAAAGAGATAATTTAAGTTAACACAAGTGATTACCTAACACTTGTTACTCGACGTTAGGACATATAACTACTTTACATCCATCATTGCCAACTTTGCCGGGCGCATGTCACTCGGTGCGCCCGTTAAAATATGTGCAGGTAGGGGCAGCGATTTTTTTTCAGAGGTTGATTTCAAAAGTGATCACTTTATCGTGAACAGCCTTTGACAGTTATCGCTGCTGCCACTTCTCCCTGAATATGGAGGCTGCAATGTCTTCCGAAATGTCGGAGAGGAAAACAACAGCGACACGGCTAACATCCAGAAGCCAAGATTTTGCAGATGAAGTCCGCGGATTTTATGAGGCGGCAAACTTGTTTCTGTTTTGTCACAGTGATCTTGCCCGCCAGGATAAGGCGGTAAACTAAATGCATGCATATTCACGTAATTACAGGTTTCGCTATAAAAATGAAAATTCCGCGGTATAACTATACAATTACAGATACCTTGTGTAGTTTCAGAACAGTCTGTACGAAACAATCTACGCTGGAACTTGGTTGAAAACTCATATCTTTGTATTGTTAGTTACGGTCTGTGGCCCTTCAGATTCGTCAGACTGGCTTGCAGGCAAAATATTCCATCAATAAATCGTTGTTGAAAAGTACATTTTTGAATATGGTTACCTCATTTAAAGCTAACTGAAACCATCACTAGCGTAGATCAGGTGATACAATCATTTATTGTATCATTTATTACATCTTAACGAAAATAAACTAAGCAAGCCATGACATTGTAATAACTAAGCGCGACCCGTCAAGCATTAGAACTATTTATAAGTGGCTCGATGGGAAAACCAACTGAATAGACCTGGTTAGGTAAACGGTAAAAATTAGCACTTTCGAAAGCTCTGCTAAATATCTACTTGTATTTGCGTAGCGTATTCTTCCACCGTATGTAAAATTAACATTGCCACGGGTCACATCACTCTAGTCATGCGTCGGACATGTGCAACTATGGAATTATTATAAACCGACATATTTTACAATTTTGCTAATCTGTACACTACAAAAAACAGAAAACGAAGAAAAAAATCGGTATTCACAAATGATTAACCAACACTTTTAATTCAACGTTTTATCAAGGGACTACTTTCCCTCCCTTTTGCCAACTTCACAGTACAGGGCGCACGAATTTCAGTGTGTCTATCTTAACCTTTTTGCTAGTGCAGGCTATTCACGGTAAAGTGAGCACTTTTCAAGGCCATTCCAACAGGCATTAACCACTAATAAATATATCTTATTGCAGACTTTGGTGTTAAATTCTCAGAGTTGTGAAGTATATGCACTGTGTTTATTGGTCACATTGCAAGGTTTATATTAAAAATCAGCAGAAAGATAGAAATTGATTGAAAGGAAAAATTTAGGAGGGGCCTTAAAAAGTGCTCTCTTTGCCGTGAACAGTCTATAGCGGCAGTGAAATTATTCAAAGGTTAATTTTCAAAGCACTCAATTGATAGTGGACAGCCTAAAATTGTGCCTACAAGAGTAATAGAGGGAGGGTGAAAGGTGCGAGAGAGAGAGAGAGAGAGAGAGAGAGAGAGAGAGAGAGAGAGAGAGAGAAAGATAAGTAAAGAACACATTGTTGTTATCTCTCCCGCACATTCATGTTTTGTGATTGGCTTGACCTGCGTGGTTCTCCAGATGCCGGAGCAAACGGGGGTGAGTTTTGCGGGATAAGGGTTGGAAAGGGGGGTGGTTATGGACAAGATGACGTAGGTTAGCGGTTCCGCGAGGGTGCCGTGGGCAGCGGTGGTAGCGGATAACGGGCTCGGGGGGGGGGGGGGATATCATGGTAGGACCTGGGGTTGGAAGGGGGAGCCGTCGGGAGGGGGAGGAAGGGAAGCTGTCTCCACAGTAACCCTTCTGACCTGCCCGCCCACCGACACGACCGCACTTAGCCAAATTGGTCAGCCCCGGTGCGGAATCCTGACCAATTACGAGGAAACTCTCTGGCGGCTGCCCCCGGCTGCCAGGCTCCCGGGGTTGTGTTGTTGAAGGGGTGAGTGCTAGGGGGGAGGGGTCGAGGCGACTGTTTGTCCGGACGCGTCGGTGAGCCCGAGGGCTTTCCCGGGGAAGAAACGCGGCCCTGAATTGAGCCGGGGTTGTCGCTAATCAGGTTATCCTGTCTGCAAGTCCTGCCCACGCGTGTCCAACGCCGCCGCTGTCCATCCATGGTTCGTCGCAGAGGGGAGGAGATTATCTATTTCCGTCGTTCCTCTGCGCCGAGCCGTCGAACGCCGCAGATTGATGCGTCAATACTCAACACTGACGACTTTCGAATACTTTTGTGGTTCTTGGTGGTTTTGGGTCCCGACGTTTCTCTTGACGACCAGCCATGGTGTACTTGAGAAAACAGTAGTATAACAGCATAGCTGTGAAACTAGTAAGAGCCAGCCCTGCTGACACCTACTGGCAGCTCACTTTTTCTCCTTTAATTTTCAGGTTCATCGAAGAGACCGGAGGAAAGAGACACAATAGCGCCACTTCCCTCACCAGAGAGGCACCCAAACACCTCTCTGGTTACTGCCGGCACCAAGTTAAAAAACAATAAAGTCCCCCGTCCATTCTCTACTAGTCTTTTCAACTCTGCTAACAAAGAGCATGTTCCCAAACACTCAATCTCCTGTAGTATTATTTTTAATTAAATTCGATTTAATGCATGGAATAATTTTTTATTTTTTTATTTTTACATCTCTGTCGCAAGGGTTTTTCGTTTCCTTGGACGGTTTTTCCCTTTCTCTTCATAGTTAAGACTGGCTCTAAGTACACTTAGGGCGGTAGTCATGGCCCCAAAGTGCAGGCCATGGGTGCCTAATCCCTCTTTGCTGCGATGCATGTCTCGTTGCATGATTTTCCTTCCTAGTAAGCGTAAGGGTTTAACCCTGAGACGCAATAAAATCCCGCCCTAACTTCGGGTCTCAACTTCACATAACACTTAGAATAAGGTAGTTTAGAAAAAAAAACATAGCTGTGTTCGATTTCGGCGCAATGTGCCCTTGATCCTTTCCCGTTTCACGAGCCCTTGTTCCCTTCCATAGATATATTAGTTAACTGAATTCGGACGCTTGTGTTCGTTTCCACCTCGAGTTTTATTGTGTAGAATTTCGCTTTATACGAGTTTCACTTGTCTTTGTGACGTTTGCAAGTGTTTTCTGCGGCCGTGCAGAGTTGTAGAAACAAAACAAACACAGACAAATGAAACATCTCAAACAATTGCGAATCGAAAAACAATCTAGGGCTCGAGAAGGGCAGGTTGCTCGTGCCCTTGGCTGAAGGGGACATTCTACCGTGCATAACGTGTCCTTGCTGCGAATTTGGACAGCGCAATGAGACGTCACATCTGGGATTCACTTTTCAAGGGGACGAAGCCAGATAAGGATTACAGATTTCCCTCACATTACCTGTCCAAAAGCTTCCAAAGTTAAGGAAATTAAGCTGTGTTACTGAACTCTAACTGTGAACACGTGGCTGTATTTTTCAGCACGCGTTGTGCTGGAAATTCGTGTTGAAGATACCCTGACTAGTAAAATATGAAGAGACGTGATATGAATTTATAAACAGTATTCAAATGGATGCGATAATTAGAGACCAGAGAAATTCGTGAGTTCAGTGACCTGTAGACTAGACTTCACAGTCTTTCTCATACAGATATCAACTGTTTATTGGTTGATTTTTGTGGTAATAAAAGACGGTGGTTGGGCGCACAATTTATTGCATGTTTGTTATTGGCTTACTTATCTCCAGGATGTTCCAAAAAACACGTCGACAAATTACACACGTTACATGAAAGTACATGTTTGTGAATTCTTACTTGTCTGTAAATGAACCTGCGGTATTCTCGGGTCTCTAGTGACAATGTGTGTAAAGTATTCGTGTGTTATTAATTCATTCAAAACATCCTTCAATTCCCCACTTGACTCGGACAATATGATTTTATTTCCTTAATGGGTAGGCAATTCTTTGTATTGTCATGCAGTTGGGCGGGCTAACTTTCAGGCTGCTTGCTAAGACCATTTCCAACTTTATTAGAAACATTTATTATAAAATTTAAAAATTATTTTCTTGCTGGAAAAATGGGTTCAGGAGAGGTTAATACAAAATATTTTATAAAGAGATTCTCTGGTGAATCGTAAAACAGTATAGAATTTCATGCATATATTTACATTACCTAAATTATATGTGCGTTAATGATGGCATTGCAGTAAATATCATGACTATCTTATAGTATAAATTGGTATGTGACGTGAATATTTTCAGATACAGCGCTTAAGGAAAGCCGTTTCAACTAAGATGGAGTGCTCTGAAATTGTTTTTCTAATGTGTGTGGTGTAATGGAAGCAGTCAAGAGCCCTTGTCCAAAGTGTGTAGGTTTTTTTTTAATCGTAGATCAGCACATTGCGGCACATTTAATAGTTTCGTAGAAAAATGTATATTTCTTGCGCTTAGAAGCTTAGTACAAGTGCGGTGTAGGCGAGAGCCTTTGGTAAACTGCAGACTTAAAATAATTCTGTATTCACATCACTTTTGCATGCCAGGCCGCAAGATTTTTCGAAATGTCCCAACTATGTCTGTGCAAATAACAGACACCTACTAAAATAAGGGAATCGATTACAGTTTAATCCATGGAAGGGGGGGGGGGACCACTGATGACAGGAGTACCAACCAACGAACAAACGGCTGCTGTAAACACAAAGTTTAGAGCTAGGGTAAAATAAAATCGCCAAATTCTCGAGTTTCTCAGCACAAGTCCCACTGTGTCACAGATAAATTTGTGTACGTTTTACAAACAATTCCTTGGAGGCTTGTTGTAAAAGTACTTTGAAATACTACACGTACATGCGTATCGTTACGATTCTAAGATATGTGATATATCGTAAATAAATTGCATATCTCCATGATATTTATAACCGTTAATTCTGCAATGCTTACATGTTGAAATACTGTAAACAGTGGCTATATATTACGTTAAAAATTTTGTTCATTTGGTTCTAATACACTTGTAGTAATACAGAAATTATCTTCACCATCATTAAAAAAAAGTTTTGGGTAAAATTAAGTATATTTTACGGTGTACGGAGGTGAATTGGCGTGGCGGTTCCTTTGATGTGGATCTGCTCATTCTATGATTGTCTGCACGAGGCTCTGAGAACAAGCCTTCAGTCTGATTGGCTATCGAGTTCTCCGAAAGGTCTGATGAAGCAAGTTCCAGATTGCCCGAACATGTAAACAGGCAAAACTGCGTTTAATGATGTGAGATGGTCTTTTGAGTACTGGTGTTTCCGGATCTTTCTTTTAAAGAACGCTACTGACGATGCAAAGTGCCCGGAGGTACTGTCGATGGAGGTCATGCCTGCAGCCCAGGCTACAACAGACCATCGGCATATAATTTTTTTCCAGCAGGATTGGGCAATATAAAATTTCGCAAGAGATATTGGTTTGTTTGGACGTGAATACGTCTTTAAATTTGCAACCATAGTGGAAGGCAATCCAGAAAATCCGACGAAAACAACACCGGAGTATACAGTTTGGCATTGCAGCTCCGAATCTATCACCTACATTCAGAATTCAATTACACCACTCGATTGTCGAAGGATCAGAAAATATGTTACGTAGGGTGAGGACTTATACGGTAGGAAAGAGCATCTCAAAAGGAATTCAGTGATACCCATATGATCGAATGAACCGGTGCCGGGAACGTAAAAATCATCAAGGTGTCCGAGCGCGTCAACTTAGACGTATTCTCGTAAAACAAACGGCTGTGTCCCAAACACAGTGTGACGAGTGAGTCGTCACTTATGAAAGGTATGCAGCGGTTGGTAATTTAAAATTAGTTACTATGTTATTAAATATATGATTAGGTCGGCCAGCCATTTTTAATAGGTTTTATATTGTACTTACACTTAGTATACCTATTTTAGCATTGTGTAATATGTTAGAGTTTAGTTAGTAATTTTATAGGGTTTTGGTATGGTTACTGAGTGCTGTAGCAAGCCAGCTGATCGCGCGCGCGTCCCCAGCGCTGCACACGTAGTAGTGGCCGCGAGGGGCGGGGAGAGTCTTGTAACAGCAGCAGACAAGGGAACATGCGAGGGGCGGGGAGAGTCTTGTAACAGCAGCAGACAAGGGAACATGTGAGGGGCGGGGAGAGTCTTGTAACAGCAGCAGACAAGGGAACATGTGAGGGGCGGGGAGAGTCTTGTAACAGCAGCAGACAAGGGAACATGCGAGGGGCGGGGAGAGTCTTGTAACAGCAGCAGACAAGGGAACATGCGAGGGGCGGGGAGAGTCTTGTAACAGCAGCAGACAAGGGAACATGTGAGGGGCGGGGAGAGTCTTGTAACAGCAGCAGACAAGGGAACATGTGAGGGGCGGGGACAGTCTTGTAACAGCAGCAGATAAGGGAACATGTGAGGGGCGGGGAGAGTCTTGTAACAGCAGCAGACAAGGGAACATGCGAGGGGCGGGGAGAGTCTTGTAACAGCAGCAGACAAGGGAACATGCGAGGGGCGGGGAGAGTCTTGTAACAGCAGCAGACAAGGGAACATGTGAGGGGCGGGGAGAGTCTTGTAACAGCAGCAGACAAGGGAACATGTGAGGGGCGGGGGAGAGTCTTGTAACAGCAGCAGACAAGGGAACATGTGAGGGGCGGGGAGAGTCTTGTAACAGCAGCAGACAAGGGAACATGTGAGGGGCGGGGAGAGTCTTGTAACAGCAGCAGACAAGGGAACATGCGAGGGGCGGGGAGAGTCTTGTAACAGCAGCAGACAAGGGAACATGCGAGGGGCGGGGAGAGTCTTGTAACAGCAGCAGACAAGGGAACATGCGAGGGGCGGGGAGAGTCTTGTAACAGCAGCAGACAAGGGAACATGGGAGGGGCGGGGAGAGTCTTGTAACAGCAGCAGATAAGGGAACATGTGAGGGGCGGGGAGAGTCTTGTAACAGCAGCAGACAAGGGAACATGCGAGGGGCGGGGAGAGTCTTGTAACAGCAGCAGACAAGGGAACATGCGAGGGGCGGGGAGAGTCTTGTAACAGCAGCAGACAAGGGAACATGCGAGGGGCGGGGAGAGTCTTGTAACAGCAGCAGACAAGGGAACATGCGAGGGGCGGGGAGAGTATTGTAACAGCAGCAGACAAGGGAACATGTGCGAAGTTGTAGCACACTCAGCTCTGGTATGGCGTTACCTAATGAGCCTCAGTGTGAGCTATTGGTTTTAGTCTTGCGTTCAACATTGCATGCAACGTGATTGTTATAAAACTTGTGGGAATGATTGTGGAAATTAGTCTGCCCGCTCGTTCTAAATGCTCACGTCTTGTGTGTTGAGCTTGGTTGTAAAACGCTGCCGAACTTCTGTGGAGCCGTATTTTTCTGCCGTGGATCATTGCCACGAAATTCGCCTGGGAGCTGCCTGCGCGACCAGCGGGGAATGTCGCCTTTACATTTCCTGGACGGCGGTTTGCGGTTCGTAAATGTCCGCGAGCTGCGGACGCTTGTGTGGAGGCGCGCTATGTCTGCGAAATTCTCGGCGTCCTCAAATTTGAAGGTACTGTCCAGCCGTTATTTTATGCGGGGGTAAGTTGCGCTCGATGCCCGTCACTACTAGGATAATGTTGGCGATAGTGCCGTTCAGTTGGCCAAAACAATAGTGACATTATCATAATGTACTAATTTTTTGTGACAAGAAAAAACTGTTCGTAGAAATTAAAATATACCGAAAATTTGGCACATAAGTTTTCTTTAATTAAATGAAATTCCTGGCCACAGGTGTAAGGGGAAGGGAAAATGGATTTATTGTGATTGTAAAACACCGTACGAGCGAGGTCGCTTTAACCCTCTCCAGTCGTCGCACGCTTGGTGTTTCAACAGCCAAACCCAATTTTTGATTAAATTTTACGTCATCGTTGGTTTGGACGACGTAGCCTGCGCGATCTCACGAATTTCAGTCAGTAGTTTGCTGTCTTTCACGTAAACACGCAATCGCGTGCAACAGTATGTCGCAGTTTTTGTGAGCGACTGCAGAAACGTGTGGATTATCAAGGTGATCATTTTGAACAAAATAAAGATTCGACTCTACATCCCCTCTTACTGGAAATCTTTTAGGGCCTATATTTCCATTTTGAAAATTTGCCAATAGATTGTTTGCAATGAATTATTCTAGTTCACCCACTTTTGAGCATGTCCACCTACATTCAAGCCACCGTGTATACCAGGCTCCTGCTTTCAAATTATCCATGCAGTTGCGTTAATGCACGGCGAATTTTCGTGAAATACTTAAGTAATTTCATTTATAATAATTATAATTGTTGAAAAGAACATCATGCTTCTCAAGAATGTGCCATCGAATTTAAACAGTTCGATTGCAAAATTTCATGTTTACCCCACCAATGAAAAACAGTAGTCTATGTGTTACTACAAAGTCACTTTAAATATTCATTGGTTAATTAAAATGTACCTCACCTGAAAAATTCAACGGCAAACACTTTACATGTCCAAGGTCGCATCTTACCGAACAGCACTTAATGCTATATATGATACAGAGGGATATTTCTCCTCCTGTTATCGACACTGCTCAACTGTAGGGACGCGAAGTGTTTGCCTATTGATTAGGGTATATTTTTAACTAAGTTTATCCTGTTGGACCTACGTTGCAAATATCTTAATGACTGTGTTCAAACAAATTAGACGTGCCATATTTGAAAATTAAATATTCATTTGTATTAATAGAGGAAAGTGATTTTAACTATTGCATGATATATGAAAATGAACCTATATGAAATCTTTTTCTCTTTATTTGCGAGTATTATTGTTCCTGTTTCAACATAACTTCTCGTGTTTCAAGATCACTCCGATAAACTATGATATGTAGCAGTTTCTTACAACTTCATGTTTACACAGTTTTCTAGCATGTAGTTACCGTTATAAACGCGATGTTAATTGACAGCTATTACTTTTATCACTACTGCATTCACCACTTCCGAGGAAATCTTTTATTTATTCTTGGTTGTCACAAACCACAAGAATTTAAGGGCAGTTGAACTGTAACAAGAACATATTTTTTGGGAGTTAGTTGCTTGTACAGTTCTGTCACGGATTTCAGAAAATAAAATTAACTAAAAATATTAATGAAATTAATTACTCGATAGCAGCAAGGGCAAGTTTCCTTTAACATTAATTTAATGGATTGTAATTAATGCAGACCTCTTCAGGGAGCGTAAACATTTTTCTGCTATTCCATCTCACAACTAAGAATGCAAGAGATTTTCATGACTAATTAATAATAAAAAGTGAGTACTCTTCATTTACCAGTTATGATAATAATATGTCCTGGGATGGGGCTAACATCTATCGAGTGACATGTTTAGGATAGGGCCCGTAGGTGACCCTCGCCGCTGAAGGTTTACATGGAACGATGCAATAAGACATAAAGGCTAACATCGAATAATGCAATAAGACTTGAAGGCCGACACAGTACGAGGCAATAAGACTTGGATGTTGACAGGGAATGATACAATAAGAAGTGAAGGAAGGCATGTAATGAGGCAAATAAGATTTGATGAATGACACGATATGAGGCAACAAGACTTCAAGGGCGTTGAAAACAAAACATTCTGTTATTTTTAATTAGTGCCATATATTGTTTAACTTGTATACATTACCCGTGACTGCCTTTTCCTTAGGTAATTTTTTTTGAGATCGCATGGTTTCTGCAAAATTACACGTAAAATTAAATGTTTACGAGTTTTGTAATGAGCAGTTAAAATAAACAAAACTGTTTGCAGAGAATTAATTAATTTTGAGTTAGTTTAATCGCAATCGCAAATAAAAAATATGCAATAGTTTCAGAATTTTTTAAATTGCTAAAATATTTCCTTGTACGATTTTGCAGACGTCTTAAAGTAACTCTGGGCATCTTCTTTCAGAGTAAGTGATATCAATTCTATATTTAAGATGGTTTTCATTATTTGTACATTTCGGAAACAGTAAAGTTATGATTTTGACAAGTGTTTATGCGATAACTATGCGCTAAATTTTTTTTTGCAAGAAAGAATAACTACTGATAATTAGGGACAGGAAAATTTCGTGGATTTATTTTAGGACAAGCTAGACTTCAAACACGTGTGCATTTCTGTCATGCTTGCAATTGGATCACAATTTACTAGATACACCAAGGTGAAATCTGAGCCAATAAGAGACCTGCAAGGAAACAAACGTCGAATCCCATGCAGCCTGGTCTAAGGTAAAATTTGTTACGCACGGGGACAGCAGCCAATGAACAAAGCTGAGGCTCGAAAATACACAGCACTGTGGAATCTATGCTACAGGTCGTTTAAACGGCGAAATTTTCTTGTCCATACTGATAATGTATAAAAGTTGAGCAGTATGTGGTAGGTACAAATATGAAATAACACATTTCTTCGTGTCCAACGCCCTGAAGGATGGCACTGTATGAGGCAATAAGTCTTAAATCCAGACATTTAATGAGACAATAAGACTTCCAAGATGATACCGTATCATGCAATCAGACTTGAAACACTTGAAGGCTAAATTGTAATGAGAAGATAAGACTTATAACAGCTGACATGGTATGAGGCAATAAGAATTGAAGGCTGACATGGGAAGAGGCAGTAAGAATTGAAGGCTGATATGTAATCGGGCAATAAGTCTTAAGGCTCTGCTTCACATATTATACAGAAATCATTAATTTACGTGCAATAATTTCAGTTTCGCAGGTATTATTGAAAATGTTTGATCATAGCAAATTTACAATATATTAGCTTTTTAACACTTTTGTAGCAAATTTTCACTTGTGTTATTTCCTGCTTGCAAAACAGCAGGAACTTATTGATAAAATATAAATATGTTCCTGAGTTTTACAACTAACTAATAACACACTGGAACGATGAAAATAGGGAAATACAAACTATCACCACTCTGCTGAGCAGTTAAGTGAAACTTTTCTATTCAATTAAATTATTTTAATAGTAATTTTATAAATGTGTTTGAATGTTTGACTGGACTTTTAATATATATTCTCTTACAAATTTGTATGGAACTCCTCTCGTATCGAATATAGGTCCGACTCTATCTCAGTAACACGTTGGGTTCTTAAAACAAAATAGCTTAAAACTATCGGATAAATTTTATAATTACTTTCTGATAAACTTACTGCTCTTCATGATGAAAAATAAATCAAACAGGAATACAAGATATCTTGAATAAGTTAAATTTCCAATTTAATCTTTTTTTTTTTTTTTACTTGTTAAGAGCCTAACACAATTTACATAATAACTGCTGCTAAAAAAAATATATATATAACATATACCGCACAGTCCATTCTCCACAGCACAATTAAAATTAAGAACAAAAATTTTCAACCACTCCTTTAATGTAATTTTGCTATAATCGTACGTTGTCAGTAATGACTCTGAATCCGAAATTATTACAGAAAAACGAATAATTTCAGCGAAAGGGATGTAGCCAAGCCTTACAGACTGACATGGAATGAGGCAAAACGACTGGGCAGGGCCGAAAAACAAAGGTGGGTGGGACTGAAATGACTGGATAATATCAACCGGCTAATAGTCACATCCACTGTAGCCCCCCGCCGATTAGCGAATCCGGATCGCCGGTGAACTAGCCACCGAGACCCCACTTACAGGTACACTTTAAGAAATGATTCGTAAAACTACCATATCAATGTATACGAATAGTGAGAAAGTGGGAATTGTGAACTATTTTCCCATACATACATGGTACCGTTCCTACATGCTCTCACGAAACAGTCAAATGCGTGGGGAAGTCCCCAACCTTGTACGGTAACGACGCTCAACATTCCTATATTTGCAGTCTGGCATGTGGTATTATTAGAGACCTGAAGGATTCGCGAGTTCAATTACCTGTAGGCTAGACTCTACAATCGTATTTCCAAATATGCAGATTACAACGTCGCATTGGTTGTCTGCTGTCAGAGTGGAAGGCAGCAATTGGGCTGCGTTCCCCAGGAGATGTCAAACAGCGTGGACTAATGGATAAATTTATACTAACAAATATGGTTTGAATTCTAGCTTGTCCCAAAATGAATCCGCGAATTATTTAGGTCTCTGGGTATTATTTCCATACAATGTATAGGTTAAAAACTTCCATTGCCGTTTAGGAAGTTTACCAGGCAATTTTTTTATAGTGCAGTGATTTACGATGGAGAAATAGTTGCCGTAGGAGAAATGTAAGCGACTGACGACGGTATCGTGTTGAGGGTCGTCGTTATTAAAGCTCCTGCGGGTATCGGCGGGGTATCGCTCGCAGGACTTGCTCTGCCCGGCATAGAAGGCGGTGAGATCGAGGCGATCTGCAGGTAATTGCCGCGGCCAGATGGTGCTGTACCCTGGCGGGGTCGAGTGCCCAGCCAAGACGTCCTGGACGCCTCGTGACCACCCGATTTGAAACAAGAAGGAGAACGCGAGCGAGCGGGGCGGGATGAGGATTCCCACCACCCACTGCCTTCTCCTCTAGATTCCTCCGCGGACGTGGTAACAAAGGCACAGGGTACCGCCTCGCCACCGCCGACCCTCGTTTTTTATCCGCGACTTCTTTATTGCGAGATCCACTTGCCTCCCCCCCTGGCTGGCTGGGACCGTTCCGCCCCGCCTGCGTCGCGGGTGAGAGACAACGCGGTCGATGATCGGCAGAGGACCAGGGGAAGCCCCGGACCCCATCCTCTCTGCCTTCTACCTCGGTGTCCTTGACCCTGAAACCAAGAACCACAGCTTTTGATAACTTGCAGAACTACATTGGGCATTTATGGTTTTAACCATTTCAGACCAACTTTAATTTTCTGTTTCAGGTGTTGTAAACAAATTATTATATAATGCCTTTTGTACTTAAGACGCTCGTCTACCTAGAGCTATTTTCCGCGTTTGAAGCCGAGAGGCGAGGGAGCGTTAAAGGCGACGCTGCCACGCGCATCAAGTCCCCCATCGCCGCTAGGCGTAAGGCTATGAACTGGCGTGCAGTGTTCTCGTCGTGCTGCGTGTACCTATGGGACTTCCAGCGGCGACCCTATTATTTTATTGGTGGAAAGTGTGTAGGAAGGTTCAATGTATGCCCCTTGACTAGTTTTGTATGAATCTGACACGTACATTTCGAGATACAGTGCTTTGAAAAAGTCGTTTTTAGCCATTTTGGCGTGCTCTGAAATGGTGTTTCTAATTAACGTGAGGTCTTGAAAACACTCAACAGCCCTCGTCTGATATGTGTGTTCTTTTCGTAGGTCAGTACATTGGACGCACATTTAATAATTTCGTAGAAAAAAAGTGTATTTCGAACACTCTGCAAGGCACTTCAAGCGTCAGGTAAATGGGCGCCGTAAGTCAACACAGAACTTGTTTCGTTGACACAGCCAATGAGCTGCAGGCTTTGTGTTCAGCTACAGTAATATGAACCAATTGTGACCTATACCAATAAGGTGGTTTGTAAATCATTTAGCCACAGGTAAGATCATTTGTCACTGAGCTTCGCAGTGTGCAGTACACTCCAAATATCACATACACGTGCTTATTGTACGCAACTGTGTAAATTGAGTCTGAATGGGTTAAACTTCTAGTGTGCGGGTGTAACAAAGTCTTCTCTGAGTGTTGTTTGTGAATGTTTATTGGCAATGGTGTTGCAGGATTTCTATGGGCAACCAAAACCAGGCAAATCACAGACCAACAAATAACTAGGTACTACAGAAGAACCCAGTAGTCAATAGAACATGAGATTGAGATTTGTCTGGTTTTCGATTTCTTTGTTTTGTTATTAGGCTTACTTTTTGGCAATTGATACAGTACATTTAAATGCTCAAAGAAGTCCTTCGCTGAGTGTTGTGAAGACCGAGTATTACTACATATTTAGGAGGGCCAGGAAAATGTTGCTAGTTATAAGATAAGTACGCTGGACTCCGCAATCCCCTGTATGCTAGAGACACATTTGTTCGTCCATTCGCTACCGACACAGTGAGTGGCCAGTTTTATTCTTGACAAGGTGGCATGCAATTTGATGATTATTGTCACGCATGTCTGCTGTCATATTGACCCAAAGTCTTCCTCGGATTGTCTAATACAACTTTGAGCCAATCGTGAAAGTAACTCGAAATATACAAGTGTATGAAGTCTAGCTTGTCGTCAGAGTATTTCGTGGCATTTTCCTGTCACTACTAGTGAGTCATTCCGGTTAAATTCAAAACCCCATTAGTGAAGGCAACATATGATATTTATTTTGCATCGTCATCCATATGCTTAAGCTGTTATTTAGAATGTTGGCAGTTTCTCAGCTGTCCCGTAAGAGCACCTATAAGTGCTCCCCCACCACATACAATACTTCAGTGGGATCTTCGTTCAAAGTAGTCACAGACTGAATGTAATTTGCTGGTCGACTCCCATTTGGCACGATATTCAACCAATATTCGACGCGAGGAGCTCTAGGATGATTGGATGAATTCTTGTTTACCCCCGGATATTTCTTCGCGATTTTTTTAGAACGTTTCTGCACTATATTACTAAAAGTAACATCTGCGGCTGTGGATCACGATTCTACACTGATGTAGTTATATAATTTTTGAACATGCCGTCTGTGGAGTGTTTACTGTGACGGACTTACTCGTTTCCCGCTATGTTATGGACTACGAGAGATCGCAACGTGTCCACTGCATTTGACGAAGAACGTTGATGGAGCGGTGGAAGTGACAGAGACCCTACAATTTCGCTACGTCGAGATAGGCTCCAAAGTACTCTACACTCTCGAGCCGACGTCATTTGTTCATCGACTGCCACCACAGACAGGGTTAATTCTCCTGTCCTACCACCTAACCACCTCATTTTATACTAGCGAATTTGTAGAGTCTCCTCTTGGTTGAGTCATGATGAATGGTGATAAGCTCTAACCATCACTGGTTAAACATTCTCTCCTTAGCGATCAAGGCAACCAGTAACCTAGGATGTTTCTCAGATCCAGTGATAATTTGTATTTTATCCTATTTAATGAGATTTATAAATATCTTCCTTCAATAAGAAAGGAAGTGGTAGGCTCATACAAAATAAATGTCCAAGCATTCGCCTAGAGTCGGGCCCTGGAAACAATCACAAGGAAATAACTGTTTCCAGTGGTCAGACCATAGACGAAAGATGAAGTAGACCGGTTTTGTTTTCTGAGCATGTCCACAGCATTGACTCACCCATCAGAAATATAACTGACAAAATCACTCGGTCAACAGTGACTAACATGTTTCTTTTTACATCAGGTTTTTAACAACCCCAACCAGGGGCGGATCAAGACAGGGAAGGGTGGGAGGTCATACAAAAAATAAACCGCCTTCTGGCCAAGCTCTCAAAACCCTCACATTGGAACGAAACTGCATTGTGAATGTTTTAAAACCGAAATGAAATACTATCAGTATTGCTTAAAATGTTGATTTTGTTATATAAATTTAATATTGTTTAACAAAAATATTGTAAGATAGAGCCTACTTCCGGAACCACAAAATCAAAAGTTTTGACACCTGCATATTTCGAAAATAAACCCCTTCACGTCCCTCTCTCTCAATTAAAAATGTCCTGGGAGGAGATTTTTAATTGAGAGAGAGGAATGGTGTTGAATTGAAGTCTCTTATGTTGCAGTGGGATGCCTGTGACTGGGCAACCTGCCTATCATGAGTGTTTGGCAAGGTGCAGTATTATCAGGACTCGGCTTCTGTTAACGCGCTAAGCTCCTATTGACAGGGCGAGTTCGCGGGCTTGCCCATTATTTGTGTAATTGTAGATGGCATGGCGAGCGAATATAGTGCTCTCGGGTGGTAAAGAGCGCGCTGCATATATATAGGGGCTCGAGCCTTAGTATGGGAATTCGTAGCCCACCAGTGAGCGGGGTTCCTTGGGTCTGAGTAGTTGTCCGCCCTTGGAACGGGATGCTGATTCGCAGATCCCAAGATAAGTAAATGGATATTGGGATGCTGATAGAGGTCGCTCCGAACGACAGTAGGATGTGGGACATTGAAAATTAACCAGGTCGTCGGGGTTGGACTTAGACGAACGACTGAGAGAATTCGGCCTTTGTGGAAGATAGCAGGGTTCTTAGTATCGGGACTTAGAATTTCGCCGCCGTATTGTTTTTTGGACTATATAGTTGTTGGAAAGCCACTATGAGTGGGGACATAGTTTATGGCAGATGGGACCCGAATGTCACAGTGAATAATTATGGAGTTTTTCGGAACTTTGACTTTTCGGTGCATGGCGTTAGCGGACTTAGTCGTTTCCTGCGTCTGGAAGAAAATTGAATGTGTTTACGGATTTTCCTATGCGGAGTTGGGGCCGGGGAACTTATGCGTGAGAGACAACTTTATCTAAGCTGGCAGTCTTTATGGCATTGGGCGAGTAAATGCGAGATGGAGTTTTGAAGCTTGGTCACGCGGTGCGGCATGTTGGTGTTTGTGAACTCATCGGCGCAGTAATCCTAGAATGCGTGTGAAGCTCTTGTAAAAGGTTTAGTTCCCTACTAGGCCATTGTCAATGTGAAGGAAGGAGTTTCCTAAAGTGAGAATCGTTGAGAATTCTGGAGACGTTCGAGTCAAGAAGCGATCCGGCAAGTTGAGGTTGGGGAGACTGCTACGAGGGAGCGATAGAAGATCGAATCGGTGGAGACCTGGACATATTCGTTATATGGGATGTTGTGAGGAAGGGAACCTTAAGGGTGGGGTTTAGATATGTGGGTGGTGCGTGGTGTGTCTGGGTAAAGGAGAGGGAAGTACAGCCCGTTTGCGGGAAAGTGTGTGGACAATATCACCAGCCCTACTCCTTTGACAGTGGTGTGTGTGAGAGAGAGAGCGATTGAAAGTCAGCTGAGGGTAACCTTGGCTACCTATGAGGACAATATCCTCACCCTGAGATGGCAGAGTGGAATGAGAGTGTAGAGGCCCAGTACCAGTCATAATCGGCGGGAAGAGTATTCTAAGGGCCAGACCTCGGCGAGTTCCACCAGTGTGTGTTTCGTAAGGTGAAAGTTGTTTTATAAGATTGTAAGTTTGGTGAAAAGATGGTAAAATAACCCCTTTGTGCTGTTTGTTAATTTTAATGGGGTTTTATCCAGAACTGAAATTTGATGAGAAAGCCTGGGCTTAGTGTTGAGCATAAGAGGAGAAGTGTTAAATGGCTGTTGCAGCGTTTGTTTTCCAAGTGAAGTTTATGAGAATTTTTAGTGTGGCTTTGGGGGGCCACAGCAATTTTTAAGTGCCCAATATAGGAGCCCTATTCTACTTGGGTTTTGATATTTTAAGTGCATATTAAGATTCAATAGGGGCAAGTTGGAGTTGTGCCCAGATATAGAGTGGATTGTATTGTGGATCTCAAGTTTTGTAAAGGAAAGTTACAGTTGTTGTCAAGTGTGAATTTTTGGATCTTTAGTAAATTCTGAAGAGAAAAAACCAAAAGGTTTTCTGTGCCTTATGTTTTGCTGTAGTGTATTTACCTTCTCCTGAAGCTATATGATATTTTAGAGTACATCCAGCACGATCTGGTGAATTACATACTACTTATACCTAAACATTGTTTCAGATTTTGTGATTTTTTTCAGCTGAAACATTAGGTGGCCCTATCCCCATTCCATCCCGTGATAAAATGATGTTGGGGCGGGAGAGTCGGGGTAGTGTTTGACCCACCTGAACTGAGGCAAAGGCGGGCTCAATACGTTGACTAACTTGAGTACAATCAAGGTGCATTAAAAGTAGGTCAAAGGAAGTGTGAAACAGTGTAACGTAATAAGTTATGCACGTTAGTGCTCTCGGCAAGAAAGCAGTCCAAAATTATAACTAGAGACCCGAGAATTTTGCGGGTTCATTTCTAGACAAATAGGAATTCAAGACATGTACCTTCATGTTACGTTTGTAATTGGTCGACGTGTTTTTTGACACCTCCTGGAGATAAATGAGCCAATAACAAACATGCAATAAATTGTGCGCCCACCCACCGCCTTTTACTACCACAACAATCAACTAATAAACTGTTGATATCTATATGAGAGTATATAAGACTGTGAAATCTAGCCTACAGGTCATTCAACTCGCGAGTTTCTCGGGTCTCTAGTTATAACACGTAGAGTGGATGTTGTGCAGCTCACAAGTGCTCTCTACCTCACATTCCATCTACGGATCAAATACGCTCTGTTTCCTGGGACACGCTGGATAACAGAGGGATGTCTCGAAGTAAACACAGTGCCGGCAGGCACAATACATCGACCTAGCACCTCGCTCTGAATCAACACGTGAAAGGGGAGATGTTGTTTCAGCTGTCCGCAAGCCGCGCGCCAACCCGCCGTGGACACAGAATAACTTAAGGGCGCAGAAGCGAAAACCGCCGCGCGTGTTTCGAACACCAGCTTCACACGCGCCAGCAATCAATTGCAAGCCTGCTTTCGGGAGGACCCGGGTTCCATTATAGGTTACGGAGGTCCTGTTCGGTTTCCCGTGGTTTCCCGAAGTGATTTCGGGTGGTTCCCTAATACAGGCCATTGCTGCTTCGTTCCCCATTTATAACCGTTCGAGGAATTACAAACCTTTATCAAAAATAAAGGCTTTACTTTCTAGGAAAATGGCTATTGTTTTTTGAACGATACTTGCAATGGGGGTAAGTGATTAAATGCAAAACCATTTCTGGTATAGAGGCAGAGCAGTTAGCCAGATCACCTCCCATCAGAGCGAACCGGGTTCAATCCCCAGCCGGGTCACTCCCGGATTTTCACACGTGGGTATCACGCCGGACGATGCCGTAGGTCGGCATCGTCGGATGCCGTATTTCCCCCGTCCCTTCATTCCGGCACCGCTCTATACTCACTTCAATCACCCTCATCGGCTCTCAAGACCTCGCTGTTAAGAGCCACCCAAATATCATTCACTTCAATTCATTACTTCTGGCAAACCCCTTTGCAGAGCTATATCAAAAGTAATCTAGGTAATGTTCAATTTAATAACTTATCCCTATCGCAAACACACCGAGAAAAAGGTTTCGTTGAATCAAACATTATTTCTTTTGGTGCAACCAAATTATTTATTTGTATAGGGGCAGTGGAATATTCTGTTGCTGGAACCAAGTGGTTTTGCTTTTCTCATTTGGTTGCCCCCCAGACAAAGATTTGCTTGACTCCACGTAGTCTACTTTAAACAGTTTGGGCTGATGGGCTGATATGTAAAAATGTTTACAATTTCGACAGAGTTTCGAACCTAGAACAGCTGCGTCCGCCCGCTACGCCTTAGTCACCTCGGCTAAACTGACAACAATTGAAGTCTGAATTATTTTCTCTCTCTCTCTCTCTCTCTCTCTCTCTCTCTCTCTCTATATATATATATATATATATATATATAGATATATATATACATATATATATTCAGTGTGAAAAAATCTTTTCAGTTCCCCGTTGAATTGTTCTATTAATGTGTTTATAGGATTACTAAGCATCAATAGATGCTCTAACAAACCCTGTTACAATCCTAATTGTAAAAAAATATACAAACAAACTTTCGATCTGTATTTTAGAATTAAGGCTCTCAAATGAGTGCCCAAACAAACAGTTGCTATTCAAATTTTGTTTATACAGCTTATCTGCTTTAGAAAACAATCGATATGATTAGCAAACAACCACTGCTCGTCGACTGTACTATGCTAGTACCTGCGTGTTATTGCTTTTAGACAAATATATTCTGGAAATAAAAATTTTCTAACAATACAGTAAGTTATAAACAGCCATAATGTGTCACATAAAAAAAATTCGATACCAGTCGGAGATTCAAACTCTAACTCACTTTTTTGTTATAAAAATAGATTTATTATCACACACGATATTCAGAGGCGTTTACCCTTAACCTATTATGTACAGTACACATTCAACCCACAATATAAACAATAACAAAATACTCAATAAAATATCTACACATTTCTTACATAGGGGCACAAAACGATATGAACATTTGGTGAATTGGTTTTACTGACAAAGTCGATGAAAACATAAAAAATTATTTAACGTGAGGGGCAGCGCACGGCGTACACCCCGACACGTGCCACTGACTTATAACACTACCACCTATCGACGATTACTACTGGAACATTAAATTGTACACTTTTAAGGACCGAGGGGTGGGCAGCGCACGGCGTACACCCAACTTCGGTAATATACACGCACTTCCTGTAGGCGTGAACGTCAGAATGAAAATAAAAAATTGCCGTACCACTGACGCAATGTGCCACGCTGCGCCATGTTCCACCTATCTTGACGAAGAAGCTGGACCAAGTATTGAACTGTCACCGGTTTCGAATGGTCCACCAAAAAACCGATCGCATGAAGTATATACCAGGCCGCAGCTCTTCGTCGAACGAGCTACACAAACCACTTACAGTGCACATGTGTGATAAGTTACTATATAGACATAGATCCACAGTTATCGCGTATTTTATAAAGTGGTGTTAATTCTTTTATTATGACCGTATGAGTAATGTGCAACGTTTCCCGTTAATTATGCGTACATTATATTTCATTTGGTTCATTAATATGTTTTACAGAACTTGTAATCTTTTCGTAAACGGATATATTCGACGTGTGAAAGGAACTTGGGTGTCCGCCATCTTGTCTGTTCCAGCGTGTAGGTATAACAGGCAATCAGAACACTTTCTACTGTTGTGGCGTTGGGGCGGGGGGAGGGGGGGCAGGTGGAGTATGAGTGAGAGAGAGGGTAGATGTAAATGTGGCAACGCCGCCGACATCCCCCACGCCCACGTCACGAAAATGGACTCTAGCGCGACGTGGTGTTCATCCCTCGAACTACAGCTGGAGCGGTCAGAAAAATTTAACCTGGGGAAGTCCACTCTAGGTGTATCATTACTCAATGTAATTACCACTATCAGCGTTAGCTGACTTGCCCGCTACTTTTCTCACCGGCTAGTAGCTAGTAAACTCGTTACGTACGGACGCAGAGCAGTCGTCCCAGGATGACGTTACCGTTACCGGGGGGGGGGGGGGGAGCGGATCCACCACGGACCGCGATAATGCTAACAGTACTAACGTCACGCCAGTGTCTCTGGAAGAAGGAATGACTTGGTGGTCATCGCGCGAACTTTCTGGTCATCACCTCTCTCGGCGATACTCGAGGTACGGGGAAGCTTCTGGGCCAGGGAATCTCAGCTATATAACACCTCGACGTGCCTCTGTGTTGAATGGCCACTAGCGCCAGATGTATGGAACCATCGAGATGACGGGCGAAGTCGCAGTGGGCAGCAAGTGTGGTGTGCGACCATAGGGAGAGCAGAGACTTAGACTGACAAGCTGGGTTGTAGGAAAGTGGGACTTAAAGTGTGAGTGGTGGACATTTGGAGTTCTGTTAATATATGGCAGTAAACACTTGAGATAGTACAGGTTTAACCAATAAGTGAATAATAAGTGACTAGTTAAGAGTAATGACCGTGATAGGGACTTCCACTATAAATTATGTTAGCATAAAAATTGCGCTCTCTGACAAGAATAATACGTGTTAATATTATGGATAGGCCATTGTATTCTGTAGATAACAATTGCGTGTATTTTTATCACATTATAATGTTTCGTAGCGTTTTCACCTTTACTGACCAAGATATATGTTGCATAGTGAGTTAAGTTAGTCTTTGCCATAATGTTTTTATTTTTTTAATATCGTAGTAAACTGATTTACGTGTGCTCTTTAAGGGGCTGGCTTTCTTTACGTGCGGTATCGTGAACATAAAGGGGACAGTCACTCTTTTCTTTGGCAGTTTCATGTGTATTTTTAGGGCAAATGAATTCTCGAGAAATAGAGATTTTTTTTGTTTAAGTTACAACATTTTTATGAACGTCCTTTAAATTTCTCATACATTCTTGCCTGTATACGTGCGAGAAGGTATTCTTTCGTGCGGAAATACAGCACTTAGAAATCAGTAACTCCAGCATGGCTTGTGTGATTGGCGCAGTAACCGCCACCCAATCATAGTAAAGTAGATTGAATGTACAGTAACTTGTTCAGTAGTTTTTTTTTCTTTTTTGTCTAATGTGAACCGCCCGAAGTGAGACTATGCACAATACTTTTCTGGTTATACAATAGCTACCCCGTGGAGGAGATAAACGGCCGCAATGTGCGATGCTATCTCGATTGGCGTGAGTTAGGCAGGTGGAGAACAATTACTTAGCTGTAATTAAATTGTGAAAAGAACACTCTTTTAATTAAAACCATAGAGCAAAGATGAGGTAGACTTATCTCGCTGGCTACACACAGCCAATCTCCGTGTCCCAACATTGAGCTGCTTTTCTGCCAACACGTCTTGCGAAAATAGGGTGGTTCGGATGTTAGGTTAAAAGATTGATTTGTAAAAAAAATGTTTTAAGATGTTTGTATACTTTCTCCAACCAATTTCTAATGCAGTTTGATTAAATCCAAATTGGTAAAAGTATTTATTCATATAATAGTACTTGTCATTTAAAAAATGAAGATGTAAACAAACACGTTCACCGCTGTTGACCATGTGACATTGAAAGATATATTGGTTTGGGGTAGGTCAATGTTGGGTACATGCGCAGAAGACGAATAAGCGGTCTACCTCGCATTTAGTCTATGATTAAAACGTGATTACGTGTGACCATTAATACTACAGCTGAATCACAGAGTACAAAAGTATGCAAAAGCAAAGCATTTTCACGTACCAGGGGGGCCGTGGTGGTGTGGTGGTCAGACTACTCTACTTCCATCTAAGTGAACTGGGCTTGATTACCGGCGGGGGTCGCTCCCGGATATTCGAATGTGGGAGTCGTGCCGGACGATGTCGTTGGTCGGCGAGTTTCCTCCGGGGTCTCTAGTTCCCCCCGCCGCTACATTCCGGCGTTGCTCCATACTCACCTCACTTAACCCTCATCGGGTATCGGGACCTCGGCGTTAAGAGCCACTCAAATGTCTCCACTCAAATCCACATTTTCAAGTACCGCGTACTCCGAACGGGTGCCTCAACGAGATAAGCTCAACCTGCTGGCCAAACATTTCCAAAGCCTGTTTACGATAACATGAGCACTTTTGAAATCAACCATAGAAAAAAGTCACTGCCCCCACCTGCATATATTTGAACGGGCGCACTGAGGGACACGCGTCCGGTAAAGTTTGTAACGAAGGGTGGAAAGTAGTTCCATATCTTAACGTCAAATAAAAAGTGTTAGGTAACCATTTGTGATAACTTAAATTATTCCATTCCCTTTCTGCTTTTTACTGCTTAGAAGTGTAAAAATGAGCAGGTTTATCAAATATTTACTTCCCTAATAATTTTACTGTTTAACTTGATCGATGCATCAATAAAGTGCTGAGGCCCTTGGTAATGTTAATTTCACAAGATACGGAAGAATTCACAACGTTCATACAAGTAGATCTTAAGCAGGGCTTTCAAAAGTGCTCACTTTATCGTGAACAGCCTATACATAGTTTGTAGTGCCAAGTGACGGACATACCAATGTAAGTAGTTTCGCAGTATTGAATATCCTGTCAGGGACAAGAGCTGCGTACGGAGCCTCGCATTGGGACCGTGTGTCGTCATATACAATTGTCTATTCGCGGTTTCTTCACACTTCTTGAATCTAACCTTTGAAAAATCACCCCATATATAATGCGTTTGCACTCTAAATGCGAATCAGTAGCAAACCACTGACTTTCAGAGAAAAAATTTCGCTAATTGAATTGACGTGGAACAATTTCGCTGATTGAATCAGTGACGGCCAACTGCAGCGGCGAATTAAATATTGTTTTTATTGAAATTAACCAAAAATTACTGGAAATAAAAATATTTATTGTAGTTTACTATTTATATTGCGCAATTTGCCGTAATTAAAAAATGTAGAAAAATTCACGGAGGTGGCCGGGATTGAACTAAGTCATCCCTTCCACGTCGCTTTTAAGCTGTTATTAAACCATCTTGTTTTTGTCGCTGTTTTTGTTGTAGTTGTGTTGAAGTGACGTTCTCGAGCTCAAGTTAGACCGGCTTGCTGACAAATTCTCAGTGCGAAAATTAAGTGCCCCGGAGTGACCGGTGCGTGAATCCACGACCCTCCGACTACAAGTCGGCCACCCTACCCCTGAGATGTGATGCGCCCACTAAAGTTGGTAATGCCGGAGGGGAAGTAGTTCAGAGTTTGAAAGTTAAATTAATATTGTTAAGTAAACATTTGTGAATACTGAAACGATTGATTAAATTTTCCTTGCTGTTCAACTGTAAGGATTAATAATTTTGCTTTTTTAATAATTCCGTAGTTTCCCTTGAACGACGTAAGGGAGCGTCCATAAATTACGTGAGGCATTTAGGGGGGGAGGGGGTCGAGCCGAATCTCACCCAATCTCACTTGGGGGAGAAGGGGGGTCCTAGCAAGTATCACGTAATTTTTTTTTCGCAAGAAACAGTGTAAAATTGCGAGAAAACTGGGTTAAATTGAGTAAAACGTGTTTCTCTACTAAAATATGACTAAATTCTACACAATAATATTTATCGCGGTTATGCGAACGCCACAAAGTAACACAGTAGTCCTTCGATTGTTTAGCCACCGGCTAGCCGAACGCGCGATTCGACGAACGCTGCGACGTACGAGCTGCGTGACAGCGACGCCTGGACAGGTCTCGACCTGTTGTGTTTACGCCCGTACATGTTTAGTTACTCGACGGCTCAGTCAACGCTGTCATTTATTTAAAATGAGTTTATATCATAATTATTATGAAGCATACGTGAAAAGACACGTCTACAAGACAAAGAAGTGCTGCCAGGAAGAAGTTATAGAACGCAGCAAAACAGATGTTCCCAAAAAAGGAAGACTTGGTGCTGCACGTTCAGCATGAGATTGAACAGCTCCTCAGAGAAGCGGCGGAGATAAAAGCCCGGACTACTCTGGCATTCCTTAATAAGGTAGGCTAAACACTTTTCTTTCTATTTATACACACGACATCTCGAGATCGCGATACGGAGGGGAAATACTCAAGCCAATTATTTAGATGTGTCTTTTTCCCCTTTCTTTTTTGATGTAAATGTTATGTACATCACGCGCTCTAATGCAACAAAAGTGCAATATTATATTTTACTCGCATTTAATTAAGAGCGCTATTAGTTTTTTTAACGCTATATTTGCCTCACACAAAATTACTAAAACGAACTATTTTCATAATTTATCAGTTTCATGTCTTCATCGCGATGTTCTGATTCCAGGGAAACACTAAGACCTCCAACGATGCTTCGGCTCAGGCTGGGATGAGCGCTCGGAGTGTTCAAAACGTGGAATGCGCAGGTCAGGCTGGGACGAGCGCTCAGAATGTTCAAAACACGGAATCTGCTGATCAGGATGGGACTACTCACCAGCAGTCAAGGGATCAAGACGACGACGACCCTCAACTGGCTGGTTAGTATTCGCCTTCCTATGTCTGCGTGACGTTTTCTTCCTTTTTTTCTCTGTTTAAATCGAAACGTTATTCGCTCCACAGGTGCCCCGAAACGGAAAACTCAGCCTCTTGTGGCAAGCGACGATGAGGATGAAGTCACATCGAACTCCACACCATCCGCTATGCGTCCCACTCCTGCTCAAGATATTATGAAGGAAAAGATTGCTAAACTGCGCGTGGAGCTGGATTTGACAGAAAGACGCAAAAAGTATCTTGTTGCTGACGGCACCGAACACGAGAAAGCACGTAAGTTGCGGCGGAAAATCGATGGTTACGAAAAGAAGCTCAAGCTTAAGGAAAAACAGAGAGTGTACGCTATGAAACACAGGGAAAATAAGAAGCAAAAAATAATTGAATTATGTTCGAAAAATCCCGATGCGGCGAAGTCGTTAACGCCTCGTGCTGGCCCTTGACGTCCACGTCTAGAAGAAGAGCAGTCTGAATTGCTGAAAGAAGTAGTTGATTTAGCTATGTTTGGTGCATCTGCTGAGGAGCGGCGTCGCTGTGAGATAGTTCGCACTGTCCATACGCTTTCATAGCTTACTGATAAACTAATTGAGCTGGGGTTCAATATCTCACGAAGTGCTACTTACATTCGACTGCTACCTAGACGGACAGATACGCGCGAGGCTAAGCGCCACGTAGTGACTGTCCCAGTGAAGCTGAGCCGTCCTGAAGCTGATCATCATAAAGCACACCAAGACCAATACTTTTGTGTGGCCTCCATAAGGTCGCTGGAGACAGTAGCCTCAGTACTTGGTCCTCACTACGTGAATTGTTTATCTCAGGATGATAAAGCCCGTGTTCCCATAGGGCTCATAGCGGCAAACAAGCAGGCGCCCTTGGTAATGCACGTTGAATACAAAGTGTCGCTGCCAGATCACGACTTTGTAATTGCTTCTGTATGCTCTTGGTGAAGTGAAGCCCAATGAGATGGGACGGCCAGAAGCCGTCTCATACAGTGGACCAACTTATATAGCAATCAGAAGTGGCAAGCACTCTTCGTCAACTGCAACTAGTCACGCTCAAGACTTGGACACTCTTTTTAACCCTTGAGCCTTTTTACAATTTTATGAAGAACGGAGAGGGTAAAGTTAAGCCTGTCCTTATCATTTCGAGCGATGGCGGTCCCGATGAGAACCCACGATATCACAAAGTGATCGCACACGCCGTAGAGCATTAAAAAAGATATGATCTGGACGCAATATTCATTGTGACTAATGCCCCTGGCAGAAGTGATTTTAATAGAGTAGAGAGGGGCATGGCTCCACTCAGCCGGGAGCTAACAGGTGTTGTTCTTCCCCATGATTCTTTTGGGACACATCTTGACTCCAACGGCAGAACAGTAGACGTTAGCCTGGAAAAGGATAATTGCAAAAAGGCAGGGGAAATTTTGGATGAAATATGGTCTGCAGTGTGCATTGACGGACACGAAGTAGTTGCTAAATATATTGACCCGAACAATGACACTTCCAACGTCCCAGACCTGCCATCCGAAGAATGGTACGCTGAGCACGTTAGAGAGAGCCAATATTTACTTCAGTTACGCGGTAATTTGTTGACATTTAATAATTGTTTTTTTTCACAGTAGTTTACCTTTTATTTTTACCATGATTTGATGCGTGCTTTTTTATATTTTTTTGAAATTTTTTAACAAGCGCTAGCGCTAACAAATGGATTCTTATTTAGAGGTCAAAATAATGAATTGTTTATAATTATTATTTTAGGTTGTGAAATGCGATGACCGGGACTGCTGCAGCCCACTCCGGAGTGCTCTGCATATGATTCTTCACGACCGTTTTCTGTCACCTCCATACCCTATCACTCAGATTGATGGACATCTGACGATCCCAGACCCTGAAGAGCATGACGGAAAGTCATTTGCTCCCTTCTTGATTCGCCACTGCTTACTGATTCAACCTTTGCATGCCTTCATCGGCATGCCCTATGACCTCTATTGCCCCAGTGTACGTCGTGATCTAGAAGAGAGATGCTGCAGTACATGCGGTATCTACTCTTCATCCATCACAAGAGCTGCAGAGCACCGGCGCGCGGTCCACCGTACACTAGCTGCACTAGCGCGCAAAGTGCGACCCTCACGGATTGTCACACGTCGAGCTACTGACCTTCTGTGTGCAAGCGACAACGGTTTAGAGTGGCTAAATCGGAACGAGGTTGAAGGAGCAGATGATTTTACTGAAAATCACATGGACATGTTGGTTCCAGTAGTCACTCTTGAGACCGTACATGAGTCTCCGTGGACTGAATTAGAATGAATATTCTTTTACCAATTTTAGTAGTTCTCATTTAAGTATTTTATTGTTCGATTTTTTCACTGTGATTCTAGACTACGGTCTTAGTAGTCTTAAATACTAGTCTTAACTAGTCCTAAATAAAAATAATTGAACAAATTATGTTTTTTCTAATAAATCCAACGCAATTAAGCATAGATTAACGTATTTACATTGAAAATACGCATTTTGAACAATCTCACGTGAGATTATGGGGGAGGGGGTCGAGCCAAATCTCACATCTCACTAGGGGGGGGGGGGGGTCAAAAAATCGCCAAAATCACCTCACGTAATTTATGGACGCCCCCTAAGTGTAAAGTTATGAGGCCCATGACGATGTTAATTTTACATATGGCTGAAGAATACACAATGTGCATATAAGGAGATCTTAAACAGGCTTTCCAAATTGCTGAGTTTATTGCGTAAAACCTGTTCCTGTCTATAAAGTTAAAAATATCCGACTAAAGGCTGTTCACGATAAAGTGAGCACTTTTGAAATCAACCTTAGAAAAAGTCATTGCTCCTACATGCACATGTTTTAACGGGCGCACTGAGTGACATGCGCCCAGTAAAGTTGGTAACGATGGATGGAAAGTATCTTAACGTCGAATAAAAAGTGTTAGGTAACCATTTGTGATCATTAAGTTCTATCTTTCGCTTCCTATTTATTTTTAATGCATCGAAGTGTAAAAATTAGCATATTCGTAAAATATTTACTTTAAAAATAATTTCACAGTTTCACTTGACCAACGCATGAATAAAGTGATGAGGGTCGTGGCAATGTTAGATTAACATAATGTGGGAGAATTCACAACGAGCATACAAGTAGATCTAAAGAAGAGTTTTTAAAAGTGCTCAGTGTACCGTGAACAGCCTATAGTATACTTGCTTAAGAGGAAAATACTGATGACTTTATTAAAAGTGTGTGTACCAAACGTGGTCACAATTGATGGGTGCAGAGCAGAGATGGTGTAAGTCCAAAATTGACGTTTTATGGATTATAGCATTTCCGTATACAACATGCATCCTTTTTTTTCAGAAGCATAGTTAAATAAGTCCACAGAGCTCTCTATTATCTCACAGTTTGCAGCACTGTCCTACAACTGTTACAGTTTCTGTACTTTTTTTTAATGTGGTAGTGATGCAAGCCCATGAACATTTCGTAGAATTGTTGATGATGGATTTTAACAGTGAAAATAGTGGTATTGTGAGTTCTGAAGATTCAGAACGCGAACCAAGTAGTCAGGATACATCATCATAACATTGAAAACATGAAGGTGAAAGGCAAATAACTTTAAATAACTTTTCTTGTTGGTATTACGTAGGGTGAAATATGTTACGTTAGGAAAAAAATGAAACTAGACCTATTTTTATTTACGAATTCGTGGCATGTTATTATAGTTATGTATATAATTAGGCCTAGAGTTTAACCCTACATTGCATTAAAAAGTGCAAGTAAAGAGCCCGTTTGTGCCCATGTTTCAGGTGAGTCCGCAAGTAGAGAACCACTTGGGCATAAAGGAAGTAGGGAATGAAGGGTGTTATGTTTTTAAAAGCTTGTGGCTTTAATGTGGATAATTTATATATATATTAAACGTACCTGTTGGGGTAGTTCGTGCTCAATGTGAACTCAAAAATATTCAGTTTCTTCTATGTATTTATATCACTATCAAATTACATCTCGTTACAATATGTTTTAGAACTCGTTAAATCGGAGGAGCTCTCTTTAAGCTTACTTGGTTACATTGTGTTATATATTAACGTTCTTCGTTATTAAATTACTTTACATATAAAATACCACTCTTACTAGTTTACTATGGTCTGACATCACCTTGTCCATGATGTTGTAGGCTGAAGACTAGATGCATGTCGGCGGACGGCACGCCCCCATCTCTGGACGTCTTGCTGGTGCAGTGTCGCGACGACAAAAGCCTCGTTCGCCGCGTTTCCAACCGTAATATAACCTGCGCACTCGGCCTGCCTGGCGGGGTTTGTTTAGAAACACTCCAGGCTTCGCTGCACTTCTTCGCAATATGTTTGTGCTGACGCAACCAGGCTAACATGTGCCTGTTGCTGCACGTAACAAAGGATATGGAAGAGAAATATCAGGAAGACGTGTCGAAATTCTGGCAAGCCTTGCACAATTGAAAAAGGAAACTAAGTGCCTGGTAAAATATTCAGTAATATAGACTGCCAGCGTACAATCAAGTGCTCATCTAAAATTAGTTTTAAACAGAAAGAAAAACTTTTCAGGTCTTCTCGGGCTCTTGGTGATTTCTCTAAACACAGTGCGTTTATAAGAGGACTGGTTTAAATGCAAAGTGTTGATCGTGCGAGAAAAAGGGATGGGCTGAAAGGTCTGGAAGAAGGCGCGTGTTTATACTTCTTGAGAGTCCAAGACACAACTGTGAGGGCGTGTAAGAAATAATTCTGAACACATTTAAGATTAGTGATAGACGTGTGTACCGATGTGTGTTTTAAAATGAAATGCATGCTGTTTGTGATGTCATAGGTCGTAATGTCCCTGGAAATAAAATCTATGACACCAATGCATTTCAACACAATAAATAATTTCCGTGTTATCAGAGCCACTACTCTAGGGCAAGGAAATAGCTTCACCCTGAGATGAACGTTAAAAAAATTTACGGTCTGTATGTTGAATGGTGTAATGTAAATGAAACATATACAGAGAAGGAAACATAGTACTACAATGCGTTTTGGTCCAAGTTCAATTTTCATTTCACTCAAAACTATACTGATACATGTCAGAATTGTGACAAATTGTATCAGCTTATTGGCTTAGAATAAGGTTCTATAAAAAGAAAGGAGTGTGATACGCAGAAAGAATTGTACTTGTGGACTACTGAGAAAGCAAGAGAGAGTTTAAAACACTATAATAATTTTATAATGTCTTTTGGTCTATAAAATATATTGCTATTTCAGAAACTGACCACATCTGTAGTATACTATAAGAGAAACACGTATGTATACAATTTCGATTGTCACTCATTCAATACAAATAATGGCTACACGTGTATGTCCGATGGGTTAGAAGGGGGAAGGGGTGGACAATAATTGGCTACTTGTGTAGTAAAACATCTTGGAGCACTTGCCAAGGACCCCAAAAGCGTTATTTTGTACTCAGATTGCTGTAAAGGACGAAACCGCAATATAAAAATAGCTTTATGTCTCCTGAAGTAAGTTAACAACTAAAACAACGAGACCAAAGTCACTGATCACAAATTTCTTGAATCCGGACATTCGTATAGTCCTAATGATTCTGATTTCAGGTTAGTTGAAAAGAAAGCATGCATGCAACGGGAAATTGCTTCGTTTGATGATTGGGTGGATGTAGCGAAAACTGCGGGGGGGGGGGGGGGGAATAAAGCAATTTCAATTGAACAAAATGAAACATTAAGATTTATTGTCTACTCAGTCAATTGAACATTCTGTAACGAAACTAAAGAGCAGTGTTGATGGCAAGGCAGTGAACTGGGTGAAAATCAAGTGGTTACGATTTGAGAGGGGTGCACCATTTACCATCGAACTTAAAGAATCACAGAATTCTCACATAGATTTCCATTCGGTAGATTTCACGAAAAGTCAGGATCATTCATTGTGTTGTCACGCAGTTGTTAGGAGAGAAAAACTGTATACAACTAGACAGCCAGTAACACAACAGAAGAAAGGATATTGTGGATTTATTACATTTTACTTCTCAGAGTTGACATGCTTACTTCAAACATTTTACCGTGGATTGTAAACACTAGATGAGGACTAAACCAACAGGACAGTACCAATAATGCAATATTTTAGGGCGAGTTTGATTTCAAACTTGGAAGACTTCTTATTTTCAGTGCAGAACAATTCTATGTCCGTTTCATTGTGTGTCGAGATTGGAAGACGTTTCATTTTCAGTGCAGAACTATTGTAAGTCAATTTAGTTGGAATATTTCCTATATAATGAATATTAATATAACATTAAGTTCAAGATTTTCCATTTTAAAATGTGTGTTTGTTAGTTATGTAAAAGACTATTGCACAAATAACACTCTGCAGTTTGTATATATTTTTTAATTTTAATTTTCACAAATTGCTTCTTTTTTTTTTTTTCTAGCATTCATATTTCTGGGCTTACACCACTTCTGCTCCACACCCCTCAATTTCTATTCTCAAACGCACCACTCGGGGCAGTCAGGGACCAAAGATCGATTACGTCAAAGGAACCGCAAAGCTATTTCGCCTCTGTAAACCGGCTTTTTCTGTGCCGCGGTGAGCTGCGTGTGGACATTACTCTCCCCTGCCTCTATTTTTTTACTCCGTCCAAACTCCCCCCCCCCCTTTTTTTTTCTCTCTTTCTCTCTTACCGACCCGCGAGCTTGATGGGACGCCGCGTTCCCATCAGCATCCCCTGCAATTAAACAACTGCGTGAGCCCGCAGCGCTTCAACTTCGCCGCAGAAGATGCACGAAGAACGTCTGGATGATAGAGGGAGGCGGCAGGACGGAGGAAAATGGAACGTGCTGCCATCTACATTTCTAATACTACGTGACCGTCGCTTCCACACCGCAACTCTCCGTGGCCCAGAATCTCGAAATGTACTCTGACGTAACTGCTGCATTCTGTCTCGCTCGACCATCGAGATGCCGGCACCAGAAAACTGTGAGCACCTCGCGAAGGTGTTGAATTTGTGTTCTGCACTTTCCTTTGTGCTAAGAATCGATCGAAAAATTCTTCCGTTGTTAAATAGTCTGGAGGGTTTCCATCGGAGAGTCACTATGGGGTAGAGTGATCTCGTTACTTGCACTTTACCAGTCCCCGTGTCCCAAAACTGAACTGCTTTTCTACAAATACGACTGTCATGAACGAAGTGGATAAGATTTGAGTTTACAACAACGTTTAGTAAACAAGTGCTTTGAGATGTTTGTATACTTCCTCTAGTCCATCTGTAATGCAGTTTGATTAAATTCAAATTGATATAAGTATATTATTCATACAACAGCACTTGCCTTGTGAAAGTTAAGATACAAACAAACGAGCTCATCACTGTTGACCATGTAACACAGACAGGTGTATTGGAGTGGGGTAGGTCAACGTTGGGTACATGCGTAGAAGACGAAAACATTTGTCAAAAGGCTGTTTATGATAAAGAGAGCACTTTTGAAATCAACCTTAGAAAAATAATACTGTCAATGCCGTCACATATTTTAACGGGCGCTCTGAGTGACATGTGCCTAGTAAAGTTGGTATCGATGGATAGAGAGTAGTTACATATCTTAACATCGAATAAAATGTGTTAAGTAACAATTTGTGATAACTTAAATTATTTTTTCGCTTTCTCTTTTTTTTTTTTTTTAATTCATCGAAGTGTAAAAATGACCAGATTTGTAAAATACTTACTTTTCTATTAATTACACTGTTTCCCTTCACCAACGCATGAATAAAGTGATGAGGCCTATGGCAATGTTAATTATACATAAGGGGGAAGAATACACAACGTGAATACAAATAGATCTTAAGCAGGGCTTTCAAAAGTGTTCATTTTACCGTGAACACCTTATACGCTTATACCTCATATTTAGTCTATGATCTGCATAGCCTACAGCACTGCTTGGACTTAATATTTGTTACCTTTCCCTTGACGAAGTAGTACTCTGAAATTGCTAGAAATATTAAACAAAAAAAAAGTATCTTTAGCACCACTTCTTACTGAAATGTATATGAAGCAAAAATAAACCAATACAATGTCCAGCAATTTAAAACGTTACACCTCTAGCAAGACGTTAAGACATAGAACTGGGAAAGCGCGATTTTGTACGAATACGGAATATAAATTTAATTATCACGTACATAAAATCTTTCAAAATTTAACGGGAAATCTCAAAGGGATAGTGTAGGAGAAAAAAAGAGAATGTTTCATTCATGGGCGTCAACACTGTGTAGGATAAAGTAAGGAGGGCGTTTCCCACCGTTAGTGAAAGGGAGGAGAGGGCAAGGAGGGGAATATTATTCCTTAGTATTAAACTAATTAGAGACAAGGTGGTATGATGAATTTCGGTCAGTTCCATACATAATGTATTTGACGACTAACGGCGTCGCTCAAGATTATTATTTTCAGTAAAAACGATACGTTCGATTTACTCTGTTCCCCGAAAGACATCTAGTACTTGCCCGCCCCTTTCCATTCATTTCCCTTCATTCTGTTTGCAGCCTTATTAGCCAACACTTAGTCCCTAATGCTTATCTATTGGTGGTTGTGTCTTGATATAATTGGAGACGACTTACAGTATAAACTGTGTTGCAAATGTGGAAGCCTTATTAGCTTAAAATCAATACTTGGGTAATTGTGTTATTTATCAAGAGGTCTATGTACCTGCGCGCTCAAGGTCGAGAAGCGAGGGAGCGATATGGGCGACACTAACACGCACGCCTGGCGCCTCGTCGCTCCTACGCGCAAGGCGTGCAGTGTTTCCGTCGTGACGCTGTAGTGTTCAAATTAGATCTGTATCAGTGGGGTTTTATTACACGCGATTAGAGTACACAGATCAAACTACCTGCGTATAATCCTACCTTTCTCTTGCCGATAAAGAAACTTCATGGGCAAGCTTTGAAAATGCGATATTTGGCCCCTTTTACGGTTTTTTCTCTCCATTAATACACTTATTATATTAAAAATAAAAATTTAGCGACATAGACAATATATATATATTTTTTTTATCCTTTCTGGTAAAACTTCGTATTTCTAGAACATTTATTTACCGATACACGCGTTTACGCGCAAACAACGATTTCACAGAAAACGTTTCAGTACATAGGACCCTTAACGTTTTTATAAACCTATACTAAAATAAAGCTCCTTTCTCCTTGAAATTTAGCAAGGTCCTAATTCCCCCCCCCCTTTTTTTCCCCCCTGACGCTGAGTCATCTCTTGTTTCAATCGCACGATGTATCCGGAAATGTGTACGTATACAGCATCATAAGAGTTCGCGATTGTGTTGCGGGCGGTCAGTACTTCATACGTGCTACAGTGATCATTAACGCACCCTTATATATTTAAACTGTGTGTCCCCGCTCAAAACAGCTCATTTGCGTCTGGGTTAAGTAGATCGCTGCACTTGGGTTTGATAGACAGGCATCCGTTCAATGCACTGCGTAAGTAATAAAAGTTCCAAAGCTGAGGAGTGTATATACGTGAAGTGGTTTTCCTGCTAGTAAATATGCAACTCGCCGCCCGCGCCATCTACCCGTGTCTTTGCATAATAAGCTTCAGCGCTCAGTAATGGCAGTGACTCCGAAGGCCCCTGGAGATGGAGTTGCGCGGGGATGATCGGGTTTATGAATACCTGCGTATTGTGCTACGCACTGTAGTGGTTGTATATTTTTTCAAACAATTTTTAACATGAATATGTCTTTAAATTTGCGATCACAGTGGGAGACAATCCAGAAAACCTTATGATAACAAAATAGGGGTATACAGTTTCGCATTGCAGCTTCGAATCTATCGTCTACATTCAAAATTCAATTACACCACTCGATTGCCAAAGGATCAAATAATATGTTACGTAAGTGAGGACTGCGAAACATCGCGCACGACGTGGATAAAAAAAGGGGGGGGGGGGGGACCGCAATTTTAAATTCGCTTCGCCTCGTCTCATAACTTCCTCGTGGTATAACTTTTGACTAGGAGAAGTTACGACACTCGTTTAGGTTTAAATCGATAGCTCTCGTCAAGATCAATCGTTTGCGTGTGTAAAAACATTTGTGTGACGTGGATATTGTGAAATTGTATGAGTTTAATGTAAAAAAAATTAAGAAAACTTAACACAATTTTGGCCTATACTCATCAAAAAGACAGTTTGAAATACAGAAATCGTATACAGTTGGAAAGAGCATCTCAAAAGCGACCTAGTGATACAAATTAAACCACTTATGATAGAGTGAAGTCGTGCCGGGAACGTAAAAAAAAAAACATGAAGGTGTCCGAGCGCGTCAACGTAGACGTATTCACGCAAAACAAACGGCCGTGTCCTCAACAGAGCTAAATCCATTTTTTTTAAACGGGTTGCAAAAATATGTAATTATCAGTAAAATACTACGTCTTTACAACACGCCGTTAAAAAAAAAATATTTTTTATATATCCACATTTATAATTAATTTCAAGTCTTATATCAATTTGTTAAAATTCAATTTTAATTTTACACTTTCATGGTAACGTGTTGTAAAAATAGTTCTCAATTACTTTAGTGTTACAAAAATTATGGGGCAACTGAAGTTGCCAAATGCTAATATGTGAATTAATCAACCTTATTTGCAGATGTATCGAAGAGAACAATCATATGGTTCTATCAGCATTCGCAAAAATTTCAGTCCACAGGAAATTCTCAGAAAAATTGTGGCCGAAATGACAGACATAGGATTACCGGCATGATTTACGGCTTGTGAATAAAAATCTATTCGTTTTCAGGCAACAGTTGCTATCAGAAGTCAACAAATGTCTTCCAAGACCAACTTCTGGAAGAACTGCAGGCCATTTACAAATATTGTTTCAAGTGGTTGCACCGAAATATCAACATTTGTTCGGAGGATGAAACGGCGTTTTTTAAGTGACTTATTGTGTTTTGGTGTTAGGAGAGGAGAGTGTGTGTGAAGAGATTTGGACGGCTCTTGAAATTGGGGTCTTGAGAACCGATGAGGGTGAAACGAGTTTAGTCATGAAGCGGAGCCGCAATGCAAGGGCGGGACAAACGGGAGACCCCGAGAAGACCCACCGAACAGCGCCATCGTCCGTCACGATTCCCACGTGCGAAAATCCGGCGAGAGACCCCACCGGGAATCGAACCCGGTTCGCCCAGGTGGGAGGCGAATAGTCTGACCACTTTCAATTTTTATTATTATTTTTTCATAAATTAATTTACTGTCACAAACAATATAGAGAGGTGTTTACCCTTAATATATTATACAGTACACATTCAAACACACAATATAAACAATAACAAAATACTCAATAGAATATCTACACAATTCTTACATGGGGGCACAAAACGATATGAACATTTGGTGAACTGGTTTTAATGACAAAGTCGATGGACACACAAAAAATTATTTAACGTGAGGGGCAGCGCACGGCGTACACCCCGACACGGGACACTGACTTATAACACTACCACCTATCGACGATTACTACCGGAACATTAAATTGTACACTTGTAAGGACCGAGGGGTGGGCAGCGCACGGCGTACACCCAACCACGGGAATATACACGCACTTCCTGTAGGCGTGAACGTCAGAATGAAAATAAAAAATTGCCGTACCACTGACACAATGTGCCACGCCGCGCCATGATCCACCTATCTTGACGAAGAAGCTGGACAAAGTTTTGAACTGTCATCGGTGTCAAACGGTCCACCACAAAACCGACCGCATGAAGTACAAACCAGGCCGCAGCTCTTCGTCGAGCTGCCAGATGGGAGCTGCATAAACACAAGAAATTACCCTATGCGGGGCTGTGTCAGCGTTGCCACACAGCGGGCATGCAGGGTCAGCTGTCAGGTGAATGCTCTATTTACGCTGCTGAGTTGCCACGATATTATTGTAGAAGCCGAATGCTGCAGCTCGAAGATCCGAGGAAAGGTTAGGATCAGCAAGTATTTTCCATGGGCGCCTCCAGCGGATGGTTGGGGTGCGATTCACAACAGATGGTATGACAGCCGACGTTTTGGAAGCCCGAATGTACAAATATCTCGCCGATGCGACTGTCCCTTCTGGTAAGTGTTCTACTAGAGTTGCGAGTGCTTCCTTTGCCTGACGGTATTGAAGTGGCACGCGTCTAACTTCAGACCACATCATTTTCTGTAATGCTGCTTAAATGTCCTCCGGACGCAAAATTGTTGCAATTGCTGAAGACTGATATAAGGCCTCACACTTCAAAACGTGATTAATTAGACTCAGGCCTCCGTCTTGCAAGAAAAGATAAAGTTGCAGCCTAGACAATTTAAATATATAAGATTTCCACAACTTGCGGCCATCAATCTGTAGTATTTGTGCACTTTGTTGACGTAGTGGGAATATATGTGACACATACCACAGCTTCGCAAGTATGAACACATTTACTAAAGTAACCTTCTGTAAAATATTTGTACGCCGATAATTCATTTATATTTGACGAGTACGGATTTATTTATTGTCATGTTCCAATTGTAATGCAACATAAGAGTGGCGTCTGCGTGGAAGTATATGCCTAATATTTTCACAGTTTCGGCCCTCCGAAAGGGAAAAACGTCGTCAAATGGCTCGCTGGTCGCGCTGAGCTCCAGTACGGCAGTTTTGTTAGCATTCGTTCGCAGATTAGAGACACTGCGCAAAGTTCCAGGCATTCTGCTGTCTCTGTAATTTCCCGCTCCGAACGAACGACACATGTGATGTCATCAGCATAGGCATTTAATTTAAAGGACAGGTTCGGTACAGGGAATCCTTGCAAGCGGGCACTGAGCATTCTGCACAGAGGTTCAATGGCGATAGTAAATAAAATCATGGATAACGGGCATCCTTGTCGAACTGAACTCTCGATTTTGAAAGGTGGGGTAAGGAATCCGTTAATCAACAGCCGTGACCAAATTCCGGTACAAACCATCCGCAGACACTGTACTGCATTGGCTGGAAAGTCGAAATGATGCATAACATGAAGTAAAATTTATGATCGACTCTAGTGAATGCCTTATCCATACCAATACTAAAGATGACCATTTTATTGTGTTGTATTGACGAAAGTAATTGAATGTCCCTTAGGGCAAGCACGCCTTGAAAAATGGAACGTCCTGGAACAGTATATGTCTGGCCGGAACCGATAATATCGGACAATCCCTTGGTTAATCGGGTCGCACAAAACCGAGCAAGTATTTTATAATCGGCACGTAAAAGTGTAAATGGCCTATAATCCGTAGATTTAAGTAGACGGGGTATTTTGAGTATAATAACAATTATCCGTTATTTATGAGACTTGCATAACTCCCCTCTTTCAAGCACATCGTGAACAACTTCGCAGAAGTCGGTACCAATAATATCCCTATAAGTTTTGTAAAATTCGTATAGAATACCCTCAATACCAGGAGATTTTTTTGATGGCAATTGCTGTATTATTGTATTAACTTCCGCATCTAAACATGGCGCCTCCATGCCCGTCTTGCTGTCACAGATAACTCTGTTTTCACAACCCTGCAAAACCGATGGAAGCAGAGCATCGTCCGTGTCTTGTTTCGAGTATAAATTGGCAAAGTAACTGCAAAGTGTTTGTTCTATTTCCGGCCGGTCCCGAACAATAGCGCCACCACTGTCAGTAAGCTGGTTGATAACCTTGCGTCGTATTTGCTGTTGTTCCCTAATGAGACTAAACATGCTAAATTTCTATTCTGCGAATAGGCGTTTATAATTTATCATAATATGACGATTTCTATACTGTTCACTGAATAAATTCAGAAGCTTCTGTTTCGTTTTTCTAACACGTGGAGTTACGTGTGCACCATTGTTTGGCTGCAGGTGAAGTTCGTGCAGCATACGTTCGTAGAATTCACGTGTTCCCCTACGCTCTTCTGCCAGTCGGTACGTACGCATGCCTTTTAAAGAGCCTCATGACGTTCGGTTTTACACACACATCCCACCATATCGCCACAGAGGGGAACTGGTATTTCTTGCTATGCCAACGTACCCAATTAGCTAGGAAGTCCTATTTTACTTCTGAGCTGTCTAATAACGACGTATTTAGACGCCATATTCCTCTGCCAAACCGTGTTACATTCGCAAAATTTTCATACGTAAATATTACTGCAGAGTGATCGCTGAAAGCTACCGGAAGAACGTCATATCGATGCACCTTATGTATATGCTGTTTCATCACGTAGAATCGGTCAATCCTAGACCGACTCTGCGAAGTCACATAGGTGTAATGAATTCCTTGGAAGTTAGATAAAACATCACACAAGCGTGTTGTTAAAATAGATAGGGCAGCGTTAGTAGGATAAATGCCACCCTGATGATCATGGAGGTGAACTATGCATTTGAAATCTTCACCGAGTGTGAACTGATTACAGGGGATATGGAAAAACGGAATCAAATCCACGGAGAAAAACTGGTTTCTTTTATATCTCGCTTGGGAGCCGGATGGAGCATAAACATTGACTAGCGACACGTCGTTTATTCGTCCTGACATCACTCGGCCTGACGGATGGTAGCACAGGTATTCAAGTTCCAGCCCCGCAAGTGCAATAATCGCTGTCCTCCGTCCCCGATCACCAGCGTTTGTATACACATTGAAGGTATGAAACCATATAAAATATTGAATCGCTTCGTCTTGCAAGAATGCTATGTCAGCTGTCTGTGTTCGAATGTGTCTCTAGCGCCGCCAAGCAAGCACTGGCCGAAATTGCACAAATATTTAAAGTTAAAATTGTCAATAACTCTATCATGTGTACCTAAAAAATGTACTGATAGTATCAGAGAGAAGGAAATGGAAAGGTGGACAAAAAGGAAAAGTGGACAAAGAAAAATGGGGGCCGGTAATAGGGCATACAGGTGGGGATGCACACATGTGCCGGTAGCATTGCTAATTAGTTGGGTTATCAGGACGTCCTTGGCTAGAGGCACTCATTTTGTTTGTAACGGCCTTTGCTAGTTCCAAAGATTCCTTCCTGTCTTGTAGCTGTGATTGTTCACTCTGCGATAACACCTTCGCTTTGCGAACAGGACTTACTCTTGTGGCCCGGACGTCGCTTTCGTAAGGTCGCTTTTCTCTTACAGACTTATTTTCATCCGCAGTTGTTACATGCTCCCGTCGTGTGGTTGCACTGATACGCTCTCCACGTCCATGCTGTCCACCCATGAAGCAGGAGACAATGGAATGTGTAGCGGCGAGACATCCTGTGTGTGTGTGTGTGTGGTGGTAGCCCTGCGCGAGCAGTAACAATATTTTGAGCCGCCTCCACGTGTATCTGGCGTGGCGCAGTCACTATGGTGTTCAGGTTGACCCCATGCTCAGCAGATGAGTCACCAACAGGTGTTTGTATTGGAACCTGCTGCTAGCGTCTGCGTAGTGGAGGGTAATCCGCTCGGGGAGAGTGCTGGGCAGGGGTGGACACTGTAAGCGTGTCAGCTGCGAGGTTTTACGTTGCCCTATCCATCCCCCAGCGGCGTATAGCACGTGCGTCCTTTTCTTGCAAACTGGGACACGCAATTCGGACATGAGTAGGAGACTGGCAGTAACTGCACGTTCGTGGTTGTCCGGGATATATCATTACAGCCCGAAAGCCGTCAACTGAAACATAAGATGGAATATCTTTTTTTTTATTTCCATCTTTGCCATGCGTACTCCCGTTTTTACTTGGATTTTGTATTTATGATTCCATACTTCATCTTGTAATGTAACAAGTCAACCATACTTCACTAACTCCGTCAGGATTTTTTGGTTGTCTATTTCTACAGGTAAATTTATAATTCTTACCAATTTTAAGTTGTCGAAAACTTATTTGATGGTGAGGTTGAACCTTTCCTGGTCTGCGGTGACTAAAGTTGACTGGCCGTTGGTACGACGCAGTATGGCTTCACAAAGTCCAGAGGAAACACGTTTTAAAAACAAACATTTCCGGTGCCCATCCAGTTGAATAGCTTCAATTTGATCTTCTGTTACAGTTAAAACCGTATCAATCCATTCATGTATTTCCTCGGCCGAAGATCGTTTGGCAAACACGATACGCAAGGTATTCACGCGCACATTAGACATGCTGGACAAACCTAGACGTGACTGACACTAATATAGAACTGTTACTACTCGCGTCGGAACAGAGCCCCGTTTAAAAGAGCGGGGCAACAGAACTCCGCACAACGGACGCGATGTTAACTCCGCCGCTGCTCGACCTCGACTGTCTACACCACCGCAGACCCATTAGGTGTTAGGATTCTCGGCGCCTATAGTCCATTCGCTGCTACTTCTTAAGTTTTTGAAACCTTGCTAAACTTCTAATTCCAGTATATACATCCGCCTCGTGCAAACAAAGCTTAGGAAATCACACCAGATGGACAACACACCGCATGCTTGCGCAATCAGTGTAATGTTACTGTGCATAAGAAAAATTTCTTACTAAAGGCTGTTCACGATAACGTGAGCACTTTAGAAATGAACCTTACAAAAAAGTCACTGCCCCTGCATGCATATATTTTAATGGGCGCGCTGAGTGACATTAGCCCAGTGAAGTTGGTAACTATGGATGGAAAGTAGTTCCATATCTGATCGTCAAATAAAAATGGTTGGGTAACCATTCTGATAACTTAAAATTAGTTATTTCGCTATCTGATTTTTTAATGCATCTAAGAGTAAAAATGAGCAGATTTGCAAGGTATTTACTTTTTTAATAATTTCACAGTTTCGTTTTACTGACGCATGAATAAAATGATGAGGCTCAGGGCAATGTTAATTTTACATGTCGAAAGAATACACAACGTGTATACAAGTGGATCTTAAGCAGGGCTTTCAGAAGTGCTCATTTTACCGTGAACAGCCTATACCTGTTTTGCCAGTGAGCATTCAAAATTAAAAATTTAATCACTGTGTTTATATTACGCATGCTCATTAATCAGAAATGTACGATAAAAATGTCCGCTCCTATACATTCACACATCAATATGTGTGTCACTCGCAAAACCAGACCTACTTTCCTATAGGTTCAGTCTCAGTCACCGCTGTCCAGATATAGCCAATTCACGGATACTCCAAACATTTCTGAAGTCCAGCTTAGGTTCTACTTTCAGGATATTCCTCCGCCTCATGCTAACAAAGCTTAACCGAGTCTAGAAAATTACACCAAAGGGACCATGCATCGCATTTTTGCGCACTCAGTTACATAATATTTTGGGTAAGAACTATTTCTTACTAGACATTACCAATACGCCTATTTTATACCTGTTTTTTATTTATATTAATTACGAATTAAACTCTCAACTTTAATAAAAAAAATAATAATTAAAAGTTTAATTTAACCAAAAATAAGATACTTTTATGTCAATAAAGCTTACTAGCGACCCGCCGCGGCATCGCCCGGGTGCGATTACATAGAGCCGGCTGCGGTGAGCAATGTGACGTCATATTTTTTTCAACATTAGCTCGCTCGACCGCTGTAACTATTTTGTTGCGCGTAATTAATTAATGTGTGTTAACTTCTAAAATGACATGGTGTAACTAACATATTTAACCTGATAAGGATTAATACTATATTGTTCAAAAAATTTTATTTTTAATGAAATTTTAAAAGAGAAAAATGGTTACTGCGGGTTATCATTAAAAGACAAACACATGCTGTCGTGGACTTTTTGTAGACCTTTTTGAGATCTACAATTCTGTAGCACATTAATTTGGCGTATCTCTTATGGTTTCGTCAGCGTAAGCCATGTAAGCGCCCGAAAAGCGGCTTTTTCCCCACTTTAGAAAACGTAGACATTTTTCTCTGCTATCCTTACATCAAATATTAATGCATTGTATAAGTAAACATTTGTCAATAAATACTTTAAATGACGGTGAAAACAGCATTCGAATACACAGGCCGGGCGACTTTGTTTTATACTATGGACAGATAAGTCGCTTGTGGTACACGACATATTTAGGAAACAAGTAAACGCGCCATGCATGGGGTGAATTTTCAAAGGTTTAATTTTTTTTTTAAATGCGTATAAACCGCGAATAGACAACAACCGCACACTTCAATCGCTAGCCACTATGACGTCGTTGGTCGCCTCCCGACTTGTCTACGTCACACACGCTCGATACTATAGTCTATTCGCAGTTTCTTCACACTGCTTGGATCAAACCTTTGAAAACTCACACTATGTACTACGTGCTTAGTTATTTCCTAAATAACGCCATGTATCATAAGCGTTTTATTCCTCTATTAACACGACAATATCTAATTTTTTTGGTGAATTCAAATTTTACCTGTATTTAATTAATAAATTATAACATAACATTTATAACACACATGAGAAAATATGCGTGTTTGTAACATCTAGTAAGAAATAGTTCCCATGCGAAATATAATTTCAACTGAGTGCGCACGAATTCGGCGCGTTATCCTTTGGCGTAAATTTCTGGACTTAGTTCAGCTTAGTTGAGGTGGAGAAATATCCTGAAAGTAAAACTTTAGCAGGGCTTCAGAAATGTGTGAAGTAACTGTGAATGAATTATAGTGTCACTTCATGGCTGCCAGCACACAGGTACGCCACCACGGCTGTATACCAGAAATTACCTGTCACAGAAGGTACGCCACCACGGTTTGTATATCTGAAATTACCTGTCCCAGAAGGTACGCCACCACGGCTTGTATATCTGAAATTACCTGTCCCAGAAGGTTCACCACCACGGCTTGTATATCTGAAATTACCTGGCCCAGAAGGTACGCCACCACGGTTTGTATATCCGAAATTTCCTGGCCCAGAATGTTCTCCGCACATCTGGTGGCGACATTGGCGGTCACGACCAGATCATTCGCAAAACGACTCCTACGTCGTCGTCAAATCATCCAGCTGGCGGGAATGACGTCAGTCAAGTAAGCGATATATAGGGGCAGTGAAATTACGCGAAAATATTCCAGGAAAACTTACATTTCAAAACACTGTAGGGTAGTTCACCTATTTTGTTGGTAGACTCACTTTTTGACACGTCTTAACTGTCTACACACGAATCACGTATCCGACCTCCCGTGGCGCAGTCGGTTGGTGCGCCACCGATCTAGGGTGCGGGAGGCTCTGGGTTCGAATCCCGGGCAAGGCCTGGGCGTTAATTTGAGCAAGCTTATAAGCTAGTCTGTAAGCCGCCCCTCCTAACATTTCAAGCATAAAACCGGGGGACGTTGAAAACCTTTTTACAATACAATACGAATCACGTAGGAGCCGTGTCGATGTCGCCGAATCCCGAGTGGCCTGGTCAAATATGAGAACGCCTTCACAAGCAGGCAGCAACCAGTGGCAATAGATAAACTGCTGTTGGGTACATATTGTATTGAAGTCTACCCTGTACTCATAATTTTTTTTTCGCGAAAAATCTCTATCTCTAGCGACATACAGGCGAGTTAGGTGGCCTCCCATCCCCAAACTACAACTCCGATGAGGTCATCGTGGAGGGAGTACTGTTTGGTCCACACGGGGGAAAAAAAAAGGGGGGGGGGAGAGATCACGGAGGCGAAGCGACCGGGAATAACGATGCACTTCTGTTCTGAGAAAAAGTTAGAGAGCGCATTTGTCGATATGTTATTATTAGGGGCACCTGTTTGTCGCGAAAAGATTCCACGACCAGTTGTACTCCGAAACACTCTAGCTACGATCCAATTTTGTGATTGGATGATTTTTCTCGCCAGACGACTTATATGCCTGCCCGCTAGTCTCGGACAGTCGGAGTTGTAGCAACTTAATACTGGTAGGCCCGGCCAGGTATGAAACTGCCGTCTAACACAAGAGACAGCCAATAACCGCATTAAACTTGTAATTGTGCAGTAGGATATTGAAGCCTAGCCTGCGCTTAGAATTTTGCGCGAAAAACTGGTGGCCCTGATTATTATCCAGCTCAACAACCTGTGCGGTAGACCATAACAGTATTCCACATACTCTGGCATTTGTCCTTTGTCAGTTGGCTCGCCCTTTGAAAGAATCATTTCCACCCCGAGAGTTATTTTTATGTACGCTATGTGAGCAATATTGTCTACATTTTTATAGACTACTACGTGTATAAGAAATTAAACGCCTAAGCAAATGAGTAAAAAAAAAAACAATTGAATTTAAAAACAACTATTTTGAATGTAATTGGCATGATTAGTTTTGCAAGAACACAAGTAAAACAGAGCAGAATTTGTAACATGTAGCTATATTTTGACTAGTAATTAGAGTAGACTAAATGTTAATTATAAAAATGGAGATGCATAACTTATTTATTTCATGTGTTCCATATAACAATATGCTGTAAACCTTCAATACTTTACATGTAGTTTTACAAAAAATATTTTCAGCTTGTGTCCTAATAAATATCTGTAAAACATGTGGTTCTTGTTTTCGCTGCTACGCATTTGACTAAATGGCTCAAAGCTCCGTTAACCCAGTAGTGTGCGTTCTTGGTTCTCGAGCAAAACTGTAATAGCCTACGTGTCAGAAAAGGGAATTTATTCGGAACAAAAAAAAAAAACCTGAAGTGTTTTGAAACATATTTTCTCGAAAATATTCGGAGGAAAATTACTTATTTTTGGAAATCGTTTAACGGAATGACTGCTCGCATTTAGCTTTATGCCTGAACTCAAGCTCAATGAAGGCGCTGTATCCTGTTCATGGGTAGACAGTTCCCATCATTACGTCGTCTTTTTCTAGTCTGCGGGGCTTAACGTTCGCGTTGAAGTGGCAACGTAAAGTGGATTACCAGCGCTCACGCAATCTTCAGCTCCGCTGAGTATACATCTTCTCTTCCCTTACCTGAAAATTACCATTTATAGGTGCTATAAATTAGTTTCCAACCCCTCCCATCTCCTCCTTCCAGCTAGCTCCCCACGCCTCAGTGACTCCTCGTGAAATCACGGAGTACTTAATTCATTCACGGCAGCTATAGAGATCACAGTTGTGTACATAGCGCACATTATGAGCTATTAACGATTAAGTGAGTACTTTTGAAAGCCCTCTTATTTGGGAAAATAGTCAATAAATATATTTTATTCTAGCATTAGATGTTAAATTATGAGTATGGTGAATATACACACCGTGTTTATTAATTACATGGCAATATGTATCTTGAAAATGTGGTTGAAAGATAACAAATGGCTGAAAGAAAAAAATTACAAAGGGTCTCAAATGTACTCACTTTAACGTGAACACCCTACAAAGTTATTTTTGCCACGCGACCTACACTGTGAGGCTCGATATCCAATAATGTTGCTTTCCGGCAACAGATTTGTAACTCGTGTCATCGGCCTAGGTTATGATTGTTTCATATTACTGTAGCCGAGCACAAAGCCTACAATTCATTGACGGTGACAACGGAAGCGAAACAAATATGTCGTCTAAAGTACTTTACGAATCATGATATTTCCAATGGACTGAACTGCGGGCTAGAATATTAAACGTCCATTTTTCGAAACTCGTGGGGTGTAACATAACAACACAAGGCAACCTTTTATTTTGCTAAATTTACCATACTGCTTACGTCAGCAGATAAACCTTCACGTATTCTGGGAGGTCACTTCTTTTCATACACAAATGGGGCGCCAGCCCTTATTTTATCATGAACGGTATTGATAATGGCAAACCATTTTATCATGGATTGCACATATCGTTGTTTGATGGCACGTTATACCGAAACTCTGAGCTTAAATTCAGATAATGCATGTTTTGTTTGCAACAAACATAGGGTTTACCTCCACTTTTAATGGCGTGTACACTCTTAAGGAAATCCTTAGGCAGTAGGGCGTATATGTATTTTCCTCCTAACTGTTTTTAGGATAAACTGCCGGAGTTTGCTTCTGATTTTTTGTAACGTGCTGTATAAACATTTAATTTGGTTGAACCAAACAAACGTTGTTTTATAACAAAAGCTTTCATTCAGTGCTAATTTTTCTTTCAGCACTTTAGTTGGGGAGTCAATATTCTCCTTCTGTGACCATAAGTGAATTTCCTTGTTTGCTATATTGCATCCGGCAACGTTTCAATTCACCGGTGTGTTATGTAGCGTTTGTCATTACAACTAGACTTCCCGAGGTAAATTTTCTCGCGATTGTCATTTTTACGGTCGCGATAATTATTTATAGTGCATGTTTGCATTTCCATTTCACCATAGCCTACCATGCTTGGTAGTAATCAATGAATTCCTAAAGAATAACTTATTTCTGAGTTAAAGTAGGCGTGGTTGTCTTACCTTCCAAATTAAGTAAAGTTACAACTTAGTTAAACTAAGTTCCGTCAAAATTATTTTTACGGTTACATTTTCACGATGAAAGGCTCGTAGGTTCCTTTCGTTAAACTTAAGCATCGATAAAGTTCAAAATATTGTAAATTACTTCCCGCAAATGATAATTCATATATTACACACGTACTATTAATCAAGTAATAGGTACGATATAATAAACTGTAATACGCACGCGCTCACACATATTTGAACTTTGAAAACTGATTCACCTTAGCCGTGCTGAACTTACTGAAGGAGTCAGTATTTGTATTAACCTATCCGACCTGTTATTCAGAAGAATTGTACTCTTGTATTCTATTATTTCCTCCTCCTCTTCATATATATATATATCCCCCTCCAACAGATCAACGACCCATACTAGAGCTCTTTGTGGCCGTCATTCAGGCTTGCAGATACGTGGCGCGCCCTACGCCGAATAACGTGCCACAAACGTAATGTATGAATCAAATCCGGGAGGTCACACCCAGGTTCGAGCACCGGTCCAGTAATCCAGACATTTATTTCCACGGTGTTCCGAAACCACTCCAGGAGAAAGCTGAGGTAGTACCTTACCGCAGATCACAGCCAGGAACCTACGTTTCTGTCTGGCAGAATGCTAGAGTTCATACTGAAACAAAGGTGGTAGCCCTAATATTATTGTACAGGGCAAAAACTGTATTTAGTTGCCCCAGCAAAATATTTTGCTGAGTAAACCAAACTTGAAACATGCTCAACTAACAAAATACATGTTTGAATAAACAGAACTTCGGTGTTGGGCAAAAAAAAAAGTATATGCTCAACCAAATATTTTGTTAAATCAACTGGACTATACATATATTTAGCCATTCTTTGGTTGCCTTCGTTCGTAATTACAGTTCAAGAGTTCGTTTGCATTTTTTGTGACAAATTAGGACGTTAAGAGTGTTTGTTAGCACATTAATTGTGCTTGTTAGGGGCAGGATTATGGCGAATTGGGCACAAGGGATTGGGGAGTAGGATTGTAGGATTCTCCAGCAGCCATCTTGTTACGTCACCTAAACACCATCTTGGATGTCGCTGAACTTTTACCCCCGACCAGCGTGAACCTTGACCTTGACCTTGACCCCGAGGACTTTTGACCTCAGAAAACACTAAAAAAAAACCTTTTAAAAATCCAAAAAATTATAAGAATGCTAAAAAAATTCCGAAAAAAAAATGTAGCATTAAAAATTATTTAAAAAACTACTAAAAGGATCCACAGAAATGGCCCATTTCCCCAGAAATGCTGACAGGGATCAGCGACCCAGGTGCTAGGGATCAGTGACCCAGGGTCAGACCCAGGTGACCAGGAGACAGGGATCAGTACCTATGACTTTCGACCTTGACCTTTTACCTTAGACACTGAAAACTAAAAAACTAAAAACTAAAAAACTAAAAAAATTCACAAAAAATCACAAAAATTTAAAAAATCGATTAAAAAGTTTATAAAAAAAATATTATTAAAAATGTAATTTGAAAATCGTTCTAAAAAATTTGAAAATCGTAATAAAAATTTAAAAAATAGTTTAAAAATTTATTTTACAACATTGTATGAAAAAATGTCTTAATTAAAAAACCTTTATTAAAACCCGGTGGCTATTTTTCCCTTTTTTACCTAGAAATTCCCCATTCCCCTTTCGCCTTAAAAAATTTATAAGAAATTTAATTAAAAAACTTACATTTCCCAGCACCGCCATTAGTTACTTTCGTTCCATCCCCAGCAGACGACAGACTCCCTCACACCCACTCCCCTCACCTATATTTATTCCGCCATCTTTTTTTTTCGTCTGTCATTTGTTTATATGTTACTGGAGACCACCAACTTTGTTTATATGTTACTGGAGGCTGCCATTTTTTTTTTCGTTTGTCATTTGTTTATACATTATTGGAGGCCACCATCTTGGTATGCATCCACTATCTTGGTAGGCAACACCCATCCGACATATTGGAAACCAATGACCTTGAACTTGACCCCATGATCTTGAAAACAAAAACTCGAGAAAAATGCATAAAAGTAAACAAGCAAAATACGTTAAATACTACCACCGCCATATTCGATGCAGACTACCACGACCTTGACCACATTACCTTGAATGATCTTCAAAATCAAACCTCGAGGAAAAATACATAAGTCAGCAAGCATAATACAATACAGACTACCACCACCATGTTATATGCAGACTACCACGACCTTGACATCATGACCTTGAATGGATTTGAAACTAAAAAACTTAGAAAAATGCATAGAAGTCAACAAGCATAATACATTACAGACTACCACCGCCATATTAGATACAGACTACCTTGACCTTAACCCCATGACTTTTAATGACCTAAACACAAAAAACTCGGGAAAATTTATGTGAAGAGGCAGAAGCTAGTCGAGACGATTCACCTTCGGCGCAGCTGCTGTCACACTAAACCTATCAGTTTGCCTCCCTACTGCTTACAATATGCAAATGTGCAAGTCCTATGGCATAATATTGACTTTGAACCAATTGTACTACATCATTTATACATTGTACAGACACCGACCAGCCAATCACAAAGTTACCTCATGATTGCAGTTGATCAATCACATGCCGGCATTGAGACATCCCATAGGCACAGAGAGAGGGAGGTAGGAAGGCTTTAGATGCTAGTTCCTTGATCACATTACCATGCAGTTATACCTTAAACAATTTCTTCCAGACGAGATTTCTTCGGTCACATATAAATCATGGTTACACTTAAAGTAGACAACTGACTCTAGTTGTCGGACCGACCCCTCACAAGACTAACCCCAACTACACCATCGAACCCATCGACCCCATCGATCCCATCGATCCCATCGACCCCATCGACCCCATCGACCCCATCGAACCCATCGATCCCACCGAACCCATCAACCTCATTGACCCATCGATCCCATCGACATCATTGACCCCATCGACCTCACCGATCCCATCGTCCCTATTGACCCCTAATGACCCCTGATTGCGGCGGCGGTGTTGACGGTGGCAGTGACGGCGGCGGTGGTGGTGATTGCTAAAGATTGGGATTGAAAGAGGGATTGTTGTGCGTGTGCTGTATCTTTACGGGTTGTGAGGTTGATGGAAATATTGCGATTGTGACTGATGGAAAGACTGACGCCAGCAGCCTGAACGTACGAAAAACAGTTCATTGTCCCCCATACGAACAAGTAAACTGGTTGGGCCAGACAATATTTGTTTGATTTAACAAATCCTTTTTCTTCTCAATGCGCTGTCCTCTACAAACCCCAGACTCTGCCATATGTTAATTGAGTTCTGCTACAGTAAGCACACGTGTTTTCATTTTACTTGGTTGCATGTGATAGGGCCGTTCCTTTGTACATTGTTTTCTGCTTGCCCTGAGCCATGCAGCACGTGTTGAAAAATAAAACTATGTTCCAATGGCAAAACCAAAACGATTGGCAAAATTTTGAAGTCCGATCTGTTGCGGAAGAAAGACGTGAATTTTCATGTAGCCATTGCCGATTACTTTTCGTTCGTATATGCAGTTCACGGTAATAGGAGCACTTTTGAAAACCCTGCTTAAGATCTAAAGCTCTACGTGTATGCACGTTGTGTGTTCTTCCACCTTATGTAAAATTGTCATTGCCCTGGGCCTCATCGCTTTCTTCGTGCGTCTGTCAAGTGGGACTGTAAAATTAGCAAAGTAAACCTTTTAAAATTCTGCTAATTTCTCCTCTTCGACTCATTAAGAAAACAGAACGCCATAGAAATAATTTAAGTTATGACAAATGGTTACCTAACACTTTTTATTCGACGTTAAAACATGGAACTACTGTCCATTCATTGTTACCAACTTTACTGGGCGAATGTCCCTCAATTCTCCCATTGAATATGTGAATGCAGGGGCAGTAATTTTTTTTCTGAGGTTCATTTCTAAAGAGCTCACTTTATCGTGAACAACCTTTAGTAAGCAGCGACGAAAGAAATTCTTCGGCTGCTAAGATGTAGAAACCTGTCTTGCAATTAGAACATTTTGGGAAAAATGTACTTGGCTTTGCTCACGATAGTGATGTGTGTATTTCGCGAAGAACAACCTGGCTCTGATACACTTCATTGATTGAATGCATTTTAGCTGTCTGCCCGCGTAAATACATACGTTCACAATCACAGAAATTTAATTCTGACTGACCCGGTCATGTCAGAAATTGTTTTTTTTTTTCACCCAGACACGCGACCAAAAAACAAAGTAATTATATGCGTTGCTCACTTTACGAAGCCCTTCTCACGATCTACTTGTATGCATGCACATTGTGTGTTCTCGCGCCATATTTAAAACTAGCGTCACGGACCTGATCACTTTGTTCGTGCGCCGGTCAAGTGAAAATGTGAAATTTTGAAGGGAAACAAATATTTTACAAATTTACTCGTCCTTACACACGTATGCATAAAAATGTTTACCTCCCCCCCCCCCCCCCCAATTTTTTACATTTGGAACTACTTTCCCCTTTATCGTTTCTAACTTTACAGGGCGCTTCCCAATCGCCCATTAAAATGTACGCAGATGGTTTTAAAAGTGTTCGTATAACCGTGAACAGTCTATATAATGGTTGTTCACGATAAAGTAAGCACTTTTGAAATCAATCTTAGAAAAAAGTCACTGCCCCTACCTACATGCATTTTAACGGGCGTAATGAGCGACGTGTGTCCAGTAAAGTTGGTAACGATGAAGGCGAAAGTAGTTCCACATATTAACGTCTAACAAAAAGCGTTAGGTAACCAATTGTGATAGTTTAAATTATTTTTCTCTCTTTCTGTATTTTGTAATGCATCGACGTGTAAAAAGGAGCAGATTTGATGAATATTTGCTTTTCTAATAATCTCACACGTTCACGTGACCGACGCATGAATAAAGTGATGAGACCCACGGCAATGTTAATTTTACATTAGGTGGAATAATACACAACGTGTATACATGTAGATCCTAAGCAGGGCTTTCAGAAGTTCTCATTGTACAGCGAACAGCGTATAGGATGTTCACGGTACAATAAGCACTTTTGAAAACACTGCTTTAGATATACTTGTACGCACGTTCTGTATTCTTCCGCTTTATATAAAATTAACATTGTCGAGGACATTATCACTTTATTCATGAGTTGACCAAGTTAAACTCTGAAATTATAGGAAAAGTAAATTATTTACAAATAGTGCCGTTTATACGCGTTGATGGATTAAATAGCAGAAAGAGAAATAAATAACTGAAGTTATCAGAAATGTTTACCCAAAACCATTTAGTCAAAGTTAAGATATGGAACTGCTTTCCATTCATCGTTTCCATCTTAACTGGGTACATGTCCTTCAGTGCGCTCGTTAAAATATAGGGTCTATGCAGGCATGAGCGATTATTTTCTAATGTTTATTTCAAATTTGCTCACTTTATCGTGAACAGCCTTTACAAGTATGTACGTAGAATATTGAAGTCTAGCCAGAGCGTAAATATTCTTGCGAAAATCGGGTCGTCCTACTGAAGATGCGCAGTCTTAAGAACGGAAGACCACTTGATCGTCAGCACTCGCCCTTCGCCTGCAATGTTTCTATTCACATCCGTTTGTAACTTTACACTTCGTATTTTTCACGAAAGAATCTTCACTGATTGAAAATAACTGTAAAAACTGTAGGGGAAATTCTCTTTCTATAAAACTAACGACATGTTTACACAAGCGGGAACATTTTCATTCCTGTGAAGGTAAGTTACGTTACACGAACATAATATTTCCTATTCGTATTTAAAAAGGCCAAAAATATATTTCTTGTTCAAGATTCAGAAATATTTTCTTACGATTGTATGGTATTGCTCTATATATTTTACAGCGTATTTTAATAGTTCGTTTATAAATAACATTACAATTAAATTTAATTGCTTCTGAATAATATTGTTTACTATATCAAATAGTCTAATGATACGTTTTCACATGAATTTTATTAAACGATTATTAAAATTTTTCAAAAAAATGTATTGGTACCACCATAGTCTTGCAGACTGTCAGATGGTCAGGTCAGCCATTGCAAATAATTTAACACTAAACCAAGAAACCTTATGGGCAGGGTATATACTGCCGCAGTGATTTTGGGTGGAATAATTTTTCATTGTTGCATAATATCACAACCGATAAGTTCGTGGACTGACTAGCACCCCGGGTGTAGGCAGCTGCGAACCACGGCAAAGTTTGGTAAGTTGGTAGAATGGCGCCTCAAGTATTGGTAACCACGCGATACGGCTAATTTCAGTAAGTTCGTGGACTGGCCAGCCTCGAGTATCCCGGCGAACACGAACGTACTGACTGCATTACATCAAGCGCACCAAGTCACTCTACAAGATTGTAGAAAATTGCATGTCAGTACTTCGAAAGAAACGTTCGTCACATGTGGAGGATGAAAAAATGTTATATGGACATAGGCCCGCAAACGCTTCATTTCTTCTCTTCAGCCCGTAATACATGACGCACAGTGTATGGCGCGCGGGCTGGATCATGTTACTGTGGAATGCCATCGCAACTGTAATAGGCAGCCCCATACCAGCCCCCGGGGAGCCCTGATTTGAATCCACTATACTTGTATTTGTGGGGACACGTGCCGTGTGTATGCGACCCCCAGTAGACGACGTAGGCACCCTCCGTAACCTATTGTGGGGGTTGCAAAACAATCTGAGATTTTTTTTTAGGGATTCGTTAACGCATCCGGGTGTCCATGCAACGGCGGGTTGATGCATGTGTTCGTGCTGATGGGGGGGGGGGAGGGGTGAATTTTGAACATTTCCTTTAGTGCCGACGATAAGATTTCACACATGTCTAACTAATTCCTGTGCAGTTGCTACTGTTCTAGGAGTAGTGTCGGGATGTGAGGTGTCGTGCATCGTGAAAACGAATGCTGCGAATTTATCCCACAGCGACATGATCCAGCCCGCTGGCCATACACTGTGCGTTATGTATTACGGGCTGTACAGAAGAAACGAAGCGTTTGCGGACCTGTTAAGAATGTTACCACAAAGTATTGACATGCAATTTTTCAACGCCCTGTATAGTCTTTATGCTTGTGATACTGGATTACTCATTTTTAGCGCATCCTAGAAGTTTGTGTGCGGTTGATAAGTAGGATCAAGCTCTTGCTTAAATGCAGTTCTAGTGTCGTGTTTAAACTGCAAACTGCCGTCTGTCTCATACAGACTGCATTTAATAACGGATTAGAAACAGAAATGGTGAAAAAATACTAATTTGAAAATTCCATGTGCTTGTAGTAGTCCATGGGAAACCGACCATTAAACATGTTAGTTCATTTACAATTTCCTTTTTAAAATTCGCTTCAAAGGCCATCGTTAAATAAAGTGATATTAGTTAGCGTACGGCTGGAACATGTTAAAAGCGGATGCAGTTTACTTCCACGTGAATTTTGCTGCGTGCGTCACATAATCGGCCACACCAGCGGCTTAGCGGTTTTTTGAACCAGCTAAACATCACAAATTTACTATCAGCCGCCATTGCTGCATTCGTATTTTCCACCAGCAGTCTTTATATCAATTGAACAGTAACATTTTCTCGCAAATTCGCATATAATGTAAACGTACTCAAAACCGAAACAGCACAGCGGTCTTGTATAGAGGACGCACAGCGCTAGAGAATGTTTCATGTGGTTACATATGCGATAAAAGCCATTTAATGTTGCAAGATTTACTTATGTTCATAAATTGTTACTTCCATTATTATCAAGTATAACATGTGGAAATAATAGCAGTTTCGACAAAAAAAAATTATTTATTTGAAAGTTTAAAATAAATTACTTGTCCGGAACGCATTTTAATAAACGAAGTTCTTATGGCTAGCACGTCAATAATTTAAACCTCGTTTACTGCCAAAACAATTAAGATTTTTTGCTGAGTTTCACTAATAGAATCCATTAATAGTGTTGTAGTTTAGCCAGTAGAATTAACCATATAAAGGCTGTTAGAACTAGATTTATTCAAATACAAATTTCACATACGATGAGTTTTGTCATATTCGAAACTTTATGTTATGATTAAACATTTCAACAAATGTTGAAATCCATGGGGATCCAACCAGTATATATATATCTTATTTCGTTGACCTTGTGGCGCAAAACCGGATAGCGTTATGAAGCATGCAACTGAAGAAATAAACTAAATTCACAAAATCCACATCGCATAAAAAAAGAAAAAGAAATGTCAGCATTGTTGTTGCTCATTACAAAATTATGCAATTTTTACATTTTGAGAGTGTTTTATTTAACAAGAGTAATTTACAACATACCATAAATGGGAATCTCACAAATATGAGCAACATACGTGGACTGCAAGAAAACAGAAATGAGTTGACTATAAATTCTGCTAACAATCGAATCTCAAGCGAGGGCCATAAGAATAGATTTGTAGCTTAGCGCGTCTGCAACTCCCAAAAACACACTTTGGAAATACAGACAGGTGCTACGTCACCCGAAATGCGTCCGGCCATCCGAGTCTTACAGAAACTAAAAATTTCTCGCCCCAACATTAACGGGAAAGACACTGGTATTGATGGACGCCACCGCCCCAAGGTCTGCCGAGAGAGGGAGAGAGATAGAGAGAGAGAGAGAGAGAGAGAGAGAGAGAGAGAGAGAGAGAGAGAGAGCGAAGAAATAAGGAAGGCCGTCGTGCTCTTTTCTCGTCTCAGAGTGCCCCGAGGAGGAAAAAGGGGCGGCGCCCCAATATTTATCTGGCTGACCAGATCAATAGCTGGGCACGCGGGGTCAAAGGTCAACACGCCGAGACTCTTCTTCGTGAGTCACGCACCCTTGCACACACACACACACACACACCCACACACATTTCCTGCCGGCCTCCCCCTTTCCACTCCAACATGGACTACCCCCCGCGAAACCGCATCTAGAACCTGCCTGCCTCTCCCCACAGACGCCATAGGAGGTAGAAAACACAGGCACGATCCTGCCCCTCTCATCTATATACTCTATTCCCCATACCTTCACACTTCATTTGATCAAACTTCTGAAAATCACCCATGTATAGGCATCGATAATTGAGCACTTTTGAGACTAACCTTTGAAAAATGTCACTGCCCCTGGGTGCATGTATTTTAACGGGCACACATATTAGCAAGCGCCCAGTTCCATGTTTTCATATCGATGAAAACTGTTACGTAAACATTTGTGAATTCTAAAATTATTATTTTTAGATACGTTTTATTTGATGCATATAAGTGTGAGAATCGGCTAATTTTTCAAATAGTTACTTGTCTAATAATACCACAGTTTCACTTGACCGTGAATAAAGTGATACGGCCCATGGCAATGTTAATTGTACATATGGCGGAAGAATACACAATGTGCATGCAAGTAGATCTTAATCAAGGCTTCCAAATGTGGTAAGTTTACCATGAACAGCATATGTGAGGTATTTGGTTATTTTCTAAATAATTCACGTATCACGCGGGATTTTATTATTCTGTTAAAATAAAAGTATTTTATCATCGATTGTTTAATTGAACTTTTACTTATGCTACATCTATAAACTTCAACAATTAATTTAAACTTATAATTAATATGATTAAAAATAGAGAGAAAATAGGCGTGTTGGTATCGCCTAGTAAGAAATAGTTCCCGTGTAAAATACTATTAAAATGAGTGCGCACGAATGCGGTGCGCTGTCCCTGTAGTATGATGATTTGGTTAAGCTTTGTTTGCAAGAGGCGGATAATTAATCTGAAAGTAGGACTTAAATAGGGCTTCAGAAAAGTTTGAAGTAACCACAGATGGACTATACCACGGAAGTCGCTGTGCCAAGTGATGGGCTTTGTCAGGGCTTTGTCACTGTACGCAAGCGGATTGTTACAGAGTCTGTACGTTATGGTTTGGTAAAGGCTGTTCACCATAAGTGGAGCACTTTTGAAACCAACCTTAGAAAAAAGACACTGTCCCTGCCTGCATACATTTTAACGGGCGCACTGAGGGGCACGCGCCCAGTTAAGTTGGTAACAAAGGAGGGGAAACTAGTTCCATATCTTAAAGTAAAAAAAAAAAAAAAACTAAGTAACCATTTGTGATAGCTTAAATTATTTCTTTAGCTTTCTGTATTTTTAGTACAAAGAAGTGTAAAAATGAGCAGATATGCAACATATTTATTTTTCAAATAATTCCACAGTTTCACTTGACCAACGCACGAATAAAGTGATGAGGTACATGGCATACTTAATTTTACATTAGGCGGAAGAATACACAACGTGCATGCAAGTAGCTCTTAAGCAGGGCATTTAAAAGTGCTCATTTCACCGTGAACAGCCTTTAACAGACCATACTCCAAACCGATGAGTATTTGTCATTTATTCCACTCTTGTACATCCCAATCATCACTGAGATCCAAGAGTTATGATTTTGGACCTTACGTGCAATGGCATAAACTCGGTCGGGAAAACAAACTCATCCGGCGATTCTTCTTTCATACGAAAATCGACTATTCCCAAGCCGCGACCAAGATCCGACCAAGACGATGTTTCTAGCAGCGTTAACTTCACGATAACACGCGATTTTACAGTTTGGACAAACTTAAAATCAGTTGTCGTGAATTATTTTATCTTTCTGTCAGTCAATATCCCACTACAAGATCTACAATGATTGAAACTGGGCACTCGTACAGCCTAATTTTCTTTTCCATCCATGCCTTATACATTATATATATATATATATATATATATATATATATATATATATATATATATATAGCATGTATTTTTTTTTTTGTTTATTTCAAAACGATTGTTATATGTTTTATAAAAAATTTACAAGACCTGACTTTTTCGTATTTTCAGCTGTCATCAGTCACTTCAGACTGCTGCTACTAAAACAAGCTGCAGTTTCTTTTTATTTTAATTATTTTATCTTTGAAGCTTGAAAATTGAACTCTGAGTTGATAATAAACATTTAACATGCTCGTAAACCAACGCCCTGTGATCATGTGAAGCATTGACACGGCCTCGCAAAGAAAGAGACAGTCGACCTCTCAAGTGTCCAACAAAAATTGAAACGTAATATGAAATTCGATTTTTAGTGGTTACTTGTTAATAAACTATTTTTTTTTAAATAAAAATATACTTTTTTTTTTCGAAACGCGGTAGCTTCTTTCTTTCAGTGACTAAGTATGAAGGAATTATTGGAAAATGCCTGCAACATACTGAAACCTAACCAGCACCAATGTACTATTTTCGCAGTGAATGCTAGCTAGCTCTCTGAACAAGATTATCCTGTTCGGTTCCTGTGTTCATGATCGTAGACATGTTGCACATAAGGGTTATTTATGGTGGGTACTGTACACAACAAGGAATCAGTCGCTATGTTTTGAGCGCCTTCCCCGTGAGTAATCTGATATGTTGAGGTTTCTACAACTTTCATTTGCGAACGGTTAATGCTGACGTCAACTAACAAGCAGTTTGTTGTTCGCTGGCCACAAGAAGCACACTTTGCACGGGACCGCAGTGGCTGACCGGTTAGCCTGCTCCCCTCCCACCAAGGCGAACCGGGTTCAATCCCCGGTCGGGTCACCGGATTTTCGCATGTGGGAACAGTGCCGGACGATATCGCCTGGTGAGCGGGCTTTATCGGGGATTTCCCGCTTCCCCCGCCCTCTTATTCCGGCCCTCTCAAAACCTCGGTGTTAAGAGCCGCAGAAATCTCTTAACTTCACGCATCGAACACGTACAGCGCCTGCTGAAACATTACACGATTGCAACACGTGTCTTCGTAAATGACTACGAAACTGAACGGACTAAGGAAGATCTGTGTTAATATTCTGTGACGTGTCAAGTTAGAGTCGAAATGTTTGGGTGTTATTTTCTCAACCATTTAAGACCAACTTCAATTTTCGGTTTCTGGTGTTGCAAACAAAACATTTTATAATGCGTTTTGTACTTAGTTGACACAAAACTTGTTTCGTTGTCACAGCCAATTAGCTGCATACTTTATGTTCAGCTACAGTAATATGAACCAATTGTGACCTAGACCAATAAAACGGTTTGCGAATCAACTACCCACAGGTAATATCATTGGTCATTGAGCTTCGCAGTGTGCGGTACACTTAAAAAATTACCTACACGTGTGTAATGTAGACAATTATGTATACTGGGTCTGAATGGGTTTAAGTGGTGAGTGTAGACAATTCCTGCCGTGGGTATAAGTTTCCTTGAGTTCGTAAAGATTTAATCGTGTTTTCAAATACTTTTTTATTACTTTGCAAATGAAATAAACCATAAAACAACATTGTCTTTCAGACGTGGATTACACGAATCTTTTTTTTTTTGCGAAGTAGTCTTAATTCTGAGCACGCTCCTAATATCAGGTGAAATCTGTAGTTTCTCGTATTATATTATTGGCTGCTTTATCTGTCTGTCTCTCTGTCCCTTTCTCTATGAAATGCCTTTTCTTACTTGAGCCTGTCATCCAGAATGTTATAAGTGCCGTACCTCAAACGTCTTAAAGTGTGCTTGAAACATAAACGCTGAACGTAAACTTTACCTGTTATATTGGAGCAATGTTGGACTATGACGTACCAGCTACCTATCCTATTTTCGTGACGCCACTTGTACACTTCTAACTACGCACAACTTTATTTTTCAGGCTCTTGATTTGTTCTTACGAAGTCCCCTTTCTCCACATCTTCCCGTATACCCCCTTTGCCAAAATTCTCGATCATCTTTGCTCAGAAAAACTCTTCTGCTGCGGCTATCTGCTCTTATTGGCCTAAATGAAAGAATCGGAGAAACTAGAGTTATCAGCTCCACAAATGTTGTTATGGAAAAATTCAAATGGTTTCATTATTTATTTTTAACCCGGATCGCGTGAACTTGTTCCAGTTTGCTAGTGTCTCGAAATGCCATTGGCGTCAATTTTTAACCCGAAATATAACTAGGAACCTAGTCACATCTAATATGCAGTGAAGGTACCATCGCTATTCTGAATTTCCCGCGAGGTGTTATCCATTTCATTTAAGTGGGGTACGTTTTGATAGTTCTATAAAAGTAGCGCGGCCACAGTGTATCCTTTCGCCACAGCTGTTAAATCGGTGCAGAAAACGAAGTTCGTAAACAAATGTTATCAGTCAAATGCACACTTGAATTTTCCATTTGTTTCCTATCGTGGCAGGCACCGAAATACTGACGCTAGCTAACTTCCTTCCAGTAATCATTGCAGGATATTTATTATAGCTAGGTTTGCATTCCTGCCTGTTTTATTAATATTTGTAATGGTCAAGTAAGTTTGCTGGGGCCCTGTTTAGTTTTTTTTCCAGGACAAAGAGGAGGAGATAGGACTTTTCTTTAACATCTTTCGTGAGACGGCATTGTTTTGCAATTTTTCTTACGACAGTGAATCATTTTGAATTACATACTGATTTGCTGGAGCAGTGGAAAATATTGCTCGTATGGATATAGCATTTAAATAATTATAATTTCTAAAGTTTTAACTCTAATTAAAAAATAAAACACGATGCATTTTGTAGCTTTTCGTACAGATACAGCCATAAAAAGACACTTTTACCGAAGTCAATATTACACTCGTTGGATTGCACTATAGACCTGATTAACAAATATTAATTTTACACTATAAAAAAGTTGAAAGTGCTGTTTGTTTATGCCACGTGAGTTTCAAACATTCTCGCAATTGTTTAAAAATGCATTAGGGCCTATTAAAAAAACACGCTAACTTACCCTTTGTAATTCGCAACTTCTTGAAGACGTGTTTTTCCATCGAAATCCTTGCACATCTACTTCACTAAAATCATAATTGTCTATAACTGATAAGAAATAAATTTATTTGCAGAATCATTCAATAAAATTAACGCTTCGACCGTTTCCTGAAAACAACATACTTAAACTTCGGAATGTAAATTACATTTTCGGCGCTCCATGGTTGAATGCGGTTAAGGTAAATTGCGGAACAATCGTTGATAAAATATTCCGACAACATGACGAGGTACTCACACATGATAAAACAACACTTTTTTTCAATGGCTTTTACCAGGCTGGAAACTTTTCACTGATTGTAAGTGTCCGCATGTTCCGTCGTAATTGCTAAACATGTTTTTTTTAAGCCAAGTCACTAAAAGCTAAGCTGATTGTATATTAATTTATAAACATAATTTAAACCATAAATGTTGCTGTATAATTAATGTTTTAAATTTCAACTTTTAGTTCTAAGTTCTTCCACAGTAATCATCAATATCGATAACATATGTCCCGCAACTATTCATCAGGTGATATACTTGGAAAACGAGAGCATATACTGTTTGGGATGGTTACATTGGCTGTCCAAATTTACCCCACATAAATTCAATTGCCTATATATATATATATATATATATATATATATATATATATATATATATATATATATATATATATATATATATATATATATATATATATAGGGTTAATTTGCGGACAAGGTAGACGTTAAACATGTGTACACTGAAGTTGGCTTTGCGATTAGATCGCAGTTTGTCAGACACGCCCTGGACGACCCTAAGCCAATAGCAGACTGGAAAGGAAACACGTAGCGAATCCCATACTACCAGGTGTATAATAACACTGGCTGCTCACTGGAGAAACAGCCAACGAACAAACAACTGAGCCGCGAGTAAACACATGATTGTAGGGACTAGCCTACAGTTCATTGAACTCGCGAAATTTTCCTATTCCTACCTATATACCGTTGTGCTTAAGTTGCTTTCATTACATTTAGTGGTTAAATATCAATCACCATCTTAAATTTGAAGCCCAGTCGGAAATTTAATCTTTTCTAATGCAATTCTTGGAATACAGTTCATTCGTGGTTACTGCCAATTTTTCTGAAGCCTTGTTTAAGTTATACTTTCAGGCTGACCATCCGCCTCATGCAAACAAGCTTAATTAGGTCTGGAAAATACACCAGAGGGACAACGTACCGAATTTGTGTCAGCTCAGTTTAATCATATTTCGCATGAGAACTGTTTCCTTCTAGGCATTACCGATACACCTAATTTCTCTCAGTTTTTATTCACATTAATTATCAAGTAAATATAATTCGGGTATTAAATGTAAGTTAAAGTTCGATTGAAACACGCATGAGATATTTCCGGGGTTAACAGAAACACAAAACCCTTGTGATACACGACGTATTAAGGAAACAACCAAGCACGTCATACGTGGGGTGATTTTTCAAAGGTTTGATTTGAAAGACGAACAGACTCTACCTGCGCATATCGATATTCGTTCACGGGGCCATTCGCGCAGGGCGACACGTATCGTTCCACACGTCCAGGCTCGCGAATTCTCTGCACGACGTGTCGCGGCAGACAAAATTACGCATTCCCCGCCGCTTGCAAGGGGAAGGAAATAATTGTTCGCTTCCAATGATTTGATGTCAAGCAATTGAACGCTTGAGTTACGCTTGAAGAAATTACTCGGAAATTCGTCACACCTGTGTATACGCACAGCGAGAAAGCACGCGTGGTAAAGCTGGTTCACATGCTGTACATCAATGGTAGCGTTCCTGCGTTCGCTCGCGAGAGAGTCAAATGATTGTGCGGGAGTTCTTAACTTTAACTAGCAACGACGCTGAACATTCCTACATCTGCAACCAGATACGTGGTGTTATTTCCATACAATGTATAAGTTAAAAACTTCCATCGCCATTTTAGAAGTTTACTAGAAATTTTTTATAGTACAGTGTTAAGGTATTTTGATTAAGTACTCTAAATAATCTTGAACATTAGCCCTACTTAAAACTTCAATCATATTACGAAACAGTATATAGCAATGTTGGTAATAATAATATGTGTGCTATTATCAATTCCATTAAATACTCTCCGCTATTTTTAATGTTCGCTAATGTTCATCTCCTCGAACAAGTGAATGGGCACTGACATTCCCCCTCAATTTTAAATTTTTCCAAGATATTCCCTCTTCACTTGATGCATTTTTCCTCACCTTCCCCTCATAAGTTATTATTAAACTTCTACCTTCTTCATCGCCTCTCATTTCATCTCCACATAAAGTAAAATAATTACATTTGATCGAGCCCTGTCATTGACATGGCACTGTCCACGTTGTTTGACACGCTGAGCCTGTGATCCAGAGTTTCGCTCTTGTTGAATGCCGTACAATATCCAGCACCGAAGGTAGCAAAGAGAATTTGTAATCAAAAGTGAAACGTCAGTGATAACTCCAGACGTGAGTTAGAAAGTTCCCAATTCTTAAAATAATTTTTGCACCGAAATCAAAATCATATGTAAAAAAAAAAAAAAAAAAAAAAACACTCGTGTGTGAAACACCACGTTCTGAGCCATTTGCAGAGCTCTGCGATCCAGTTCAGACATTTGCTGGTAAAACTGGATCACAAGTAAAAACACTTGTGTGCGAGACAGAAATTTATCATAAATAAAACGCCCGTAATAACCGTAAGCATAAGCAGCATAATGTGAGGAGGAACAATGATTTGCTACTATAGGCTGTTCACGGTAAAAAAAAATTTTAAAAGCCCTGCTTAATATCTGCTTGTATGCACTTATGTATTCTTCCACCTTGTGTAAAATTAGCAATACCTTGGGCCTCATCACTTTATTCATGCGTCGGTCAAGTAAAACTGCGACATTTTTAGGAAAGTAAATATTATACAAATCTGCTCATTCTCACACATCGATGTGTTAAAAAAAAAAAAAACAGAAAGCGAAAAAGAGAATTTGAGTTATAACAAATGGTTACCTTGCAATTTTTATTCGACGTTAAGATATGGAACTATTTTTCATTCGTCGTTACCAACTTTACTGAGCAAATGTCACTCAGTGCACCCATTAAAATATATGTGTTCAGGCACAGTGACTTTTTTCAAAGGTTCATTTCAAAAGTGCTCACTTTATCGTGAACAGCCTTTAAGTACTCCAGCGAAGATGTAAGAGAAAAGGGAAAGGAGGATAGAGAGAGGGGGAGAAGAATGCACAAATGCACCACACCATCTGTGCCTGGTTACGGAATGCAGAAGGCAATATAAGATCCACGCCGTGATTGTACCGTGGTCATGCGGATGAACAAAAATAGATCCCAGCGCATCCCCAGTGACGCAACTGTTAGCTGCCCCTTTCATGCACTCCCTGATCCACAAAGTGAATTTTCGCTTGCTGTCAGGAATAAACAAGTTTTTTCTTATACCTGTTGACAAACTATCTCGTTTGCATGCCGATTGTTTTGTTTCGATCCCATATGCCATCCCTTTCTATTTGATAAAGTCTATTTAGTCTGGATAACCAGGTTTTGGAAAAAAAAAAAAAAAAGTTCAAATTTTTATTTATACTTTCCTGACAAAGTCGCAAATTTATACGTCTTTTATAGTTTTTCGAATTAGTTCTTACGTTATACAGAACATATAGTTATTATTTCAGAGATGTTTGAAACACGCCAGTGTAGTAATAAATGACAAAAAAATAATTTTAAAATAACATATTCTTATTTCCGAATTTTGTATATTATAATTTTGCAAATTACTATTCCATTGTGTCATTTTATAAGCATAGCCTTAATTCTCGTATTTTATTAGTGTATATTTAACAGTTTCATATTTTCTTAGTTGTCAAGTTTTAGTTTTAATATAGTATAGTTTACATTATTAATATTTTTATAACTGTGATATTATTTTTTTACTTGTAATGTGATATTTTAAAATTTTTTTGTCCTTTTATTTTATATATGCATGATATTGTATTTAATTTTAAACAGTATGTTTTAAGATTAAAAATGTTATATTTTAATATTGTTGATATTGATGGAGGGAAAGCAGTCGCATATCTTAACGTCGAATAAAATGTCTAAGTTAACCATTTCTTTCGCTTCCTGTTTTTTTATTCATCAAAGTTTAAAAATGAGCAATTTTATAAAATACTTGCTTCACTAATAATTGCATAGTTTCACTTGACCAACTCATGAATATAGTTATGAAGTCCTAGCAATGCTAACTTTACGAAAGGTTGAAGAGTGCATGACGTGCATACAAATAGATCTTAAGTAGGGCTTTCAATTGTGCTCATTGTAATGTGGTCAGCCTTGAAATAGATGTTATCAACAAACTGATGTTAACATTACATGGTATTAATGCGACAATTGGAATACACCATAATATAATTTCAGATATACGACAGCATGTTATATGTTGGTGGTGTCTTAATTTTTATAATCGGTAACCGGTTTATTTTATTTTGTATGTTTTCTTTTCATTGATATCATTTCAAATTATATTGTACTTAAATTCCTACATTTTCTCCTAATTCCAACAATTTCACACATTAGTAATCCAAAATGTTAATCTTTATATACACCAGGCAATTTTTAATTTATTTTTCATATCATGAATCTTATTATCTACTGTATCGACGTAGTGTAGCTTTATATCTATATAACTTTATTTTCTATACAAAAATTTAAGTATAAGTACCAGATCTTTATATGTGTCTATTTTCAATATATTTTTCTTTAACCTATTGTAATAAAATAAGAAATTTAGAAGATAATATTTACATAACAATATACTAATTTTATATCATATTTTGTACTTTTATGCAGTGTTACAACATCGTGATTAAGATTTGAATTTTATAATACTTGTGTTTTTTTAATTTATTAAATGTTTCTATTATTTTTAATTGTAACATTGTTCTCGCATTTTTATCTGTTTACCGCACAAAGGTAACATACATTGGCTAATTTGTACATATTTTTGTTTATTACTAATATTTTTAATTAATTAATTTTTCAATACTATATTATATTATGCATATTATATTAGACCGAGTATGTCAGTAAAATAGCATAACTCTCATATTTATCATAATATTTATTCCATATTCGTAAATCAATAATACATGCATGGTCTATATTTCTTTTCAGATAAGTTGAAAAAGTTATCAGCTGTTTTACCCATGTATTATGGTTTTCATTTGATAAACTATTATATTCAATAAAGTTACCCATTGATGAATGTTAACTTACTGCCAAGACATAAAAATTAACAGTCTAAATTCATATCATAACTGAAATGTTCATTACCATTAAGAGTGTTGTGTTTTACTAGATATTTCATTGTATAAATGAGTTTGTTGGAAACACGCATTTGTGTGATGTCTTAGATATCCCATTTCGTATATTTTTTTCAAATTTAATGTATGTTTTAATATGAATTTATTATAATTTTCGTTTGTTTTTAATGAAACGGAACCTGCTAAATCTGGAGTGTAAACGTCATAAGTAGAATCAAATTTGTAAAGGTTATAATGCTCTATACGCTATAAAATATATTTAAACATATATTGGGAAGTCTTAAATACATTTAATAATTGCCAAAATTCTTGTAAGTAATGTGTTTATAAACTTTTATTGCAGATTTTAAAACTGAACTTTTTATAATTTTATTATTTAATGGCGAAAACAAATCTTTTATTTTTAACTGGCACTTGTTCATTTATGTTAGAATAATTTTCATATATTCATATAAATGAATTTATTTATGTACTCCTAAATTGAAATCGTTTAAAAGTTTTTAATATGTTATTGAAATTATTATAGATAATAAGTGTTTGTAAAATATAATTTCATGATAAAAATTTTAAACTAATTATTTAATTTTTCAATTAATAATTAAATTTTTTAAATATGTATAAGAAGTATCTCATCATTAGGCTCTCTTTTTAACAAAAAAACCCGTCTGCTTTGCTAAATTACTTATATTTATGTTTACGTATAAATGAGTTTAAATTCAGTCACAAACTTCTCTGTTTCACCTTAATTTTTATAATTGCCTTTCTTGATTTAAATTATAAACTTTTTCTTTCGCGTCATTATAATATTCACTTTTACATTTTGGACACGTTAAATAATTAGATATTTGTGTATTCTGATCAAGTTACAATATAGAAATTGGAATCATTTTTAAATACGTATTCAACTTATATTCTTCATAAGTATTCCTATGATTAATTATAATGCTATTAGTTTATTGTCAGTGTTAATTCATAAGAAAAATAGTCAATGAGGACACAATTTTAAAATTGTATGGCAATATTATTGTTGCATATTAATATTTATTTCTTTCGTAGTGGCAGTAGTCACTAAAATTCATTATTTCAGTATTTATTTCACTCGTGTTTCAAATATTGATTCCCGTCATAGTTTCAGTATTCATTTTATGCAGCATATGCACTAATAAGATCGTATAAATTTTAAGAAATTATACGATAGTAAGCTGTGAATTTATATTAATTTTAATGCAATTTTGTAATCTATAAAACTTTATACATATTTATTTTACATTTATACTTGCATTTTGAAAAATAATTTTACATTAGCTTTAACATGGTTTCAGTATTGGTGAAGATCTCAGCTATAAATGGTGCTTGTTTAGTACTAATGACAAGTGTCTGTTTTATATATGTTAACAACATTTACATGCAATAGAGATTCACTTAAAGTTTCTTGAAGAAATGGTCCCTTAAATATACATTTCTCATACACCGAAATATCTACAGTTTGAAAACGCAACTGAGTAACGTTATTGCTTTAACCGTTAGAGAAATAAGGTTAAATACTTGCATTCGGGAAACATTAAATACGATTTCAAATAATATTCCAAATCGAGTGAAATATAAAATTTTTACAATTTAAAAAATGGCACTTGTTTATAAAAGTAAAAAAAAAAAAAAACATATTTTGCCACAACCAAATAGATTGCGTGTAAAAAGAAAAGTTCCTTGTTTTTTATTTACTATTATTTTCCTATATAAAAATAATAATTTAAAATTGTTGCTAATTTTTCAAAGGAAAGCTCTATGAAACTGTAACCACAAAAAGAGTTTTTTTTGGAAGCCGGTACGATGAGATTTAATAAAATGACATGGTAGAAAAAACACAAAAAATCACTTAGATAAAATAAAGAAGTATCTCGATACTATATTTAACATATTACTAAAGAACCAAAGCTATATTAATTTCTGGTTGACATTATTCCTCCCAAATACTTCGAATTATGAGTTGCCATTTTATCAACTTTATTATCTCTATTGCTAATCTAGTTTCTGTGATAATTCTAACAAAAATTATATATAAGTCGTATATTCTATTTACTACAATGCAGTCATGACTTAAATGGCCTGTCACAGTCTCAGCTGCATTATGAATAACATTTCAAATAACCAAAGCTTTGAATAAAGTATTCGAAAACACACACCTACAAACACACACACACACTCTCACACTATAGATTTCAACAAGAGGTTAACTGTGGAAAACCGAATCATTAGTGGTGAGAAAATTCTGTTCCACCTGCCTAAAGGAGATCGACGTACGCAAAATATACATTTATATCTATGTACGTAAAGTGATGTATATGCTAGCATTAGTATGTAGCCTAATTAAAATATTGCACGTGCAAATAATTAAAGTATCACATTCGGACAAATTTAATTTTTGAGTTCAGACTACCTACAAACCTGTAATTTAGATTATTTTTATTTGGTTCGGTGTTTTTTCACTATAGCGAAATGGCATGGGTAGGTTGCAGAGGTGAATGGAATTTGATCACAACTAAATGCTACGAGAATATGAGACCGCCCCGAATGCATGCATGTGTGTGTGTGTGTGTGTGTGTGTGTGTGTGTGTGTGTGTAGTGCAACTAATGAAACACCATGGCAACGCTCGTATTCATGTTACTTGAGAATTCATTCCTCGTCTCCTGCAAACTTTCAAAATTTGCGTAACGGGAGAACGCGTGTCCCGAACTATGGAGTCATACCGCCATGATATGACGGAACGCTCTACAGACGCTACGCGAGGGTCCAGTCTGTGAAAAGAAACAACCCAGTCTACGTAAGGAGGCCCGCATACAATCTTGCTTACGTATACAAACCCGTAATGCAGTAACACGATTTATTGTAACGTGTGCGTGCCGCGTTTCCTATGTCCTCTTCCTGGCATAGATATGTTCGTCTAGTGATCTGTATGACCATAGACTGTTCACGGTAAAATGAGCACTTTTGAAAGCCCTGCTTATATCTACTTTTATGCCCATTGTGTATTCTTACGACTTATCTAAAATTAACATTGCCATGGGCATATTCACTTTATTCATGCGTCGGTTAATTTATTATAAAAGAAAATATTTGGCAAGTCTGATCATTTCTTCACTTCCATGCACAAAAAAAAAAAAAACAGAAAGTGAAAGAAATAATTTAAGTTATTACAAATGAATACCTGACTCTTTTTATCCGCCGTTAAGATATGGAACTACTAATTTCCATCCATCGTTACCGACTTTAATGTCACTCAGTACGCCCATTAAAATATATGCAGGCAGGGGGCACTGACTTTTTGCAAAGGTTCATTTTAAAAGTGCTCACTTTATCGTGGACAGGCATTACGAAGACTTATTCTTGGAGTGAGGAACAGCGAGAATTCACTCAAGCACGAGATGTAAGTATTTCTGTGTATTAAAATCCCTATCTAGACACTCTGAGAATCCATTATCAACATAACCACACTCGTTTGATTTCACAAACCATCTTCCACTTACGAACACATAAAAGAAAACTGTCAGAATCATCATTCACAGAATATTTTGCATGTTAATATTTTATTCAAACTCATCTTATCGATACATATCGATATAAGCCTTCCGAAGGTATCTGAAGACAGAGAACAGACAAATCTACAACCACACAGTAAAGGAGTACACAGAGACGAAATGACGTTGGGGGTTCATTTGTTTCCAGTATTTCGCAAAAAAATACACTTTAAAAATCTACATTCTAGGCTTCGTATCTCCCTTTATATTCAGTATAGGTAAAAAGGGTTTCGTATATTGCCATTTGATTTCTCGTCAAGCAATCACCTCACGAAGATTCTCGGTTGAATTCCACCCCATTCTGTATACTGTTCGTAGGTAATTATGCCCCTTTGGAGACACCGCCCAGAATCTCCTTCTCTGTCAAGTTTTAATCCTTACGCCAGGTATAAATAACAGTACCACTTTATTCATGCGTAGATGATGTTTAAGTATGAAATTGTAAGACACGTAAATATATCGCTAATATGATATTTTTAAATATAATGTGCATAAAGCAAACGTAAATAAAATAAGTTAAAGCGTACACAAATGTAATAGACGCGCTGTTTAGTACGGCGTTAAGAAATGGAACTACTTCTCATTAGACTATTCGCTGTCAACTTTATTAAGATTATTCCAATCAGGCTTGAGTTAAAATATATTCAGTTCCGATGCAGTGTTTTTTTTTTATGTTGATTTGAGAAGCGTTTAGTTAACCACAAGGAGCTTAAACTGGTTATCGTAACGCAGCAAGCAACATTCTTTTGTCGAACATTTTATCAAAGGTTGGTAAGGCTGTACGATATACCGTTTTCAAAATACGAGTAAGCCACGAATGTGTGGGCGCTTTTTTACTTGTGAGATACGTCAATTTAGCACGAGAGCAAGAAAAACCGTTTATGAGCTCGGTTTTAAAAAAAAAGTGTTGGAGGCAGCTACAAATTAGTTAGAAATGGGTTCCTTCTCATTAATTTAATTAAAAACAAAACTCCCATTACATTAATGACTCCGATACGCCCGATCATAAAATACTGAGCTCGGGGCACTTTAGCTCACCGAGGCGCAGAGGAGATTCGGGCAGGAAGTCCTCACGGCAGTGTAACACCGTAGCACTTAGACCTTGCGATGCAAGTAAAGTAAGCAGAGGAGAGGGTTGCCGCAGTCTTTTAGCGGTTTCATCACACTTTCTGAATCAAACTTTTCAAATGTCACATCATGTATAACATGTTCGGTTCTTTCCTAAATGTGTCATTCATCACAAGCCTTTTATACTTGTGTTGACATAAACGTGCGATATTTTTCCTTAAAATGAAGTTTCACTTATATTTTATCGACAAATTGTAATATTTCGTTTATAATTACAAGGCCGTGTCACCTGTTGTTCAGAAATTATTCTTTGTAGTGCGATAACAGAAGAGTTAGGGTCGTTACTGGAAATGTTTCATTGCAGGAGCTTTACATTTCATAGTTCTGTGCAAGGTTTTGCACCTGATTGTTGGTGCGTGTTCTTTAGTTTCCATTAAAAGGTGAGAATTTAACAATATAGAAAACTTTGCATTAAGTTAATTGTTTGCATGAATATGCGTTAATAGATCATATACTATGTCGGTAATGAAGGATAAGGTAATTATCTAAGCTTCTATTGTAACATTTTTCAATAAATCCTCCTAAATTTGAATCGGGAAGAAGTAAATAAATAATTCAATATGGTGGGTGACTCAGGCTCTTAATATGAATAAAAACAGGGGGGGAAATAGGCGTGTTGGTGACTCCTACTAAGAAATAGTTCCTATGCGAAATTCTATTACACTCGAGTGCACACGAATACGGTGCGTTGTCCTTTTGGACTGCAATTTTCTAGAATCGGTTAAGCTCTTTTTTTGCGCGAAGCGGGAGAATATTCCAGAATTATCAAATTATAGGCTTTTCACAGAAAAGCGAGCTTTCAGATAATTCCTGTCTTTCTGGCACTTTTTGATATAAACATTGGCTTGTCACTAATACACACAGTGTGTACAGTTTACCACTAACAAAAGTAGATGCCTGAGGTTGCAATAGAATACAGTTATCAGCGGTTAGTGTCTGTTGAGAGGGTCTTATTAAAAAGTGCTCATTTAACCATGAACTCCTTTACTGCCAACACGTCTAGCGAAAACGGAGTGGTATGGATTTTAGATTAGAAAACTGATTTGTAAACAAGTAATTAGAGATTTTTTTTTATAATTCCTCTAACCAGTTTGTAATGCTTTTCGAATAGGTTTAAAATGGAAAAAGGTATTTTATTAATATAATAGCGCTTGTCATTTAATAATTATGATGTAAGCAAAGACGTTCATCACTGTTGACCATGTGACTTTGACAGTTGTGTCAGATTAGGGTAGGTGAATGTTGGTTGTATGCGCCGCAGACGAATAAGCGGCCTGCCTCATATCTAGTCTATGTGTAGTACATGTCCCCCTGCTGGTTGCCTGACGTTTGCCTGGATGCCAGTTGAGTATTGGCATCCAGGCATCCTTGCTCGTGACAGCTGCTGATGGAGCTCGGTCGGGACGTCTGCCGCTGATCGATGGCCGTGGTAGGTTTGAGGAAGACGCTGGCGAGGGGGGGGGGGGGGGGGGGGTTAAAGATGTAAACATGCTGGAACAGCAGAACTGCATCACGCACAATAGCCCGTCCCTGCACTTGCATCTGCATGCCTGTCAGCCGCGTCCGGAGCAGCAGAGGAGGAGCGATGAGATGGCTTGTCGCGGTTGTCGACGCGAGGTTGAAGAGGTCTGACGGCGAACACCGTGAAATAGTACACTCTCGGCTTTTACCGCCCGCTCGCACCTCCCAAGAACAGCCTTCCGAAGTTCAGGAGAGGCAAAGCCGCTTAAGTCACGACGCCGTTCCTTTTCGGTTCGTTAGCTCAATCGCACAGCAAAAGGCCTCCCGTGTGAGTGGACAGCCAGATTACCAACTCCTCCCGTATGAACACTGTTTTAATTAAATTATTGTATGTTTTGTTACGTTAGCTTTCGACTGGCCGTCCTGGAAGACGAAGGAGTGGGATTGCTATAGACTGTTCATGGTAAAGTGCACACTTTTGAAAGCCCTCTCAATTGGAGTATAATCAATACATGCATTCTATTTTAGCGTTAGACGTTAAATTCAGAGTGCGGTGGAATATACGCACTGCGTTTAACACTTACATGACAATACTTATTTTAAAAGGTGGTTGAAGGATAAAAAAAAATGGACGAAAGGAAAAAGTAACCAGGGCCTCAAAAGTGCTCACTTAACCGTGCACAGCCTATAACACGTGAACAATGAATTTATTAAATTTAGTTTCGAGGTTTTTCGTGCACATTTATATCCGTAACAATTTCAAGCTTACGCTTGATCGACGCATAGATGAAGTGAGACGATCGATGGCAATGTTAATTTTACAATGTTGGGAGGATGCGGAGTCGGTAAGAATTGCAGCGTGATCAGGACATTCAGAAGTACTAGTGTAACTGTGAACCTGCTATATTGAATGCGCAGTGGAGGAATTCTGCGTCGCTAACAAATCATTACTAAATCCACTATCGAATTCCGTGTTTCTTTATCGAGGGGAAAAACAGCAGCGGTCTGTTTAGCTAGGAGTTCTGACATTGGTGGAGCCTCGAGGATTTCGCGGGTTGATGTGGCAGCAGGCTAGACTTTGCAGTCCTCCATGCACTCGAAACAATATCGTTTGCTTACTGGTTGCTGAGAACAAATGAAGTCTTTGTACAGGACTGTTTAACGATAACTCGCATTACTGTTTCGTGTTGACTGTTGGCTCGCTGCTAAACGGGGCAAGTTCAAACAACTGCCATATGATTTCAATGGTAGGAGAAAATAACAGGTGTTTAAAGTCTACCTATTCACCGAATGAATTCGCGAAATACTCGGGGCTCTAGACATTGGGAAGTAAAATATCGCACACTTATTTTCAAAATGGTGGCTATATTATTATTTTACGTTATAATGCCGTATCTTCCGGACTATATGGTGAATTCTAACAGTACTTAGTAGTCTGACAGTCCTTGTTGGGCGTATTTAATAAACTCTTTTTTTTCGCCATTTTGTAAGATGACGCTACTTGAAATAGCATAATTATTACGTTAGATGTCTGGAACCGGTCGACCAGGCACTGTGGAATTTGACGTACAGATATCGATACGGTAACCTACCGTAAACTTTTATGACATCAGTATATCAAGTGCTTATTTATTTTATAAATGACTACCAAAAATTATTGTGTTGTTATTCAACATTTTCCGAACCATTAAATGTGTTTCAACCAAAGTTGGTATTCTGATCCATGGTCTCTAGGTTTTTTTTTTTTTTTTTTTTTTTTTGTAATATAACGATACTTAAAATAATATAGCTTTGTATCATACTTTCCGTATATATTCAGTTCGTTTCTCCAGAGCTACTTTACTGACCGCCGTAAAATCGGGCACGCATGTAGTGCTATATGGTAGGCTACGCTAACCATATATGATTATAGTTGATAAGACTCATACTTACAAAATTGTAGTACGCCTAATATATTTAAGAATTAGTCTTATTACCAAACATTTTATGTTGGTTGTATCTAAACGAAATTATTCGTAGACTTTGTCTACCATTTTTTATGATGGTTGCACCTGGAATGCAATGGTTTGTAATATCATATTTCAGAAACTATTTTAACTAATTCCAACTTATCAACATATCACTATTTATAATATTATTGTTACGAAAACACAAGAACACAAACAGATTCAGTTTCAATTTGATTTAATTTGGTTTTCCATTTACTCCGTTCACAGCTTTTACCAAATTTTATTAATATTAAAAACATTTAAAAGGCAACCCTGGCACCAAACGGCCGTCAAAGCAGGGCGTTCCAATAAAACAGTAAAATTATACATTCTTGCAAACTAACAGAATATTAAGACCAAGCAAATGTATACTCAATTCAAAAGATACAAGAGACTAGATAAGTGAGTATTGTGAATTCTTTAAAGCCTTCAAAATTGAGGAAATTATCACAGCAATATTGATATACTCAAAATATATTAAACTTGAACATTTTAAAAGAAAGTTGCGTTAGATGGGGCGCAATAGCCTTTGCAAAGCCCGTCTGAACTAAAAACAATACGTATACACGACATTTACAAACACAATTTAAACTCCTTAAATCAGTTCTAGCGCCGATGATTCCAAATGTAAAGGCTCTTGCTGATGGGTTATTAATTATTTTAAAACGTTCAACATAGCGAAAGTCGATGTGGTCCCAATTCAATGCCATGAAGTTTTCAGGCGACAAGCAGCTAGGAATTTACATTACTTCAAAAAGTAGACCATTTTAAAGCAAAGGAACTATGGACACTACATACTACAAGTTACTCCAAACTTAATTTTGAAAAAATTTCAAGGAAATGCCAAACAGAATTTAGCATGCAAGTAAAATAGCGCTCACAAAACACTAACTCGATTTGCCATCAATTCGCTACAACATGTCACGAACCTACCTCATCGCGCGACTCGTTGTGCATTGCTGGATACATCTCAGCTCGCTCAGATACAAGCGAGGTTTGGGCTTTTGAATAGAGTCCATAGTGGACCGACGAGCAGAAATACCATAGAGGTATTCTCGCTGAGCTGACCTGAGTAGAAGTGGACGAGCTTTGCTCGAAAGCAAGCCTCGTCCAGCCAAAAAATATACCAAACAATCACACTACTGTTGCTCGCGCATGCGCAGAAGGGGTAAGGGTAGCTAAGAGGTAGGCGGGAAAACGTGAGGGGAGAGGTAGCGAAGGCAATCGCAGGTGGAGCAACAGTTCAAGTTCTTTACACCAGATCAGCGCACTCTATAACGCTGGCGGCGCAGCCACAAGTTGCGCATTATTGTAGAGAATAGGAATCAAGCGAATTAAAACAGAGAAATTATTATTTTCTGCTTTGTTGACATTTGTGTTCAATATTATATTTATGAGACAATAAAATATATTTGATCATAACTTGGCGTGTTGACAGTTCTTATTGTCGACACAAAATACACTAATTTACAACTTCTGTAGCGCTCCATGTTGAAAACTTTCTCCTGTTTTCTAAAACTTTCACATTACCTCCGTAATTCGCAACCAACTCGTACCACAGTTTGTATGCAATTTGAAGACCACCTATTTTATTATGTAGCCTCCTTTTAGCAAAGCTGTGGTATTACGTTATATGCCATATTTCATGCACCACTGAACTGCATTAACTAAAACTTAATTTGACGAACAACCTACCATGTACACATAATTCGCTGAGAAATAGCTTCAGTCATCCACCTATTTATATAAAACTGCAAAAAAAAAATGTTGCAATAGGCTTATTTCATACCTCTGTAACGTATCAAACTATTGCTATCAATTTAGATGGAAAATTATTTCTGCGAGAAACTTTCTAAAGCCCTTTTTTTTACTACCTGAATGTCTACGTAATTTCACTTATATTTAGAGTAAAGTAGAACTGTTTCTTATAATCGATAAGGTTTTGAAAAATTTGTGTTCAACGATGCTCAGTTGTTGGTAGTTTTTGGTTGTTTAACGAAAAAGCATTTTCTGTGAACGCCCTTTTTGTTCACTTTAGTAAGTTTCAATCAAAATATTTAGTTAGTTCACATACGCAGTCTTTAAATATCAGAGGCAATTGTTACGGTTTAATAACGCCTATCAAAATCCTACTCACTATTTAAAAAAAAAATTAGGTAGCTGAAAACAATTTTAAACGAGTAGGCTATCCTTGCACGTGTGTGTGTGTGTATGTGTATATATATATATGTATATATATATATATATACACAAACACACACACACACTTGTATGCACATTGTGTATTCTTCGACCATATGTAAAGCTAACATTGCCATAGGCCTGATCTCAGTATACATTCGTCGGTCAAGTGAAACTGTGGATTTATTAGAAATGTAAATACATGATATATTTGATAATTCTAACACTTATATGCACCAAGGAAAAAGAAAGCCAAAAAAATAATTTTTGCATTCACAGATGTTTACTTAACACCTTCAATTCAACACTAGCACATTAAATTTTTTTTTCTTCATTGTTACCAACTTTTCTGTACGCTTGCAGTTCTTTGGGCATCGGCCACGGTAAAAATTGTTATTTGATATTGATACCAATACTGTCCAGCTTTTAACAGTGATTATTCTTTCCTCGGAGCAAAAAAATTAAGCGCATAGTTTTCACACAAATGTATGTCAAGATTACAATTTTATTGTTTTACAAATCTACAAATAATAAAAAATAACTTACTTAAGGAAATGAGGTAATTCACGCTGAAAGAAGATGCCATGATCTACTTCAAGACGTATGTAAGATCGTACATTCAATTCATGGTCACTCCCGACATTGTCTGGAGCCCTGATAAAGTTCTATTTCCAAGGATATTCCTCCGCTTAACGCGAACAAAGCTTACCCAAGTCCTGAAAACTACACCAAGGAGACAACGTGTCTCATTCGTGTGATAATATTTTGCATGAGAGCTATTTGTTACTAGGCATAACCAACGCGCTAATTTTATAACTATTTTTGTTCATATTAATTATAAATATAATTATACAACTTATAGTTGAAATATAATTTAAAGTTCAGTTTAATAAAATTAAGACACTTTTATGTTGATATAAGTATAAAACGCTTCTGTTACATGACATATTTAGAAAATAACCAGACACATCGTACATGGGGTGATTTTATTAAGGCTTTACTCAAAAAGTGTGAAGAAACCGCGAATAATACTGTACAAAGAATATTTAATTTTATCAATTTAAGGCAAGACCTTTTAACTGGCCGTGTTAAAATTTGGTAGTTTGGTTTGTTTCGTACATTACAATGACATCGAAGTTTTAAGTGCCAACGCCCTTAAAACATGCATATTCTTCAAAGTTCGATTTCAAACGTGCTCTATTTACCCTTGAAAAGCATGCACTTGTGTAGCCTCAGCTGTTTCCTTCCTATTAAAATTGTTGAGCGGTTTCTTCGCATTTTCTGAATGAACCTGTTTAAAAATCACCGTATGTATAACGTATTTATTTATATCTTATATATGTCATGTATAACAAGCGTTTTACACCTCTCTTAACATACCCACGTATCTTAAATTTTGTTAATTTTAATATTTACCTATATTTACTTTATATATAACAATATTTCAATTATAATATCAGCGAGAAAACATCGGCATTGATAGCGCCTAGAAATAAATAGTTCTCATGCAAAATACTACTACAGGCTGTTCACAGTGAAATGAGCACTTTTGAAAACCCTGCTTAAGATCTATTTACATGCACGTTGTGTATTCATTTTCCTTAAGTAAAATTAACATTGCCATGGACCTCATCGCTTAATTCATGCGTCAGTCAAGTGAAATAGTGTAATTATTAGGAAAGCAAATATTTTGCAAATCTGCTCATTTTTACACTTCGATGCATTAAAAAAAACAGAAACCCGATGCAATAATTTAAGTTATCGCGAATGGTTATCTAACACTTTTTATTCGACGTTAAGATGTGGAACTACTTTCCATCCATCGTTAACAACTTTGCTGGGCGAATGTCACTCGGCGCGCGCATTAAAATATATGCAGGTAGGAGTAGTGACATTTCTCTAAGGTTCATTTCAAAAGTGCTCACTTTATCGTGAACAGCCTTTACAAGTGAGTGAGCACGAATTCGGTGCGTTGTCCTATAGTGTAATTTTCTAGACTTAGTTAAGCTTAGTTTGCATGGATGGATGGATGTGAATGGATTACACGTGCTTATTGTTCGGTGTTACTGGCATTCGCCATTTATAAACCACGGGTGCTCCGGCGTCGCACAAACAAAACTACCCACAGCGAAAAGGCAAACAGCATTGTGCGTCCCTTTACTGTGTCCCGTGCCTCTTATAAATGCCCTTCCTGCATGACACGTGAATGGATTCAAGCAAAGGCCGCGAACACCACGAAACATGTGCCTTCGGAATGGCAGCTGTTCGGCGAGTCACGCACTGAAACACAGTGGGTCGATATAAGCCGTTCCCTCGTTGGCTGGTCAGTCAGTCAACTGCAGTAAAGGTAAGTGTGAAATGAAACAGCCAACAAAACGCTGAAATTTCTGTGGGCTCTCGTATACGTTTTGTACGTAGCCCGTCTCCAGGGACAATTCGCTCCATTATTTCTCCTGTTGCTGGGAAGAGGAGGTTGGTTTTACGGGCGCGAATGCCCGTAAACAATTCTCATTTCTCTGCGCGCCATGAGCTGGGAAAGAGTACACCTGCAAAATGAAGGCTGTTCACGATAAAGTGAGCAATTTTTAAATCAACCTTACGGAAAAGTCATTGAACCTGTCTGTGTGTATTTTAACGGGCGCACTGAGTGACATGCGCCCAGTAAAGTTGGTAACGATGGATGAAAAGTAGTTCCATATCTTTACGCCGAATAAAAAATGTTAGGTGACCATTTGTTATCACTTAAATTATCGCTTCTATTTCCTGATTTTTAAGTACACCGAAGTGTAAAAATGAGCAGACTTTTAAAGTAATTACTTTTCTAATAATTTCACAGTTTCACTTGACAGACGCATGAATAAAGTTATGAGGCCCATGATAACGTTAATTTTACACAAGGCGGAGGAATACACAACGTACATACAAGTAGATCGTAAGCAGGGCTTTCAAAAGTGCTCATTTTACCATGAACAGCCTATGCCATAGAACACTGAAGAATGCAGAAGAGAATCAGCCACCAAGAACTTCAGCCGCACACGCCATCAAAATGGCTCAACTTACCAGCAACACTTCGGAACTATGTTCACCATTCAGCGACGGGCCACTGTGGTGTAGTGGTTAGACTACTCGCCTCCCACCTGGGCGAACCTGGTTCCATTGCCGGCAGGGTCGCTCCAGGATTTTCGTATGTGGGAATGGTGTCTTACGATGACGCTGGTCGGCGAGTTTTCTCGGGGATATCCCTCCACCCCCTTACATTCCGACGCTGTCCCATAATCACCTCTTCTTACCCTCATCGGCTCTCAAGACCTCGCTGTCAAGAACCACCCAGATACTTGATACACTGATAAAAAGGTTTTGTTGAATAAAACAATATTTGTTTGGTGCACCGATATTATTTGATTTTTTAGGGGCAATGAAATATTTTTATGCTGAAACCAAATTATTTTGTTGTTCTCATTTGGCTGCCCCAAACTGTAAGATTTGGTTGGTGCAACTAAAAATTTGTTTGGTTACACGAAGGGCCTACATTAAACAGTTTGGGCCGATATAAAAAGATTTTACAAGTACTACCGAGTTTCGAACTTAGATCACCTGCGTTCGAGTAATCTCAGCCTTAGCAAGCTCAGCTAATGTGCCAACTGACGAGTCCGGAAAGCTTTTATCTAAATGTAATGCAAGTATTGGGCAAAAAGGGCAAACAAATATTTCAAGATTTTTCCAATGTGTTTATACGATTGTTAAGCGTTAATAGCTGCACTAACAAACACGGTTACTATCCTAATTGTCACAAAAAATACAAACAAACCCTCGAGCTGTATTTTCGAACGAAGGCAGTCAAATGAGTGGCCAAACAAATATATACAGTTGATTCAACAAAATATTTAGTTGGCAGTCTAATTTTTTTTGGCCCGACACAGATATTTTGTTTATTCAAAAGTATATTTTGTTAGACGAACAAAAGTAATTTTGTTTCTTTTCTAATTTTGTTCGCTCAATGATATATTTCGTTAGGGCAACTAAACATATATTTGGCCCTGTACAAACAAATATTCTGTTCGATTTTCTCTCAGTGTATCCTGCAGCCCAGTCAGTAGGGATTCGTTCACTGCATGCAGTAGCCAATCACACATTAGGCCCGTCCCAGAGCCTCGTGCAGCCATTCAGCGAATAGGTTCGCCCTCATCAAAGGAACCGCAACGCTATTACAATCTTGTATGCTTGCTTTTTCTGTGCTGTTTCATACTTCTTGTAAACTCCTTAACATATTATTTCGAGTACACGCGTTCACATCTGTCATGTTGAAGAATATGTGAAGTCATGATCAGTGTTGTACAAGGTTACAAGCTAACACCAATACTGACTTAGGCTTTGCCTGAGCAATGCTATTGGCTTCTGTTTACACACCAACTATTATATAATTGGTCCCTTCTTGTGCCACAGATCTATTGAAACCCTTTCCGTACGTTCGAAAGTGGCAGATATTAAAGGCTGTTCACGATAAAGTGAACACTTTATAAATTTACCTTAGAAAAAGTCACTGCCCAATCATGCATATATTTTCAGGGGCGCACTAGGTAACATGTGCCCAGTAAAGTTGGTAACGATCGATGGGAAATAGTTCCACATTATAACGCTCAATTAAAAGGGTTACACAACCATCTGTGATAACTTGAAATTAATTGTTTCACGTTCCGTTTTTTTTACGTATCAAAGTGTAAAAACGAGCAGATTTGTAAAGTATTTATTTTCTTAATAATTTTACAGTTTCACTTGACCGACGCATGAATAAAGTGATGAGGGCTATATCAATGGTAATTTTACACAAGGAGGAGCAATACACAATATGTATACAAGTAGATCTTAAGCAGGGCTTTCAAAAGTGCTCATTTAAGCGTGAAGAGTCTATACAAGGAATTACTAAGTACTATTCACACAATAAATTTATTTTTTTTGCAACATCTGAATCTACGAGTTAATGTGTACGTCAAGGGGTTAAGGGACCTCGGTATTAAAAATATTTAAACGCCTGGAGGTTACGCCCGGTCGTACAAGGAAGCATATCGTCCGCGGTTGGAAATGGCGTACACAATCTTCGCGCGTATTCTTACCTCGGAATTTTAAGCGGTAACTATAAGGTTTTAACGTATAAATCTGATCAGAAAAGAGACATCAATGTGGCTGTACTTTAAAACACTGTTTTATGCATGAATAAATACGTAAACAGAGGGCTACATTCAGCGATTTTCGCTGATTTCGACCCACCAACAACCAAATTTATGTTTAATGAACCATATTAAAAACTGGCGAACAAAATATATCGATTTTCGTTACAGCCCTGAAAAAAATCATTATATTCAAATATTCCATAGTTTTTTTTAAAAATAGTAATAGACATAACTGTTCGCAGCGAGAGACACATGACAACTATGAAGGCCGTATAAACATACGCATAAACCGCCTCATTGTTATCATCTTCCGCAAAGGACGAACAGCGCAGGAAAGAGATTCATTACTCGCATTGTACGAAAAAAAAAAAAAAAAAATGCGATACCCGATAAATAGAGGCCTGAAGAATTCGCGGATTCATTTTGGGACAAGCTAGAATTCAAAACATATGTGTTAATATAACTTTAACCTTTGGTCCACACGTTGTTTGACAACTCCTGGAGAACGCTGTCGCAATCGATGCCTTCCCCTGTGACAGCAGACAACTAATGCGACGTTGATATCGTCATATTTTTTTTTACAGAATACTGTAGAGTCTAGCCTACAGGTCATTGAACTCGCGAATCTTTCAGGTCTTTACCGATAAAGTACGTCTCTTTGTGTGGGCCAATTCAATTGTAGGTAACATTGTACCCGAGGTTCATTCAGTATATTCTTGCTTCTATTATATATATATATATATATATATATATATATATATATATATATATATATATATATGTGTGTGTGTGTGTGTGTGTGTGTGTGTGTGTGTGTATACAGAAGCCCTGCGCGGTAGCACAACAACTGTAGAAGAAATTAAATGGCGAAGGTGACAAGGTTTCCTTTCGAGCAAAGTAAGTGGATTAGAAAGCGTTATTAGAAATGCGAGAACATGATTGAGTCACAGAGAGTATCATTTGATACTGCGCCACCGTCACGTGTAGGAATGACACAAATACCGTGGAAAGTTCGAGAGGGACGTAAGTGTGTGCGATGTGAAGAAAGGACAATGCGGCAGGAAGAGAACGTAAACAGACGAAGGAAGTGCGGGGGCTGTGTTGCACACATTCATACGTTCTCCCGGGAAATCGATGTCCGTAAAGCAGGTGTCACACTGTCAAATTTTTCCGTCAAACTGCTTCCAAGAATTTTGGAGTAATAAAGCTGGGCATTTACGACGTCATTAAAACGTCATAATCGCCGCCATATTTGGCTGAGAAAGTTGTATGGCTTCAGTTTCCACCGAGCACCTGAATATTGGACCGGTTCTAAAATGTCTTTGATGTTTGACGGGCTCAGCCAATCAGAATTGTTCACGACAAAAATGGATGTAAAGAAACTTTAAAATAACGAACAATTACTGAAAACTAAATAAGTTATGAAGGTAATTAATTTATGTAGAAGCTGTCTGGCCATGAATGCTATTTTAATTGAATATTGCACACAATATTACGAAATCAGAGGCATAAAATTTCATTGTGCAGAAAAAATACCTGATAAATAAAATTAGAATTTAGTAAGGAAGCGATAATAAATTATAACAATCCTTTTATTTCATCCTTTAATGGACTACATGGAAAAACTAAAGCAATATCTTACAATAAAAATAATATTTAAATATTTATTCAAATTAAATTCTCCCAGAAAAAAAAAGTTGACAGTGTGACGGGCTTAAGGCAAGTTGGGAGTGAGTCAGGCGTCAGGAAATCAAGTGTCCATCGCCTTTTAAAGAAAGTAAAATGACGGCCCTACATTCCCATGTTACTTCATGCTCTGGATGAAGACGAGCCAGAGAGGCGTATCACATTTCGTGAGTGAGTTGTAAACATGTGCAACGACAATGAACATATTGGTGACTCGATTTTTTTGGCCCCTGTGAGGCAAACTTTCAAATGCATGGAACCGCCAACCGCCACAACTGTGTGCAACGGGCAGATGAAAACGCCCACATTATGGAAGAGCAAGCAGTTGACCTGGGTTAAAGGTGTGCCAGAGGACATATGGGAAAGCATTGTGCTAGCTGTTCGCCAGCTCTGTGCAGACGACGATTGCCTTGTTTCCAGTAGGACGGTGATCGGCCACATCGTCATCGATACATTCGGTCACTCCAAGACGGGACATTTGTTGGAACGTGGACAGGCCGATGAGGGAGTTTGGAGTATCCGCCCAGAATTCCAGATCTAACGCAGTATGGAGAACTCCGACGAAAACTGTGTACGCCGGGAAGCAGCGGATACAGGGGGCCACGGCAGACGCCATTGTGGCTGCGCGGGAATCCGCTCCCATACAAGCCATGCTATTGTTTGTCGTTCTGTTGTACATCACTGCAGGCGATCTCTTGCTGTTGATATCGGACATTTTGTTGAGCATTTGTAGATGTTGACATACGCGCATCTGAAATTGTCCTTATTCCGTCAAATACAGCAAGTCCCGTCAGATTGTTTTTAACAGTTTCTGTGGTAGATACTCCCGTTCAATGGACCCCCGTGGGAACTTCGCGTCCAAGGTCAAAAAGGTAGGGAGCGATGCGGGCGACATTAACACTCACGCATCGCTCCTAAGCGCAAGGCGTGCAGTGTTTCCATCGAAACGCTGTACTACGCAAATTAAATCTTTAACAGCGTTTTAACAGTTTTATTACACGCGATGAAAGACTACAGATTAAACTACGCCTGTTTTATTCGCCGTTTAAGGAAACTGCACAGGCAAGCGTTAAAAATGCGATATTTGACCATTTTCACGATTTCTTTCTTTAAGAATATACTTAATATGACAAAAGCATTAAAATGGGTGCATAGGTAGTTTTTTTTTTCTATCTTTTCTGACAAACAGTCGTATTTGCAGAATATTTATTTTCCGAGATATGCGTATTCGTACAAACAGCTATTTCACAAAAAAAAAAGTGCGTGTCCACCTCACTCTTAACATTAATTTGTGGCGTCAGCTACAAAGTTTAGTAGCTGCATCCAAATATTAATTGCTGCGCTTTAAGATTAATCCCGCGGAATTCTAAAATTAAATGTATTAATATAAGGCGACTTCTAACACGCATGCGCTCGTGTTGCTTTTGCGGTTGCGCTAGAACGGTATTGAACAAGATATGGAAGAATTCTAACTGGTAACACCAACAATAATCGACCATCTTCATTCAGTCAAAAGAGTAGCCGGCTTACCACAAACACAGCAGCAGCTAACGAACACAAAACGGTGGCTTGAGTTTTTCAGAGCTGTGAAGAATTTCCAACTTACCACAGAACTCAGGAGTTCTGAGGAACAATTAATGAACTAACCAGTTGAAGCCTCACGATCTCGATCAGGGACATGTTGCTCGTCAAGGATTCCTGTTGCCGGTACAGTGCACAATACGTATTTATCGACCGGAGTTTTTATACGTCATTCACGATAAAATTAGCATTTTTAAAATCCCTGCTTAAGATCTCCTTACATGCACGTTGTGTATTATTCCGCTTTATGTAGGATTAACATTGCCATGGCCGTCATTCCTTTATTCATGCGTCGGCTAAGGGAAACTGTGACTTTATTAGAAAAATAATTATTTTACCAATCTGCTCATTTTTACACTTCAATGCATTAAAAAAAAAAAAACAAGAAAAAATAATAATTTAAGTTAGCAGAAATGTTTACGTAACACTTTTTATTGGACGTTAAGTTACGGAACTACTTTCACATCCATCGTTACCGACTTAACTGGCCGCATGTCTCTTAGGGCGCCCGTTATATTATATGCAGGTAGGAGCAGTGACTTTTTTCTAAGGTTCATTTATAAAGTGCTCTTTTTTTATCGTGAACAGCCTTGAGTGTCTCCCTTGTGAGAAATCTGATTTGCGAGAGTTTCTGCAGTTCTAGTTTATGAATGGCGAATGCTAACGACAAAGGGCACGTAGCAAGTTTGTTCACTGGTCGTTAGAAGCGCACTCGTCACAAGCAGAATGTATGTGCAATCCGTTCACTGTTACTTCGCACTTTTCTGAAGCCCTGCTAAAGTTATACTTCCAGGATATTACTCCGCCTCGTGCAGACTAAGCTTAACTAGGTCAAGAAAATTACACCGAAGGAAAACGCTGTAATAATATTTGGTCCGATAACTGTTTCTTACTATGCGCTATCAGCACACATCTTCTCCCTGTTTTATATTAATTTTTATTGTAAACGAAATGTTATACTTTATAAATAAAATACACGTAGAACGTACCTTTTAACGATAAATAAGATACTTTTATGTTGACAGAGGTTTTAGGCGTTTATTATACATGGCATATTTAGAAATAACCAAACACGTCATACTTGGAGTGATTTTTGAAAGGTTTGGTTCGAAAAGTGTGAAGAAACCGCGAATAGACCATACAAACAAAATTTAACAAGATTGCAAAAATTGAGCTTGTAAATGGACGTGTAAATAACCGGGGTAAAAAAAAATTAATTTCAAGGCTTTTACAGTTAAGGTAACAACACATTTAAGGAACCTATCTGCTAACCAAGGCTAACAACTTCCGATACATATTTTCTAACAAAACTGTAGTCTGAAGACTAATATTTAGAGGTAGTGAAATTTCTCAAAACAATTTCAAGACAAGTTACCTTTCAAAACACTGTAGGGTGGTTTACGTGCTGAAATAATTTTTGCCACTCCCCATCTGTCTGCACACGAATCACGTTGGAGCCGTGCCGTTGTTGCCGAATTCTGAGTGGCTCGGTCGGTCAAATATGAAAACGCCTTCTCAAGCAGACAGCATCCAATGGCAATAGACAAACTACTGTTGGGTATAGGCTGTTCACGGTAAAGTGAGCACTTTTTAAGGCCCTTCTAAAATGCATTAACACCTTATAAATATACTTTATTGCAGTCTCAGACGTTCACATTTCGGAGTGAAGAAATGTATACATTGTGTTTATCAGTCATAATACACTGTTTACATTAAAAAGTGGCAGAAAGGTAGAAATTAATTCTAATGAAAAATTTAGCAGGGCTTTAAAAAGTGCTCACTTTACAGTGAACAGCCTATACTTATAGTATTGAAGTCTACCGTGTACTCATATTTTTTCGCGAAAAATCACTAGCTCTAGTATTATGCCTTGCACTCTGCGTCGGTTTGTACTGAAGCAGTAATAACATCTACACGAAATAAATGTACACGATTCGGGTGTTTTCTCGGGATTCGAACCCAGTACTTCAAGGTAAGGAGGCATCGGTACAATGACACCAATCCCCCATACTCGTGGACGCGACTGTACTGGTCGAAGCAGAAAATTACTTCATTTCCTCTTGGGGCATGTGTTCTTTTCTGTCTCGTTCTCCCTGTCTGTCTCTCTCTCTCTCTCTCCGCCTCTTCTTCTTCCCTAACCCTCGCTTACCCACGTCTCCTACAGACGTGTCGACTGCAAAATGTATTACTATGTTCCGCTTTTACTAGGGTACTCGCCCCGATACATTCGCCCTGCGGCGGCCGTTGAAAAATGCAGTCACCTTGGCATCGCGGCGCGGTAAGGCACGAACCCCCACCTGGCTTTTATTTATTATCGGCCGTTAGCGGCGGCCGCATTTAACCCACCACCCCTCTTTCCTCCCCCCCTCCCGCACGTATCTTTATGGCACGCTGCTTCCTCGCCCCCTGGGAGGTTTAAGGGGGAGCGCAAAGGGGCACACACTGAGGTCACGAGGGTCGTTCAGGGGGGGGGGGGGGCTACCGGGAGGAAGTCTTGCCTCACGCGCTACGCGCACGAGAATATTCCCTCCCCGCGAGCCGGGTCACGTTCGAATTATAAATGACGTCATAGGGCGACGGGACGGAATCGAGCTGCATCGCGCTGCGTTTCTTCACTTCGTTGCTAGCTCCCCCTGTCCCCCGCGTCAATGTTTTCTCACGTTAGATGGGGTTGAAACGAGCTTACCATACATCTGCGGTGGGAATTTCACTAACCTCCAAACCCCCCCCCCTCCCCTCCTGACCGGAAACTGCATATCTAATTACCCCTTTCATTCCCGGTGTAAACATTGGTCAACACGTTGCACTTGAAGTTTATATTTGGCTGGTAGTGTATATTGCGAGGCTCTGGTCTCAATTATTTTCTCGCCGAACACTAAGCCTAGAGCTGATTGGTCGTGATGACAAAGTAAGTTCATTCTCACGCTAAGTACAGCGCACACCAAAACAAATTCCTTATTTGCAAATCTCTGAGACCCTATACACAGTGGGAAATATCTGGTAAACTTCCTAAACTTCAATGGAAGTGTCTCACCTTTACAGTGAATGGTAATGATCCTACGTATCAAGCTGGAAATATGGGAATGTTTAGTATCGCTACTGTACAAAGTTGGGAACTTCCCTACGCATTTGACTCTTTCCCCGAGCAACTGCAGGAAAGTTAGAGCCTAAGGAAAATGCTAGGTTTCATTTGCTACCAGGACGTATGCCAAACACTTTGCTCGGCTAACATTGGCAACTGGGCCACTGTTTATTTAGCCCTTTCAGTCTCGAATTAATTTCCGAGCTGAAGTGTTGCAATGGTTTAATTATATGACGTGTGCTGTACTTGCGTCGAGCGTGCTTCTCTCAGCCAGCAAACGACGTGTTGCGTGTTATCTGATGTCATTATTAACCATTCACGAATGAGATGTGCAGAAACTTCAACGAATCAGATGACTCACAAGGAAGACGCTCAAAACATCGGCCACTGAATCCTTGTTGTGTACAGTGCCCGTCATAAATATCTCTCATGTGCAACATGTCCTCGGTAATGGACGCGGGCACTGAACATGTTAGTGCTTTCTACGAGACGTGTTAAAAGAAATAAGTCCTGCCGAAGAAGAAAAGCCGAGTCATGTAAAACAGATCTCCAACAAACTCAGGAGCTGAGACTGGTGTATGTAGATGTGGTTGTAAAGGCTGCTCACGATAAAGTGAGCACTTCTGAAATCAACCTTAGGAAAAAAATCACTCTCCCTACCTGCATATATTTTAACGGGCGCGCTGAGTGATATGCGTCTAGTAAGTCGATAACAAAGGATAGAAAGTAGTTCTACATATTAATGTCGAATAAAAAGTGTTAGGTAACCATCTGTGAAAACTTAAATTATTTATTTCGCTTTCTGTTTTTTTTAATGCATCGAAGTTAGCAGATTTAAGCTAACATATATTTTATAAAACACTAACTAGTTTATTCTTTCATGATTAGACGAACAAGGTTTTGACTCGGCTAAGTTGTTTAAAGAACTATCACGAATGTTCTGCCTTATAGTTGAAGAAATCTGAGAAATTCTCGAGTTCAATGTCTTCGCAGTCTTATATACTTTCATACAGATATCAACTGCTTATTGGTTGATGGTTGTAGTAGTAAAAGGCGGCGGTTGGGCGCACAATATATTCCATGTTTCTTATTGGCTCATTTATCTCCAGGAGGTGTCAAACTACACGTCGAACAATTACAAATGTAACATATACGCACAAGTGTGTGATTTCCAAGTTGTCTAGAAACGAACCCGCGAAATTCTCAGGTCTCTACTTATACAATCAGAATCCTCATTGGCCCAGTGAAACGGGCAGTAGCTTCATGTGTACGTGCATGACAGCCAATGAAAGGAAAGGAAACTGTCGGACATGTGTGCCGTGCGTTGAATCCTACCGAAAAGTCAACTTTTCCCGCGATGAACCATCATATCTGGTGATTGAATGGGCTGCGTTCTGATTTGTAATGCGTGTGAGAGATCCGGGTGGTGCCTGACACCTGATGACTTAAGAGTGGGATGGACCCCGCTTCCAAGATCAAGAAGCGAGGGAACGATACGGGCGACACTAACACGCACGCCTAACGCCTCGTCGCTCCTACGCGCAAGGCGTGCGTTGTTTCCGTCATAACGTTCTACTGTGCAAATTAGACATGTAGCATTGGTATTTTATTACACGCGACGAATGCCCACAGATTAAACTACGCCTGTATATTTGTACTTTTCATTTACCGCTTAAGAAAACTGCATGGGCAAGCTTTAAAAATGCGATATTTGACCATTTTCGCGAATTTTTTTCTCCAATAATAGACTTAATATGACAAAAGTAAAAAAGAAAAGAAAGAGGCAGGGGCATAGGTAATTGTTTTTTATCTTTTCTGACCAAAATTCGTATTTGCAGAACATTTATTTACCGTGATACACATGTTCGCGCAAACAACTGTTTCACAAAAAAATGCGCCGGTCCATTTCACTCTTAAGAGCCTGTAAGTGTGAAATGAGGCGGAGGTCGCGAGCAGCAATTGAATGCGATGCCGCTGGAAACGGGAGCGCCTCGAAAAATATACCGTGATCAATAACGGTAATGTCCGCCATGTCTCCCGCTAGGGAAAATTCCGGCGTTACCCCACCGGTATTAGAACCTGGTTCGCGGTGGTGCGAAGCGCGGCTTTTTGGGCGATGGCAGATTCCTCCGCGGTTCGATCGGGTTGGATTATGTCCGGCTCTAGACACTGACCGTCAGATATATATATCTGCGGTATTTCTAACGAGTTAGGCCATTTTCTTGGGCGTTGAAGACGCACTGTTAAATTTTTCCGTATATTTACGGAAATTCTTACGAAAATGCACAGTAAATATACGGAAAAGCAATCCGTAATGACGGAAAAAACGGAGTTGAGTGCTTAAATACAAAATGCGGAAAATCCGAGTTTCGGGCACGAATAATGCCGAGTCCACGCGAAAATTTCTACGCCCATGTAACCAGGAAATCATCGTTTCAGCGGCAGTTAAGATGATCAATGTCACTAAGCCATGGTCTTTCAAACATTAAAAAGTAGTAACAGGTGTCTGTAACACTTAGCAATACTTAAAATTCACTAACTTTAACATAAACTAAATAAGTTGCTTATGTCACTAATAGAAATTCAATAGTTATACAAGGTTCCACAGGTGAGCGTTGTAGGTAAGTGGCTGAGATCGTAAACTTGCAAAATTTTGACTCGGGTTCAAGTCTTGCTTAAATATAAAACATTTAAATTTTTTAAATATCTTTTTTTTATAAACAGTAGAACACCCACATAGTGAAAATTAAAATAAAATAGATACTAAAAATTATTTAAACTAGAAGTACAGAAAACTAATCAGGGAGGAATTAACGAAGAGGATCCGTGAATTTTAAGAAAACTCCGTTTTTTAAACTCAATGTGCCCGTAATTTTACGGAGAGTTTACGAACACCTCTAGACAAATTTTTACCAGAACTTTTCCGTAACATGAAGGACATATTTTAAACAGTGCGGGGTATTGTATGCATACCATAGTTTTTCTTATTTCTGCTGGACTATTCTGTGCCTGAACCATACCCGATGTGACGTCTCTAAACACGGGTTATTTTAAAAATCCGGTAAATTACCTGGTTTTGCTTTCAGCGACTGTTTCGGAAACTGCGTTCCCTTCTCCAAATGTCTTCAGAGAGAGGAAGGGAACGTGCTTTGCTAGTTCGACATTACTTCCTTGCTGTGCAGTGATGAAGAGAACCATTTCTTTTGGAAGGTGTCCTTTGTGGTGAACTCCGACACTGGAACTGCGAAACTATATGGTGCATAGATAACATCAGATTTGAACGCGGTATGATATTTGTGATAGCATTAAATGTGATCATTGAAGAATGAAGATATTTGGGTGGCACTTAAGGGGGATTAGTCACCGCCATCTTTTTTACCTGCAGTAAAGATTTTGTATTGAATTTTATGGAACGACAGGGAGCATAAGATATTCCTTTGCACATTTTCTGAAGTTGTCACTGTTTGAAAACAGTGATTAGTTTAACTGCTGTAGTCGGCCTCAAAGAAACAACGCTTGTTTCTTTCCAGCTGTTACTAGTTAAAAATTAATCACGACAGTGTAAACGTAACGATTTAATAAAACTTGAGGAGCTATTATTTATGCTGGGCCGCGCGAAGAATTTGGTTAATCCTAAGGCCTACTTAAATGTGAATTATGGGGGGAAATGGATAATCCCAAATTGGTGGAGACTAATCGCCCTAATATCGAGGTATTGAGAGCCGATGAAGGTGAAGCGAGGCGAGTATGGTGTAGCACCGGAATAAAATAGCGGGGGAAACAGGACATCTCCGAGAAGACCCGCCAACCAACGGCATCGTCCGGCACGATTCCCACAAGCGAAAATCCGGGAGCGACCCGACCGGGGATTGAACCCGGTTCGCCTATGTCAGAGGCGAGTAATCCAGCCACTACAGAGCCGCGGTTCCCAGGAATATATAATACTTTATAACACAGAAGTGAAACAGGGACTTATCCAGCGAACTCCCTTTCTCCCCCAATAAATTTTTCTTGGAAAGAGTCTAGGGAGTTTCGATGTACTTGAACAAATAGTTCGCTAGTATATACTGTTCACGGTAAACTGACCTATTTTTGAAAGCCCTGCTTAAGATAAACCTGTGTATGTGTTATGTTTTTTTTTCCACCATCATATAAAATGGACACTGTAGTTGGCCGGATCACTTCATTAATGCATTGGTCATGTGAAAGAGCGAAATAATTATAAAAGTAAATATTTTACAAATTTGCACATTCATATTCATTAAAAACAAAAAGCAAAACCAATTAATTACTATTTACAAATGTTTACGCAACACTTTAAATTCAAAGTTTAGACAATTAACTTGCTGTCCTTAAGTCGTTATCAACTGTACTTGACGCACGCTAGTCAATGTGTATGTTAAAATATAGGCCTACGCACGTAGGAGCAGTGACATTTTTGAAAGATTGGTTTCAAAAATGCTCAAATAGCCGTGAACAACCTATACCTACCGACACGTATTTCCATACCCAAAGGTTCTGGTGTGTCGGTCGATTACGAATCGATAAAAACTCTACCGGCATGACAACAGTTGACTTCTCACGACACGAGTTTTACGCCTGAAGGGGGTGGTAGAAATGATTTTCGTAGTATATTAACTGAATGCAACATTACGTCGTTTTAAAATGCCTGAGGTTTTAATGTAGGAGATTTAAGTTTTTTCTGTGCATTTAATATTTTCAACATTGAAGTCTCTCGTCGTACAGTCACTATCACCGGTTTTTGAGACCAGAATTGTAACGTAGAATCTCTAAAAATCTTTCTATTAAAAATAACATATAATAATTTATTTTAGAAAATTATAGTAAACTTTTTAATTAATTTTGGGATAGTTATTTTGCATGTTCTGTATTTAGCATTCTATCCCATTTCCTTAACTTTTCTCTTTGAAGTATGTACTTGTATAAATTTAAAAAATGTTGTTTGAACAACACAATACGCGTCTCCTCTTAAGTTATAAGAAACGCTGTTACTCTACAGAAATATTCCAGAATATTACAAAATGAAAAGCTTGATATGTTAACATTTAAATTGTTGATCATTTTTGTTTGCATACAGATTGACTGTTGTGTTGTGTGTGTGTGTGTGTGTGTGTGTGAAATCTATGTTAAACTAGATAATCCTTCCAATCTGTTTAACATTTGCTATTCAAAAATTCTCTTTGGAGTTATGTTACTTTTGTCTGAGTTACCTAGGGAAACATTGAAAAAAATGTGAAAGTCAAATATAATAATCAAAAAATGAAATTTGGAATGTCTGGAATTATTATCGCTGCATGTAGATAAGTAAAATGTTTTGCAGTCTTTCAAGCTGAATGTTAATAGCGTTATCCAGTATTTTGAAGAGATCATTCTGCATTACAAGAAGAGTGTGATAAAATGGTGTGTCGAGATGAACTGTTGAAGTGATTCTGCAACTGTGGAATTCGATCCGGAGCTATATACTGGAGTTTCGACTCCATGGCGAGATGGCCAATATGCAGGATAGACTTCGTCTGGTATCTTCTGTTCCAACTCTCTTCGATGCAGACTTAAAAGGTGAACTCCGCCCATTTATGTATTCATCAGTGGAACTGTAAGACAGTTTACATCCCACTTTGGCCCTGTGTCCCAGAACTCCCGTTTTGAGGGTTCGTGTAGTTATGGACTAGCTGGCAAACTTTTAATACTTCCTTAACAGTGGAAACAGCTGCTTTTAAATTTTAATAACAAAGACTAACAGCAAATATTTATAAACCGTTTTCCAAATTTGAAATTATTTAAATATTTGTATATTCTTCTAATCACATATTATAAGGAAGGATGCAGAGACTATTTAATATTTGTCTTGCAACTTCTGATACCAATCCAAAGTGAGCAGCATCTTAATTTCTCTTTTCTCGTTAATTCATAAGTTGTATCTCCTTAAATTTTCATTAAATTAACATAGTTATTTGTTCTTTTCTTTACTAGTAAAATATTAATTAAGGTCTTTCATAATGAAGTGTTGATGTTTTGTGGAATAATATGGTTTGGAAGCGTTGATTTTCGTATATTCAGAGTCATATATCTTCTTTTTAGATATTTACTCTTGGTGCCCATATGTCCTGTATGTGTAATTTTATTTGTTATATTTCTATGATAATTCCTAAAAATAAAAACTATTTAATAATAAATCTTAAACTACTGACTTGAAATGTATTCTGAAATCGCCATGCCCTAAAATGAGAAATTACTTGAGGTTACATATGTGCATTACCGAAATAAGTATCTAGGCGATATTAGTCAAATAACAAAATTCATCTATAAAATTCTACAGTGTTGTTTATGTATTTATTTAATAAATGTTCAGTAAAATGGATGACGACCTGAAGGTGAAAAAACACCGCAGGGAAGTTAGTTGACTATGCAACTTTCGTACGAATATAAAGAATTTGTGATTTGATTACACTTTGGACACATGAACGCTGAAAGTTATTATAATATAATATAATTCTAATATAAACCTGTTAGGCAATGCTAATGATAATGACAATAATTTTTATTTACGAGCATGAGACTAATACGAAAAAACTTTACGAAGTGCATTATCAGATACATCCAGCTTCACTGCAAAACTGTTCATAATATTTAGATTTCCCTGGATATCATGTTTGATGTAGGCGTCATGCTTTGAGATTAAAGTTGATGCAACGAAGCAAGTAGTGGTATTATAAGATGTTTACGGTAAATTTAACACTTTGGAAAACCCTGCTTAAGATCTACTTGTATGCACGTTGTATATTCTTTCACCTTATGTAAGATTAACATTGCCGAGGGCCTCATCACTTTATCCATGCGTCGTTCAAATGAAACCGTAAAATTATTAGAAAAATAAATATTTTACAAATCAACTTATTTTTACACTTCGATTCATTAAAAAAAGAAAGCGATAGAAGTAATTAAAGTTATCCCAAATGGTCACTTAACATTTTTTATACGTCGTTAAGAAATGGAGCTATACTTTTTATCCATCGTTACCAATTTTACTGGGTGCATGTCACTCCGTGCACCCGTTAACAATATACATAATGTGACTAAATTCCCAACTACACACTTTTAAGGGCTTGTAGTGTAGTGGGAACCAAGACGCTTATGTTTTGCATAGGAACTTATGTGCGGAAACGTACCGTTTCCCCGCGACAAGCAAAACAACCACGTCACATTTTCACCTCCCCCACGTCTGCAACGCTCTGTACGTTGTTTATCTTGGATGTTCACATACAAGAAGGGATCGATGTGACGATCAGCGACGTCTTACACAAACACGGTACCTACGTACCATGTTCTGGTATACACGATCATCAATTCCAAGAAGTTGAAGATCCGCAGCCATATTCAGCCTCTGATTCCACAGGGGTCTCGTAAATCACGCCCTTCATGTGACCCCACAGGAAGTAGTCTAGCGGATTGCATTGGACGCAAGTGTGAAATGTATAATTTAAGACCTGGCACTGATTTTCCGATTAGTTTAATAGAATTAGTATGGGACATGGAAGGTGAAGAAATCACTACATATATATAATTTTGTAAAATTAAATATAAGTTGAGAAGGGAGTATTGCTCTGAACGTGTTGTTTGAACAGAATAATGCAACCACAAGCAACATTATACGTATATCGGTGATCAAGAATTAACTTCTCCCTGTGGCATGTGGGAATGCAATGTTTTTCAAAGTAAGAACATCTGTCTATATAAATAGAGAATCGTAGAGCAGAGCTTCAGTTATGGTGGAAAGGTTCGACTCATCACTTCAGTATGCCAGTGTTACTCCAGGTTTCAGGCGAGTGTGGTTTCGAATTGAAGATGAAGATAGTCCACTACAGATACAGATGTGCAACAGAGATGAACATTGACGTTTCTTGTTAATAACACTGAAAAATGCTTTCTTTGCTGCCAAACATAATTTGTAGCTGCAAAGAAATATTTGTTTAAATATGAACCACTGCAAAGTAGCCTCGCCACAAATACAATTTTTGTGTGATATATATAGTAATTACAATTCTAACCTTGCATTGTCGTTACAGGAAATAAAATAGAAGGAAAAATAAATTTCAAAATAGTACTCGTAATAAAAAAACCAGTACCGCTCCGAGATTCGAATCCATACACCTTGTGTTATTAACATTATACCCTGCACCATACGACCACTTTGTCTTTCCGCGTTTGGACTACTTTTTATGGGCATGTAATTTTAGGTAGTAAAATGGGCCAGAATATAATGCTGAATTCAGAATGACATTAAACGTCTACCGGAGGACTATAAATTTGGTCATCTGCGGTTTTGTAACTGCAGAATAATCTTAATATTCTTAATGGTTTATAAACATACGTGTTGGGAAAACAGTTACGTACTGAAAACTACAATTTACCACAAAAAACCTTTAAATCATTACATTTGGTACAAAATAATATTTCTATACTATGAATAAAAGGAGCTCAAATAATGTTTATTTATTTTCTATAACGAAAGGAAATATTGCCATAAAACAAAAATGTATAAAGAAAACATTTCTTAGCAGCAAACTTAAGTTTCTGTAAACTTCTATTTGAATTAAACGTACATTGTGTTGCTGTAAACAAAACAGCCTCAAATAAATGGTTTTCTTTGTCATACAGATAACTATGTATGGATTTTTTTTAGAGTGCAGTCCAACAGAACTTTTAAACTGTTTGACGTGTGTTATGGGCGAAATTACTGTCCTTTATATAATTTATGTCCTGATACCAAGCTACCTTGTAACGAAGGTAAACTAGAATTTGAAGCTCACAGTGGATACATCACCAAATGCAAGTCCTACAAGAAAATCAAATACATTATGCAGAAGGAGTGTAGTTGCTGTTCTCTTACCATAGTTTGGACAGAACACTGCAACAAGCAACATTATATGTATATCGATGACCAAGAATTAACTTCTTGATGTGACATGTGGGAATGCAATGTTTTTCAAAGCAAGAACATCTGGCAGACTATATAAAGGAGTGTGCCTAATATAAAATTGTCAGTCATGACTAGGATCTTCAACCCTACAGATGCATACGATGTCCTACTAAATTGGATATAGAAGATTGCTCTTTAAACCGTATGACGGTCTTCTACAAGTTCATGTCTGCAACAATATAGAACATTGGTGCTACATTTTCGACAACAGTCTCGGCATTCTCGTTGGTGACGGAATAGCATGCAACGATTGTGATGTGAGATATCCTCGCATCGACAGTGACTTGCCTTCAACATTAGAAGATTTTATGATTGCCAGTCTTAGCGAGGAAATATAAGAGGAACGGGGATATGGAGTAATCGGCTACCAGGTCGCCAGACCTCACCAGGGAATCACCGTTCGTTGGAAGGAGACTTGCGACAGGGACATCCACAACTTTATTTTCGAACAAGAAGGATTAGTTTTTCCATCGATGTGTAATTTATATGCATGTGAAGTGGCTAATTCGGAATAATGATCCCAATGTTCCCATTATGTCCAATGAAATACGAGTATATATTTTTTACTAAATGTTTGCATTCTGTAACTTACAGCTTGTTATATTAACAATCTGTTCTAAAGGAAATGTGTGTCAGGCATTCATTTGAAATGTACGTATTTATCTCAATCTTTTACAGCATGCAATAAACCAAATACTTATGATGCTACTGTAACTAACTGTGGCCGTTCTGAATGTATTGTAAAGCAGTACAGACCTCATGTAATATATCATAAGTATAAACTTAAGGGCGAGCGCATTGTAACTTCATATTGTGAGGAAGAAAAATGTTTGAAACATCTTGTTTATAATACAGACACTGTTTTGCCTTATCAGTATTTCGAAAAATGTGATAATAATCTTATATAATTATAGCAAAGACAAGTTTGGCTGCATGTCTCATACTGGGTGTGATTCATCAAAATGTTACGTACATCGAGCAATAAAATATGCAAAAATAAATTTGGCCCTAAAACACATTTCAACTTGCAAATTTAGAGAATTAATATACATACATTGTTCATGGCTAAATATTCTCAGTAGAGTGTTGGATGTCATAGTGGCAACATGATGTATTTTCATTATGCTAATCATTATGTCAGTGTCAAATAAGCGAAGTCCAATATAACGTATGCCCTATGGTGCCAGAGAATTTTGCGAGAATTTACGGAAACTTTTGACAGTATTTTTCCTTTTCAAGTTATTTTCTTTCCTCTAGGAAATGAAAAAAGCCACAAACTCATACAGTGTGGTGACAATAAGAAATATTCACTGTTTCATGTGACTGCAAACTCACCTCTTCCATCTAGTATTGAAAATGTGCACTCTCATTATGTTGAATCCTATCCTGATTTAGTCAAAATCATTGTTTTACACTCTCCTACTTGTAAAGACAATAGTGTACAAACAGAGGTATTAAAACCAGGGTGTAAGAAATGCTCACTCCTTGAAAGCCGAGATAAAGAAGGGGATCTGGATCCAATTTTAAGAAAAAGTAAGAAAACAATGTTCATTGAAGTTGCTAACATATTTAAAAAATATTTGTTTTTAAAGGAAAATGTTGTATTTGATAGTGTTAAATGATTTGTGTTATCTTGTAGTTGTTTCGAAGCAGGGTGTAATTGTTGTACATAAAGTTTTGGTTACACCCATATTTTTTTAATAATTTGTTTAGCATGGTGTATTTGCTAATGTTAAAAAAATGTAAAAATATAGCGAATTCACTTGGGGTTGTTCAGCATGGAAATGTTTGGAGAAAATGCTACTTGATACTATTTTGGGACATCTTGTACCTGGTAGTGTTTCATATCATCCTGTAGTTACTTGTATTTGTTTTGCAACACTCTGTACTTGTTTGTGTTAAAATGGTTTTTGGATCATCCTATGTTTGTATATAGTTTTGTAAATAAATAAAATGTAAAATGAATCCCTTTCTTAATATTTATTTACCCTATTCCTTTTTTAAAAGTGAACTTGTTTTGCTACAAAAAAATATTTTTGTTCGATGTATATAGAGAGAGAAAGAGAGGTTCTTAAATATTCCATTCAAAGTATGCTGCATTAACAAGAAAGAGTATTGCAAAGAAAAGACTAAGATAACAAACAGACTATTACTATCGCCAAAAATAGTAATCAGATAAAGATATATTTTAATCTGACAAAAAGATGTCTGCTGGAAAAAATAAAATTATAAATACATAAAATAAGTTTGTTAAATGTCGCCTGCCTCCGTAGAGTTATCAGATTATGCAAGGAGGCTCTGGGTTTGAATACTGGTTAAGGCATGGTAAATTCTAATATAGATGTTGCAGTTTCGATTCCCGGCTAAGACATGGTTGATATAAGCTGGGTGCGAGTCCCAACTTAGGTCATGTATGAATGTAATATATTTTCTCACTTTGTGTTATCTAGATAGATTCTGGGTACGATTTCAGGCTAAGTCTTGTATGATATTAGCTCATTTGTAAGTCATTAACCATACTAACTAAAATGATTAATAAATTAAAATTACAAATAAATGATAGCAAAACAGGAATTCGTTCATACACGTAAAGAGTGTTGAATCATAGCATTAAATTGATTTCACCTTGTAATGCAAAAAAGTTTGTATTGTAATGACAATTTTTTGTGTAAGAAAATTGTTAAATAAGAACACACTTCAAACCTAATTGCTTAAAAATGGACAATTACACATTGAATTCATAGATAATGACTAAAAATACAGCATATCCATGCTACATTAAAAAATCCAGTAAAATCCTTTTAAATCTGTAAAAATTGCATAAATAGCATTAAAATGTCTTAAAACATATTAATCATCAATTTGGTATCCATTTCAGGTGAATAGCATTTATTATAATTTATGCAAAAACGGTGGCTGGTGAGGGTGTAAATAGCACCTCCCACCCACTGGAGCTCATTTGCTAATGAGACTCCATGGAAGTAACACCTTCCCTCCAGTATGCACATGTATCATCTCAACTGTGAACCGGTCTGTAGTGCCTAGGTGAAGGGCATCTGTCGCCTGCCCATCGTTTCTGCCGCGACTGTGAAAGGAACCCTCCATGCCTACCGGAGAAGTTACCTGCTTTCTCGGGATTTTGGTTGGCCGCACGTCTGCTGGAGTAAACCCCTAGGACTTTCGCCTGCCTGACTGAGTAGGCTCGGACAGAGCTCCCGAGAGAGATTGAGAGTTACTGTCCACCTGCCCCAGTGCTTACCTGGTGGAGCGGGGTAGCACTCATACAGCTTGACCTGGGTTCGGGTCTCTTTCATCAACCAACATCTTAGCTACACGAGTTTAAGTAAACAAATATATAAAAATTTAGGGTTTTCTATTTTGTTTACAATTTTTTCGCATTTTCTTTAAACTTTGAGTAAATTATATTATTTGCATTAATTTTTTAACAAACAAATGAAATTTCTTAGGAATTGTTTTTTTTTTAAATGAATTTCGTTAAACTTTAAACAAATTGTTATGACTGAATAATTTTTCATTATAAATCAATACAACTGAATGATTTTTCTTTCAAATCAATTAAATTTCTTTATAAATCACTACAACCGAATGATTTTTCTTTAAAATCATTACAACCAAATGATTTTTCTTTAAAATCATTATAAATCAATGAATTTTCATTAGAAATCATTAAGTATTGAAAGAAAATTTTATCAAAATGAATGATTAATCTTTGGAATCATTAAACATTTTAATGATTTTTCTTTGAAAATGGTTACAAATCAATTATTTTTCATTAAAATCATTACAAATCAATGGAACTCCTTTATAAATTGTTATGACTGAATGATTTTTTAAAAGATTGTTACAAATCAATGAAATTTCTTTTAAAAATAGCTATAACTAACTGAGTATTTCTATAAATATGTTATAAATCAATGAAATTTCTTTATAAATCATTTCACACTTAAGAATATATATTTTAAGTATATTTAGTGATGTTTAAGGGTAGATGTTTAAAGATGGGTTTTACTTATGAATGGGTATGACTGTAAGTGTTACTGTGGGGGTAAAGTTATGTAGATTTTATTTAGCAGAGCTGAGAGGGAGGTAGACTGCAAGTAGATGCATCCTTGCTCTATATGGAATAGGGTTTGTGTGAATAACACGCACCTACAGCTTCTCTTCATAGTTTAAATATTAGCAAACTATATGAAAAAGAATCTAGAATGGATGACCAAGTACTCTAATAATTTTTTTGGGTGTGGTAGTTGTATGACTGTGAGTATAAGTGCGGGAGAAAAGTCATATAAATTTTAATTCCAGATGTAATTTTTTCATATATTTTTGAGTTAATTTAGCAGAGTTGAGAGCAGAGGTACACTGCCAGTAGATGCATCCTTGCTCTATATGCAATAGGGTTGGTGCCAAAAACATGCATCTACAGCCTCTCTTCACAGTTTAATTATTCACAAACTATGTGAAAAAATATCTAGAATGCATAGCCAAGTACTCTGCAAATTTTTTTCGGTTATGTAGTTGTATGATTGTGAGTGTGAGGATGGGGTAAAAGTCATGTGAATTTTAGTTAATTTTCATAGTTATAGGAAATGTATAAGGGAGGGATATTGTGTGTATGAGGTATGAACTATGGAACAGCTAAAATAAGGGAAGAACTAAGCTGGATATGCCTTGGGTATTTAAGAGGTGCATAACACCAGCTTCCAAGCTTGTTCAGTATGAGTTGACTGGAGAAGGGTGTATGATGATGAATATATGTGCCTTGAGTATTTCTAACAAATGAAATGTTTTTAAGTGTATGTGATGGGGTAGTTTATGCAATTAAGTTAATTTTTAGACATTTCCTTTTCAAAGCTGATGAGTAAATGCAAATGTGTGTGTGATGTATATGTAAAATATATTTTTTTAAGTTTCAGTAAATTTTACTTCTAAAGTTCATGATTGTATAGTTGTGAGAATATGAACTGTGGGTATAGGTTTGCTTTAAGTATTGAATGTTTAGTTTTATAGTGTAAAATGTTTGAATTTTAAGTATTTAAAAAATGTTTAGTTTACAGCGTAAAATATTTTTTAATTCTAGACAAGTCTTCTAAATGCTTGGAGTGTAACAGATTAATCCCCCTTGCTAAAATTTTCATAATTAAACTTATTTTCGAAAAATATTATAAAATCCATAAGATTTGTTAATAGTGTACCATTACTTAAAAGTTTTTGATGGTGTAAGATTAAAAAATGTAAATTTTTTCTCACAAAAATTATGTTTAAACTGGGCTTAAACTGGAATGTAATATCGTAAACACAATCTGTGCTCTTTATACAAGACACAAAATCTTTGTGCTGGGAAAAATAGGCGAGGTGAGACAGGTTGCAAAGCACGGGCATTTCATTACTGGAGACGGGATGCAAACTGAAAAATTGGTGGAGGGCCAGGCTGGAGGGGAAGTGCCCAGTCTCCTGTGATCGCACATGTGCGACCAGCAAGCTTTGTGAGACAGCAGGGGAGAAGGGGATGTTGTCAGATGGGGTTGGAGGGGAAGTTCCCAGTTACTCCATTTCCCCTCCCTCATCACAATGCAGAGACACCTGCATGGTCTCACATTATCTTGTTGGAGGGGAAAGGGAGAGGGCGGGGGTTGTTGGTCGGATGCAGGAGGGGTAGTGACCATAACGTAGTGCACGTGGGCGCTAGTGGCAGTTTAGTGGACTAGAGGTCCCCATTCTTTACCCTGCCTCATGCTGTGCACATCTCCCACCCGCTCGCTTTAAAACTCCGGCCCAGCCTGCCTGGCTTGTTACATACTAACCTTGTTTTCCCCCTCACCATGCTCGTCGGGCAGCCAAGGTCTTAGCCCGTCTATTGTGTTTTTCCTCGCTTGCTATCTACCTGACTCTCACCCATATTGAAAAGTATTCGGGCTAACCTTCCTTTTTAGCCACAGCTCTCGCTCCTGTCTTCCCCAACAAATACATTTTTTTTAAATTAAGAAAAAACATTTTTATCTAGGATGTTAATAATAATAAAATTAATTTTCAGTTCCTTTATTGAGCTTATTATTGGTATCACCCCGGCCAGTTAGATTATCCATTTCTATAGCGGGTAAGTATTTTAAGTCCCTTCCAGCAGAAGAAGGCGCTGCAGAGACTTTTAATTTTCAAAGCAAAGAACTTCCTGTCCTCCATTCATCTAATGAGGGTTTAATCTATGATGAGGATATCGTTCCTTATCTCACAGACTTGAGGAGTTTATTATGCATGGTTCTGGCTGGAGTCTGCAAAAGTTGATGTACATGGACGTCGATATGAGTTAATATCGGGTGTTCACCATCGGTGCTGTGCACATTAAACTGCCCAAGTTTATTGCTAATAGGAAAGCTTGTGTTGCTGTAGACTGCCCAGAGGGAATGTGTTTCCACTACGCCATCATAGCATCTTCGTTTCCTGTCACACTAAATGCCCACAAAATTACTTCATATCCAAAACCTGTCCAGGTTTTAGAAATCGAAGGTTTATCAACACCTGTAGTCATACAGGATATTCGCAAGTTTGAGGAGAACAATTATATTTCTGTCAATGTCTACTGTGTGGTAGACAAAGATAGCAATATAATTGACGAAACTTCCGAAGAGGGTGGGGCTGTAGTACCAATGTGTATTTTTCCTGTACACCATGACAAACATGTGAATATTTTAGCTATTCACTGGGGTGGAAATGCCTCTCATTTGCATTTTGTATGCATTATAAATTTGTCACGGCTGGCTGGTAGTCAGCTGGGCTTGTGAGCATTGTATTCAGTACTTTGTTAGTGAAAAGAAACTCGCAAGTCACAGTATTATTTTGCCAGCAACAAAAGGCTGTTCTCAGAACTTTCCCCACTGGGAACAACAAGTGCTTGGAATTTAAAGATTACTGCAAACAGCAGAAATTGGATTTCGTCACCTATTGCGATGTAGAAAGTTGCCTCAAATCCATGTGCACTTGCTTACCTAGTGATGAAACAAGTGGCCCCAGAAAATGGCGTACCCCCGAACAACTCGCATGATAAACTTCTAATACTTGTGCTGCGGGAAAAAAAATGTTATATATTGGAAACACTGAGGCAATACTTGATGTATGGGGCCAAACTTGACTCTGTTCATAATGTTTTGCCCTTCGAGCAGAAGGCACGGATGGCTCCGCACTTCGAATTTAATATTGAGACACATGCCCAGGCTGCGAACACATTTGAAAAATAGTTTTTCAAGTTGATAAATAATTTAGTTTATTGAAAAATATTGCACAATTTACACCGGGAAAGGGACATCAGAGTCATTTTGAGGTATGAGACGATCTGTAGGGCTGCAGAGCTGATAGGACGTTCGAAATTCCAGGAGTGGCAAATCATTAATGAAACTTATTCCTCATATAAATGTCAAAGAGTTCTGTTGCGTTCAACAAACCTTTGTGCACTGGTGTTGCTATTCTCGACCTTTCAAAATTAACACTCTATGAATTTCACTATCAGTAAATGTAAACAAAATTTCTTCTGCTGGCTTTGCACCACACCTATTGTGACACTGATTCCTTGGTATACTCTATTACATGTGATGACATATTTAAAGTAATTACCAGATTTAAATGTGTGGTTTGATACATCCAACTATGCGCTCAATAATCTGCAAGGATTCCCTCACAGGAACAAAGGCCATACCGGGGTGATGAAATATGAATGTGCTAGGCACATATTCACACACTTTGTGGGATTACATGTTAAGCTTTATGCATACGTTGTTGCGAATGAGCAATGAATTTGTAAGGTGAAGGGTGTTAAAACCAAGGTATTGCAATCACTCATGTACGAGGATTATCGAGTTTGCTTCGAAAATTGCACAATGTTAATGGGGACCCAATATCAGTTCTGTTCACATATTCATCAAGTCTACACCGAACATGTAACAAAGGTAATGTTGTCAGGTATGGATGATAAGCGGTACATCGAGGCAGATGGAATATCAACCTTATCTTGAAAGCACTATCGAATTCCTCAGAATTTTTATTTTTTATTTTCCACCCTATAACAGTTTCAATACCACAATAAATTTATAGACCTCCCAACATCACACAACGCCAAGGACACCCATCTGCCGACATCACACACACCTCCTGTTCCACAATCATCACAGGTGGCTACAATCATCATTGGAGCTGGCTATAATCATCATCACAGCTAACTAGAATCATCATCGCAGCTGACTATACCAACTACTTTTCACCTGTTGAATCATCATCAATGCTGTTGCTCCCTGTTTGCTTACCTGTAAAGGATTACATAACTTCAATAACAACTCTCTTGACGTATGTGTCTTCGATCCAATTTCCCTTGTCAAAGAAGAAAATCAAATTCCCAGTGGAATCTACGTGCGTGTGATTGTTTTGCCTCAGTCACTTGGTGTATATGTGTGTGTATGGCAAAATGAATACCCGGATGTGACACAATATGTAATAAAGAACGCTGTATGTGCATGTCTTTATGAACACCCCACCTGTGTGTCGTTAAATGTACATAATAAATGTACATAGGTAGGAAAGAGACAACCAACAGTTACTCTTGTATATATTATATAAAGTAAATGGTCTGTTGTACATAAACCTCTTCACTTGTGTTTTAGTTTGTGTAAGTATTTTGGTAATCATTTTTTTGTAAATATTTTATTCTTGTAATATATGTCAAACACTTTTGTAACAGTAGTACTAGTAACTGAATTGTAGTAATAGTAGTTTCCATGACAGTAGTTGTAGTGCTAAGTTCCAGATGTAAAAAAATATGATAAAATTTTTGTAAAATGTCGTTGAAAAAATGTTATTGGTGAACTATCTTTTAGTTTGTAAGTTGATTGTTGTTAACATATTATTGATGAAATATCTTGTTTTTGTAAACAATTACTTGATTTTGTAAATATTTTTGGTAATTTAGTTGTAAGATGATTGTTTTAAAGTATGTGCAAAATTGTTTTGTAAATATCTGTTTAAAAATGGTGGTTGAAAGTTTATAGTGCAAATGATTGTTGTAAATACAATCTTTTTTGTGTGATATTGTAAATACTTAGGTTTAAGGATGATTTAGAAATATTTTTTATAGCAAAATGTAAAAAACGAATAGTGTATGGTTTATTATTTATATTTTTAATACCTTATACAACTAACTTTTTTCAATAATATCTTATGTAAAATTAGTGATGGGTTAATAGTACCAAAGACAAATGAGTAGGTTTCTGTCAGCAATATAGAGCTGTTGACTTGTATTAAAAAATTCAGAGTAACTTTTTGCTTGCTCTCTTGACTTAAAAAACTTACAAACATTTAAATTAAAACTAACTTTGAATGGCGGAGGGGAAATTACAAAAAAAAATGGAGAAAATCTACCAGAGCTGAATGAATGAATGAAGTTTTGTAAGGGGATTAGGCAACAGGTTAGTATCTTGAGAGAACCTTGGACAACAGTCTGCTGGCCAACTTTAGTAATACACCAGGGGAATCTATTGAAAGCGAACCCCGCATATTTTCACAGAGGTAGGTAGCAAAAACCTCATTCCATCCTTGCCTTCAATCTATCTCAACCAAACACAGTCCACAACATCAAAAAAATATATTTTATTTTACATATACACAGATTACATATACACAGAAACAAGAGTTTCTGTTCAAGATACAACAGAATGGTGTCTGGAGAAGATACACATAAAATATTTTAACTAGTTTTTAAATAAAATAAAATAAAACTCAAATTGTGTAATGATATCAATTTTCCATACATTTACCATCATCTCTAGTGATAGCAACGATTTATTTTTAAAAGTAGTTTATTCTGAAAAATATAAATTTTTGTGGGTTAACTGTTTCTTTTCGGATTGATGTACTGTGTTTGTGATAAGTAATTGATTTCTGTGTTCGGTCTACGAAAAGACAGTTTGTGTTAACAAGTGCAGTGAATTTCATAAACATTTACTGTAATGTAAACACAGTTGCCTATCAGACACACTACACATATCTACTCACAGCTCGACATAAGTACTACTAATTCATACTTCGAACAGACTTATTTTAATATAATTTCATGTATGTGATTATGTCTGGTTTAAATCATATTCAGAGTTTTTTTCAGTAAGATATAATTCACCAGGCTGAATCATGTAAGGTACATGTAAATTTATTAATATGTTATTTATTCATACTGACTAGCTGGATTTCGTTTACTGAGTTTGCACTTGTCGACATCACATGTTATTCATGTAGTTAAAATTCTCTCTCATGTAAATTATATTTCTAAGCTCAAGACTTAAGTTATGTTTAAGACTCACGTAATTCCGCTTATTATTATTCACGTAGTTGTTTGAAATTTCCGATTCGATGTGTATAATTTATTCATATGTAGAACACTCTAAAATTCTCTAACGTTTTATTGCATTCGGAAATATCAGTCAATTGTTTGTCATTACTAACATGTAACTCACATCTTTCAAAGTCGCCTACCTACCATCTATGAGCAATATCCCCCAAAAAGCATACAGTTTACACTTAGGCCACTCTTAGAAATCGTTTAAACACTATGAATTTCGCCAGTGTCTTGAATATATTCGTAATGATCGCCTATCTACCACCAACATCCCTACATACACCTCAAAATTAGAAAAAAAACTGCCTTAGCACACTCTTGCACTCAACTCTACACCTATATAATACATTGTAAACCACCACTCTGGTTAGTCAGTCAGCTGACTATCAGAAATCCGACTGGACTATGGTACCAAGGGCCCCCTAGAATATGCACTAATAACGGCCATTTTCTTTCAGGTTTGCACCCTCAGTGCTCAACGAAATTAAAGGGGGGAAAAAGGAAAAAAAAAACATCAAACTTTGTTACCCCCATCCCTTTCTTTCTTAATTATAGGAAAAAAGTATTTTTCTTCTCATGTAGCAGAATGGAAAAAAAATATAGCACACAATTTATATTACAAATAGCTTTTAATAACATACCCAATTTCAGTCATATTTCGTCCCAAAAAAATTAATTAAAAAAATAATTCGCTATCAGCACCAAAACAGAAGTGTGCCATAAGTAAAAGTAAAAGTAAATGTTAATAAGTATATCATATCTTTGAATAAGAGCCATCAGCACAAACACATTTGACTATGAATCTTTAAATTCTCTTCTACTCTACACATTGAAATGATGAAACGTATCCTGTGGGCTGCCCCCGGGAGACAAGGGACGCACCTATACAAAAAATGCGAGTTTAATTAGCACACTTGCATACAACAGACCAACATATTAGACAGACATCACGACACTAACATTCACTCCAGCCATGAGTCTTGAAGCCTCACTCCCCTGCCGAATACAACCCCACAAAACTTAATTTAAAAATAGGCAACAACTTAAACAGCCTTAACACGGGTCCGGTACCCAAGAAACCACAACTACACGGCGCCCCACCGCCTTACCCTAGGATCTGAGTACGTGTCGGGGTGCATTCTGTCTTTACAAACATCCTGTGGGTTATGGGAGTCTAGGCTCCCGGTCTCACGGCACACAGGCCATTCGGTGGTGTATGAGGGTTCGGCAGCACTCTGGTCAGTCCCCTTCAGGCACCACACCGTCTGCATCGTACAGAGCTCCTGCTATTCCCTCCCCCCCACCCAAAAAGAAAGAAAGAAATTTTTTTTATAGAAATAAAATTTTGAGCCGATTAAAAACTAACCCTTTTTTGATTAGGCCATTCAATCCAATTTAATCATTTCAATCAACACTTTTTGATGAACCCTTTCAATGAATTTAATTAACCCTTTGATACCAATTCAACCCTTTCAATTAATCAAAATTAAAGTAGGACCTGCCCGCTCCTACTACTCCTAAATATGTTCCCTCTGTAAAAAATAGATGTTTTCTTCGCTGGAAGGTTATCGGCGTTAAAAAAAACCATAGGCTTCATATGTGATAAAAAGCGAGGAAAGGTTATTTAATTCACACAAAATTCAATACCTGTAGGGTAAGAGGTTAGCAATACTGTAATAATTTTATCAGCCAAAGAAAAAAAATTGTATGACGTCAGTAACTTAGTCAAAGTTACTTATTTTATAATTATTCAAAATTATCATCTTCCATGGCTCTACGGTACACTTCGGCGGACATGAAGGTTAGGAACATTAATATAATCGGTTTAAGATGTGTACATTTCTTTGTTATTCAGGACAGTTTTACGTAAAATCTTTAATTAAAATCTAATAATTTTCCTTCGCTTAGCTTTCGCCAAATATTTTCTTTCCCACATACACAAATAGTTTACTAAACACCCGGGCCACGTCCGAAACACGTAAACATATATATCACACAAAAGTAAAAATATATAAAGTTCAACATAGCCACCAACTACAGTTTCTGACACACCAACACAAAATCAAAGAAAACTGTACACTATTATTTTATTATAAAACACATACTTGTAATCATATAATATTCTTCACTAGCTAAATAATATAAAGCTTCCTATTCGTGTCTTTAAGTAATATTTTTTCAACAGATTTGTGAAATTTTAAAACGAGTAATTCTAGTAATATTTTGTTGGTATGTTGTTGACCGTGCGCAGAGACACAAACGCTCGTCTAGCTTGGAGTGGAGAAAGTTGGTAAGCTGAAGATGCCCGATTGCGCTCCCCTGCTAAACGACTGATAACTCTGAATACGACCGAAGCACCCGGGCACGGAACCACCCAGCGACAACCCTACAGTTATCACCAGCCTTGGGTCTCCCCACCTAGACCCGGGATGAAGCTACGACCCCACCCCGATGCCAGTGACCAACCACCCGTAGATGTTCAATATGACAGAAAAATTTCGCGAATTCAGTGACGCGTAGGCTAGACTCCACAGTGCTGCGTATACTCGAGCCTTGGATGTTTGTTCATTGCCTGTTGCTCAGAGAGTAGCCAGCGTTCCATCACACTTGGCAGTATTGGATTCGCTACTTGTTTCCTTGCCAGTCTGCTATTGTCTCTAATAAACTGTGATCCATTTCAAAGGCGAGTTTAGTGTACACATGTTTGACGTCTAATCTTGTGTTTAACTGAGTTCGCGAAATGCTCCTATACATATTAACTAAACAAACCTGATTATACAAGGTGTTTTTGAGTAACATGTCTAAATTCAAACTACAGTATCTATGGACTAACATAAACAAAAAATCACAGTAAAAGCATTTTCTGGAAGGTCGTCAAGTATTTACAAATTTATGTTGAGGTTAGGTGAAACAACGCAGGTAGTCCGCAGCCTTACGTGCCTGCTTGCACAACAAGTTGCATAACACGAAGGCGAACAGAATTGGCGCCATGCAGGAAATAAAATGCAAACACTTCTGGCAGCCTTCACTACTCAATTGCCAATCTCCTATTGTTCACGTAGTTTGACACACGTGTACTAACAAGAGACCACTAGCGGCGCCCACGTGCCTAGAGTTTGTGATGTCCAATGTGCAAGCACTCTCAGCATGGCAGGCCAGTTTCGTCCGCCTACGTTTTATGCAACTTGTTCTGCACGCATGTGCGTGTAGCTGCGAACTCCCGGCGTTGTTTCCCGTAACATCGAATTAAATTAAAGAAAAAAAATTTTTGTAGGATTTTTTGTTTATATTAGTCTATAGATGACCTGGTTTGAATTTTGACATGTTATTTAAAAACACATTGTATACTATTTATTTTACGGTTAAATATTCATTGTCGCGAAAGGACTACCGGGGACAATGCTACGTGAACTAAGAACTAAGGGGATTGCTCGACTAGTCATCCACCACAGCGGGTGATATAGTCATATGTCGGATGGTCCAGTAGAACTCGACAACAAATGACCCACAAGATCGAAGATTGTGAATATAAAAGGGTGGATCCGGTTGCTCTTACTTGTGTTTTGCGAAAAGTAGTTGAAAGCGACTTAGGCCAAGTTTATATATATATATATATATATATATATATATATATATATATATATATATATATATATATATAAACTTGGCCTGTATAAATATATAAAATTACTACGCAATCTGTCATGTACATAAAATAACATTAAAGTTATATATTTATATAATTGCAATAAAACTTAATTTGAAAAAAAAGACTGAATGAGAGGAATTTATATTACGAAAGAACAACACTGTGCACAAATTATGTGAACCATAAATATATTGAATGACTTCTTTATAAAAGATTTTCCATATAAATGAAGGTAAATAATCCTTTTTTTGTTACATAGCTGAGTATTAGTTTTACATTTTCATAATATCAATATCCATGTAGTTACCGCACAAAATTAACCTTGGGTGGTGATTTTAATTAATTAACATGATGGCAACAAAAATTGATTCACCAAACATAAAAGTAGCCCTAATTGAATATACTTGATAAAATTTGAGTATAATTGATTCAAATTTATTAAAAGTCGGGATAACTTATTACAATAGAGGTGCACCTCGCAAAACGAGAAAATTAAACAAGTTTACGAATAACATAATGTTCTGATGTGAGTGCTACAAAGTGTTGTCTCTGTTCTTGATTTTAATTAGGAAGAAGAATGTTCATGCCTGAGAATTATAATGGGAGGATAGCCACGCCCGCACAATTTACTTCATGTTTGCAAATATATACAAAAATATTTTACAATTAAAAAAAAAAAAAAAACAATTTTCTTTCTTGATTTAAGCAGTGCAGACGCAAGCCATTCTTTTGCCTCCTCCTGAAGGTGGTTCACACAATTACGAACAACTGGAACTGCATCGCCTCGTTCACAAGGTGAATATGGCCGAAACTACATTGGCTCCATAGTGAAAGGCACACCAAACAGCAACCACACGAATGCGGCGGGAACGATGTTTCTACATGAGTTCACAGGATAATATCAGAAGTCACCAAAAAACCAGTCACATTTTCAAGCTGTCAAGAAGTAAAAGAAAGAACATTGCGTCAGTTCTCCTTTACGTTATAGATATCGATAGCAATATCGATATATCTGTGGTTATACTTGCTTTCAGTAAAAGATATGCTCAAAAAATAATTATTCAATACATACGGATTCTAAATAATCAAGTTAGCAAATTTTACGGCAGCAGATATTGACGTTAATATTAACACATTTAATGCAGAAATAAAGTGATTTACAAAAAGGGCTGCCCTCCATAACCTTAAAAGTCAATTAAAATTTTTTAAAAATAACATTACTTACAAGCGGTGCCGCCTATAACAAAAGAACAGCAGAAATACAAGTTCAACTAAAATATTCGTTTAATACTTTAATCAAAATTAGTGGCATATAAAATTTGAAGATTTGCAGATGTTAATTATTTTCATGCATTAATACAATTTATTATACATACTAAATTTAATGACACAAACATGGCTTGAATAACAGAGATACTTGAGCACAAAAGAGGATAATTGATTACAATAACAATTAAGAAACAGACTTGCCAAAAAAAATTTTTTTTTGCGTACAGAGGCAAACACCCAAAATGGAATAAAATAAAGCAACATAAGCTAAACGCTTACCGTGACAGTAAATGGCACACTAGGATTACAATATTTTATGTGTAGGAGTAAAGCCCCTGTCACACTATCAAATTTTTGCCTTCGACTATATTTAACATTAAAATTTGAAGTCAAAATATGGAGAGCAAATTTTTATTTCCAACAAATTTTGTCACATAATCTTGAATGTGTTTGGAGATGTGCCCCACTGTCGTGTTTTTTTTACTGGGAAACTCTAATAATAATAATTAGTTTAATACTATTTTCATAGTGAGATATTGATTTTGTTTTTCCATGAAATCCATTACAGGAATATATGTAAGGAATGTTATAATTTATTTTCGCTTCTTTAATGAATTCAAATTTTATTTATCAAGTGTTTCCTGCACGATGACATTTAATGCCTCTGAGTTCGTAATATTATGTGCAATGTTCACTTAAAAGATCATTCATGTCCAGACAGCTTCTGTATAAATTAATTATATTCATAACCTACTCCGTTTCCCGCAATTGTTCAGTATTTTAATGTTTTCATGCCCATTTTTGTCGTGCAGGATTCTGATTGGCGGAGACCATTAAACATCAAAGAAATTTTAGAACCGGTCCAATCTTCAAATGTTTGGTATAAATAGAAGCCATCCAACTTTCTCGTGCAAATATGGCGGCGTTTACGACGTTTTAATGACGTCATAACTGTCCAACTTTATTTGACCAAACTTATTGGAAGTGCCTTGTAACTTATTTGCCAGCCGGATCCCCAGCCAATAAGGAATCTTTCGCTGTATGCAACAGCCAATCAGACATAAGACCCGTTCCAGAGACCCGCGCAACCTATCGGCGAATGGGTACTCCCACATTAAAGGAACCACCGCGCTGTTTCAGTTATGTTAAATTACTTATTCTGGCGGGAGACTGTAATATGAGAAGGAAAGGATGCAGAGGAAATAATTTGATTGATTATACAAACAGGAAACGTCAATATACTCGCGGCTCTTAAAAAATATCATTATTAATTCCGGACAGATAACTCTTAATAAAAAATTGTCACCATGTGCGTGACAACTGATATCTGGTGTTGTACAATTAACCTCACTTACGTATTAATTAAATACAGAGTTTCAATTCTTTACATTTACAGCGTTAGTTCACCAAGTCAGTTTTCGGTGGTTTCATTAAATATAATCATAGAGAGTTAATGCACTAGATAATATTGTAAAGTTAATCCTAATTTTAAAATTATGGAGATGTTATTTAGACTACACTCAGCTCTAACTGTGGAAAACTTTGTCGTTTTTCAACCACGTTTTCGAAAAAGTTACCATGTTAAACATCGACGAACTGAGAGAGAAGTATTAAAATTATGCACAGTTCATTTCGCTCGACAGTACATATCATTACAGTAAAGGAAAATATTTCACTTTGTATTAGGCACACGTTGTCAAAATGGGGTGAAATCTTAAGATAGAAGCACTGCTTTGTATTGCGTGCGAGACGTAATGTTTTCAAGACCAGCAGTGTACGGGATGTACAGAAGCTGTTGACAGCAAAGCGAACCTAATAGGACTTCCCTATATTGAGGGAGTGGTTTTGTCCGTACGATTATGAACTATTGCGAACTCCATTCTAACTTGGAAACTGTACCCACTCTCATGCATCCTGGTGTCGAACCACTCTGGTCCGGAGGTAACTGTACGTTTGCTCCGGAAACATCGGTCTAGTAACAGATAACAACCATCCAGCCAGGTCCTGAAGGCAACAGAAACCGCGCTCCGATGCGTCTAGAACAATGGAGCTAACTTCCCATGTAGCAAGCCACATATAGCCCATTGATGGTTTACAGTCGGATACCAAGCCGGCAAACACTTGGACAACAGCTGGCATGCACCCAACACCACTGCTGGTCCTGAAGTGGCAACACTAACTAGCAACACTCTGCCCATAACTGGCCCAGGTGTGGTCAACACAAATGGTCCAAGCATGGCCCATCGATGTACCATTTCACAGCAACCAGATTCTTCATTACTAAACACATTACGCGACAGGAAAATCTTATGCTTACCATTGCCAGAGGGGGGAGGGGAGGCGAACCTATACCCCTTGCATTGACAGCCCAGCATGCTAACCATTACTCCACTGTGTATTCTTACATTTAGATGAACTAATTTATAATATATTCAGGCTTGAATTATAAACAAATACGAATATAAAATTAATTACACCAGATATTCCATAGCCTTAAAATTTACAATGCGAACAAGTCAGTTAAAAAAAAATGCAGATAAACAAATTATACTGTCGTTGAGAGAAATCTTCCTACATGAATGGTGATATTAACCCAAAAACTTGCCTTTAATGTAATCTTTCGCAGTATGTAAGTCACCTGGATGCTATTAATCTGTTTTGAATTGCAGTCGCCAGTTTTGAAAATTTTAGTGGTGTGAAATAACAAAAGCCCTTCAATGTTAATTTTCTAAAGTTAGTTAGACCTCATTTTAATTATATTCAGTCATACAGGGAAAAAATTACATACGTAAAACTATTCAATACCAAATATTGTATTTCCAGCATTTTTCCATAGATATTCCCATCACTATATATTTACAAATAATCTATAATTATATTAGACACACAGATATATACATATATATGTGTGTGTAGCTTGAAGATGCTATCTGCGAATTGTGGGAGCCATAAGTATTCCCATAATAAGCCAAATTGCACCAGCAATGGTCCTTCGATGTACCACTTCACAGTCATCAAATTGCCCATACTTTTACCAGCAATAAGTATAGGTTATGTGCGGCCATTGCTGAAATAATGTTGTTAAGCCATCAACTACTCTCAGCCATCAGTTTCATTTCCATCAACATTCCACCAGTGGGCCATAAATGGCAGCCAAGTGTCTTGGTGCCAGCAGGTAACCACCACAGGGCTAGTTGTGTAGACCCATAAGTTTTCTGGGCCAGCAGTCATCCAGCAATGCCGTCAGTAAAACCACAGTCAGCCGACTGTCTCTTAAGTGCGCGAAAAACTATAGTGAAGTGCCATCAATGGCCCAAAAATGGACAAGTTAAGTACTGTCAGTTCTGGAATAGCAGTTGGCGGGCCATTTATAGGCCACAAATAGTTTACCTAGTGTCAACCATCAATTTTATTTCCATCAACATTCCATCAGTGGGTCATAAATGGCATGCCAAGTGTCCTGTTGCCAGCAGTCAGCCGTAACAGGGGCATTAGTGTAAACCCATTAAGTATTATTAAGTATTCAGTGCCTGCAGTCATCCAGCAGTGCCAGCAGTAAAACCACAGTCGGCCGACTGTGGCTTGCTAAATGCGTTGTCAACGAATAACAAGAAATTTATCTAGTGATTCTCAAATAAATGTTGAAAAGTAATATAATGAATGCATATACGCGTTATTATATTAGCTGAAGTTACAGAGTTTGTATGAGTTCGAGATTTCCCTTAAGACATTATTTTTATCAGCTTTCAATGTGTACGTTCAACATCGTCTCCAGCACGGATTAGCCATCTGTGACAGTTCGGTTGCATCTTTCCGCATTTGGTCCTGTATGCAGAGCTGATTATTTTGTACTGGTAGTGAAATTGCTATAAATAATCGAACCATCGCAAAAACTGATTTTGTATGAAAGCAATATATACGCGAGTGTTTATAAGTACGTAGTGCAGTTAATAAGGGCGCGCGGTAGTGTCGTGGTTGAACTGCTCGCCTCCCACCAAAGCGAACCGGATTCGATTCCCTGCAGGGTAGCCCCCTTGATTTTGGCACGTGGGAAACTATGCAGCTGATTGGCGGATTTTCTCAGGGATCTCCCGTCTCCCCCTCCTTTGCGTCCCGGCGCTGCTCCATATTCACCTGACTTCACTCTCATCGGCTCTCAAGACCTCGATGTTAGTAACCGTCCCAATCTCTTCACACGCATACAGTAAATAAGTTCGGTGAAGAGTGGTGTGTGGTTGCCTACACTCGGGGCGTTAGTCAGTCTGCGAACTTACTGATTGAGGTAGTTATAAATGCAGTATACGTGCGTGTTCGTATGTACAATTGCCTAAGGTATTTTGTAGGCTACACTATGTTAAAACATCAAATTTCTCAATTTTACGGAAGTGCTGGTTAAAAATATATCCATACGTGTCCGTAAACTCGTCAAATAACGGACAAATTGGTTTTCAAAAACGGACATTGCATAAATTTCACAATAGTTTCCGTGAATTAATGGATTTTTCCCCAGTTATTTTTTTTTCACTAATTCACGTTTTAAAAAGAGATACTGAAAGAAACATTAATTTTCGTAATGTGGATGTTCTACTAATATAGAGAAGTTTTTTTTTTAAGTTAAAAAAATTTTTCATGAGCAAGTTTTGAACCCGAGTCGATAAGTTAGAAGCCGATTACTGTACCCACTCACCTACAATTATAAAATAACACTGTTGGTATAACTATGGTATTTCTGGTAAAAACACCTTTTTTTCAGTTTACATTAAAGTAAGTGTATTTCAGGTGTTGCTAAATGTTACAGACACTTGATATTATTTTTTAATTTTTGAAGGAATATGTCTTAGTGGTGTGGACATCTTAACTGCGTCAGAAACGATAATTTTCTGGTTACAGTGGTGAGGAAAGCTTCGTGTAAACTCGGTAATGTTCGTACCTGAAACCCGAAGCTATATGTAGGTATAAGCTGTTCACGGTAAAATGAGCACCTTTGAAAGCGCTGCTTAAGATCTACTTGTATACACGTTGTGTGTTCCCCCGCCTTAACACTGCCATGGGCATCATCAGTTTATTCATGCGTCGGTCAAATGAAATTCTGAAATTAATAGGAAAGTAAATTCTTTACCAATTTTCTTAATTTATACACTTCGACGCATTAAAAAAAACATAAAGCTAAAGAAGTAATTCTAAGTTATCACAAATGGTTACCTAACACTTTTTATTCGACGTTATAATATGGAACTACTTTCCATCCATAGTTACCACCTTTACTGGGCGAATGTCACTCAGTTCGCCCATTAAAATAGATGCAAGCAGGGGCAGTAACTATTTTCTAAGGTTCATTTCTAAAGTGCTCAACTTTTCGTGAACAGCCTTTACCTGTAAAATTCGCATTTCTTCGCTGCTACAGACTGAACTCCAAGACGTGTGCTAGTTTCGCTTCTGCTATTAGCTGACAACTTGTATGGTACGTGGCTAACCCGCTTTAAGCCAGCAGTAAAGTCTCAAAGGTTGACCAACCAATCCCCAGCAAAACGGACAAACTGATAAATGACGCTTCATGGTTTCCAGTAGCAAACGAACTCACGTAAGTGAAGAGTAGTGAGATGTAGCGTGTCACCAAACAATAACGCAAATTCTGCACGTCTATAGCAGCAGGTAGGGCCACCCGTTTTGTTTTTAGCGAAAATATTTTAGGACTAGTTGTACTCCAAAACACTAGAGCTCAGATACACTTTCGTGATTGGACGATTTTAACTGTCATGCATTACATGCGGCTGCCCGCGTATCACGGACAATCAGTGTTGGAGTTACCTAACTCATATTGGCCCAGTAAGGTAAGGAACTGTCTCCCGACAAAGACACGTGGCCAATAACCAAAGAAAAAACTGCACGTATGCCATAGGACATTGGAGTCTAGCCTTTGCGTAAATATTTTCGCGAAAAACAGGTTGGCCTTAGCTATAGGTAGGGATTGGAAAATTTCGCGAATTCATTTCGGGACAAGATAGACGTCAAACACACATATAGAGAAGTCCCTTCGCAATTGGATTACAATTTATTAGACCCGCCCTACACGCCTCTGAGCCAATAGCAGACTTGCAAGGAAACACCTTGCGAATCCCATAACTGTCAGGTGTGGGGCAACAACCAATGATCACACAGCTGAGGCTACAGCATGCAGAGGACTGAGGAGTCTAACCTACAGGTCATTGAACTCGCGAAATTTTCCTATCCATACCTATAGGAAACACGGAGAGTTACCGAGTTTTGTATTGACGGAGCGCAACTCCGTTTATCTCGTCATTGCGGATTGCGTTTCCGCATGCAGCGAGTTTACAATGAGTGTGTCTCGCGCGGCTCGAGCGCAACGAAACAAAGGACCATTTCGGTAATAAAGTTCGGATTGGACGCGTCTGAATGGAGACGCGCGCGTACAGCCTGCCCTCGACATGACCTGCCCTAACACGCGTTCATCCCCGCAGAACACAAGAGGGCGATGAAAAGGTTGTGTGGTTTTAGTGAGGGGGGAGGGGGGGGAGCGATTGTTCCGATCCCGCTGCTGTAGCCTTGTACGGGAAACAACAAACACGGCCTGATGACTACGACCAACAGCGGGAGAGAATATTTTGTTCGGTGGAGGGGGTTCGGGTGAGGACAGGGAGGGTTCGAATGCCAATGTATGTCTACCATCCGGGCGTAATGAAAACAAACACAGGTGGCAAAACGAGTTGGACAAACTTTCCAGCCTGCATGAATGCTCATGTACATGAAGTCTGATTAGCTGTCGGAGCTTAGCACAATGTTTCACTTTTTTTCCAGCTATATATATATATATATTTTTTTTTTTGCTAATTTTTAAATGGGTTTTCTCTTTGTTGAAGCAGGATAGCACTGCGTTTGGCACATATTTATAGTTTGTTCATAGGTCGCCTATGAAACAACGCAAATACGAAACATTTGTACATACAAATACATTAATTTCAAATTCTATAATTTTAGACTAATCAAGGAAATTAGCATATTTTTAAAAAGTACCCGATCACTTGGCACTGTATACAACATCTCTGTTATTCAAAGATTATATTCATTATAGATATAGCTTGTAAGTGGCGCGTTAACATTCATATTTAACAAAAAAACTACAAAATCTAAAAGACGCAGATTTAAGTATATGAAGATTGAAAGTTTATTCGAGCCTGACATGAATAAAACATCTTTAGAGCACTGTTGATAACATTTTAACAAACTGTCTTCATTAATTAAAAATAAAAATGAAATTATTTGCTCATATTTATCATTACTGACCCATCGTTCGAGGTAATTACAAGAAGCGAGCAAGATCGTTCCTGTGTTGTGTAGGCATGGTTAATTATCCTCAGAATGCGCGAAATCATACCAAATGGTGTACATTCTTGCAAAGGCGTTAGGTACGTTCAGGAGTACCAGTTACCTTCAAACCAAGTCTGCTGTACTTCAAGTTGATTTTGTTTTGCGTGAATAACATTCAGTTGATTTATTGCTCTGGATTTGTTAAAGGAAACGTTATTTAAGATATAGCTGTACATCGGGTAGAAAATTAATGACCCCCCTTCACCTCAACCATTTTTCGAGATACTAAAGTATTTATTTTGCTTATACTAGCGGGGCAAGAGTAACAGCGTGTGACGGAAATCACATCACATTGTAATATTAGTTTAAAATATTCATATGAACTGTGGAAGCCTCCGACGTCGCTTCGCAGTCTGTGTGTGACGTAAGCATCACCTGGGAAGTATAATTTGCGAGACTTGGACCCGTGTAGCCTGCGCATGAAGCAGAGGCATCGGAACAACGTAGAGCTGTTGCCAGCCGTCGGACATACACCCCACGGTTTACACACTGCAGTCAACCTACCCTGAGGAACTCTACCGGAGGCCACTTTCACCTACACTAACCATCACATTGTCCAACACAGCCACCACGGTAACCTAGCGGATCACGACTGATGTACCCGAGGACTACAGGTAGAGTGATGAGTGTTCTCGTTTTCGGGGGAAATGAGGAATGCAGTTGCATTGTGTAAGTAGGGAATTATGTAATCGCACACGTGCATAATCACACAAGTACGCACATTCGTAATCGTACAATGAATATTTGCTAAGTACACCCTTGTCATGTATCCATATGCATAAATAGCAAGTACTTATTACGCAATCACCAATGCAATACACACTTGCATAATTACACATTATAGAATCACCAACTCCATACATATGCTATCCGTGATACAACAAGCTCGCGAATGATCTGAGAGTGCATACATCATTACTGTTTACCTCGAGGCGATATAATGAAATCCAGTCAGATGCACAACGACATCACACTGACCAACTCTTAACATGTCCTAACATGTTCAAAAATATTTTACACTTAATCTAGGAAGACTTTTTTGTGAATGGCTGACAATTACTAGCACGCATCTGAAGAATGACGTGATTAATTTTTATCTGCGGAGGTTAAAATTTTGGTGGCGAAATCACCTAAACTACATTTTCAGATACCTTATAAAAATTTGTATCAAAGATGTTAGGATGAAGGTTGCGGTATTGCCTTACATCGGGAGAATTGAGAACTTTCTTCATCAATCAACAACAGTAAATATACATGCCATCGCATAACAAACAACGAATAAATATCAAGACTTTTTACATGTAATGAAATAACTCCACTCAAGGAGTATGTATGTATCGATTCAAGAACCTTCCATGGTAAGTCACTATTCCATTAATCGCACATGAAAAAAATTGCTGAGAATATTAACGTAATGGATATCCAATTGCAAGTATTATGTGCAATAATGAACTGAAACCAACTGCTCAATGCCCTATGAAACACAACGAACGAAGTTGGAAGACAACCATAGGATTGTGAATTTACTCCCAGCTTCATACCCCGTCTAGGTTACTTAAATTTTATTCACATGATGAATAATATGCGTAATTACCCATTTACATAATGAACATACACCGAGAATAATTTAAACTTAGTACATATCCTACCAAGCCCAAAGTTAACGTTGAACTACCATATGTTTGATATTATGCATTACTTACTCTTTGTAACGTACTACAGAACAAACACTTAAAAAATATGCTTTCCCATTAAATTTCTCAGTCTGTTTACAACCCCTGTGACGCGATCATATCACTGCTATCAAACCACCGCAGAACGTCAAACGACAAAGAACTACCTATTTATGTCAACCCTCCCTACGACACTCTGTCTTCATCTCTCAATGCGAGAAGAACACTCTCCACGATCTCGAAAAGATACAGGTGAGTGCATTGACTTCGAAGACGTCACAAACATTATCTTCGCATTTATGATATCAAAAACTTAATTATGCATATATGTAATTAAAGTATACTGGTATATAATTTTAAAAAATCAGTATTTTAATTTAATATATAATAATATTAAAAACCCAATTTTATAATGTTACATATACTAAATAAACACTGTCCTCAGATACCTATGCTTTGAAACCAAATTTGACATTATTGTTTTACATTAAAAGTAAATAATTTTTTATCTTAACCTAATTTCCCATACATTTACCAAACAGACAAGAATTTCAGAAATGCCCAACGAAGCTAACTACCATTTAAAATCTTGCACCAACTTTCATTAACACCAAGTATTGTAATGCATTAGTTATTACTTCGACAAAGTTAAAAAATTATATACAGATATATTTCTACTGCAAGCCTATCGATGGTATTTACTATTATACTAACACATTCTATGCTTCAAATTCCGACGAAGGTGACCATGAATATAGTGTTGTTACTAACTGTATGTCAACTGAAATTTTATATCATGTAAATAAATCCATGTCATTATATAGATTAGTTAAAAAAACAAGAAATACTGTGCACATATCTAGCAATTTCTCCGAGAGGTTGACATTCATACAAGGTTGTAGAGGTAGGTAGTTAGGCTTAATATCTTGTCGACAGCAAGGTAATTAGAGTTGGTGCAAGTTGCACAGGGAAGAAGGATTATTGAAGGTATGGGAAGGTATCGGCCATGGCCTTTATTAGGGACCGATCCCAGCATTCGCCTGGAGTGATTAAGGAAAACCATGGAAAACCGAAATCAGTATTGCTGGACCGTGGATCGAGCCCGTGTCCTCCCGAATGCGAGCCCAGTGAGTTACCACGGCGCCACCTCGCTCGGTAAGGGTGTAGAGATGATCTCTCGAACGGTAGACATGAGTACGGTCGAACAACTTGCAAATGAGATGAGAGCGAGACTAGTTCCAGCATTGATGCTAGGGGGCGTATCAACGTCAAGACATTTGTTCCCCACCACCCAAGCAGATCACAACCCCTAATACGGCAACCCATGAGGGTATCCATACTACCCTTGAAAATAGCAACTTTACCATTCGCTACGGAACATACACTTGCAAGATGTTTGCGTGAAGTTTGCGAACTTCGAAATAAACATTTGGCAGCTCTAAACTCCTGCTACAAAGAAAAGTAGACTTGGTATTTATGATGAAGCACGAAGTGAAGACTATCATGAAGACATAATTGATGGTGATGACTATGACGACAGTGACGATGTTGAAGATGATGATTATTCCCTCGATGTTCCCACACATTTCACCAACGAGTTTGATTCGACAAATGTTATGAATAATGCAGAAGTCACCGTGTATACTGACTACATATTTCCTGAAGATCCAAATGAACTTGTAGACGGACTCAGATATTTGCTTGAGCTTCAAAAATACGGGGATTACTCGAAAATTAAATAGATGGTTTCGATCGTTAGAGAACTTAGGAATTGGGGTTATATCAGGTTATGTAATAAACTGGTTTAAAAAAACTATAATTACAAAATAATTCTAATAAAATATTACTATAAAATAATTTCTGCATGTCTCATATCATTTGATCGATCTCAACTTTAAAGTGGTGCTGTGAAAATTAGCTTATAAACATATATATAATGAAAATAAATAATTTAGTATAAAAATGCACGGATAGATAATTCCATACACAAACATTAATTCTGAATACACGCACAACTTTTAAAGACAGTATGTGAATAGTTTTTTTATATGTATTGATAGTGGCAGCTGACAAAACCATGGGTTGCTAAAGATTGAAAGATTTATGTAAAGGTTGTGAAAGATTGATGGAAAGATTGTGAAAGATTGTTGGAAAGATTGATGGAAAGATTGTAAAATATTGATGACAAAAATATTGAAATATTGATGGAAAGACTGATGAAAATATTGAAACATTGATATAAAGATTGCAAGATTGATGGAAAGTTTGTGAAAGATTGATGGAAAGATTGAAATATTGATGGAAAGATTTAAATATTGGTGGAAAGATTGAAAGATTGATGAAAACATTGAAAGGTTGATGTAAAATTGAAAGATAAATGAAACAATTGTGAAAGATTGATGGGATTTTAGAAAGATTGATCGAAGACTTGGCGTGTGGATTGGTGTATTAATTAGAAAGGAAATAGGAGACATTTTGATTAAATTATTTTTCCAGTAAAGAGTCGTCTGTAAATAAAGGAAGGAAAACCTCTATTAAATAATGTGGGATGTTTGGAACGCAAGTAGAAATAATAATAATGTGTTTTTTTTTTTCCTCCTACACATTTTTTAATGTTATGAATACGTATATAGAGATAATTGCATGACTTCAGTAAAATCTCAATTATTATCCACTCCCAGTAGCAATTGTTTTCCCAGTAGTTAGGGTGTATGGGATCGTATCTGTAAGAAAATGAAGCATATCTCTTTTGGTGCAAAGTTGAGTACTGAGCATATTCTTATATGTACAACTTATTCGATTATCTTAGAAATAGGTGGAAAAAAATAACAATAGTTTTTTTATTATAATTCTTTTAGTAACAACTGATGGTGGGTATAGAGCAAATGTTTGAAATTAGTACTAATTTCCGAACTTCTCCATTGTGATTGAGTTGGTATGCAATTTACTAAAAGCAAGTTCTCAGGGATTAAGTTTTAATATTTTTCACAGGAGTCTTTGATAGGAATTTTCTGATAGTAGGAGTGCTGGGTAGCATTAGATTAGGTAATCTATTCATAATGTGTTTTGATAATGCTAGTCATAATGAATGGTTCGATGGTTAATATATCTTGTCTGCATGGAATGTTAGTTTTTTCTGGTAATGTTTGATGGTAAGGGATTTGCGAATGGGTGGTATGGTTGTGCAAATGAGTTGCGTTTGTATGACATGGATTGCAAGTATTATTGGTTATAATGTTTTCTGTGCTCGAACATTTGCATTGCTGTTTTAGTGTTATGGTCTAATGGAATGTGGTTTCGTTAAGAATGGATAGTTGACTATGGTATACTGTATTGTTGTTGGTATTATTTGAATGTGTGATTTTTGGTTACTTAATTAAATGGTTTATGAGATTAATTCGTTGGAATATTTCATAGCAATTTTTATACGATTGCTCTGTTTTCTTGGAAGGTATACAGTAAAGTGTTAAGTTTAGTCGGTATGGAGTAGGTAATGATCACTGTTATGGTTTGTTTATGTAATTGGGGTAACATATCATAGAGTATTTTGCCTGAAATAATATCTAGAAATGGCTGTTTTTTTTAGTAGTGACATCAAAATATAATGTGTTATTTTAAACATTTTTCGATGGGTATTTGGATGTTTGGGCTATATAGTTGGGTGATATGTAATTAATTATGACTGCATATTGGGAAGTGCTGCTCGACATATTTAAATAATATGTTGATAGGGGTGAGATCTCCATTTATGTAAATGAACCTTTAACATATTGGGATGTAGAAAAAATTATAAATGAATGCATCAAACAATAACAATATATAGTGGATTTTAAAGCGAAGTTTATATGTGAATGGCATGTAGGATGTGAGATAGTTCTAACACAGCTATTTCTAATAGTGAATTCTCTCTAGTAAATAGAATATCATGGTTGTGTACAAGTATGGGAATGAGAGAAGTTCGAACCTATGTTCTTTCGAATACAGGTATAAATATAGTTGTTGTCTTCGAGTGATATATGACTAAGATAAATACAATTTTTATACTCTTGTATAAAATATGTATATGGAAAAAAATTTTTTTAAGGGGTTTGCGTAAAATTGTTTAAGTTTGCATTATAACTCTTGTGACCTGTTTAATTATTCAAGGGGTGGTTTTGAAATATATTTTCGTCTCTTGTATGTTAGTATGATAATTAAACAAATAATGGTTAATGTAGTTACTTCATTCTGTTTGTGTATGCGTGTGCATTCATGTGTATGATTACATGAAATGAATGGTAAAAGCGAATTTTTAGTTAATTTTACATGAATAGCATATAGCACCTATGCGACATAATAGCAATTAAGGTAGTCGATACTACATCATAGTCTGTTGAGTTAGAAGTAAATATGCTTTCTCCAGAAGAAACATTACCGTAAACAGTGAAGATAATGTCTCAATAAGCCTATTCGCTTTCTACACCGTTATTTCAAATGTTATTGTTCGATAGTGATGGTGTTTAAGTATATAATTGTGATTATTTGTGTAATATTATAAATATTTTTTAAAGAATGTAATACATACTAATGGGGTTTGGTTATTATTCTTTACACACCGGTTTCACAGATTGCATATTCACTTTGTGTGTTTTTCCACCAGAAGTTCTTGTGAGGGAATAATGTTTAGAGAATGAGACGATGTTAGAGGGGGGGGGGGCGAGTTCTGCATTTTTTGGGGTACAGAGTACAGAAAACATTTTAGAAAAAAATGGATTAATATTGTATGTCCCAGTATATGTCCACGGGTTGTGGGTTGTCGCAATGCAAAAGAGTTTATAGAGTTTGGAAACCTTAACGAAAATGAGTGGTGATGGAGATACCTACATCCCTCTGTTCGCATGAGTCGTTGACAAAGATCTCGGTGTCAGTCATTCGCCCGTTCAGACGTTTGCACGGGACAGTCCGTGTGTGTTGGACGAGATCTAAGTATGTTTTGTTGTATTGCAATAGCTTGGTGTATATGTTCTGTAGCAAACTGTGAAGTTGCAATTTTCAAGGGTTGTATGGATACCCTCGCGGGTATGTCGTATTAGGGGTTGTGATCTGCTTGGGTGGTCGGGAACAAATGTCTTGTCGTTGACAGGCTCCCTAGAGGCAATGCTGGAGCTAGTCTCGTCCCCGTCTCCTTTGCAAGTTGGTCGGCCGTACTCGCGTCTACCGTTCGAGAGATCATCTCTACATCCTAATTTATATGGTAACCTCTCGGGAAGATTGCTAGAGATGTGCACGGTGTTTCTTGTTTTTGAAACTAATCTATATGATGACTTTGATGTTATTTGCAAGAAATTAAATTACATTAATTACGACATTCTTTAGATGCATGCGAGAACTTGTCAGACATTCACAAAACAGTCTTCCTACATTAACTATAAAATATTTTTGAACATGTTAGGAGTTGGTCGGTGTGATGTCGTGCATCTGACTGGATTCCATTATATCGCCTCGGGGTTAACAGTATTGATATACGCACTCTCAGGTCTTTCGCGAGTCTGTTGTCTTATGGATAGCATAAGTACGGAGTTGGTGATTGCATAATGTGTAATTATGCAAGTGCATATGACATTAGTTATTGCATAATGAGTACTTGCTATTTATGCATATGTACACATGACAAGTTTGTACTTCGCAAATATTTATTGCGTTATTATGCATGAGTATAATTGTGCGATTACACAAGTGTGCGATTACATAATACTCTACTTACACACTGTAAAAAATAATGGGAAAATTACCTGACAAGTGTAAGGTAATATTCGCAAACTTGTGGTGGAAACACAGTTTTCCTTACGGATAAGGAAAAATTACTGCATTCTGGAGTAAAATTCAGGTATAAGATAGTGGAGAATCCCATATATGGATGGGAAAATCACCTTACCATAAGTAGATCTCCTTGTCCATTTGTAACTATTTGATAATTGCATTTGATATATTTTTGCCTTAAAATTAATTTTTTTCTGTTTAGTCATACAAGCTGTCCAACATGGCTATTTATATGTAAGGTATAATCACCGCACTCAGGAGAAAAATTTATTTACATAGCAGTGGAAAATCCCATAAATGAATGGGAAAATTACCTTACGATGCATGCAACTCTTCGGCATTTTCTCGACAGCTAAGTGAGAGGACAAGCGGGTGAAAAAATCATTTAACACGCTAATATGCACTGATGTTGCCATGCTGTCGTCTTGTTATAATGGATAGCGCAACGGTATATCATGATAGAGGACCAGGGTTCGCCAACACACCAGCAAGTGTCGAGGATTTTAGTGTTGAGGTTTCGGTTACTATTCGTCAGAAGATAAAGGTAATAAAAAATCTACAGTACCAATACTCCGAGATATTTCTACATATAATTATATGTATCATCTTCCCAGGAGATGCTTACATCACACACAGACTGTGAAGTGAGGTCGGAGGCTTCCACAGTTGATGTGAATATTTTAAAACTAATTTTCATCTCCTTATTTATGTTAACACATTCCAATATGGCTGAGGAGCACATGCGACAAACTAGTCAATGGGAAAACATTGGATCGAAAGCAGGGTGGTGGAGGTTTTCCGACTACACAGCTAAAGGGAGAAAAGGCATACATATGACAGTTCGAACTTCATTCGCGAGATGATCCTCCTAGGGAACGGACGTATTCGTTTGGTACATAATGCATGCGTGCATTTGGTATATATTCATTAACTAACTCGTTATGCAGGATTAGCCAAGTACAAGTGTGCTATTATTTTATTGTATTAAACATATATTTTTTTTAAATTTGTAATACTCTTGGAATCCAATATAGCATTGGAGTGCACCTCACTAATTAATTGCACTACAGTAAGAGAGAAACAAATGATGGATGTAATACCATTTGGTATACGTCAACAGGATTAGTCGAGGGTTGGCTTTCACAGGGTGATGATGAGTAATTAGCCTCATTGCACAAATGTACACATAAAATTTAAGTACCCTGCATGGGAAACGAAGCTAGTACCAATTCGCCCATTGGTAGTCAGAGCCAGAGAGTTAGGAAACAAATAATAAAGATTTTAAATTCTTCGTTCGGGAATCGAACTCAGTGGCAATCGATCAACCGATTATTAGAGTTTGGGCTTAGGGAAATATAAACAATGCTTTAAATGCTTTGTCCAGGGCTTGAACTAAGTAACAATCTGCCTACTGATAGACAGAGCTAGCCAGTACGGCGGGTCCCCAGCCCACAATGTCCGCCAAAACCACACCGGCAGTCCCACAGGGGGAGAGGTGTGATAGGTGAAAGGACATGTGCAAGTTCATTTCCCCCTCCACACCAGCTCAGTTGTGATGCAGCTGCCGAAAGACCAACACATCAGTCTCTCCACGGTAGTCGACGAGTTCACATCGAAGAGAGAGCATGCCTGGTTACATAAGTAAATGCAAATGCATTTCCCCCTTCACTCCTCCTTAGTTGTGATCCAACATCCGACTAGTCAACATGTGTGATTGCGCAATAACCAAAATCCCCAAAATCGCCTTGTCCAGGAATCGAATTCAGTACTCTCTAAATAAAAAAAAATGTATTAAGCGTCCTGTCCGGGAATCAAATTCAAAACCTAAATTTCCCAAAATTGGTCACAATAACAAATAACATAAAATGCCCTGTCTGGGAACCGAACGACATACCGGAAATCACCTAGACGGAAAAAAAAACACAAATTCAAAATTGCCCTCACTGGGAATCGAAGTCAAAACCAAAATTTCTCAACATTGATCGAAATAAAAAATTAGAAAATTGTCCTGTCAGGGAATCGAACCCTGTACCGGGATTGTTGTACCTCGAAGTGCATCGTTGCACCAGAAGTACATGTGCAAAAAGTGCACTTGTGTCACTCTTGCACCAAAGTGCAAAATTCAGTTCAAGGTCATGCATTCACAAAAATGCACTTTTGAAGGTCATGCATGTGCAAAAAATGCACTTTCCAAGGCCTCAAATGGTCACGATGTCTAGGTCAGTCTAGTAAGCTCACGCATATACTATTAGTGCAATCTTCCATAACAGTTTTTGTTTAAGTCTAGTGCTAATTTAATGGTGACATTGTTGTGTTTGGTATGAATAAGTATATGTAGGAATATGCTCAGTATTTCCAGTTTTCTTGTGTCACCAACAGTAACACAAATCATCAGAATAAAAATAAACAAAAGAAACAACGCATTAATAGTCGTTCACCAACAGAAATAAAATAACCTTCACTGAAGGGGAAGTACCTATCACATCTTTGTGCCCGCAGAGACCTAGCCTGAGTAATAGTGACCAGAAACTTACACTGCAAACCATTGACTAAATATGAGGTAGGCCGCTTATTCGTCTTCTGCGCATGTACCCAACATTGACGTACTCCAAAGGAACATAACTGTCAAAGTTACACGGTCAACAGTGATGAATGTGTTTGTTTATATCTTAAGGTTTAGGTGAGAAGCCCTATTATATTAATAAAATACTTTGACCAATCTGAAGTTGATCAAACTGCATTATAATTGGTTAGAGAAAGTAAAAGAACATCTCAAAGCAGTTTGTTTACTAAACAGTATTCTAACCCAAAAATGTAATACACGCCGTTATTGCTTATCGTATTGGCAGAAAAGCATATCAGTGTTGGGACATGGAGATTGGTTGCGCGCAGCCAGCGATATCGGTCTACCTCTACTTTAGTCCATGGCGCAAACCTGGATACGGCGCTTTCCAAAGTGATCCTTGTTGATGTGCATGTAACCTTCGCGTGCGATTCAGAACATATTCGTGCTTGTGAAAGTTTTACGTCTGGGACCGCCGACGACCTGTCTCCCATTCGTAACAAATTAAATAACCGTAGACATATAGTGCCTGTATTTCGCTAAAACAGTTCAACGTTGGGTATATTTCAGAGTGTTCATTGGACGCCTGCAGTTTTTCTTTTGTTATCGGCCCCGTATTCTCATAAGAAGACAGTGTAGACGCGACTGGACCAATCAGAGTTACGTTACTCTCATACAGGACTTCTACGATTCATAGGCAGACACATAAAACACGTGTCAGTAAAAACAATTTCATATCGAAAGCAGAATTGAATTAAAGTGTTTTGATAGACAAGCATAAGGGAAATCAGTGAAAATCAGGTGTCGCTAGTCATTATCTAGAGACACACAATATTCGAAATATTTGCAGGTTTATCGTAAGTGTTCCATTGGCGCGCAGTTTATTTGACATACCCTGGATGATATGGATTCGATAAGAAACAAGAGGCAATAGGGTGTCAGAATCACGTGCAAACAATATAACTAGAGAATATGGGCCTTTGCTGTGGAAGAAACCAATACACAGAAGACACTAACTCCAGTATGCGAAGGTTTTTGAGGTCTAGCATGCTGTCAAAAAATTGAAATCTCCGATTATTTTTTATAACTCGCCAATGAAAGTATTTATAAAATATAAGTAATATCCATCTGAATACTAGATTAAAGTAAAAAAACTGAAGTGGACGGCAAATAATGCTGTTCACGATAAAATGAACACTTTTGAAAGCCCTGCTTAAGATCTACTTGTATACACGTTGTGTATTCTTCCACTTTATTTAAAATTAAAATTGGCATGGGCCTTATCACTTTATTCATGCGTGGGTCAAATGAAACTGTGAAATTATCAAGTAAGTAAATTCTTTACAAATATACTCATTTTTACACTTCGATGCATAAAAAAAAAAACAGAAAGCGAAAGAAATAATTTCAAGTTTTCACAAATGGTCACCTAACACTTTTAATTCAACGTTAAGATATGGAACTACTTTCCATCCATCGTTGCCAACTTTACTGGGTGAATGTCAATCACTGAGCCCATTAAAATACATGCATGCAAAAACAATGACATTTTTCTAATGTTAATTTTTAAAGTGTTCTCTTTATCGTGAATAGCCTTTAATTTAAATGCATCTTTTAACTTGAAGTAACTGAAAATATATGACCGATTTAATGAGTGATGTTTAAAATGTCCGAATTAAAATATGTGAAATTTTTATTTGTTTGGATGGACCTAGAAAGTTCTGTGGCCATGGAAAGTTGAGGCAAATATCTTGATACAGCTTAGCCCTTTCTCTCTGGATTACAAGGATGGTGGGAGGGGGGAAATATGGGAAAAAAACCGAACATATACCTTTCGCCATTTCGAAGAAAGCTGACTTGTTTCAAGGCAGTAGTGCGTGGCTCGCGAGGCGCAATTGGCTCCCGCCGTGTCAAATCAAGGAGAGTCGTGTTTGAATCGAGGGGGAGGCGGGGCATTATACGAGCCTACCGAGCTTGATTAACAACCGGAATTGGGTCGTGCGAAGTGTGTGGGAGATTAATTAATGTTAGTCACGAAGGACGAAGTCCATTTCTCCAGGCCGTACATTGGCCTAGTAATCTAAACATTTGTAAGTATACGGGGAGGTGTGCAATCACGAATAACCAGCGCAAGTTGCAGAGTGCCCATAGCAAGAAGCAATTATACCTTACAGATGAACACGTGGGAAAATGTTAACGGAACGCTCAGTATGTCAAGTAAAATGGATACCATGCCCGTTAAGACATCGATCTCAAAGAACGGAAACGATGATTAAAGGACCGGAAATCTATTTCGCGAACTCATGTAATATGTAACAAGTTATATTTCAAAGCCTCGCACATGTGTGTGTTTTTTTTGCAAATGCACCGAACTTGGTTTCGCGCGCTCCCGCGCGCTCCTAACTAATAACCTGTGTGCAAATATAAAACAAGCTTATTAATAAATTGCATGTTACAGTTGATTAATGGCGGTGGGGTGGAACGTTTTGGGCGGCTCTTAGAATAGAGAACTTGGGGCCGATGGGGGGTGAAGCGAAATGAGCATGGAATGCAAGTAGGTCCCCAAGAAAACCCGGCGACCAGCGGAATCGTCCGGCACGATTCCCACATGCAAAAATCTGGGAGCAGCCCCGCCGAGGATCGAATATGATTTGCCTTGGTGAGGGGGCCCCAATTAATAGCACCCATGCCTAATGCTTTTAAGTAGACTCCGTAGTAAAATTAATAAATATTCTGGTAATACCAGTTTTTTTCTAGGAAAAGTAAAAAAAAAAAAAAACATATCTACAGCTACCGCTTTTTTTATTTACTTTAATTCTGTTAGAAGTATTCAAAGACAATATAAATATTCAACATTTTAAAAAATAGCATTTTTAGGGCTTGCCTTTGCAGTTTCCTTAAGAGGAATCAGAAAAGTGCGAAGTGGCATAATGTACGTAGTTTAACCGACTGTCCTACATCGCGTGTAATGACATCCTGTTGGTACAGTCTTAATTTGCGAGAAATTCGCCGTATCTTCAGACTTTTTTCACTCTAACAATTTGAAAAATAACCTCATTCATGACATGTTTGGTTGTTTCCTACATTTTTGTTAAATTTAACTTGGTGTGGAAATAGGTGTGTTGGTAATGTCTAGTAGAAAATAGAGTATTTCCCACGCAAAATATCACTAAAGAGAGTGCGCACGAATATGGTGCGTTGTCCCTTTAGTGTAATTTTCAAGACTTGCATAAGACTTTTTTTCTACATGAGGCAGAAGAACAACCAGAAAGTAGAACTTGAGTAGGGTCCCAGAAAAGTTGGGAATCACCATGAATTGACTACATCCGCACTGTAAAAAAAAATTTAAGTAAAACTCCCTTACATGTTAGGGAAGCTTAATTACCTCTATATGTAAGATAAAATAACCTGTAAAATGTGCAGTAAATTCACTTAACAAGTAAGGTAGTATTCCCTAATCGTACGGAAAAAGTACCTGACAAAAGTGGGAAAAATCCCATAAAAGTAAGGTAATTTTAACTATATTGTATAATAAGATTATATTAAAAATTCACGGGGTTTTAGTACAGTTCATTTATCTTATTATCTATATACGCTGACAAATAGAAACGGGAACCTCAACACTAAAATCCTCGAACCTTGCTGGTGAATGGGCACGAACCATCGGCCTCTGTCACGGTAGGCCTGCGAGCTATCCATTACACCACAACAACACGAGTGAGTGTGTGAATATTCGTGTATTAAAAGAATGTTTCTTCCACCCGTCCTCCACACTTAGCTGTTGAGACAATAATTCTGAAGAGATGCACGCGTTGGAAGGTAATTTTCCCATCCATTTATGGGATTTTCCATAACTATGTACGTGAATCTTACTCCAGAGTGCGGTAATTATACATATAATTAGACATGTTGGACAGCTTGTATGACTAGACAATAAAGATTAATTTTAAGGTAAAAAAACATATTATACAATTATCAAATAGTTGGAAATCGACAAGGAGATCCACACATCGTAAGGTAATTTCCCCATCCATGTATGGAATTTCTCACTACCATGTACGTGACTTTTACGCGCGGTAATTTTACCTTACACGTAAAGAAAACTATATTTCCCACACAAGTTTGCGAATATTACCTTGCACTTCTCAGGTAATTTTTCCATTATTTTTTACAGTGCGGGAATGCATTCGCAGCCTTGGAAGTTCCGTGCAAAGCTTCTTTATCGCCGGACGTGACGCTGAGGCGATTCAAATTTTTACTAGGGAAAGCCGTGAGTCTAACACACAGGCAAAGTAAACGCACAAATGTTCCCAGTTTCTAGCGAACCCAACTATCCGTCCTGTATACACTATGTTTTCAATGTGAGATTAACAACTGCTGCGAGCGCTGTATGCACGTGAGCTACTGCGAATCTTCTGCAACAAGCGAGTTCACACGACATTGTAATCAGGCACGTATTAAGGTAACAGCAGAACCCAGAAGGAAAATACCGTACATGAAGGATATGACTATGCTAGCAGTACAGTGGAAATACCAACGTGAGAAAAAAAGGTTATTCTTTTTTAAATGGCAGTGTATAGCAGACCGGACAGTCACTGACAGAAAATGCAAGTCTATTGATGGGGGGGAAATATATGTGGATAACCTGTCGCCAATATTTATTTAGCGCTAGGTGGCTTAGTAATGATACAAAAAAACATTATCCGCACAGCAGAAGTATTAGTGATCAGCTGTTTCTTCTTTGAATGTGACTTTTGGTGCAAACTGCACTGCAGCGTGAAAATTTCCTTCTAGCTGTAGCTACACTCATTTGCAAAAATATTGATCACCCTAAAGGTGCGATTGCAGGAGCAAGTAAGCGAGCACATGTATAGGACATTGTAGTGTGAATACAGAAAACATCAAAATGTTGTATCACACCTAGTGTGTATAGCAGGGGGCCAACACTTGCAGGATGGAATTAGTATTGTGTTGAACAACCTGTAGCACGGAGACAGGCATCGATATGGTCAGGCATGGAGGCATACAGACGTCGTATTTTCTCATGAGGAAGATCCTGCCACAGCTGGTGCACCAGATCTTCCAAACTCGCCGCAGTTGCCGCTGGATGAAGTGGCCATTCAATCTAGACCCAAACACTATCGATAAGCGAGAGGTCTGGGGACGTTGCTGGCCAAGGAAGCATGTTGAAATCACGAGGGCAGCGCAGAGATACCCGTGCTGTGTGAAGCCAGGCATTATCCTGCGGGAAAACTGGATTGTCAAGCTGCACTAGGAAGGGAAGCGCACATTGTCGCAGAATCTCCTGGACGTACCGCCGTGCCGCCAGTGTTCCTTTAATAACTACCACAGTGGAGTGCGGCATATTGTAGGACGTCTCTCGTTGGGGAGGTGTGACACTCTACATTGAAGCATAGATCATGACGTCTCCGGACTTCAATTTGGCGGTCGTCTGTACCCAGACAGAATCGTGATTCATCGCTGAACATCACTTGTCGCCAATACGCCAGCTGCCATGCTGCTCGTCCTCAGCAGAAGGGTCACACGTGCTCGGCGATTCTCAGGTCGTAATGGTAGACGTCATAAAGGACGCCGCGATTACAGACCCCGCTCTGCTAGTCGCCTGAATATGGTACTGGTGGACTAGGCGTGTCACCAGCTTCCATGACGTGTCTTTGGAGGGCTCCGAGAACTACCGCACAATGAAACGACGCTCCCTGCTGGTGGTCCGCCAGAGTGTTGCCTACCAGCACAGGCATGTTACCTACCTGCCCAGGTGTAATGCCGACCCACCCAGGCATGTTGCCTACAAGCTAAGGAAAATCGCCTACCTGTCCGGGCATGTTGCCAACCCGCCCAGGCATGTTGCTTACCTGCCCAAGAATGTTATCTACCTGCCCAGGTGTAATGCCGACCCACCCTGGCATGTTGCTTACCTGCCCAAGAATGTTATCTACCTGCCCAGGTGTAATGCCGACCCACCCTGGCATGTTGCCTACAAGCTAAGGAAAATCGCCTACCTGTCCAGGCATATTGCATACCTACCCAGGCGTGCTGCCTACATGCCAAGGGATGTTGCCTTCCTGCCTAGGTGTTCTGCCTACCTTTCCATGCATGTTGCCTACCTGCCCAGGCTTGTTGACTACCCGAGCCTTCTCGACCGGCGTATGTACCCTGCTGTTCCAACTGCGTCCTACATCTAATCACAATGTAGGCAGAACGATTCACGTGGCAAACAATGCGCCGAAACGTCCAACCTGCCTCCCGGAGGCTGACGACGCAGACTTTCTTAAGGCCACGATCCTTCATTTCTACAGGTTTAGCGAGAATTATTTTTTTTTTTATCCAAACGGGATCCGATATTGTGAAATACTCTTACAATTTTGTTACTAATTATGTAGTCAAATTTTTCCAACACAAAAATGTGTATACTTTCATCCAATTAATTAAATAACCAAAATTTGGTTAATTTAATAATTAGTTGCAATTATACAGATTTGTGTGTTGAAAAAAATAGACTACACAATAAAAACAATTTGTAACAAAATTATAAGAGGATTTTACAATATCGACTCCCGTTTGGACACAAAAACTTAATTCTTGCAAAAGCTGTAGAAATAAAGGATCGTGGCCTTAAACTCATTCAGCTGGACAAATGTTTGTCGAATGCGCCGTCGGGGCATGCTGCATGTTCACTGAACATGGTTCTGTGGCACGCACTCATCACACTGCTACTAAGGACTTACTCCGAGTCTTGCAGCTATGAACGACGGAGGGACATATACATGCCCCCTAGCGATACACCGGGGCAAGTAAACCGCATTAAACGCAAATGGGGGCACATATCGTGCTACGATGATACTGCGTGGTAACCTACGTTTTGCTCGCGCGGATCATTCGTGACGATCAATTCTTTTTGCAAATGAACTTATTTTAAGCCTAACAGGGCACTGAATCACTGAAACAATAAGTGCGACGATATGCCGCGCATCAAGTACTGTTCCACAAACTTATCTGAAGACCTCACGATTGAGCGTTGTGTCCCCATCAGTGTTACGCGTTTTAAGTTGCCTGGTCCAAGGCGTGCAGAAAGGGACGGGGACTTAAACAGGGCAATATGTCTCACAACATATACATACGTATCCTTACCACTGATAAATTAACATGGTTCCTATTACTTCACACCATTTCCTCGATTCATCTGGCATCATGTATTGTTTCGCTAATCGTGTTAACTTTCATTACTGACAAAAGATGCTTATAAAAGTCTCCAGTTTGCTTGTAACTAGAGTCGCGGGGGTAGAGTACAGCATTTGTACCACTCCAAAATTATATTATTCTCTAACCCCTGTACTTATTTAACAAATTATAATAAATTTTGCTCCAGTAATAATCTTAATTCAAAAAGTTTTGTAACATTTTGCAGCAGAACATATTTGCATCTGTTAATTGGCCTTTTCTTTGGCACGGGAAAGTTCAGGAACCAGACTGTTCATCGTTTCTCCACGCCTCTCTTTCTACCCTAATCCTCCTTGAATAATATATCACTGCATTTCCATTGTGTGTCAGTGGCAAAGCGTATGGGTGGGAGCAAGCTCTCCCCGTTGGAAAGGAAAAAAGGTTCACCGACTGACCCCAAAAACAAACAGGTAACTTCAGTATTGTAAGCTCACTAATATATGGTATAGTCTGTTCACGGTAAAGTGAGCACTTTTGAAAGCCCTGCCTAAGATCTACGTGTATACACGTCGTGTGTGCTTCCGCCTTATGTAAAAATAACATTGCCACGTGCCTCATCACGTTATTCATGCATCAGTCAAGTGAAAATGTGATATTATTATAAAAGTAAATATTGTACAAATCTGCCCATTTTTACACTTCCATGCATTAAAAACAGTAAGTGAAAGAAATAAATTAAGATATATATATATATATGGACAGTTACTTTTTTCTAAGGTTGACTTCAAAGGTGCCCACTTTATCGTGAACAGCCTTTACATGGAGTTTACAGGAAGTGTTGAAAATGTCTCCACCAACATTGCCTGTGCTGTGGTCACAGCATAATACCAGCTAATGTTGATTATATTGTTTACGTGCTAAGCACTGTATAGCTGCAGCCAAAGATTTGTGTGCGTTTTGCACGAAAACGATGAGTCCTGGGCAGTTGAAACAAACGGCCCGGCTTTGTTGTTTAGATCATACTGCTCAATAAACCAGCATAAGACGTTCATAAATCCCGACGGGAAAAAAGTTGTTTGCAGTAAGAGGGTGGCCACCCCTCTTATATATTTACTCAATTAATATTGTTACATAACAATTGTTATCGTTATCTAAGTACTCAACTATAATAAAAATACTGTTACAATTTTTCTCTAAGTCAGTGGACTAAACCAACTTCACTAAGGGATGGAGTTCTTAATTAAATAAAATAGTTGATTATAAATTCCTAATTTTACTTGCAACATCTACAAACAGAATTTTCTCCACTCAATATCTCGCAATAAATTGATGTTACTTAACGTTTACAGTTAATGACTTTAATCAGTAGAATGTATTGCCACAAAGAAATTAACATAATAAAATATTTTAAGAATTAGTCCCAGTAGACAGTGTATCAAAACTTATTCAATTATTTTACAAATGATGTGCCCATATTTGACAGTTCCAATATTTACAGTAAAATCCGTGTTACGTGTTCATTCAGTCCCACCTCAGCTTAGTCCATGTCCCACCAGTTCGCGATGTTATATAGAGTTCTCCGGGCGCCCTCGTGCACAGTAGGCTTCACTCGTCGCGTTGCATGCCCTCTCCTCCATTCACACCACGACCACCTCTCCCGTCGTCGTCCGCACCTATCTTCGCATTCCGCACTCATCCAGATGTGCATGTCTCGTCCGAACTATGACCTCTAAGTTGCTGTGTCGAGAGTAAAATGTATGGGGGCGTGGGGGGGGGGGGAGACTGGGTTGTTCTTAACATCGAGATCTTGATATCCTATGAGAGTTAATTGGTGTGAGTATGGAGCAGCGCCAAAATGCAAGGGCGGAGGAAACGTGAGATCCCGGAGAAAACCCGCCGACCAGCGGCATCGTTCGGCACGATTTCCACGTGCGAAAATCCGGGAGCGATGGCGTCGGGAATCGAACCCGGTTCGCCCACTGAACCGTCGCGCAGCGTCAAATTATAGGACTTCAAGCGGTGACCCTTAAGTGTTTATTAGTTATAATTTTGTATGCTCAGTGCAAAGTCATGCACAGTAAAAAACTTTTCTCTTTCTAAACTAGTTGCCAAAATTTTTATTGTATCGTTGCAAGTAAAATACTTCGATTTTACAGCACACTATTTCTTGAAACATACAAAATCGTTTATGTATCTGTATGTTCTTGATTGTTCAAATCCGACATAATTTTGCACTCTCTACAGTAGCACGTTGTAAAATTTGCACTAATTTACATCTAGTAAAACAATAATAATAATGCAACTAATTTTCAAGGAACTGTTTACAAAAACACAAAAAAAAAAAAATTATACAAGTTAAGCAGACATACAAGTTCCAGGTATCGTTGTATATCCTCCTGATAATGCGGTCTTCTGCTATCAGTCTCGCGATTAAGAGAAAAATATCGCCCTGACATTGCACTTGGTGATGAAAGCAAACCAAATGGTACAGTTGTTGGGAAGCGGCGACCCTCATTGTCCCACCTAGGAGAAAGTAACACCCCCCTCCCCCCCGGCTCTTAATAGTGCCATAAAATCTGTTTTTCAAGTTTTTTTTCTAGGAATCAGTTGTTAGTACGACAAAAGCACATGCACCCACCCAAACACTCACACACACACACACGCATTATATATATATATATATATATATATATATATATATATATATATATATATATATATATATATATATATATATATATATATATATATATATATATATATTAAAGAAAATTTAATTTCTCACAGCATTTTTCTTTATCATATTTCATGGACTAACCGTCTCGCAGATACAGAGCCGCTTGTAATAATATTTTAATAGGTATGCATTACGTGAACTTTGGTAATTTGTTGTGGTTTCTTTCATGCTGTGCCGAATGTTTATTTGTCCTCAACTTCTCGAGAACGTATTACACATGCAACAGACAGAGACAATATATTAACAGTGGCACAGCGCTCATTCACACAAAGAGTTCAGTTTTTTTTTTTTTTTCGCTGAACAAACGAACACAAGTCTGCCGTGATCTAGTGACCGAGGTCGTCGTAGTGGATGGCTGGATCACGTGTCGTCAAGCACTTGAACTGCTTCGCAGAGTGCTTGAAATACACGTGCTTCCATGGAACTATCAAACGCGCGTCCAGCGTGCTAATGCACGACAGTAACACGCACTGCAGACGAAGGCTACTGAGTGCTTACAAAATTCCACGCACATTAGAAACGCCACTTCAGAACACTCCAAAACTGTTAGAAACGGCCTTTTCAGAGCTACGTACGTCAGATTGAACAGATACATACGAAACTACTCAAAGACCCTGCACTGAAACTTCCTACAGGCATTCCATCAATAAAATAATAGGGTCGCCGCTGAAAGTCCCGTAGGTTCGCGTAGAACGACGAGAACAATCCACGCCAGTCCAGATCCTCGCGCTTAGCGACGATGGTGCATATGATACTGATACCGAAAAAAAAAATTGATATTATATATATTGGTTATTTATAAAAGTATCGTTTTACGAAACGATATATCCAGAGAAAACCATCGATTTTCGGTACATGGAGATCGATATTTTACGTACTAAACGAATTGACAAAAATGTAAAATTCCTTGAAATATTAAATACTGACGACACGAGCCATTGCAGAAAGTTGTGTTTCGCGTTTTTAGTGCGTGTTTCCGAAGTAAACACGATGATATTGTATAGTCTATTCACAGTTTCTCACGCTTTTTGACGTGAATACGTCTTTAAATTTGCAACCATAGTGGGAGGCAATCCAGAAAATCCGATGATAGCAAAATCGGGGGATACAGTTTGGCATTGCAGCTCCGAATATATCGTATACATTCATAGTTAAATTACACCACTCGACTACCAAAGGATCAAAGAATATTTTACGTTGAGTGAGGGCTGTAAAGCATCAGGTGTGCCCTCTGTTTGGTGAAGGGGGGAGGGGGGCGCAATTTTGAGTCCTGTTTCGCCGCGTCTCACAACTTCCGCGTAGTAAAACTATTGACTAGGAGAGGCTACGACGCTTGTTTAAGTTTCAGTAGACAGCTCTCCTCACTATCAATCGATTGCGTGTATAAAATCATTTGTGTGGCGTGGCTATGGTGAAACTGTATGAGTTTAAAGTAAAGATATTAGGAGAACTGAACACAATTTCGGCCAGTACTCGTCAAAAAGTCAAGTCGAAATACAGAAATCGTATACGAGTGGAAAGAGCATCTCAAAAGTAATCCAGTGATACCCATAAAACCTCATATGTTGGAGTGAAGCGATGCCGGGAACGTAAGATAAACATCAAGGCGTCCGAGCGCGTTAACGTAGACGTATTCACCCAAAACAAACGGCCGTGTCCCCAACACAGCCCAAACCCAATTTTGAAGCAAACCTTTGTAAAACTACCCCATGCATGACGGACTTGGCTATTTCCTATATATTACTTTTACAGAAGTGTTATGTATACGTCATAAATTAAAAGTTCCTTATTTTTGCTCAAATTCAGCTTTTACTTTTATTTTATATATACAGTATATTTTTTTAATTTACAATTTATATGAATAAAAAAACAGGGAGAAATAGTTCTCAAGCAAATTTAATTTTTACACTGTTTGCGCACGAATGTGGTGCGCTGCCCGTTTGGTGTAATTTTCTAGACTCAGATAAGTTTTATCTGCACGTGGTGCAAGAATTTCCTGGAAGTACAACTTCAGCAGGGCTTCAGAAAAGTGTGAAGTAACCGCGAATGGATTATAATTCAATTTTTGTTTTCAAAACAGAGCTTATTAAAAGAGCATTTAAAAAATATTTATTTCTGAAACCTGGAAAAAAAAACATACTGATTTCGATAAAATATCGTCGAAATATATCGAGGATTTATATCGATATAGGGTTGATATAATATCGTCATTTCAATATATCGATATACCTAGAGCGTGGCAGTGTCGGCGCCAAACACGGAGAATAGCTTCATGCAAGCGGGAGCCGGATGGAGCTACGCGTCCGAGGTCAATAAGCGAGGGAGCGATACGGGCGACACTAACACGCACGTCTAGTGCCTTATCGCTCCTACGCGCAAGGCATGCAGTATTTCCGCGGCGTAACGTTGTACTGTGCAAATTAGATCTATAATAGTGGGACTTTATTACACGCCATGAAAGACCGCAGATTAAACTACGCTCGTATTTTTGTACTTTTCCCTTGCCTCTTGTAAACTGCATACGCAAGCTTTAAAAATGCGATATTTAACCATTTTTGTCAATTTTGTCTCATATAATTCACTAATATAAGAAAAGTAAAAATAAAATAGTGGCATAGATAATTATTTTTTTATCTTTTCTGGCATAAACTCGTATTTGCAGAACATTTATTTACCGAGATAGGCATATTCGCTCAAACAACTATGTAATAGAAAATGTTTCAGTACATCCTCTTAAAGGCTGTTAACGATAAAGTGAGCACTTTTCAAACCAACCTTAGAAAAAAGTTACTGCTTATAACTTCATTATATTTTAACGGGCGCACTGAGTGACGTGCGTTCAGCAAAGTTGGCAATGATGGATGGAAAGTAGTTCCGTATCTTAACGTCGAATATAAAATGTTGGGTAACCCTTTGCGATAGCATAAGTAATTTCTTTCGCTTTCTGTTATTTTCAACGCATCGAAGTATCAAAATTACAATATTTGTAAAATATTTTCTTTTCCCAATAATTTCACAGCTTCTCCTGTCCGACGCAAGAATTTTCAACTACTATCAGCAAACGTGGATTTTGGATGTTTTTTTTTTTTTTTCGGACGACATGGCATAGGGTATAACTTAATGCATTTTTTTAAATATGTACTGTTCGACTACCGTAGCTATTATGACCTATGTAGTCGCTCCCACAGATTTTTAAATTATTTTACCCCGGCTGTTACAAAGTTACACAATATCAAATGCTGAGAAGACGTAACAACTCAAGAACATTAATGGTGGTACTATTCATGCTTTGTCGTGCTCAAAATTAAAACGCACCTCTTGAAATCGAATTTGTAGTGGAAACCCCCCCCCCCCTTAATCTGGGGGCTTTCGAAAGTGCTCGTTTAACCGTGAACGTCCTTATAAGATCGGTGCGAAGTTGTCCGAGCGAAACGAACGCCCGGTCTGCCCCGACGCCGCAATTAGACCTCGCAGAGCGGTTGTGACGCCGTAGCATGTTGAAGAAGCAACATGTGTTTATTGCTGCTCGGATAAAGAGCTAGGGGTGGCGGGAGGGGGCAGCGTGAAAGGCGGAACTGGCGGTAATCGCACGCGCGCACGTCTAGACGGGATTATTTCTGATGGGCTCGCGGCCTGTGCGGTAATTGCCGCTGACGGCGTGAGAAAAACAAGTCGGCCTGACGGCGGGCAACGAGACGAGAGCAATACTGCGTCCTGTTCGCCACACACGACCTGCCGCTGCCCCATTTGTCTCGCCGGCACGTTGCGAGAAAATAATTAATTCGTCAGTGTTTCCCTCACTAGAGGCCGCTCACGGTGGAGTGAGCACTTTTGAAACCAACCTTAGAAAAATTTCACTGCTCCTATAGGCTGTTCGCGGTCAGATGAGCACTTTTGAAGGCCCTGCTTAAGGTCTACTTGTATGCACGTTGTGTATTGTTCCGCCTTATGTGTAATTAACATTACCGTGCGCTTCATCGCGTTATTCAAGTGAAGCTGTGAAACATTAGGAAAGTAAACATTTTACATGTCTGCTCATTTTTACACTTCGGCGCATTAAAAAAAAAAAACAGAAAACGAATGAAATCATTCTAGTAATCCCTAATAGTTACCTAACACATTTTATTCGACGTGAAGGTATGGAACTACTTTTCACCCATCGTTGCCAACTTTACGGGGTGAATGCCACTCAGTGGACCCATTGAAATATATACAGGCAGAAGCAGTGATTTTTTTCTGAGGTTCATTTCAGAAATGCTCAATTTATCGTGAACAGTCTTTATCTGCAAATATTTCAACGGGCGCAATGAGTGGCATGAGTCCAGTAAAGTTGGTAACGATGGAGGGAAAAGTAGTTCCATATCTGAACGTCGAATAAAAAATGTTGGCTAACCATTTGTGATAACTTAGATATCTCTTTCGCTTACTGTTTTTTTTTTTAATGCATCTAAGTGTAAAAATGAGCAAATTTTTAAAATGTTTACTTTTCTAATAATTACACAGTTTCACTTTACCGAAGCATAATTAAAGTGACGAGACTCACGATAATGTTAATTTTACATAAGGCGGAAGAATATGCAATGTGCATACAAGTAGATCTTAAGCAGGGCTTTTAAAAGTGCTCATCTGACCGTGACCAGTCTATAATTTTGAGTACGTGAGCTTCCGTTATAGTGGCTGTGTACGCCATTAAAACGATGCGTGGAGCTCAAGTAAAATAAAATGTTCGTTTTGAATACCTGTTATAGGACATTCATAAAATAGTGAGCACTTTATAAAGCCCTGCTAAATTTTTAATTTCTGCCAATTTCTATCTCTGTCATTTTTTTTTAAATATAAACATTACCTTATGACTAATTAAAAGTTAATGCCTGAGGCTGCATTAAAATATATTTATTAGTAGTAATTCCAGGTGGGAAGGTTTTAAGAAGTGCTCATTTTACCGTGGATACAGCCTATAATATTTTTAACCTGATATTCCAGACGATAGCATTCACGAAACAAGGCACGTATGTGCTTTTATACACTGGAAAATAGTATTTTCGCGATGAAGTATGGAGAATCTGTTAGAAAATCTTTCAGGTTGTTCAGGGACATGCAGTAATAGGCCCTGTTATCTATATAAATTATAGTGTAAAACAAAGTCACCTGGCCGCGTGTGTCTGTGTATTCGGCTAAGGCTTCTAAACTACATAATAGATTTTTATGCGGTTTTCACCATCATTTAGAGAGTTTCTTGAGGAAGGTTCAGGTTTATAATGAATTAATATTTAATTTAAGAATAGTACATAAATGTCGACGTTTTATAATAAAGTCGGAAAAAAAACGCTTTTCGGGCGCTTACATGGCTTACACTGACTAAACCATAAGAGATACGCCAAATTAACGTACTACATAATTGTATATCTCATAAAGATCTACCGAAAATTCCACGACAGCATATGTTTATCTTTTAAGGATGACCCACAGTAACCATTTTTGTCTTTTAGGGGTTCATTTACGAAGACTTTGTGAACGGCACACAGTATTAACCCTATTTTAGTTACCTTAAGGATTATTGCATATACTTGCTGTAAGCTTAAACAGCGCCATATTTGTAAATCGCACTCGAGTAAGGCCGCGCGGATCGCTAGTCGCGCTATAAAATAATAGGCTCAACGCTCGATGTCATTATTATTTTACAAACGAGCTGGCTAATCTCAGTGAGCAGTGTTCTTAAGGGGGACAGTATAAACAATGTCAGCGTGTTTCCTGTTTCTTCAGAATTTTAAGAGGTGTCTGTCTATACGGCTATAATACAGACAATATGTTCATAAAAGATACAGCGCTCTCGATGTAGCATAAAAACTCTGTTGTACGCAAGAATACAAATCGTAAACAGAGGGCAACTTACAGAGAGTTTTTTTTTTTTGTTGCTGAATTTGGCAATTTTCATTAACCACGTTTATGTTTCAATAACTAAATTTATGAATAAGCAACGAAATATTGAGCCTCATTTCTGATCTGAAAAAATATTTACATTAAAATATCCCATAACTTTTTTAAAATTGAAATAGGAACGGCTGCTACGCTAAATTGCAAAATGGGAGATATATATTCAAATGTGTTACTGAATTAAAATATTCAGTCTTGGTTTTACAAAGTACAACATTTGGTTCAAACCAGCTGGATTGTTCCTGAGATATGAAATATCACTCAAAATGATTTAACTGGTAGTTGTTATGACAATAATCGCCTGTCATGGTCGATGGTGTTCTTGCCAAATACAAGCAACCCAATTATGGTAAAATTCTTTGCGTGTGTTAAAAAGCTTTTAGGGGGACGAAACCCACACACTCACAGACAGGAAGGTGATTGATATGCTTATCGTTCCTTTGGAAAATATGCTTACAAACCAACCCAATCAGCAGAGTAACAGAGTATATATTATTGTGGACAAAGTACAGGTGAAATGTTCTTTGCATAATTCCTTGAACACTACGTTGAAAAACTCAATATTCTGGTAAGTAATTTTTAGGCAACTACATAATTGTAACCGTATTATTTTACTTTGATTACAAAATATTATAATTTCCACGGAAACCTTTTGAAAATACTAAACTTTTTTTTTTTAATGATATCTTTACAAAAACCTTGAACACAAATTTCTATCAACAGTTTAAAATAAAATTGAGAGTAAACTATGTACGCGTATACAAAATTGCAGAGTGTCAGTTTATAAGGTGTTTTCAGCACCTCATGAAAGGAGACATATATATGTTTTGCCTAGCTCTCTTCAATGAGGGGGAAATAAAACTTAGCAACTTGTTAGCAAAAAGAAAATTAATTCAAATGTCTCTATATATTTACATGTACACGTGCTAATTTTGTGATGAACTTGGTATCTCAGGAAAACATATTAATGGTTGGTTGTCCTTGCTCAAGTATGGAAGATAAATTTATTACTTCCTGCATACCGCATACATTTTGGGGATTCGGTGAGAAAAAAAGGGGGGAGATTGCTTAGGGAACAGCACGGATCTATGTTGGCAAAGGGCAAACAATAAATTTTATTTCTTCAATGCGTCTTATTTGGCCTATCACTTTTCTCTCTGCGTATGTGTATAGGTGTGTCTGTGTGTGTGTGTTCCCCTAAAAACATTTGAACGCGCGAACAAAATTTTACCAACTTAGTACACATAGATGTATAGTAAGAATATCCGACTTCTATTGTTTTCGACCACACCAGGTCTTTTTTTCAAAATTGTGACAACTTTGAAATGTAGGGTGAATTTTATATCTGGGGAACAATTTGACAATTTTAACCTAATTGAGTATGTTGACAGTGCATCATTTAAAAATTTAATTCATAAATTGATATAATTTCTAGTTAACCATTTTAGAAGGTAGCATTACACGAAAAATTAAAGCTCAACCATATATCTTGAAAACTACAAAAACCGATAGTCGCCAAATTCGGCAGTAGTAGGTCATGTAAGCATGTGTAATTCAAATTAATAACGCCCTTATTTTAAAAACGAGGGATATACAAATATTCTATATTTATGCCATGTAAATTTTTATGTTAAATTAGTTAATACACCTATTTTCGAAATTGCGGTCATATAAACATTTTAGCTTAGTATATGCAGGCAGTATATATTACAACCATTACATGTGTCTAGACAGAGCCTATTTTGTCTGTCATTTTGTAGAATAGCGTCACATGAATAAATGCATTTTCTGTCATATTTTGGTAAACAATCAACTGGTTCCTCCCCAATTTTGAAAACACGTATTACTATGATAGGCCATGTAAACTGACGTGTTTTATCACGTCTAGGAACTTTTTTTTAGAATAGCCACCATATAAACATTTAAGTATATACTGCTACACTAACCCATGTTACCAATTTCAACTAACTTTATGTACTCGCAATATCTATGCAAATATCAAAAGAGCATATACGCAAACTCTTTCCTCTGCCATTTTAGAAGCTAGCATCACGTGTAAAATTAAGTTTTTATGTCCTGTCTCAGTTATATAATTATCACCAAACTCATGCTAGAAGGTATATTTTTTCAGCTCAACTTAATTTATATGATTTAAAGGGTAAGTCATATGATTTCAAAACAAAATCCACGTAAATATTTTTTGCTTATTGGCCTACATGTCCCAAACAATTTCAATCGCACTTTATATGCTGGCAATATCTACGACATTCATCAAATGTGCTACCTTCTTGTCAGCCATTTATAAAGATCGTCACATTAAAAAAAATTACGATTTTGTCCCATATCTCGAGGACACCAGATTTTAACACGCTAGTAATGCTAGGGAAAGCCATGTAAGCTTACATTTTTTAACACGCTAGTAGTGCTAGGGAAAGCCATGTAAGCTTACATGTTTTAACACGCTAGTAATGCTAGGGAAAGCCATGTAAGCTTACATGTTTTAACACGCTAGTAGTGCTAGGGAAAGCCATGTAAGCTTACATGTTTTAACACGCTAGTAGTGCTAGGGAAAGCCATGTAAGCTTACATGTTTTAACACGCTAGTAGTGCTAGGGAAAGCCATGTAAGCTTACATGTTTTAACACGCTAGTAGTGTTAGGGAAAGCCATGTAAGCTTACATGTTTTAACACGCTAGTAATGCTAGGGAAAGCCATGTAAGCTTACATGTTTTAACACGCTAGTAGTGCTAGGGAAAGCCATGTAAGCTTACATGTTTTAACACGCTAGTAGTGCTAGGGAAAGCCATGTAAGCTTACATGTTTTAACACGCTAGTAGTGCTAGGGAAAGCCATGTAAGCTTACATGTTTTAACACGCTAGTAGTGCTAGGGAAAGCCATGTAAGCTTACATGTTTTAGTTGGGCCAGGCCTTATGGGTCCAGATATACTATTTTACCTGACTTTTTATAAGGCAGTGTCAGGTGAAAACATTTACCATCTATACCATATTTATATAATCATTCAATTAATTTACACCAAAAACCGCACACCTATAGTGTTACAGAAGGCCATATAAACTTACCCGCTTAGGGTAGGACACTAATTTTTTTTTAAATTGCAGCTATATAAACAATTTAGATAAATTTGACATACATATCAAACAACTCAATTATAGTCAAACAAACTTCATATGTTGACAGTATGTATTTGAAGCATCGTATGCATAACCTATTTCAAGAATTTTTTGTACGAAATCGCCTGGTGAGGAAACATGTTTTATGCCATATATTGGAAACTATACAACTTATTTCCTTCAACTTTTCCAGACAAATGATTTAAGTTGCTCACGCCTTTATTTTCAACATGATGGGCCCGTAAATATTTCAGGTTAGTATAACCTATCTACCAAAACATTAGACGGATTACAACCGAAGTTGATGCTCCGGATCCTATCTTTATAATGCAGTTTGTTGCACGGCAGCATGCAGTACTAGGGTTTCTGGGTTCGTTTACGGGTTGAGGCACGTGTGTATTTCTAACTGTCTCACTACTGTTGCGGATATTCGTGGTTCCATCACGAATGATATTGCTGTCAACGGGACGTTAAGACCTATCTGTCGAAGCTTCAAAGAACTTCATTAAAACTTATTTGCCTTCATGTAGAGGAATGTAGGCTCATTTGCTAAATCAGTAACATTTTTTTCTTCAAAACTGAAATTTCTACCGATAAAGTACAAAGAGGTTGTTATTTAGACCAAAACAGTTGGTATTTCGATACTTAAATGATAAGTAAAGGAGACAATATTTTGTTTTATAATGTAAGGGTTGTCATTTTGAGATCTGTAAACGAAAATTCATGGATTACTATTTTTTGCAAGCATTTAGTCGACGGATTTTTACCAGTCAGCTGAAATGTTCGAAAGGGTTTTTGAGAGAGTATAGAAAGTGTGTGTGTTTGAGAGAGAGAGAGAGAGAGAGAGAGAGAGAGAGAGAGAGAGAGAGAGAAAAAGAGGAGAGTGAGATAGGGAAAAACTATCGGCCATATAGTACTCACATATACAAAATTTCTACCGCATAATGTCATACTATTTCCTGGCACATGGTGATGAAGATATACAGAGGTGCCGTCATGGGAGACATCACAGTGGCTCATTTTCCTGAAGGCGAAGTCGCCAATGAAGAATATAGCGGGAGGGGCGCTGGTACACGCTCGTAGCGAATGTCGGACGGGTCGTCAGCGCCGATGCAGGTTGAGGTAGCGGGTTGAGTTAGTGCCGGTGCATATGCACCACGCGCGCAGGGCTGTCCGTCCGCGCTGTGTTGATGCATTGGCGAGGGGAAGGGAGCGGGGGATGTTTGCACACGCGGAAGAAAGAGCGAACGAAGGGGGCAAATGGCGCCGTGTTATGGTCGGATCGGCACGATCCGCAGTCATATCACTGTGATGTAGCGTCGGTGCGTAGCAGGGGCGCCAACCGACCAAGCGCCACTTGCCCTTCCCTTACACCTAACCAGGGCCTGGGAAGTTTTTTTTTTTTTTTTTTTTTTTTTTTTTTTTTTTTTTTTTTTTTTTTTTTTTTCCAAATTAACTACACTGAGAGAAAATAAAATAAAATATTTGTTTGTATAGGGCGAAATATATATTTAGTTGCCCTAACAAACTATATTGTTGAGCAAACAAAATTCGAAAAGCAACAAAATTACTTTTGTTCGTTTAACAAAATATACGTTTGAATAAACCAAATCTCTGTGTTAGGCTAAAATTAAATTAGACTGTCAACTAAATATTTTGTTGAATCAACTACTGTATATATTTTTTTGGCCACTCATTTGACTGCCTTCGTTCGAAAATACAGCTCGAGAGTTTGTTTGTATTTTTTGTGACAATAAGTCTAGTAACAGTGTTTGTTAGTGTTTTTATTGATGCTTAAAAATTGTATAAACACATTAATAAAACATTGCAACAAGAAACTGACAAGTAAAGCTTAAAAACTTGAAATATTTGTTTACACACGTTGCCTAAAATATGTCGTATATATTTTTAAAAGCTTTCCAGCGTCTTCAGTTGTCACATTAGCTGAGGTTGCTAAGGCTTAGCGCTCGGACGCAGGTGATCTAGGTTCGAAATTCGGTCCAACTTGTAATATTCTTTTTATATCGGCCCAAACTGTTTAATGTACGTGTAGCCTAATAAATCTTTAGTTGCACCAACCAAATCTTACAGTTTGGGGCAAGCAAATGAGAACAACAAAATAATTTGGTTTCAGAAAGAAAATATTTCATTGCGTCTATACAAACAAATAATTTGGTTTCACCAAATAAATCTTGTTTGATTCAACAGAATCTTTTTCTCAGTGTATGTTACAGTTACTCCACTGGCATAGTAACCAGTTATTGTTCTCAATGGAGAGATTTGGGCGGCTTTTTACATCGAGGTCTCGAGAGCGGACGAAGCTGAAGCGATGTGAGTGTGGAGCAGCGCCGGAACGCAAAAGCGGGGGGAAACGGGAGATACCCCAGAAAACCCGCCGACCAGCAGTGTCGTCCGGCACGATTCCCACGGGCGAAAAACCCGGAGGGACCCCGATGGGAAAGGAGCCCGCTGGGAGGCGAGCACTCTATCCGCCACACCGCCACGGTTGCCTACAGCTTTAAGTAAAGTAACGGTTAGTTACTCTTCGCGTTACTTCGAGAGAAAAAACACACGGCAGATTTTACATCAAGAGTAAAAGTCACAAACTTTTCCACCGTATTGATTTTTACCCTTACATCCGTACTCGGTACACATATAAACCATTACTTATTAAGGACGCCCAACATTCTTAGTTTTCAATCACAATGCTTGCTTATTTTCAAAACGGCGTTTATTTTAATAACGTAGGGGTTTACGTCATTTAACAATTTAAACAAAACACTGTCTGTTGACAGTGCATTTATTCCTACCGAATTTGACGAACAAAATTGCACTACGGCAGACCATGCTAATTGATATGTTGTGAATGGGTCAGACATTTATTCTCAAAATGACAGTCTTATTCTGGCTGCACAAAAAGCGGAGTGCGAACAGCCTTTCTGACCTTGCTGCGTCCTACACCAAGGGCGTGGCAAGGCAGGTAATGCATAAACCCTAGCAAAAAAACAATCAGAACACAAGAATGGCAAAAGCCATGCAAAAACCAATTTTCTGTGCAGTGTAAAGGGTAGTTAAATGTTTGCAACGATTTGTAATAGAAACAAAGAAGTGTGGTCATGTTTATTTTTATTTTAAATATTTCTTTCAATTTTTTCTTTTCATTAAAATTTCTTTTACAAATATTATAGACGGAATACTTTCTTGGTTATCTTACATTTCATATTGTAGGATAACATTATAATTTTACTTTCCCATGTATAACAAATTTATATTTAAAAATATTTAAATAAAACCCAGGTTGCCCAAATATAGATAAATTGCAACCAAATTCAGGTACCAATACTTTCGCTGATTTTCAGCTAATATTTATACAGGTTATATTTACTGGCCGTATTAATCAGTTAATACAAACTGCAAACGGCCATCACAAAATATATTGAGTAGGTGACCCCAATTCACCATAGTTACAAATGGCTACTATATTTATGTCGTACCTACATTTACCATTGACATTATTACATAATGTTAAATTCCTATACTACGAAAGACCCCATTTTGGTAACACATTACTGGTCGTCAAACAATAATTAAGTTGTAATTTACTCGCAATCCCAAGTGGATGGAGCAACAGCTAAGCGAAGCCGGCCTTAACTCCGCGAGTATATTTGATTTTTGGAACAAGTCCCAAATTTCATAAAGTTTCTCTTAAAAGTCATAAAATCAAGGAGTTTCGCACAGCTCCACTTAATACAAGAGGTTGAGACCATAATCTAAGATTATTGGCAAGTGTTTACAAAGGTTCACCAAAGTTTACTATTTACTGATGTTGAAAAATGTTTATAAGTGGTCGCAAAAGTATACCCATGGTTCCTAGTGGTCACCACCACTCCACTTCGTGTCTTGTTGATGACATAGCCACTAAAGCTTGGTTACAAAAGTAACAGTATCGGATTTTGGCTGAAAGGCCAACATTTCGCAAAATCGTAAAAAAAAAACTCTTATTTTACGGCCATCATGGCCCCTGCCTAACGTCCGAGTGACGTAAATGACGTGTTCGCTTTAGGAGTCTATATTGATGATTCCAAATGAAGTAATACTTATCTCATGGTAGAAGCTTGCCCCCTCGAGGTCGCTGAACTGACCTAGAGAGCAGCGAGGGCCAGCATTAAATACACCGTGCCGCCCACTTGCGCTTCCAATCAATTTAATTCTCCCTGTAAAAAAAGCAGTTTTTCTAATAAATCGAGAGGTATTCAATTACTCCTTGGAGGGTACAAGCAATGCGCAGCCAATGGCTATTGGTTTTACCAATTATTACCATTTATGATGATCGACGCAGCTAACACCAATTCCCCTTAGAGGGGTCTGACACAATGAATTTCTAAAACACACCAATAAGATTATAGTGCGCTCTCCACTTCCATCCTCTTGACCAAGATGCCGGAAGTAACTTAACGAAACCGTCATGTTTTTGTCGGAGCACGCATCATCCAAGCTGTTTACCAAGGCGGTCACTGAATGTGCTGCGCTCGCACGACGAATCACTGAAACATCAGTCCGGTACACATTCCTTCGACAGGCCTCGACGTTGCTGCACGTGAAATTTAGTCACGGACATATTCAGTTATCTTCTGGTACCTTAAATTTAAAGTGTTTGGTAACAACGTGAAGCTAACACGGAAGTCACAGTTTTTTATTTTATTAGTGTTTTAATCTACGCCGAAAAGTTTTAAACCTCAAAACAAGTGCGTGAAAGTTCGTGCGTACCGGGTGGTAAGCTGCACAATTCAACAGGTTACAAGGCAGACACAGTAAGTACCTTTTCCCGAGGGAAATGGCGACGTGGTCCGACCCACTAATTAATTTGAAGAATGTTTTTACTTATTGACAAGGTGTCAATTATTCACAGGCGTGCAGTGACGGGATTTCCGTCACATTATAAATATTTCAGATCAGTATGCTATATATTTATTAAATCATGAAATAAATCTCCATTTAACTTTGTACGCTGTCAATATCCATCACAACCTACAGATGTGTCTGTACAGGCCATCATTTCTCCCCTACTTTATAATATAGTGCCACATAAAAATATGGTTTTGTCATATCTCGAAAAAACCGATTCCTACCAAATTGAGCATATTTGCTGTGTTATGGTTGACCATATAAATTTATATGTTTCAAGTCTGCCGGATGCTTTTTTTTTGGAATGGTGGTTATATAAAAAATTTAGATACGTTTGCTGTAACTACAAAACGATATAATCAATTTCAACTTAATTTTGTATGCTGACAATATCTATTACAACCACTAAATATGTCTGCACAGAGTTTATTATGTGCGCCATTTTGTAAGATAGCGCCACACGAATAAATATCATTTATTGTCTTTTCTCGGTAGACAAATGCCCATCCATACCAAATTTGGCAAACAACTAGTAGGTAGGCCAAATAATTAATATATTTCAAGTAGAGCCAGACACTAATTTTTTTCAAAATGGGCGCGATATAGGTGGTTTAGATATGTTTGTCGTATCATTTAACAATTTAACCAATTTCAACATGTTAACAGTGTGCCCCTAGGTGCCTTCGCAGCGGATCACAATCTCAATCTAACCCTCCTTCTAGTACTCTCCAATAGGATCAGGAGAAAGGATGGGTTACACAAAACACACCTCACATAAAACAGCAAGCAGAGTATGGATTTCTTTTTTTAGACTGCATGCACAGAACTCTGTCCAATAGTTGGGAAAAGGTTCATACCAAATCCCAGCACACCAAGTCATCAGTTTCAGTTTAGTTCTTTAATCATTTCTTAAGGACACTTTGCACAACACCTTAACTTACAGTATCTTTCCACACCTTTCTCTTTGGGCGATGGCCCCTATAAACGCCTCCAAAAAAAACAGGATAATGATCACACGTTCTCAACTCATCATTTGACATGACCCCAAAACCTCTTAACAAATGGTCTGGTTTAATATAAGATGAATCCCCTGTACATACCATTTTAATGTACTCACAGTTAAGCACCCACCTCAAAACTATAATACTGCTTCTATCATTAATAATTTTTAATAGTTTTAAACATCTTGTCATTAAGAAATACTGAATTATAATTCCTCTTCTGGAACTACAGTACTAGGGAAAATAAGAATTTTAAACTACAAATCAAGCTTTACAATATTGTGAACATCCAAAATCCACCTTAGGATTTCAATATTGTTTTACAAATATTTTCAAAACAAGTTTTAAAACACACTATTCTGGTAATTAATATTTCCCTTCGGGTTACAACTTTTCTTACTTTTGTCACGGAAGTAGGAGCACCCGGAGGAAACTCAAACTCCATGGCAGTGACCACAGCTCTCACCAACTGTCATACCAAGCTCTAGATATTCAGCAGAGTTCATAAAACGTTTAGCAGAGTTAATCAAATGGGCACGTAAGTATAAATATATTACAATTTGCCACTTTTCACAAAAAGGACTACATATAAAAATTGATAAAAATTGAGTACAAAATCATTACCAAAAATTGAAATATTACTTACCTTTCATATAAATGCCCAAACTTGTGTTTTGCCCCGTAATTAAAATTTAAAATATGCCCATTAAAAATATCTCTATTAAAACATGGCAGGGAAATTCCTTCTGCCTGTTTTTCCCCTTTCACATTTTAAATGTGAGTGTGGTGTGTGTGTTCCTCCTGTGGCATGTCCAGTGTTGTGTTTCCTGTCAGGGTATCAACTCCCATCATATATAGTCCAAAATTAGTGCTGTAAGTGTGGAGGAACATGGAAGAACAGTATGGAGGTTTTACCGGAAGTACAAAAATCAGTTAATTTAAATCTTTTGATGACGTATGCCACGGCGTCGTAGAGTTGTCTAGCAACGACCAACTGCGATGCAGGGTGAGGGTCATCGAGGAGGTGCGGGGGGGGGGGGGGGGCGTCAGTTTGTCGCGCCTCATAGTGCTGGAACCAAAGTCGAGCAGAGCAGTCACGCTGCCCGTCAGCTCCACGCTCGCTGTCGAAAGGGGGCAGCATACTGGTAAGTCTTGATAACCCTGGTAGCTGAGCATCCTCAGGTTGTGGATAGCTGGTTAAGTGGAATAAAATATTGAAGTCGGAACAGTGATATTCTCCAGCACCGTTACACTTTTAAAGAACCTCTGATACCCATAATTTTAAAAACATCTAGCAAATTTTATAATAATTATATTGGCGACCTCTCCACACACGCATAAAGATTTCAACAATTTTCGTAAATCACTAGTTCTACCCTTTTTTTCTTCCTAGGTTTTCTTTACCAAGCACCTTAATATCACAGTATAAGTAAGACCCAACATTTTCAGGGCTTAAAAATGCCCTTAAATTACACTTTAAAAAGATTTTTAAAAGACAAAACACAATTTCAAACGTCACTGACTCCAATACAAATATCGTGTCTGCCGATTACCTCCAGAACACTCATTTTTATCAAGTTACTTCATAATGTTGGTAAAATATGATCATATTTACTACAGACATTCCATTTTATTACCAAGAAATATATTCTCAGGCACTTCTAGTTTATTGAAATTCTCAAGACGCCCAACCGGAAGAATGGTCTCCAGGGTGTTATCATTTACAAAGCTTTTATCCGAGTCCCAAAAAAAAATTTACATTCTCATTCTCCCTCTCATTCATTCAATACAGCAACCAACAAAACCATTAACCAGCTCCAAAACCCTGAGGATATTCTCCCCACCCACTTCTACCTCAAAGTGACTGTATTGCTTTGGAACATCAAGCACTCCTCCCAAACAGCCGAGGGTGCCTAGTGATATGCTCCCAGCCTGAACACAAGGTGCCGGCAGTGCCTGCTCAACGTCATTCAACATCAATAAAAACAACACTGGTGAAGGAGAAGGCCAGGGATATTGTCCCTACCTATTTCCACCGCGAGAGTGGTGGCACTTCCTCTCCTCCGCCCAATCACTCGATCCTCACACATTCACCGCACGCACGCCACATGCCTAGTGATACAGTCCCTTCACACTCAGTGTTGTTGGCGTCATGTTTCTCTTACACTCAAGGAAGAAATTATGAGTTCATACCATCCTTTCCACCACAACCAAGGAACCTCCTGCATGTACTACTGCCTATGTTTGCCCCGGTACCAATCTCACGTCAGGCGAACGTCCGTATCGGGGAACAACACTTTCATACCGAGGGCATAACTTTTTCGCCGCAAAAAAAAAAACACAAAACTCCAAAATCCTTACGCTCAATCCTATCCCTGCGCGGCACCAATCTTCGCTTTTACAGTGCATAGACACCGATCAAAACTTAAGCCCCGCGGCTTATCTCAACTCTATTCTCCTAAGTCCCAACCCGACCTGAAGAAGTAACAGAGTTCCCCAATACTTACGACGAAAACAATCCTAAGTGCTTCCAGTTTCTATCACAAAAAAAAAAGTCCCGCGGTTACCTTTGCTGAAAATGGTTAAATCCCACTCGGATAGTATTTTCAGGCTAAGTTAACACTCCCCGACGAAAACAAATAATCCCAGTCCCACTTCTAGCACAGGGGATAAATAAACAACAGTCCCACTATAGCAGAAAACGACTAAGTCCCCCTCGAGTATGGTTTTCAGACTAAGTCCACATTCGTTGGAGATTTTTTCTAAGTACATTTTCCTAACACTGTTAACTGCTTGAATTTTTCCTAAGTCCTGAATCGCCCTGGTGACTCGTGATAAGTATAGGTACTTTTCATCTTCCTCGCAGCAACATTATCCCAATCTCCACAGCCTCTGTCTCTAGGGTGGCACCTGCACACATATTTATACCACCCATACCCTTGCCAATCGCTATAACCCTTCCCCGAGACCATTACTCCAGTGCCGTCTATACGATCGTCGCGCACTCTTTTCGTGAAATATTTTCAGTGGCGTGAGAAAAGGTAGCCACTCACAGAAGACCAGCCTCGTTACCCCATAACCTTTCGACGCTGTAACTCGCTGCACACTCCCGCATAGCAGGAAGACACAACAACAGGCTTCCACGAATGCAAAAAAAAAAAAACCACACTTTACAAACAATCTTTTTTCCCCGTGACGGACCCTCCATCTCAACATTACATATTAGAAACATTGTATACACAACCTCTTTTAAGGAATTTAATATGGTAGCGCCAATTGAATAAATAAAGTTTTTAACATGACTCGAGAACCAACCAACCTATTTTCACCAAATTCTTCACACAACTAGCGCAACGGTAAGCTATGTAACCTGACTTTATTTAAGTGGTTCAGGTACATTTTTAATGGTGGGCCTGTAAATATTTAACTTTAGAAAATCCTATGTACAAAATCATTAGACAGATTATATCCGAAGTTGATGCTAAGAATCCTGCCTCCATAATGCATTTTGATGCACATTAGTTTTTAGTAAGCGTTTTACTGGGTTCCAGTCCCGGATAAGTAACGTGTGTATTTGTAATTGTCTCACGACAGTCGCATATGTCTCTGTTTCATCTTAAATGATATTGCCGTTAACGAGACGTTAATACATACCAAACATCGAAGCACTTAGATGTTAATATGTACTAGACATCTGAGGACTTAGAACTTCGTTACAAATTATTTGCTCACGAAAGTAAGCTCATTAGTTATACTAGTAACTTTTGTTTACTGTCGAAATAACATTAGTAGTATAATTATCTATGTTCGGGCACATGGATCTTCGGAGTCGGAGTTTTTAGTACACACACGCGCGCTTGCGCGGATGAGAACAGGTGTCCGCTTCAGTGACACAGTGATACGGGGACAGATGTGCATTATTTGTTCTGGTTGAGCACTCGGTTCACAGTAAACGTAAAAGGAACAGCCACCCTGCTACAGTTACGAGCTGTCGCTAAAATTACGATAACGAATCAGTTAATTGGGCATATTTTGCCACACGCATTCTGTGCTTGCATCGGCAAGCATAGTGTTCCACTGCATAAACGACGCACTTGAATTGCACGTGTGTCACATCGCATCTCAGCGTGCTTATTAGCGATGCCGTCAGCTCTTAAGTTACACTGTTATATCGGTGGCGTAACTTGTCCTATATCCCTAGGTATTAACCCGCTGTCAGATCGAAAGATTATCTTATGTAGAAATCCACTGCCAGATCATATAAATTAACCTATCCTGCCCCCTACTCCAGACTTGCAGACCAATAAAATTGTTCCATTTGTGCGCCGATATATTTTCACATGCATAAATTCGCTGCCAGGTAGTATAAAGAAAATATTTTGGCGCTGTTTCGCATGTAAGAAACGAATTTTCATCACATGTATGATGACCACATTAGCATAGATATAGAATTATCGGATTTCAAAAATCTGTGTGCCTTGTGCTGGAAAGACAAGTATGGATTTTTTGCTATCATTAACTACTTGCGCCTATATAATTGTATATACCGATAGGGATTCTAACAGTTCATCGCCGACCATAGCGAATTAGTTACAGAATATCGAAATTGGGGCAAAGTAGTCTCAAGCTGCACATTGACAATGACAAAGATGGAGGTGGTCTTGTACCAAGAAATGCTGGAGCTTAAGATGCTGGTATATGAATAATTATAAATGTTAGCGAACCCGAATGATCCGAGAATGCTGCTACTAAACATTTCGTCCTCGAAAATGATAATCGAATCATCTCGGATTTACACATAATGTTGACCAAACAAAACTTAGTCTTTCGCACTTACGTGTCTGAGATTGGTGCGAAGATGGATGGTGTGAACACGGAGACCGTTCGCCATACGATGGACATGGACGAGCAGATAATGGGTGTTCAAAGGCAAATTACCGACAAACTGAATATGGCATCAGCACAAAAGGAAAAGAATCTGAAAGTGCTGAAATGTTACACAGAGCAGAAATTTTGTCTCTCGATTTTTCACCTCGCCACAAAAATGGATATTAAAAAACATAGAAGGGACATTTGGATTTATTCAGCGAATGCTTGAACAAGATCGAAAGTCCTTTGCCAGAGACACACGACTAAACTGATGAAAATGAGCAACAGTAGTTCTTTTTATTCAGTACGATGTAGGACATGCTAGCAACCTGCATCAACTGATACAGTTGGTTCTCTCGAAGTATTTGCTCGCCTAGAGAGCTAGACTTCCAAGCGACCTTAAAATGTATACATCTTTTAGCCATCTCGATGAACTCAGTGAGAGCGATGAATCACATGTAGTCGTGGATACCGAAATCGAAGATACTATTGTGCCTACGAAGAAGTGAAAACATAATTTAGATGTGCATATGGATCGAGACAGTGGATCAGATGTGAATTCGCCACAAAAGAAAAGGGTATGGAAGAGAGCCTTCAAAACTAATGCTCTGGCTCGCCAGTACCTATGATCATTCATATCTCATAATAATGGTACAACATACTGTTTATACTCACATTATGATAAATGGTGCATCTGTGCTCATAAATTATAGTTCATGTGGGCGATTACAAGAAATGTGGAACCCCCGGGCTTTACGAACTTCAATCATGCAGGAGCCTAGGGAGTTCGCAGAATATGATCTGCTGGAATACAGGATGTTGCTCAAACTCAGGCATGCACTTTACCAAGATAACTATTCCAAGACAGGTGTTTATAAGGATGAAGGTCACAAAAAAATCTATATTCTCGCAGACCACGTCAACAGTTTAGCAATTAAAATAGGTGAAGATTTAAAGAATATAGATGGTGACAAGAATATCGACTAGGTGTTTTCGGATGACCCGAATAAGCTGATTGATGGGGCACAACTACTAGTTGCTTTGCAAAGGGTTGAAAATTACTCCAACACTAACGAAATAATTTCAATAATCGAAGAACTGAAGTAGGATGGTTACATATAATGAGTTGATTGGAAATCGCCAACGAACTGCACTCATCTGCGAGATGCAACTACTACTTCAAGGGTAATATGTGGAATGAATGACCTATTCCAAGCCGATGTTGCGGAAATTATACCATATGCTTGGGACAACAAGGGCTACAAATACATATTGACCATCATTGGTGCATATAGCAAATTCACCCGGACAAGGCCTGTCAAATCAAGGAATACATGTGATGTCACAGAGGCCATGACGAGTGTATTGTGCTAAAGATACATCCCGGCTTATGTACAAACAGATTAGGGCAAGGAATGCATGCGATGTGACCGAGGCCATGAGGAATGTATTGTGCTAAGGATACATCCCGACTTATCTACAAACCGACTAGGGTAAAGAATTTTGCAACGCGAAGTTCATGGCCCTGAAGAAGAAACATGCCATAAATCATTATTACACATACAGCAATTTACAAGCATCTATCATCAAGATGTTGAACAGAGCTCTGAAGTGCAAAATCTGGAGGCATCTCTCTACAAATGGCAACTACAAGTGGTTGGATATACTCCGGAAACTCTTGCACGAATAAAACTCTACTGTACACCCGACCACACACATGAAGAGCGAGTATGTTAAAGACAATTCCCCACTTCGAACTATGTACACTATTCTGAAGATGAGGGACCCTGGCAGGCCTAAAGCCAAGGTTGGCGACCTGGTGCACATCTCCAAATAGAAAGGCATCTTCGAGAAAGGGTTCACAGCGAATTGAAGCTCCGAACTCTTTCGTGTGTGACGCATACGGGACTATGCTCCCAGGACCTACATTCTTGAAGATCTGAATAATGTTTCCATCCATGGTGGTTTCTTCACAGAAGAGATCCAATGCCTGCGAAATTTCCAGATGTGTATTTGGTCGAGAAGATGCTGAAACAGAATAATGGATGGTATTATGTCAAGTGGTGAGGTTTTTCAGCCAGCTACAATTTCAGGGTCATCGCCATGGACAGCGAGCAGTGAACATAGAAGATTGCAATTGATGTACCTCTGCATATGTGTATTTTCAATTGTTTTTTCTCGTTCTATACATTACTGAATAAAATTAGTTTTTGAATATATATTGCGTTTTATTTCATTGCATTTACAATAAAAATTGCCTACTGTTATATAGGATTTTTTTAAAAATAAGAACACTTATGTTAAAAAAATAAAACGAAATTTAAATATGTCAAATTATGTACTTTGCAGGTATGGATCTCATAGCCATTCGGTGCAGGTCGATAGCACCCTAGCCAACAGTAGATTATATCTGGTAGATGGTGTTCGAAACATGAGTTACCAGTGCTCTCTAGTGGGCAAATATTTAAAAACTGTGGACAGTAGATGTGGTTTGGTGTGGAAGGGAGTTTGAAGGGAGCCGACTAAACAACCAATGGGAAAGAAATAATGATGGGGCGGAGGCTTGCCGCTTGCCGACAAAACAACTAATAAAAATTGACAAGTGTTAGTCGCATCTTCGTGCCAGGAGCTTAATTGCTCAACCCACCATCGAACCCCGGATTTCCTGTGTATGTGTTTAAATATTTTTTTCCGAAATGTTAAGTTTCTTTGAATTTTTAAATTTCTTTAAAACTTTTCGGTCAAATGTTATGAAAGGTCACAGGCTTGGGCTTAAGGGCACAGGCACGTGGTCAAGGTCATCCAGATCCAGTATGAAGGTTGGGTAACATCACATAGTGCCCACCTGACCGGAATGACAGAGCAGGAGAGTCATCTATCTTCAGCCAGCACCCTTTGTCCCCAGACCTACTAAACCACACTACTAAAATTAACTACATTATATGTATATGCATGTGTAATAAATATTGTTTCTATTAGAAACATCGTACACAGAAACTTTTTCAAGCATTTTGTACGGTAGCGCCAAATGCGAAAATAAAGTTTTATACCATATCTCGGGAACCTATCAACCGATTTCCACCTTATTCTTCGCACAAGTAGCTCATTGGTAAGCTATGTTAACTGACGCGATTTAAGTGGCTCAGATAATTTTTTTCAATGACGAACGTGTAACTATGTAATGTTAGGAACACCTATCTACCATATTATTAGACTGATTACATAAGAAGATGCTGCTCCAAAATCTGCCTCCGTAATGCATTTTGTTGTACACTAGCTTATGGTAAGAGCTTTTCTTAGGTTCAAGTTCCGGGTAAGAAACGCGTGTAATTGTAATTGCCTCAAGATTTTTGCATAGGTGTCTGGTTCCATATTATATGAAGTTGCTGTCAAAACGTCATTACACATAATTTAGACGCAAAAAAAAATTATATAGTTATATAACCAGTTTATATATATTATTTAAATAACATTGTTACAAGTATATGTATAATTGTAAATCTACTGAACTGAATATATTTTGTATTACCTTATACCCGTATAGTTGTGTACTTTGAGGATCTAGATTATCTTCTTCAGAATGAGAAAGAGAGAGAGAGAAAGAGGGAGAAAAAATGGGGGGGGGGGGGTTGATATAAGATGTTTGACCAATATACACATAATGTAACCACGACACATCCATAAATTCACAAGTAAATAAACGAAAATATAGTATACTGACAAACTAATGGCAAATCAGAATTGCGTAGTAGCTACTGCAGATTAACTTTTTGTGATAGATTATAATCCTATATACGTCTGGAGATATGCATTTCTATATTTATTTATGTATATATATATATATAATTATCGCGCAAAAAGACCATAAACAAACATTTAAGACAAAATTTGTGCGTGATAAAGTAACGCAAAAAGTAACGATATTATTTTATGTAATTTAGAGAGCTGAAATGTAATTCAGTTAGTATCAACGTTAACTGTGTTACCGTACTAGTTACCGAAAAAAGTAGCAATTACAAGAAACGACGTTACTCTGGCCCTGACCACCTTCCCACGAGATAATTAATGTAACAGCGACCGCATACTACATGGGTGCGCAGAAGCGAAGCTGAGTGGCGTTCTCTCCGATACAAGCTTGCTGTCTGCGCCAGGATCTGGAAATGAGAGCATACGGCAAAAAACCGGCCTGATTAACGATATGCGGTACACGCCGCTAATCTTGTCAGTTTGACAAAAAAAAATGACATTCCGACATTGAATGGGCAGGAGGAATGAACAACTAATAGCAATTTGACAGTATACTAAAGGTTGTTCACGATAAAGTGAGCACTTTTTTAATAAACCTTAGAAAATGTCACTGCCCCTGCCTGCATATATTTTTTACTGACTCACTGAGTGACATCCGTCCAGTAAAGTTGGTAACGATCGATGGAAAGTAGTTCCAAATCCTAACGTCGTATAAATAGTGTTACGTAACGATTTGTGATAACTTAGATTATTTCTTTAGATGTATGTTTTATTTTACTACATCGAAGTGGAAAAATGAGCAGATTTGAAAATTACTTATTTTTATAATAATTTCACAGTTTATCTTGGCCGATGCATGAATAAAGTGACGAGGACCAAACAAATGTTAATTTTACATAAGGCAGAAGAATACACAACGTGCATACAAGTAGATCTTATGCAGGGCTTTCAAAAGTGCTAATTTTACAGTTAACAGCCTATAGTTAGTAATAGATCCCATTATAATGTATGCTGCATACAGGCGAATTTTTTGTATAGGCGGGAAAGAAAATGGACTATGCATTATTTAATGATCACACTTAACTATGCAGGAAACAGCACTATTGAACTAGACGAAATATTCTACGCAACTGGACTGGTGACGGTAAGTGATTGGCAGCACTGCAGAGTTGGTGTTGACTGCATAAAAGGGCGGGTAAACGATTAAAGATTGAATAATTAAGAATTGTACTTATTTTTCGTGTACTTTAAGAGTCATCAGTTTTGCAGTTTATGACTGATCTAGCCACCGTCAAGTCTAGTCATTCAGAATTGTCGTATACCATTGGGCATTTACGTCAATAAATTTTCAGATGGTTAAATAAAGCGAATTCAATGACCTCTTCCAAGAAATAAAACATGACCTCGAACGAACTCATTGCATACGATTTCACGACACGACATAACCTAGATCCAAGATGTAAATACAGTTTCCCGTCAACAATAAAGTCACTGGGCTCTGGCATTGGCTACTTCGTTTTGGCTTATACTTAAGGTATAAAATATAACGATATATTAAGTTACGCCAAGAATGCACACGACCCGCCTGACCTGCACACGACAGTCATAAACCAGTACCCTTGAACGTATTGATTCATATCCTAAGCACACAGCACAATTATTCTGTTGAGTCAATAGTAAACCCACACTGTAAAAAAATTGAGGTAAAATTCCCTTATATTTAAGGGAAGCTAATTACCTCTACGTGTGAGGTAAAATTACCTATTAAATGTAGAGTAAATTTACATAACAAGTAAAGAACTATTCCCTAATCGTACGGAAAAAAAATCCTGACAAAAGTGGGGGAAAATCCCACAAGTAATGTAATATTAAATACATATATTGCACAATAAAATTATATTTAAAAAACATCCCGGAGTATTAGAACAACTGAAGTTTTTTTATTACCTACATCCTCTGACGAATAGTAACCAAAACCTTAACTCTAAAATCCTCAACACTTGCTGGGGGGGCAAGTGCGAACTGCTATCCATTACACCACCACGACAGCGTGAGAATACGAGCGAATATTACCATGTTAAAATATCTCCCCCCCCCCCCTTTTTTTTCCCGTCCTCCCACTTAGCTGTTAAGACAATGCCGAAAAGATACACGCGTCGTATGGTAATTTTTTCCACCCATTTAAGGGATTTTCCACCTCTATGTACGTGAATTTTACTCCAGAGTACGGAATTATACCTTACACAGGCATAAAGAACCATGTTGGACAGCTTGTAAGACTAAACAAAAATAATAATTTTAAGGTAAAAATATATATAAAATACTATTATTAAATACTTACAAATGAACGAGGAGATCGGCACGTCGTAAGGTAATTTTCCCATCCATGTATGGGATTTTCCACTACCGTGTACGTGAATTTTACTCCAGAGTGCGGTAATTTTACCTTACCCGTAAGGAAAACTACGTTTCCCACTCAAGTTTGCGAATATTACCTTACACTTGTCAGGTAATTTTCCTATTATTTTTTACAGAGCACCCAAAGCGACCATCCATGGGTATGGAAGTATGTTGTCGACCCGTACGACTTTTCTCGTCGATGCGTTTTCTAAAACACGACCGCAACGTTTTACAATACGGGGCGGCAGTTTATAGGCAGGACAGTGTATAAATGATCTCGGTTCCCTGTGCGATGGTGACTCCTCTTAAAGTTCTTTGATCGTATCTTAAAAGATATATATGTATATATATATATATATATAATATTTTGTAACTTCCAAAAAGATCGGAAAAATTGCATTTTCGATATCCTGTGCTCCACCAATCCAGCTAGATGACTGACACCTTTAAATTCGTTCACGTCATTTAATTTTTACGGGGGACATTTTTATAAATTAAAACTAATACTAATAATTTAAAAAAGGTAACAAAAGTAATTAATCCGAACATCTTGTGACATAAGTTTCGCCAACTAGAAATTCGGATTTGGGTCGACTTCAGACCAGTGCAAATTATTTGTCCTCCCTAGCTAGTCTGTAACAGGTTGGCTGGAGTACCTGATCAACACGACCTCGCCCCTCCCCCACCCCCACCCTCTAACCTTGTGGTGATCTCGGTGGGCCTGGCTAGTGTTTGGTGTACGATTTCAGCTACGGGGCGCTCATCGGCCGGTTACCCATCCAAGTACTGATCCCATCATACCTCGTTGAATCACGGCGACCTGACGGCCATACCGCCAGGTTCCCAAGGCGACGCTTGTATTCCCCAAATGTTTATCTGGCGAGCCCCCAAATCCCGCTACGCCAGCATGAGCTCCTTCACAGTTCTGTGAGCCCTCCGGCATGCATGTTAGTAGCTACGAGGGTTAGAGAATGGGATTCGTCTCAAGGCAAGACCTACACGTCTTAGGTCGGGTTTAAATGATCGAAATTGGGCGCATGCATCGTTGCTGAGCAGGGTTGTCTTCTGCCATGGCCGCAATTGTAACCATGAACACACCCCGAAAAAGTGAGTGTCTAGGTAGAAGAGTACAGTAAATCACTTCAAAGCTGAGAGGGCACTGGGAAAATCTGTGCGACAGTCGCGCAGGAGAAGGTATAATTCATTTTGTGGATTAAGGGTGGTGTAAAGTAGGGTGTTTGTTACTTCGAAAAGATATACTTAGTGATGTTAATGCGTGATATGAAATGAGTCGAGCCGCTGCTGGATTGTGACCAGAGGAGTACCGCAGTAGAACAGCCCTGGTGGCGGGGGGACAAAACTGCGCCACCCATCCGCAGAAGCCAGCCATCTCTCTGGAAACCTCTATAGCCTCTTGGAAAATGTCCGTGGATAGCCAAAGCGAATCCAGAACAGCCTAAATATTACATCGTTCCCTGCCATAACATTACATCATTCTTCGTCAATCACACGCGACTAGCAAGGACACATCTTGGTGCGCGACACAATCCCTACGTTTTTTCACGCTGCAACTTGCAAGCCAGTATTAATTGGCAGGTAAGACCACTTCAAGGCGAATTTGCATCCTTCTGTGATTCCATTCATACGTCGGATACGGGTAAAGGATTCTTCTTTCAGTCATCAAAATCCGGACATTGGCTGCCAACGCAAGAAGACACTTTTCAAAATGCGGTCAAAGTATTAAGCTCAAACAATGCGGAATAGAAACTGGAGACGAAGAGAAAAAAATTGCGACTAAAACACTGCAAAAAAAATTTAAAATCATTATTAGTTATTATATTTAAACAATTGAAGAAATTTAGAGTGGGGACTTCTGAGAGTAATATACATCTCATTTTAAGTAGCAATATCCAGATTTGTTAGAAAATTCCACACAAAACCCTGTTAAGGTGCTGAGCCTAGCCACGTTATACTTCTACTTTCTTTCCTTTATATGTACGCATAATGTCACACACAAACTCATTGCTGGTTTTGAACAGGTTCTAAATTGCACTGCCACTCGTCTTGCAGCTTTCGACATAACTCGATTATTAGCTTCATTCGTCATGCATACCATACCCATCAAGCACTGAACAGTCTTCAATCATTCCACAGCCTCCTTGTATGAAATCAGTCTAGAATTACACGAGAACACAACGCAGCTTCAAATACCACTGTTCTTACCTCTTATACTCCAACGTACTGTACGTTAAAGTAAATAGACCGAAACTACAGCAAAAACACGCCCCAGACATACTGGAGAAATATCACGTACCACGCACAGTGGAAATGTATCGCGCATACCCCAAATAAAAAGCAAACATACGCTATAATTTTTTTTCTTAAATTCCTAAACTCGAATGAAAGTTTTTAATCTGTTCGTAGACCGAAAACTTAACCACGAATGAAGCCAAAATTTTAGAAATGGTACTGTACCTAGTTGGTGACTTCACTTCCACTACGTCGACGCACACACTCAGCAGTAATGGCAATTCAAGACTGCTGAGATAGAGGCATGCCACTGATTTCAAAGTCTAGGTGACCTGTTCCAGAAGGTTCTTCTTTCTTCTAGTCGCGCTACTGGAGGTGATGCCGAGAAACTTCGCGCAATGGCTCCCAAATCGTTGACTCTTCCAGCAGGCGAGGGAGGGGTGATGTCACTCCCTCAGGTGATGAGCAGGCAGGTGATCGTTGACTATTCCAGCAGGCGAGGGAGGGGTGACGTCACTCCCTCAGGTGATGAGCAGGCAGGTGATCGTTGACTATTCCAGTAGGCGAGGGAGGGGTGATGTCACTCCCTCAGGTGATGAGCAGGCAGGTGATCGTTGACTCTTCCAGCAGGCGAGGGAGGGGTGACGTCACTCCCGCAGGTGATGGGCAGGCTGGTGATCGTTGACTATTCCAGCAGGCGAGGGAGGGGTGACGTCACTCCCTCAGGTGATGGGCAGGCTGGTGATCGTTGACTATTCCAGTAGGCGAGGGAGGGGTGACGTCACTCCCTCAGGTGATGAGCAGGCAGGTGATCGTTGACTATTCCAGTAGGCGAGGGAGGGGTGATGTCACTCCCTCAGGTGATGAGCAGGCAGGTGATCGTTGACTATTCCAGCAGGCGAGGGAGGGGTGACGTCACTCCCGCAGGTGATGAGCAGGCAGGTGATCGTTGACTCTTCCAGCAGGCGAGGGAGGGGTGACGTCACTCCCGCAGGTGATGAGCAGGCAGGTGATCGTTGACTCTTCCAGCAGGCGAGGGAGGGGTGACGTCACTCCCGCAGGTGATGAGCAGGCAGGTGTAGTGGTCTCCCTCCCCTCCCTTCCATGAAACCGGTGACGTCATGAGAAAGAGCAGCCTCTGAGCCCCCTAGAGAAGGGCGCAAAGTCCAAATGTTTCAAATGACAAGACCCTCTTACACGCCACACATTTACATTATTTATAAAGTGGCATGTCTTACGATTTTGAGAAAATATTGTCTTTAAGATATGCTCATTTTGAATTATATGCAGTAATATAAAAATCCATCTTAGTAAAAAACAGGGAATGACAATCGTATCAGGTAGTATAAAACCACGACAGTCCCAGTATTAATGCCCGGGAAAGAATCATGATTGACAAACTGACCTAACGGGACATAATACAGGCTGCAAAAATGAGAGCTTCGAGATAAATTTTGAAGGTTACACAAAAAGATATAGAATACGAACATTTAGCATGAAGGAAAAATAGAGGAAATTAAAAGAAAATAATCAGAACATGTAGAAATAATGAGCGAAAGAAGAATCGCAAAGGAAGTGTGGAAAATATAAACCAAGAGGAAAAAGAAATTTGGAAAGATCGAGAAAAATATGGACCCCGTAGCAAAATTCTGAACATAAAACAGAAAGTGAAGAAGACCTTGCATTTTTGATATTTTCCTCATTTTTTCTAAACGTCTATTAGTAAGCTCATTGAATATATCTACAGGTTACAGTATATACCTGCTACTGAAAATATAAATAATTTTTGATAATATTCACTATTCTAATTCCTAAATGAAACATTTGCAAATAGCCATAACACCATTGCGTTCAACATTTCCGTTTTCCTTTTATTTCTACATGACTGCTAATAGTTATTTACGCATTAAATTCGGTATTTACAAAATTTCGCTATACAAATTAAATGTTATTTTTTATTAATCACAATGTAAATTAGATAGTTCAGGTATTGAATAATTTCTGAACATTCCTTCACAGGTACTAATATCTGTAGACCTGCGGAAATTCGCGAGCTCAGTGACATGTGGGTTATACTTAAAAGTCCTATATACTGTATATTGGCGCCAATGACGCTCATGAGAAATTCTCGTAACTTCAAAAACTTGTATTTAACAGGGTAGAAAAAAACATAATTACTTTGATTTCGAAGGTAATTTTTTTTTTGTTTTAAACAAAATTGTTATTAATAATTTAGATAAGTTTGCTCTTTATCCCAGATTTTAAGACAAATGTGTATTAAAAATAAGACGCTGATGTAGGAGTTTTTCGGTGTTTGAAACTTCATGGTTGATTTACGAGGTTTCCGTTGTTCTGTTTGTACATTTTTTGCTAAACATACGAGTTTTTCCGTGATCGATCAGTTATTTTTTTTGCGTATCAAAATTATGCATAAACTTACAAAAACCCAAAAATGGCTTAAATGAGGTTTTCTTGGGAGAGTAACTAAATCGATTCACTGGCTGCTGTTACTGTGAAAACTCACTTTAATCATGATCTGTGCTGCCCATTATTCCGCCCTTCTTTTCCTGCTCGTTTGTTGGTTTGTAACTAAATCGATTCACTGGCTGCTGTTACTGTGAGAACTCACTTTAATCATGATCTGTGCTGCCCATTATTCCGCCCTTCTTTTCCTGCTCGTTTGTTGGTTTGTAACTAAATCGATTCACTGGCTGCTGTTACTGTGAGAACTCACTTTAATCATGATCTGTGCTGCCCATTATTCCGCCCTTCTTTTCCTGCTCGTTTGTTGGTTTGTAACTAAATCGATTCACTGGCTGCTGTTACTGTGAGAACTCACTTTAATCATGATCTGTGCTGCCCATTATTCCGCCCTTCTTTTCCTGCTCGTTTGTTGGTTTGTAACTCTCCAGGAAGCGGCAGTTTTTACATTTAGGTTCATTTGCGGAAGTAGTATAAAAGAATATATTTGATGAAGTTTAGCTTGTCACTATGTAAATGATGATTTTTCCCTGCTATCGAGAAATTAAAAAAAAAAGGTTTTCCAGGATATTTGATATTTAGGTATTTTGTTATACAGAAACCTATTAGCTGTTTATGATTTGTTATAGTTAGATTATAACTATACGGTGTTTCTGATTTACCTTGCATTTATCGTAAAGATTTAATTTTAGAAATGTATTCTGTAGGTTATATTATTATATTTGCTTATTTGGTTTATTATTTTTATGCTGTTTCAACAGTCAGTTACAGGTTTCGTTAGTTCATTATTTGATCATTAGAGAATTATCTTTTTCGCTCTGTTCTCGATGAAAGAATAATCATGTCAAGGTGATTGTATGTTAATACTTGATACTACATGTGTTATCTTTTTTGACTGCCTAGGTCAAGATGAGCAAATTTTATTTTAATCGTTTCCGTCACAAATAAATATGTCGTTTTAGGCGTAGCAACGAGCAGATTTTTTTTGACCACATATGTACAGTTGTCGGTCTGTTCTACTGTTGAGAGTGCGAACTGTAGCCTCAACAACGAATGATACCTTGCACTCACGAAGGCATTCTCTCATTCGAAGTTGATTTCTTCTGTTGAGAGTGCGAAATGTAGCCTCAACAACGAATGATACCTTGCACTCACGAAGGCATTCTCTCATTCGAAGTTGATTTCTTCTGTTTACACTGCAGACCATTTAAGAGACTTCCGGTACAACGTTCCAGATATACGACACTTTTGCGATAGTCTATTCGCGGTTCCTTCGCACTTTTTGAAACAAACCATTGAAAAATTTCCCCATTCATGACGTCTTTGGTTGTTTCCCAAATATGACATGTATCTCAAGCGTTTTATACTTGTGGTAACACAAAAGTATATGATTTTTTTTAACGATCAACTGAGCACTTCTGAAAGCCCTACCTAAGATCTACATATATTCACGTTGTGTATTCTTCATCCGTATGTAAAATTAATATTTCAATGCACCTCATCACTTTGTCCATCAGTCGGTCAAGTTAAACTGTGAAATTATTTTAAAAGTAATACATCTTACAAATGTGGTCATTTTTACGCCTCGATGCATTAAAACAAAACAATAAGCTAAAGAAGTAATTAAAGTTATCACAAATGATTAACTGACATGTTTTATTCGACATTAAGATATGGAACTACTTTCCCTTCATCGTTACCAACTTTACTGGGCGCATGTCACTCAGTGTGCCTGTTAAAATATATGCCGGCAGGAGCAGTGACTTTTTTCTAAGGTTGATTTCAGAAGTGCTCACTTCATCGTGAACAGCCTTTACCTTAATTGTTATTAAATTGAACTTTTACTTACATTCCAGCTATATATTATAATATTTCATTTATAACAATTGTGGATAAAACGGGGAGGAAATTGGTATGTTGGTAACGCCTAGTAAGAAATAGTTCTCATGCAAAATATTACTCAGGCGCACGAATTTGGTGCATTGTTTCACGGTGTAATTTTATAGACTCCGTAAAGCTTGGTTTGCATGAGGCGGAGGAATATTCTGGATGCAGTACTTTAGCGTGGTTTCATAAAAGTTGGGAGTAACCGTGAATGGTTTATAGGTGGCGCTTTTAATGCTCAGCTTCGCTCCTTTTGCAGAGATTCTTCGTTTTCGCGTCATAATTTCGGATTCATAGCAATTACTGGCATTTTAAAATTACAGAAAAATTTACATTTTACGAATTTAAAATTTTTGTGTGTTATATGCTTTTTGTAAAAAGTCAGGAACATGTTCATGTTCAATGAGTTTTTTTCCTTTTTGGAAGTAGGAAATAACACACAGTGAATGTCAGATTCAAAAGTATTAAACGGCTAGTAAATTGAAAATTTTCTATATTCAAACATTTTCAAAAATACCGCTGAAACTTAAATTATTACCAGAAAACGAATAATTTTACCATAATATGTAGATACCTGCAAAAGTCAAGCTATTATTTGGTAACATGATATAAGTTACTTCAATCACTGAATGCCCTGTACTTCGTTGGCTGCTGGCGTCTTTAAGACATCATTAACCTGTGTTACAGCTTTACAGAGATTGGTTCACCAACCGTTGAACCTTTACTGTTGGCTTGAAATGACCTTGGCATGTTTCACACAAATTTTTGACCAACGGCGAAAGTCAGACAAACATACAATATCTTGGAGCTTAGTTTGCTGGTGCGAGATAACGTGATATTTGCATGCCCCCAGTAATAGCTAGGGCCACCTGTCTTTCGCGAAAATATTTACGCTAAGGCTAGACTCCAACGTCATATGGCATTTGTGCAATCTTCACTTGGTTATTGGCCACGTGTCTTTGCCAGGAGACAGTTCCTTAACTGACTGGGCCAATAAGAATCAGGTTACTCCAGCACTGAGTGTCCGTGATTTGCTGGCAGGCGCCTAGAAAGCGTGACAGTTAAACTCAGCCAATTACAAAAGTAAATCTGAGCTCTAGTGTTTTGGAGTGCAAGTTGTCCTGAAATCTTTTCGCGAAAAACAGGTGGCTCTAGTAATAGCTGGAGCCGAGCTTTCAGTAGAAAGCGTGTGCTTGTGAGACGTACACTGGTTCCACACTGTTACGAGGCGCTGAAGTGGCCGCAGGGACGCCGTCCGAGTTGCAGTGTTTAGGTGTCACGGTGAAAAAAAGGTGGAGGGGGGAGGAAACAATTATAGCCGTCGATAGTAAACTAGGACAGCAGCGTGATATATAAGTAGAGCCCTGCAAAATTCGCGTTATTATTTGCGGACACGTCAAACTTGAAACACGTGTGCATTTGCATTACGGTTTATCATTGGACCATACTTTATGCGACACGCACTGAGTAGCTATGCGCCAATAAATGAACACTTCACAAATGTGTGCCCCAATAACGTGCAGTGAGGTAAAAAAGGAATTAAGAAACGACAGTATATAGAGTACTGCGAAGTTTAGCCAGATGCTAAATAATAACGCATGGTCTCTACATATAAGGCACGGGGCCTCAAGGACGGGGCCTTCGTTAAGTCACCGGGTCGTCGGAGCCAGCGACGAGTATTCAGGTGCTGGCGAGGATGGCGTGAGTGGAACATCCGTGCGTAAGAAAGAAATTGAAGGAAATTCAGTGGCGACTTCGACGCCAACCTGAATGTGAGCCGGGGCATATTGAGCAGAGGCAGTGAACAGAGGCAGCGGTTAGTTCAGGATTAAGTATAGGAAGTGAATAAGATGATAACTTTAATTATTCTCAGTCTTGAATTGTAGTGTAAAGGGATTTTTAATGTCCCCCAGTTTTATGCTTGAAGGCTTGGCAAGGGGCGGCTTATATACTAACTTATAACCTAATTTAAAGTAACGCCCATGCCTTGCCCGGGATTCGAGCCCCGAGCCTCCCGCACCCCAGATCGGTGGCGCACCAGCAGACTGCGCCACGGGAGGTCGGCTCCCAGTCTTGTATCATATAACAAAACGATTAACTTCAAACTGTAGTTTGGATGTATAATCAGTTGAAGATTGGTAAAGAGCTATTTAATTTTCTATCTGGTATATCACTGAGTTGACGACCCTACCAGTAAAGTAAAATAACCGATATTTATGAGTTGTACCGCCTGGGATTGAAGTAAACCAAAGAAGTTATAGGCTGTTAAGATAAAATAAGCACTTTTGAAAGCCCTCCTTAAGATCTACTTATATGCACGTTGTGTGTTCTTCCGCCTTATGTAAAGTTAACATTGCCATGGGCCTCATCACTTTATTCATGCGCCGGTCAAATGAAACTGTGAAATTATTAGAAAAGTAAACATTTTGTAAATCTGCAAATTATTACACTTCAATACATTAAAAAAACAGAAAGCGAAATAAACAATTTCGATTACCCCAAATGGTTACCTAACATTTTTTATTCGACGTTAAGATATGGAACTACTTTCCATATATCGTTATCAACTTTACCGGGCTCATGTCACTCAGTGCGCCCATTAAAATGTATGCAGGTAGGGAGAGTAACTTTTTTCTAAGGTTAATTTCTAAAGTGCTCACTTTACCATGAACAGCCTTTAACAACGCGTTTTGCAGCGGAGAGAGCACGCCGTCCTCTTGGGGGGAGGGGGGGAGTAAAAGTATAGCATGCGCCATCTTCCCGGTGGTCCCCGAAGACGAGAAAACTTGGACGGTCGCTTTCCTATTGGTCTATAAGGGCGGCAGCTCGCGTGCGCCAGGCGGGCGCTCGTTACCATTACATTTGCTCGCGATCGGGACGCTGCCTGCATGCCTGCCTGCCGACTATTGTATGCAGAGCAGAAGACGCTCGGCACTCGAGGGGGAAAACAGTTTAGTTGGTGTGGAAGGGGGGAGGGTGGGTGAAGAGGACGCAGTTCATGACTCGTGCAATTCAAATCGTGTTTGGCCGCCCCGCAGGGACGCGAGCTGATGGGATGACAGCGAGTCGATCGCACGCGGCGACGTCCAGAACACGGTTCTGTTCGTTGCGAAACTGTCTGGTCTGTGAAATGAATCTTTCGTTGTCGTTCCTATTATTTAGGGCACTTTTTCCCCTCTGCTCCTCCTCGAACACAAACTTGCATCGACTAACGAATTGTACGTTCTCGTTCCGTAAGTACTTTCAGGGTGATTCTTCGGAATTTCCCTTGAAAACGAGGTTGCAATCGACACGCATTGAGACAAGAATCTTTATTCGCAGTTTTGTTCTCGTACAATGATTTCCGAGAACTTAACGCGCGATTTTATCCAAAATTAATTTTAAAGAATAAAAATAAATATTACATAAATATTTTTAAAAGCCAAAAATATTAAAATGGTTAATTAGCATCGCCAGATAGATTATAAACATTCGATTTATTGTTTTTCATGTTTCAATGTCCATTTTTAGTGTACTTTCCGAAGGAAAGATATGCTTACGCAATCTGGAATGTATGTTCCCCCCTCTTCCGTAATAACTTTTAAACCCAACAACCGAATTTCACCTAACTAAGTCCAAAAATAGTATTATTAATGACATTGGACTTTTTTAGTTTTCGATGCAACCGAATACTCATTTTCACAATGACGACGCGACAACTTTAAAATGTAGGGCACTGTGTTATATCTTGGGAACCACTAAACCAATTTAAACCAGTTTTGGTATGTCAACAGTGCATTGCGTAAGCATTGAATTTATAAACCAATAATGTCATTAGTCCTTTATTTTGTAATATAATGCAAATTGAAAAATGAAGCTTATATGTTTGATCTTGGAAATCATATAACTGATTTAACCAATTTTGGTACGTTAACAGTCGATAATGAAAGCACTGAATTAAGAATCTTATAATGTTATTAATCCGCCATCTTTCGATCCAGTGCAATATGAAAAATGAAACTTTTACATTGTATCTCGGTAAATACAAGTCGGTATGTAAGTAATGTTACTGGTGGCTATGCTCAGTTATGACATTTAAATGAATAAGGTAATTATTTTCAAAATTGCAGCAGTATAAAAATTTTAAGGTTTTTTTTTTTTTTTCGATGTTTATCGTACCGTTCGACCTCTTTCGACCAAACTTGTAATGTTGCAATTATATTTTCCAAGCATTAAATGCATCACTAAATAACATCTTTTCCAGCCATGTTGTAAGATGGGGCCACGTGAAAAATAAAAGTGAAATGTAATTATACTTCTCAATATTTCTTTCCTTTCTATCCGTAGATCGTGGGTATTATGAAACTTCTTATTTTTGTAATAGATGTAACGAAATTCAAATGTCTTCATATAGTATCTATTTAATTGAACCTTTAAGTGAAAATAATATCCTTTAGCCTAGGTTCTCGCCATCACTAGCTCAGTATTCATTTTAAACACATCCCATGACCTCTGTACGTAAAGAACTAACGGACACTTAAATATAAAGAGAGATGCGGAATTCAGAAGTTGAAATGTTCAGACTTTAGTAATTTTAATTAATGTGTAACCTCGCGTTTCCAGGTATCAGAATCTTAACTAGTATAAGTTGAAGATATATTAATTCAATTTTTTCAGAATGCTGAGAACCACAAGGGAAGTAACATAGTTGACCCAGAAAAAAACTACAGCTTAAAGAATGATATTCTCAAACAAAACATTAACATCAGAAAAAATATATAAGACAGCAAAATCTAAAAGCTCCACGACCGCTACTGGCATTAATCGTCTTATATATAAAGTAAGCTCATGATCACACATTACATCACCTCTTCTGAGAGACGACGTTACTGCTCAACTTGAAGAACGGGAGACTCGCATCAAACAATGTGACAGTTCCACGTTGACCAGATACACATGCCAACAAAATACAATGCCACTTGTTAAAGTTACCCTAGAAATTTTAATTTATTCTACAACAGAATCCATAGGTGGCTGTAGTAAACCAAAGTGTATCGCTGTTCTTGTAATGTCCAGTACCTCTGTCAATTGCAACACACTCCTCTTGTGATGAATGGGTACACAGAAAGGCAGAGGGCAGCATAGATGATCTCACAAAAGTCACTCGGAAGTATGGGTTTCACTGTCGCGCACGACTTTGGGGTACAATGACTTCTTCAAGTGTAATTAAACTACATAGTGTTCAAATTTTGTACACATTAATCACGAAATCCGAAATAATTGTTAAGTTATTCAATCTAACATATTTAGCAGAAGGTCTATTAAATGAAACCACTATTCATGTAATACAGAATCAAATAAGTAGTTGATAGAGATAAGATGCATTTAATAATTATTTAGGGCTGAATGCCTTTAAGGGTAATTCACATAAAATCTATATACACATAATAAACACAACACACAAATCACTGACAAGTACATTCACCATATGCATCTTACCAAATAACATGCTATATACTGTACCTATAGACCTCAAACTTTAGTTCTGGCCAGTGTCTAAAACAAACAAAGCAAAATGCACACATATCATTGAAAAACACTTAAATTTGTATAAATAGTCTCTTCAGTCGATTACTTCAGTCTGTATCTCACTCAAAATCCACCAATCTCGGCATATCATTGCGACATCTCTTCAAGCTATGCTCTCAAACACACCATAACAGATTGCAGGAATAGATGTGTGATATTATTGTACTCAACTTTGGTAATACACGTGCAGCTGATGGCGACGAACCAGAAACCGGACACCTCAATCTGTAATTCGGCCTTGGCAATGGACATCGGCATACAATATAATAATTTCAGCCACTCGTGTAGCTGTGTGTAAAACCGAACGTCATGAGGCTCTTTAAAAGGCATGCGTACGTACCGACTGGCAGAAGAGCGTAGGGGAACACGTGCATTCTACGAACGTATGTTACACGAACTTCACCTGCAGGCAAACAATGGTGCACACGTAACTCCACGTGTTAGAAAAACGAAACATAAGCTTATGCATTTATTGAGTGAACAGTTTAACAATCGCCATATTATGATAAATGATAAAAGTCTATTCACAAAAGATAAATTTAGCATGTTTAGTCTCATTAAGGAACAACAGCAAATACGACGCAAGGTTATCAACCAGCTTACTGACAGTGGTGGCGCTATTGTTCGGGACCGGCCGGATATAGTGCAAACGCTTTGCAGTTACTTTGCAAATTTATACTCGAAACAAGACACGGACGATGCTCTGCTTCCATCGGTTTTGCAGGGTTGGAAAACAGAGTTATCTGTGACAGCAAGACGGGCATGGAGGCGCCATGTTTAGATGTGGACGTTAATACAATAATACAGCAATTGCCATAAAAAAAATCTCCTGGTATTGAGGGTATTCTATACGAAATTTACAAAACTTATAGGGATATTATTGGTATCGACTTCTGCGAAGTTGTTCGCGATGTGCTTGAAAGAGAGGAGTTATGCCAGTCTCATAAAGAAGGGATAATTGTTCTTATACCCAAAATATCCCGTCCACTTAAACCCGCGGATTATAGGCCAATTACACTTTTATGTGCCGATTATAAAATAATTGCTCGCATTTGTACGACCCGATTAACCAAGGAATTGTAAGATATTATTGGTCCCGGCCAGACATGTACTGTTCCAGGACGTTCCATTTTACAAGGCGTGCTTGCCCTAAGGGACATTCAATTACTTTCGTCAATACAACACAGTAAAATGGTCATCTTGAGTATTGATATGGATAAGGCATTCGATAGAGTCGATCATAAATTTTTACTTCCTGTTATGCATCATTTCGATTTTCCAGCCAACGCAGTACAGTGGGTGCTGATGGTGTGTACCGGAATTTGGTCACGGCTGTTGGTTAACGGATTCCTTACCCCACCAATTAAGATCGAGAGTTCAGTTCGACAAGGATGCCCGCTATCCATGATTTAATTTACTATGGCCATTGAACCTCTGTGCAGAACGCTCAGTGCCCGCTTGCAAGGATTCCCTGTAGCGAACCTGTCTTTTAAATTAAATGCCTATGCATCACATGTGTCGTTCGTTCAGAGCGGGAAATTACAGAGACGGCAGAATGCCTGGAACTTTTTCGCAGTGTCTCTAATCTGCGAGCAAATGCTAACAAAATTGCCGTACTGGAGCTCAGCACGACCAGCGAGCCATTTGACGACGTTTCTCCCTTTCGGAGGGCAGAAACTGTGAAAATATTGGGCATATACTTCCACGCAGACGCTACTCTTGTGTTGCATTATAATTGGAACATGACAATAAATAAACTCTGTGCTCGTCAAATAGAAATGAATTATCGTCGTACAAATATTATACAGAGGGTTACTCTAATAAATGTATTTACTTGCGAAGCTGTGGCATGTGTCACATATATTCCCACTACCAAGTCAACAAAGTGCACAAATACTGCAGATTGTTGGCCACATGTTGTGGAAGTCTTATATATTTAAATTATCTAGGCCGCAACTTTATCTTTCCTTGCAATACGGAGGCCTGAGTCTAATTGATCACGTTTTGAAGTGTGAGGCCTTATATCAGTCTTCAGCAATTGCAACAATTTTGCGCCCAGAGGACAATTACGCAGCATTACAGAAAATTATGTGGTCTGAAGTTAGACGCTTGCCACTTCAATGCCGTCAGGCAAAGGAAGCACTCGCAACTCTAGTAGAACACTTACCAGAAGGGACAGTCGCATCGGCAAGATATTTGTACATTCGGGCTTCCAAAACGTCGGCCATCTGTTGTGAATCGCACGCCAACCATCCGCTGGAGGCGCCCATGGAAAATACTTGCCGATCCTAACCTTTCCTCGGATCTTCGAGCTGCAGAATTCGGCTTCTACAATAATATCGTGGCAACTCAGCAGCGTAAATACAGCATTCACCTGACAGCGGACCCTGCATGCCCGCTGTGGCAACACCGACACGGCCCTTCATAGGGTAATTTCCTGTGTTTATACAGCTCGCATCTGGCAGTCGTGTCGCGTACGAGTACGAAAAATGATTGGCGATGAACGTGGAGATGTCAGCGACACGCACATGCTTCATTGAGATTTCTTCACCTTCCCCTCAGTTCGACGAAAAGCTGCGGCCTGGTTTGTACTTCATGCGATCGGTTTTTTGGTGGACCGTTCGACACCGATGACAGTTCAGGACTTCGTCCAGCTTCTTCGTCAAGATAGGTGGAACATGGCGCGGCGTGGCACATTGCGTCAGTGGTACGGCAATTTTTTATTTTCGTTCTGACGTTCACGCGTACAGGAAGTGCGTGTATATTACCGAGGTTGGGTGTACGCCGTGCGCTGCCCACCCCTCGTTCCTTACAAGTGTACAATTTAATGTTCCAGTAGTAATCGTATAAGTCAGTTTCCCGTGTCGGGGTGTACGCCGTGCGCTGCCCCTCACGTTAAATAATGTTTTATGTGTTCATCGACTTTGCCAGTAAAACCAGTTCACCAAATGTTCATATCGTTTTGTGCCCCCATGTAAGAATTGTGAATATATTTCATCGAGTATTTTGTTATTGTTTATATTGTGGGTTGAATGTGTACTGTATAATAGGTTAAGGGTAAACGCCTGTGTATATCGTTTGTGATAAAAAAAAGTTTTAAAAAAAGTTGTCAGAGTACCGGACTTCTAATCAGAAAGCTATGGGTTCGAATCCCCATTCCTCCATGAATGTTTTAAATTAATTTTACCAGCTGCCATAAGATACGGCAATAGTTACATAATTTAAATTTTCTAATCCGAGTTTGCATTAAAAATACATTTTCGATATTTTAAATTGTATTTTTTTATTTTTTTATTTCGGCATGTTTCAAATATTAGATACGACAAATTTAAGTAAATTATTTTTAATTATCTATAAATGCATAAATTGCTAAATGACTGATCCATTTACTATTTTTGACATGGCCGGCCAGCTGCCTGACCTGGCCCACGAGAGCGTTGCTGGGCCGCAGGAATGGGGACTGGTGAAGGGCGGAGAAGTCTATGCTTCGTGAGATGGTTATGATTCGGTGGGTCTTGGTTGTGTGTTTAAAGGATCACATTTCTTGTGGGGGAAAGGGGGGCAATGGTCGTGTGATGAGAGTACGGTAATTCGAGGGGGGGGGGGGTTACCATGGTCGTGGATGTAAGGTGTGCGGGGTGGTTGGAGTATCTTTGCGGGGAGGGGTGTATTGATACTTTCGATATAATTTCCGACGAAGTTTGGGTCAGTGATATAAATCCCTTTGAATATTAGATCATTTATTTTTAAAATGGGTTCGAAGAATGGTCGGTGAGAGAGGTAGTGGGGAAGGAGGTTAAGGTGGAGTGAAGAGTTTGGATGGAGGCTAAGGTGCTAGTGAGAGGTGTTGGTAAGGTTGGGTGACGGTACTGAGTTTTGATTTAGTGGAGTGGGGGGTAGGGCATGCCTATTAAATCCAATGTGTTGGTCCTGACATGGGTTTGCATAATCGTTATGGTATCACGATCGCATGCGCCTATGTATAGCAATCACTACTTGTCCCTTTAAAAATTTTAATTATAAAAAATATTTAAATTTAATAAATTAACATTTTTTAAACAATTTTATTTTATGGAATTCTCAGATTCCTCATTGTGGCTGATTTTCGGAATACCTAAGCCACATTGAGGATACTGTCAGCCTCATTGAAAAGCAAGTATTATTTTAACAAATTATTGGAAATTTAGGAGGGTTTGGGGGGGGGGGATTTTGGGAATAAAGCAGACTTTTTCGAAAGCTAAATGTCTCATTTTGAGGGGAAAACGGACATTTCGAAGTATCGGCCGCCTGTGATGTTATCGCAGGCGAGTAATCCGGAATTCGATGCATGATACCTGCGCCAGAAAGAACCAAACCTATATATTATTTGTCTTCAATGGCAATGCCTGCGAAAAACAAAACTGCATCCAGGAGTACTTTAACATAGGACGGCACGCGAAGGTGGATAGCGTGTACCTCGGCCAGACAGCTACTCCGCGACAATGGAAACGTGTTGGTGTTTTTTCGCATGGACGATATGAATTTGCGGCATGTTCTCGACGATCACGTTATTACGGTCATGGCATTATCAGATTTCAGGAGTCTGTGTGTTTTGTGCTGGAAAGAGAGATACAGATTTTTGACGAATGTTAAGGGCTATCTGATGGGACTTACCGATGGCGATTCGATAAGTTTATCGCCAACCGTCAAGAATGAGTTAAAGTATATTGAAATTCTGGCGAAGTAGCCTCAAGCTGCTTCTTCATAAAGACAAAGATGTAGGTTGTCTCGTACCAAGAAACTATGGAACTTGTAATACTGGTATAAGAATAATTCGAAATGTTAGCGAAACCAAAGAATCTGAGGGTGCTGCTACTAAACATTTCATCCTCGTAACTGGTAATTGTATCATTTCGGACAGCTCTGGTAGAAATGTTATACGAAGATTCTGCGAGGATTTTCTACGAAGAGGTTAGTTACAAGACTCTTATTAAGATATTTTGTTCGAGATTATCCATCATCTTTTGTCTACATAGGTGGGTGGTATGGCAGGTTGGCCTTGTCAGTTGGTATAGCCAGTTTTGTAGGAACTGGTTATTCAGGAGCAAGTTTTGGGCTAAGAGAGTCTCGTCAGGAACCAGTCTTGGGTGGAGTTAGTCAGGTAGAATGAGTCTTGGGTGGAGTTAGTCTTGTGTAGAATGCGTCTTGGGTGGAGTTAGTCATTTAGTCATGGGTGGCGTCAGTCGTGGGTGTAGTCGGTCTTGGGTGGTGTTGCTATTGGGCGGAGACGGTATTGTATGCAGTAAGTCGTTAACTAGTATTGTTAGTCGGTATGATCCCTTATTGTGACCAGTTAGTACTTGAAAATTGCATGGACTGCAATTTTTCTCAATTTTTCGAGATCAGTGTAATTTGGATAAGGTCAAGACCGGCAACCAACATGGTAACTAAACCGACAGTTCCTCTGGCAGCAAAATCGATAATTAATACACAATCGTGACCTACATGTCGCAAATGAAAACCAATGACAAACAAAAATAATGGCTGCGTACGACAGAACGAGCAATGGCGAGGGTATGGAGGTGTGGTGTAACTAACCAATGCGAAACATCGGTAGGGTAGGCCCATGGTCAGTCATCTGCTGGATGTGGTGCTGAGGGAATCTCTGGAAAGGTAAGTTTCAACCAAACTTTTTATCAACTTTAAACTAAATTTTAATTAAAATATTTAAATAATATTTTTATTAACTTTTTTAGGTTTTAAATTATTTTGGAGAATTTGGCGATTTTTTGGGTTTAAAGACATACAACATCACGAGGTCAAGATCAAAGATCAAGCTCAAGGTCACTTGGATTCAATATGGTGGTTAGGTGATGTCATAACATGGCAGATGGTCCACTCCCCAATGTCATCTAAGCCAGATATTTAAGATTCTATTTTTTTTATTTTTAATAAGTTCTAATACCGTTTAATAATTTTTAGCAGTTTTATCACTTCTGGGGCATTTTTGAACAATTTTGCAATTTTTGGAGCCAAGGTCACCCAAAGTCAAGGTCATACAAGGTCGAGGTAATCCAATGTCAAGGCCATACAAGATCAAGATCATCCAAGGTCAAGGTCATCCAAGGCAAGGACCTTGGGTCTGGTTCAAGGTCACCTGGTTCCAAGATGGCAGTCTGGTTACGCTAGTGTGATTTTTTCCTCGATTTTTTAATGTTTTCGATTTTTTATTTATTGGTGTCAGGGTCATTTAAGATCACAGCCACGGGGTCATGGTCAAAGTAATGTTCCAAGGTCAATGTCACCTGGAACTAAGATGGCGGTCGTTGTCAATAACGTAATATGCTCACTGACTTTTATAAATTCATTCGATTTTTACTTTTTTTCTCAATTTTTTTATTTAAAGGGTATTGGGGACAAGATCACTGGCATCCGGCATGGTGGTTGGAGTCATGGATGAAATGTTTTCGTCAACTTAAATTTGTTTCGATATTTTTCTAATTATTTGGGGTTTTTTGGAATATTTTGGTTTCAAGGTCATCCAAGGTCAGAGCTCAAGTTAAAAAATAATCCCCCCCCCCCCCAAATGCTACAAATCGATCGTTTTTGCAAATAAGGGTATTGTTCCTTGCAAATGAGGGGATCGCTACTTTTTGAGGGAAAACGGGAAATCTTAAGGAAAAAAGGGAAAATTTTAATAGAAAAAAGGAAGTTTTACGCGAAAAATGGTAGTTTTTTTTAGGGAAGGAAGGGAATTTTATGGGAATAAGAGAAAAAGTGGAATTTAAAATGGCGACCAGTCTGCACCAACGCCGGTCTCCCAAGCCCGTATGCCCGAGCTCTCCTAATCTTACTATCGGTCATTTTTGGTATCTCGGCATGGCTGTCCTGATCACCCCATAGTTATTTTTTCGACATAGCCACAGCTTCCCTGTTCATTTAACCCAAGGTAATTTTTTGGTACATGGCCACTTTTGCTTTTTTCATAAAAAGTTTACTCTTTGGTATGTGGCCACGGCTGCCGTGTTCACACCGATGTTATTTTTTCGGCATGGCCATGGATGCATTGTTCATTTCGGTTTTTTTTTTTTTGGACACAGTTACAACTATTATGTGAACCTTGGAATTATCGCATTGATAATTGGCCACCGCTGCCCTGTTAACCTTTAAAATTACTTTGTTGTTAATTAGCTACTGCAGTATGGTGAACTGCAGCGTAGTTTGACGCATATTTATGTGCCGCCCCCTGTAGCTCTCATTTTTCTTTCATAGGTTGGTTGTTCTGGTGCGTTTACGAGAAAGGCGCCCTAAGAGCAGGTTGCTGTGAGAGGAGTGAGGCATAATCGGACTGAGGGAAGGATGGTGTTGAAGGCACTTCTTCAGATACTCGTGGAAAGTAAGCATTTAAATGCTCCTTGGAGAGGTCCCATGTGAAACGTAGCTTCCACACTGGGTGACCTGTAGTCTCCACCGCATGTCGTGGGAACAGTTGTCCCCGCGTGATCAGCGATGAACTCACCGATCACCTTAACCAATGAGTGACCGCCGTACAATAAATAGTAAAAGGATCAAAACACAAGCCCCGTGTTCTACAGTAGGAAAATTGAAGCGAGGACCCATAAGCCTATCAAGATCTAAATTCCCGTACCGTGTGGACAGGGTAAAGAAAGATAAGTTCACCAGATAGTCTTTAGAAAACCAAGTTTTTGAATCCCCTTCAGCAGTGTTTTAATCAGAAACAAACTCTTGCAGCACTTATTCATATGTTAGCCAAGACGTTGTTCAAATCAAATACAAATTGTTCTACCAAACCAGGTAGACGTTATCCGAGAATCTTTTATGACAAAATAAATATCGTTTTGTATTCTCAGAATAAACTAGAAATCCGTCAGCCATGTTGTAAGGACATGCTTGAATCAGTACAAGATGGCGTATGAAGTTATTTACTGCTCCTTAAAATTTAACCTATACGGAATATTGTAAAATAAAAGATAGATTTGTTTCACTAAGGTACTAATTATGGTAATAAACTACTAATTTGTTGTCTTTGCTCAGAACTAGGTACATTTCTCTCGTAATTTTTTTTAAAGATATTTATTAGCCGATTCACTCTATGACAAGTATTTAATTATTTACCATTTTCTAAAGTTCGAATGATTAATTATTTATAAAATCTCGTAAAGGAAAATAAACCACGATAAATTTCACTGATAGTGCTATCTATATAGAATCGCTAATTAATAGGTGAGTCTACTTAAATTCTCAACATTTATTTAATTTTCAAATTATTGTGTTGCAAATGAAGTTTTTTCCATAGTAAGGCAGAACTTTCTGTTTGAATGGCTTTTTTACAAAGCATTTTTGTTTGAAAGTTACAGATACCGATACGATACATATACAGTATATGAATTTTTGGCCACATAATATGCCTTAATAAATTAAGGCGATAAAAATAATTTAGGTAGGCGTATTTGTTTGGGTATAACAATTTTTAAATATAAACATTTGCAACGAGAATCGCGAAAATAACTTCAACAACTTAAAACCCTTTCAGAAATATAATTTATAAAATGTTATCGATATTTTTAGCCAAATACACTGTGCTGTCTTGTTTGCAATATTTAAATATAGGAGATTCAGTGGAAAATCATTTTCTTCTCTTTCGCCCCCCAAAATAGGGAATTTAAAAAGAAAATCCTTGCATTTTTGTTAAGTCATGTGCAGAGCACACTTTTTAAGAAAAATCGTGGCCCTTTTTCATCAGTTATAATAAATAATAAATATTCCACGGACACATACTTTATTGCCCACTTAATCGCTTGCAGACGGAGTTTAAAAAACTCCTGAGGATTAGTTTGCATACGCCTTGCAGTATTTTAAAGCCGAAATCATGTAATATTTCATCTGGAAAAATAAATAAACAATTTTGTGAAAGCATATTTTACCACCTTCTAAACTCTGGTAATGGAATTTTAAAAATATATAACTTACATATATTTTTAAGCGGTTGTTTACGTAACCTTCTGGAGAGAAACACACCGCGATATATAATTCGATTTAAGAGCTATTAAAGATTCTGTGGGAAAAAATGTTTTCCCCCCTGCATACGGAATTAAAAAAATTCTGGAATTATAATTTATTTTACTGTGATTTTTCATAAGCACTGTTTTAAAACCATCATAACGCAATATATCGTCTAGTTTAAGAGATATTAAAGAATACTTAAAACACATATTACCCCCTTTCGCCGCTTTCGGAGTGAATTTAGGAAGCCCCTCCTTAGCTGACACTTCTACCTAAATAAGACGCCACCCATTAAATTCCATTTTTTTAGGACCAGCAATTATGATTATGTCTCTATGAGTCAGTAAGACATGCCAATATATGTTTGCGTGTGTGTGTGTACACAAACACACATGTGCGCAAACAGCTTATAGGTAGAAATACATAGGCTGATTGTAATGTTCTCCAGTAAAAAAAAATTGTTCTATTCTGCATATATGTTTGCGCTGGCTATTTTAGGCCCCCCGTTTACTAGTCAGATCATTTTGACCTCAAGACGGAAAACAACGCATAAGTTATGCAGTAAATACTTCTTATTCATTACTTTGCAGTATATATTTTTTTTTTTGTGTCTAAGGCTTGAGCAGTGTGTGTTTGAGACATGGGCAAGAAATTTATTCCCTCCTGTACCCGTAAGAAAGACGCATTATAGGCTGTTCATGGTAAACTGCGCACTTTTGAAAACCCTTTTTAAGATCTACCTGATGGTATACTGTGTATACTTCCACCACATGTAAAATTAATATTTTCATGGGCCTGTTCACTATGATAATGCGTCAGTTAAATTGTGAAATTGTTAGAAAAAGGAATAGTTTACATATTTGGTAATTGTTACTTTTATATGCATTAAAAAAATATAAGAACAGAAAACAAAAAATAATAATTTTAATATTCATAAATAATTGCCTAACACTTTTAATTCAATGTTAAGACATGGAAATACTTTCCTTCTGTTCTTACCAACTTTACTGGGCGTAGGCCAGTCGTTGTGCACGTTAAAATATATGCGGGTGTAACATTTCATATATATATATATGTATAATTATATATAACGATATTACGATGATATGTATGTATATACATGGATTAGCTCACAAACAGATCACCTAGGAATGTTCCGACAGGACGACCTTTTTTGTTAATTTGGACGTGCTGATTTACAGATTGTGTTTATAAATTTTTCTTAGAACGTAGTGTTATAAAGTTTGATCTATTCCCAAAAGGAAGGGGGATGATAATATCATATCCCTAATATTATTATACCGACCGCGTTTTAGAGGTGTGAGATCTCATTTATACAAAACACCATTGGCCGATTTGTTGTTTAATAACAAGTGGTTTATGATATTTTTTTTAATAAACGCATTTCAAAACTCAAATTTTGGGAGCGCATAGCTCCCTTAGGGGATAAGTTCACTTACATTTGCGTATTATATTTTCGTAATAAATTGCATGCCGATGTTTGTCCCCATGTTTTAGAAACACGTGGTACGTAAAAAAAAAAAAAACCTGCAAGTTTCGATCCTCAGTGCTCGTGCACCGGTTAGATAGAGTGTTGGTTAGGCGGTTGTCGCACCGCACGCTACTGAGCGCACCCGCCGGTTGCCCTTCGTGATCACGTGTGCTGCCTCGGGTGCTCGGAGGAGCTTGCACGCACTGCAAGTACCAGGGCTGGACGAGGCGAAGGAACAGGGAGGGGGTGCTATTGCACCGTTGCTAAGGGAGAGGAAGCCTTTTTCCCGTGCTGGCCGGCCCAGGCATCGCTCGCGGGCTATTTCTAGGGCGCTTCTACTACCCCTTTCCTCTCTCTTTGCCCTACTTGCAAGTGGGTGGAGCCACCTCCTCCCTTTGCCCTTCCACCCTTGGTACACCTCCCCCCCCCCCCCACCATTCATCGAGCCCCAGCAGCAAACGGCAGAGGGGGGAAGAAATTCCCTTAAAACTCCCTCATTTTTTCAAAACTAGGGAGATGAGCAGTGATCAGGATCCGGTTGGAAGGTCCTGTGCTGTTAAGCTCCCCGGAAGGGTTTGAAGGGAGGGGGTAAGGAGCCCAGAGAAGGCGGAATCCTCGTTGCAGCTGACGGTTCGAATGGCATTGCAGGAGAGAAAACTGGGTCAAGTAAATTTTTTTTTTTGTGGCAGTTGTAACTTCACTTGAATTCTTTTAACCCTTTTAACCAAAGTGTCCTACATCTGGGAGCAGAACAGGGAGTGGCATTGATGGTCCGCCACTGTACGGTACACAACAGAAAACAACGCCCAATGATTGAAGTACCTTTCGTGATCGGAGACACCATTGGTTATTGAAACTGAGTTGAGTTCAGTTGAGAGCCGATGTAGTCGAGACTGTTCTGCAGTCTCGCTAAACCGTTGTTACCGATAACATCAAACACAAACACTTTTTTTAATGGCTGCGATGTACTACGCAATGTTATACTGAAACTACTACAGTTTTGAAAAACAAAAGAAAAGTTTTCATTTAACACCTAAAGGTCTGTATAGAGTGAGTCGTTCACGTACGTTAACTCGGCGTGATTGGGATATTTAGGAAAAATAAATAAGGAAACACTTATATACCACGACTTAGGGTCTACAGTGATAACGGAGGGTGGTTGATGCCACTGAAAATTGAGAGTATAAATGTGGTATACAACAATAAATTGGAAATTATATGCGATTATGCAATTGTTATAGGGTAGGTAATCACAGAAATGGTGTTACCACATCCATAAATTATTTAAATGAGGTTGGCACCCTTCTATATATTAGAACTTTGTAACCCTCCGTTTGAAGCAATCTGACATGACATGGTAGTAATCAGCATACAAAAATAAAAAAAATGAAATAAGCTCGTCTTGGAGTATCAGATAATCCCTACAGTTACCTCATAAATCATATGTTAGTTGGAAAGCAGATCGGTGGTCGCCTGGGAGATAGGCAGCCCATATCACTGTTGTGCATGACGTGTCAACTGACAACCTAGCGCATGCTGTAGAGCTATTGCAAATCAATTTTATACCAGTCTGTGAACGGCTGAGAAGATATACTGGCAAGTTCCTGCTATCGTACCAAGTGGCGACGAAGTTACCAGCTTGCTAGCAATGCGTTGTCAGTTTACACAGCAGACAATTTTTTCACAGCGTATACGATGGAGTGAGGTACATACTTGCGGACATACATCTCACGTGTGATGAAATGTTGTGTAATGCTTTAGCTGCGCGTCGTCGATATACGGAAAAGTTTCCAGCCCGACGTTTACCAGATGCACGTACATTCACGCCAGTTCATCAGTGTATGCGTGAAACAGGAACTGTACGCCCAAGTTACCACGATGATGGCTGACCACGGCAAGATATCGATCACGACGTGTTGGACTGTGTTGATGCTAACCCATGTGCCGGCATTCGAGGCATTGTTAATGTACTGAATACATCGCAGCCTACAAGACGTCGCATAACGCATCAACCAAATTCATAAGCAGCCAGCGCGGGCACTTCTGCCACCTGGTCGGCCTACCTGTTTACAGTATTGTGAGAGTTTTCAAGGCCAGAATTGGCAAGCCACAGGTTTCTACAGCACTGTGCTAGCTACCGACAAAGCGTCCTTCACGAGGCAGAGTGTCTTCAACTTCCACAACAAGTATGTGTAGGCACGCGTCAACCCACATGCATTGCGGGCTTGCTACTTCGTCCATTTGCTCTGAACGTTTGGGCGGGGATTATCGATAGAGTGCTGATTGGGCCACACCCCCCCCCCCCCCACACTGCAATATGGAGCTCCATGTCGGTGCGTCTTGGACGACGGCCTACCACACCTATTTGAAGATGTGCCACTGAATATATCAGACAACATGTGGTACATGCACGATGGTGCACCACCACACTTTAACAGAACAGTAAGGCAGTACATTGATGCGTTGTACCCAGCGTGATATATTGGGCGACGTGAGCCATTGAGACGGTCGCCCAGATGAAATCCATTCGACTTATACTTCTGGGGTCACTTTAAAGCACGGATTTACGCAACTGAAGTGGACAATGTGGAGGATCTCAGGCAATACATTCAAGATGAATGCCATCTAGTACAGTCTAATCTCGGTGTATTGCAGTGTGTGCGCCAATCATGTGCGCCGCATTCGTTCATATGTGGAGTTTGGTGGCTCAAACTTCGACCACACGCTGTAATAATGTAAACATATCGCATTCTAAATAAAACACTAATACATGTTACTTTTTGTTTCACCACCCCACTCGTCCTACCAGTTACTAGTGGGTAATTCGCCTGCATTAGGACAAGAACATCAGCTAAGTTGTCGGTTGATATGTTATGCACTGCAAAACAGGCGTACTGCCTACCTCCCAGGCAAGTCACTTGACCGCTTTCTAACTAAACGTGCGTTTTCTGATGTAACACAGTCACGATTAGCGAATACCAACAAGGCAGCCCTTTTAAATTGATTTTTGCTAATTGGTTACTAAATTGTCATGTCAAATTGATTCGAGTGGAGAGTTACAAAGTTCTAAGCTTTAGCAGGGTGCCAACCCCTTTTTTTTAAGTTAAGCAGGTGTACTCTCCGTAACACTGTTTTCTGTGGTTAAATATATAGTAACTATTTGTCTGTATGCTACTTTACGTTACTTGAAAGCAGGTGATTTCCAATTTATCGCAGCGTAACCAATTTCCACTCTCCACTTTCGGTGGCGTTTACCACACTGCGAAATCACTGTAGACTGTAGACCTTAAGTCGTATTGATGTTTCCCCATTTAATTTCTTAAGTAATCCGCTCACGCCAGGGGAGCATGCATAAACGACTTACCCTGTATTTGTGTGTAACAAAAAAAGATTAAGGAATACTCCTGTGAGAGTACCAATATATTTATTTAAAGAAAACATAAATATTGATCAGATAGTTCAACCACAACACAATGAATTCAAATTCAGCAAGCAACAAGCCATATTTAAAGATAAGCTAGCATGACAACAATTTTTTCTTGTGTTTTAGGTGAGTTGAGGTTTTTCTAATAAGTATTTACATGAATTATGCTGTGTAAACCTCCGTGGAAATTTGGTTCTGCTTGGTATATATACTTCATAACCTTAAATGTTCTTAAAACAGGAAAACCAAAATTGTTGTATTTACGTTAAACCTGACCACAGAAACTTAACTATTTTGAGCTTAAAATATAAATAATGTTCTTTTGCATGGGTAACTATATTATATCAAAATGTGTGTATAAAAATACCGACACTCACATACATGCATACATACCACAAGATACATTTTTCAGTGCATTGTGCTTCTTTAAGCAATTTATTTTACGTTGTGTATATTCCACTTACTTTCATAATTTTGTAAATTTTGCGAAATAGAGGAATTTCTTATACAGGATTATTCAAGCAGATGTTAACCCCAAGTGTCTTCCGGACTGCTGAATGTATCACAGTTTTTATTTCGAATACTTAAATGCCACTACGAGGATCATCAAGCATCATAAATGAATATTTCAAGATGTAATTAGGTATTGAGATACCGATAACCACTGTGGCCTTTTTAAATGGGAAAATATATATTTCCCCCGCTAGCATAACATGTTTTTAAGCGGCGAATTCGGTGACCTGGATATTTCGAAAACCCGACAAGCGCTTTCTGAAATATAAGGGGGTGTTCATAGGTACATGCATTTGTTGCAAAACCAGAAGACTAAGTGGATGTTCTTTTAGCTCTATGCGAATGTTACTTCGATGAAACTGCTTGCAAGCTGGCCGTGTTAGATTCCACGAGATGTAGGGATGGTTGTTTGAAAAGTGTCGTGGACGTGAACTGTTCATCGTTGATGTGATTCTTTTACCACTCCGGCAGTCATGCCCTTAACCAAAGAAAATTCAATTATTGCATATTGTAGTAAAAAAAAAAAAAGGCGTAATGTACTATGTAATTCTGTCTCCAATCCGATTTATTGCGACCTTATTTTATTCGCCATTTTGTTTTCTTCTCCCACCAGAGCCAGGAAGCAAAAGAGGATAACGTATCCAAAGAAAACGAATGTAAGGGACGAGGTTCTCGACGGTCCACTGTAAAGACGAATGGCTTTGCGAGGGTGTGTGTGTGTGTGTTGGGGGGGGGGGGGGCAGGGTTCAACACACCCTCGTACAGCGTCACAGCAGGAGAAAAGTACCAGAGCTCTCGGCCATCTAGCTGTATTAAGACTACCCCCCCCCCCCCCAAAAAAAACCACACATACACTCTACTGCTCCGAAAAGACACCGTTTTGTTCCTTCCGCGACTGTGTTGGTATCTTAGGAATTCCTCAGTGAGCTACTACGGGTACTCGCCACTTGGTCTGAAAACATTTGGCAGAAAATTAGGCTAAATATTTTTAGGACACGTGACTTTAGACCAGCGTTTCCCAAACTTTTTTCCTGTGATCCATTTTTTTTTCTTAGGGTTTTTTTTTCGTGACCCACTAAAAACGTATTGCCTATTTCTCAGCGTCATTCCACTTTGCGAGTTATGATATTCTGTGGCGAAGGCGAGGTGACCAGACAGAATTTTCTCGTGAATACTGGGTCACGACCCACAATTTTGGAAACGCTGCTTTAGACCAAATGACTTCAGGCCAAATAATTCAAAACCAAATAATTTAAATCCAAATAATTTTTAGGGCAAATATATTAGTCCATCGACATTAGGACAAATGATTTTGACCGTATATCTTTAGGCCAAACTATTTCAGGCCAAGTAAATTTAGGGCAAATAATTTTATGTGAAGAGGCTTTATGTAAAATTACGGTTTTGAAACTGTTTAGGACCCCCGCCGGAGCGGTTACCTGCAGGTTTGTTCTGCGTTCGAGGTCGAGAAACGCGGGAGCAATAAGGACGACATTAACACGCGCTTCATGTTCGCCATCGTCGCTAAGTGCAAGGCTCTGGACTGGCGTGCAGTGTTATAGTTACACTGCGTGTACCTATGGGACTTTCAGCGATGACCCCGTTATTTTACTGGGGGAAAGTCTGTAGGGAGGTTCAGTACATGGCGTTTGAGTATTTTTGTATGTATTTGATGCTTTTATTTTGAGCTACAGCACTTTGAAAAAGCCACTTTGGAGTACTATGAAGTGTTTATAACGTGCGTGGCACTTTGAAAGCACCCAACAGCTCTCGTATGACGTGTGTGTTCTTTTCGTAAATGAGTACATGGAAAGCACGTTTTGTAGTTTTCGTGGGAAAACGTATATTTCAAACACTCGTCACCGCAATTTAAACACCAAATAGGTGAAAGCTTTAGGGTGAAATGTTTAAGACAAAGTGACACTCACCCACCGCTACACTGCCACAGAGTATAGAAGTACACAGATACGAAATGGCGATGTAGTTATTTTGATGTGGACGTAACCCATTCTCTAATTGGCTCCGTAAGGCTCTGTAAACGGGCCATGCGTCTGAATAACTCATGAATTTTGCCAAGATATTCGCTATTGGTTGGATTGCCTGTTGGCAAGGAGGTCACCAGACGCTGAATGGCGAACGGTGTTCCATCATTTTGCTAACCATCGACGCCATTTTGCTAGCAAGAGCGGACGGATTTTCGATGTATAAGTGTCTGTTTCTCTTGGTTCTCTAGTACGGACGAGGTAATGCCTGTTTTAAAGTTCAGGCCTACTCTCTGTTTAGTTTAGGCCTATCTTGGGTTTTGCTTCGACTATCGGCGAGTGCCGTAGAATGAGACCTTTACCGTCACGTAGAGAGAGACGTAGGAGTAGCACGGACTGGAAGGCACTTACCAGCTACTCAGCAACCAAATTCCGAAACCAAAATCGAAAATAATTTTCTCCTCTAAAACTGTAAGAGCCACGCCTTTCTAACTTAAGTTAACCGCTCGTTTAAAACGCGTGTTTGGAAATGTTACTGTTACCAAGTTTCAAAGTAATGGGAAATGTATTAAATTTAGCGCTAAATTTTTTTTTGTGGTAGGAGGGGGGGGGGGGTACCGGGACGGAAACGACTATGTAACGTTTGTAGGATGATATATTCCTACACTAACTAATTACACGATTAAAATTAATTTCGTCTCGTTCAATCGTGTATACACTGTTAAAAAAATAAAAATAAAAATAAAATCTTCATTTTACGGAAAATTGCTGGTAAAAATTTATCCAGAAGTGTTCGTAAACGCTCCGTAAAACTACGGACACATTGACTTTCAGAAACGGACTTTCCGTAAATTTCACGGAACCTCTCCGTTAATTTACAAGTTAGTTTTCTGTACTTGGCGTTTAAAATAAAAAGAGGCAATGAAAATGTCTGTAATTGTCGTTATGTGCGTGTTCTACCGTATATAAAAAATTGTATTAAAAAAGTTAAAATATTTTGTACTTATGCGGGGTTTGAACCCGAGTCAAAAATTACCAGTCCACGACCATTCACCTACAAATGTCACTTGAAACTTGAGGTATAACTTTTTCATTTGTATTCGAAAGAAAAAATCAAAAATTTAGTTTATATTAAATTTAGTGTATAACTGCCGCAAAAACGATAATTTTCTTGTTACAGTGGCGAAGAAAGCTTTGTGTAGAATCGGCATTGTTTGTCCCCGTAACTCGGAGCCAAAGGGAACACGGAGACTTTCCGTATTTTGTATTTAAGGACTTAACTCCGTTTTTCGTCATTACGTATTGACTTTCCGTATATACACAGTACATTTCCGTAAAACATTCTGTAAATATACGGAAATTTTTAACAGTGTACAACTACAGGCCTTTCACGGTAAAGTGGGCACTTTTGAGGCCCTAGTTACTTTTCCCTTTCAGTCATATCTTATCCTATAACCACTTTTTTAAAATAAATATAGCCATTTAAGTAATAAACACAGCGTGTATATTCCACCGCACTCGGGAGTTAACGCCGAAGTCTAAAATCAAATGTATTTATTGACTATTATTCCAAGTGAATGGGTTTTCGAAAGTGCTCACTTTACCGTGAACAGCCTATACCACGTGAGCGTGGCTTGAGTAGGCGTCGCGCATGCGCGAGGAACGGCGTTGAAGCCCGGTAAAATTACCTGGCAGTAACGCGCCGCCACGTCCGTACACATAATCGTAACCAAAATAATGAAGATGATTATGAGAACGAGTCCTTAGCACAAAGAGAACATACAGCGACCACCAAACAACACAAACAAACGTGGGCCGGAAGAACAAACAAACCAACGCCCAGGCACTCCAAAAACAGAACTGGAAGCAAACTTAAATAAATATATTGCCAGGCCGAAGAGAGACGTGGGACACAAAACAAACTAGTCATCAAAATAAATGTTCGCGCTTAATGGCAGGTAATCAAAACTAGGGAATACTAGGGTATATATATAATATATACACCAGGGGGAAAACAAAAATAAAACAACTCTCATGGTTGTGTGGCGCTATTCAATCTTCAATTTGTGGCACTATTCAATCTTCAATTTTATTTTATTTTATTTTCTCATATCATACTACTCAAAACGAAACAGAACATTTGCCAACATTTTCCTTACATCGTTGTGTGGGGAAAACTTATTAATGCTCCTAAATTAAAATTGATAAGCACACCATTATTATCACTTCAGGGTATAAGAATTCAAATATCGGAACCAGACAGAGCATCTCCTGACATTTTAGCATTATCTTAGAGTGGACAAAAACAAAATATATCAGATCTCACATGTCCTAACGATAAACGCGTGGTTTTATAGATTGAAAGTAAATAAAATTCACCTCAAAGCAAAACATCCCGCGGCTCCAATGTGCTGGCGCGCTGAATTTGATACCAAGCGGAAGGTATAGTCTATACCTGTCCATTTAAGCTTTAAAAAGCAAGTACATCCATGTCATTAATTATATTTCATACCCATAACACAAAGAATGTATTACCCACTAATGAAGAGGCATTCATGTCAATCCCAAAGCCCTGTATCCGACACAGCCACGCCTTAATTTTTTTTCGTTAGAAGTTTCAATCTGTTGATGAAATGTTAACAAATCTTCACGTGACTGTTTGAACACGATATTATGACAAATATGTACATAAATCGTGAACTGGAGTTGGAGACACGCACAGAAGAACGAAAATCATCTTAATGGCTGTTCACGATAAAGTGAGCACTTTAGAAATGAACCATAGAAAAAAAAAGTCCCTGTCCCTGCATGCATATATTTTAACGTGTGCACCTGAGTGACGTGAGCCCAGTAAAGTTGGCAATGATGAATGGAAAGTAGTTCAATACCTTAACGTCGAATATAAAGTGATAGGTAAGGCAACCATTTGTGATAACTTAAAATTACTTCTTTCGCTTTCTGTTTTTTTTTTTTTTTTAATGCCTCAAAGTTACTAATGTGCAGGCAGATTTGTAAAGTATTTACTTTCTTAATAATTTCAGTTTAATTTCACCGACGCATGACTTAAGTAATGACGCTCGTAGAAATGTTAATTTACATAAGGCGGAGGAATAAGCAATTTATATACAAGTTGAATTTGAGCAGTGCTTTCAAAAGTGCTAATTTTCCGTGAACAGCCTATATCTGGTGTTTAGTCTTTGGGAAGAGACAGAAAAGCATCCGCGAGTTAAGTGAGAAGTGTGTTTCTCTATAAAGCCGGGACGGTGGTAATTTCTCACTTCCTGTTGCCAAAGTAAGAGGGAAATATGTTCTCGTTTGAGCTGCGTGTCATCCTACCATTATTCTGTTGTGCATTTAAGTAGCTTTCAGTGCGTGTTGCATAAAGTTGTTGAAATGAATCCTAAATTTTTTGCGTTGTTTGGACGTTATGTTAAAATTGAATTTTATTCCCACGTTCTAAATTGGAATCAGTGGAAAACCACTAATTCGCAGTGAAATTCCACTTCTCGTTATGTGGACCCATTCTACTTAGAATCGGAGGAAAACAGCGGGTTTTTTGGAGAAACAATTTTACGTATTGAATAAGTGACAGTCAGCATATTAAATATTGTTTCTAATGAACCTAGCCAAATCATAACGAGAAATAAATATATTTCCGATAATCTAGCTTTCCTTATGTTGTGCAATTTTACGTAATTTCAGCAGTGTAAATACAGATCAGCCGTGTCCAGGATTTGAGCCCACACGGTAACGCGCCTGTAGACAATTCTCTTACCTTGCTGTTCTCCCCCCCCCCTTTACCCTTTTTCTCCTTAATTTGACCTTATTGTGACATCTGCCGTTGACGAAGCTCTAGTGAGACCGATTTGCTGACAAATTCCCAGCGCGACAAGCAAACTGAAAATCCGCCACGTCGGAGGCACCGGGGCGCGAACCCGCTACCCTCCGACTACAAGTCGGCCACCCTACCCCTTAGCTCTGAAGGATTTTGCTACCAAGCTGAAATGGGCTCTGTGTGGAGAAAATAGGCTTACCATCGTTCCCTATCAAAAGTACGTAGCTTTAAATTTGTATGCCCTTTCTTTTCGTGTTTAGTTTAGTTGGTATCAGTAGGATTTTTAAACAAATAGTACGTATGAATGCACTCACTTCGCCGCATTTAATGCAGTTTAAAACTTCAAACCGAGAACTATGATGAATACGTGAAAACGAGATGAAAGGCGTAAAAACAAAATTAAAGCCTTAATGTTTACATTGCCTCGTAAATTAGTGTTGTAAAGGTGAAACCATCCTTTTTTTTATATATTTTTGTGAGTTTTATTAGTTTATGCGTCGTTGTATCACTTGACACCCCTTATTTAACTATACCATGTGGAAAAAATTAATCACCGAAAGAACAGTGAAAGAAATGGTTGATGAATCAGTGTAAAATATCACTAAATCAATAATCGAAGAAAAACCGACATCTTTTCACTGATTCATCAATTTGACTGAAGCGACTGTTGAAAAAGTCAGTGCTGCTATTTGAGTTAAACAATTAAAATTCCACTGTTTCAGATTTATATGTAGTACATACATAGTGCGCGACTTTTGAAGCATATTGTACTTTTAGGTGCTGTGATATGGTAATTAAATTATGTGCTATACCTAGCCTGCTCCCACTAATACTATAAGAATAGCAGTTCCTTCTGTTTTTATGCTGAAATATTAGATGCCCTTTGCCTCTACCAAAAGTATACCTGTTATAACTATGCGTTCTGTTCTAATAGTCAATTATTTAAATTTTCGTTATTATGAAGACATAAATTATCACCTTACTAATCGCCAGAATCGATCATTTTAACTGAATATAGAATGCTGTGAAAATATGATTTTGATGGCACCTCCATTTGATTTTATAAACGGGCAGGATGCCATATTTCACAATCCTGTATGTGCCATAGGAGAGCTGGTCAGGAATTCAGTAGCTGCTGCTTTCGTTAGAAACAACCCTCCTCTTTTAATTGTGCACATGGTTTCATATCATTTATGGACTATATTTACATTGACTATATAATCAAACTCTTTCAGAATGAGTTACATATGCACACTCAAAGAAAGATTTGTTTAGATTTAATAAATGCTCGTCCAAACAGTGCCGAATAAATTAATAGTACCTATTAAATAATATTATTTTATTGATCCAATCTTTTGAATTACAACATGAAACTATTTTGTTCCAACTATTTTGTATTTTATTAACTCTACTAAAACAAAATTTTGCAACACAATACCAATGTTTTTTGCTCAACACTAAGTTAATCAGAAAAACTAAATATTCCCGTAACTTTCAAAGTCATACCTGTTAGCCTAACTATTACGGAAAATTATAAAACTACATTATATATATATAATGCTACATTTTCATACAGCGAGAACTCTCATTTTCATTGATCATTACATGACATAATCTTGTGGTTTGATCATTGGCGGTTGCTGTCTTTATGATAATTATTCGTATTTTATTGGATGTTGTTTTAACAGCTTGGAGTATATATGGATACAGTGCATAGTGTTTGTTTGCAGAATGCCGAAGTGTCGTACAAAGTTTTATCTTTTAGGTGTGGCTTCAGTTATCCACATAAGTGATACTTGGCTACTCAACAAATGAATACGTCTGCTTGCCTATGTAGTAGAACAGACGTAAAATATTTGTAGAAGAATTATGCACTGTTAAGTAGAAAAAATTTAGAAAAACCAATAATTTCCTTGATTAGGGATGTGAATAAATAATTACTTATTTACAATCATGCTAAATGCCAGAAGTCTATTACATTAGATATGACTATTTTCAGGTTGAGCCTCTCGCCACTTCTAAAACACCCAAAGAAATGTTTGGAAATAGTATTCGTGTTAATGAAACCTTAACTTCGTACTCTTTGATTACCTATACTGTTTTAAAATGAATCACTTCTCAAAATAGTTCATTTCTGAAATTCCGTTCCTGTAAATGTGAATTCCGTGTAACTTTGTACGTAGGTCGGTACAGACAGTCCGGACTGCAGGGATGTCGCCTTCACAAGTACCGTTATGCAACCAGCTATACCGCAGTGCTAAGGTGGTTATATACGTACATAATGTTTAATGCATGAGCCAAGGTTTAGAGCAAATAAACTTTGGTAATACGAGAATCTGAAATGCTGAAAACGAAGAGGAAGGGAGGGGATATCTTGAATTGGAAAGTATTACAAACTGAAAGAGCCAGCTAAGTATATAGCTTACTTTGAAATCACACCGAATGTAATGAATAATTTGCAAGCCCCGTATGACATCATTATTACTAAAGGCGATGTTCCATAGTGGCAGCGTTAAGAATGTTCTCCTAATAACCAGGAAATCGTACGTTCAAGACGCTATATAATCATAGGTCTACGTGAAGTTTCAGAGTTTTGTGTGTAGGCCACGTTTTCCGGCAGAGGAACGTGTTTTCGTAACATGAAGGACTCTTATTTTGTAATCACTGGCAAGCAGTTTTATATGAGTACAAAATAATTCTGTAAGCACCAGAAGATTTATCAAATATTTTGAAGTAACAGCAGAACACTGTGAATTTTATTGAAATTCTGTCACTGTGATGTTGTATAAGCACACGTGGATTTTTTTTTTTTTATCAGTGTGGCGAAGGAATGTACGAGGTAAACTTTAAATTACAGATCAACGTCCACTTGTAAATCTACAGTTCGTTCCATTAATGAAAACGGTCACTCTAGAAACAACCATATCATTAAGGTGCCTGCCTAGTAATCACAATAATTGCGTAACAGCGTGTTTCTTGCTTAAATAAACGTAGCTAAAAACTGCAATTACAGACTGCATTGCCGAAGAACAAAAGTAACTACAAAACTGCAAAATTTGTGCAGATGGACCATAGAAATTTGTTACTGCCTTCTCCGGACACAACGACGCGAGATCGCCTCTTGAAGTCCCGAAGTTAGGCGCAGCACAGCGAAAATACTAGTCTAGATTAATGGTTTTCCGTTATATATGATGGATAGAGACGTGCAAAATTCGCGTTATTATCTGAGGACACGTTAAACTTTAAACACTTTTACCTTTGCAATACGTTTGTCACTGGTCCATACTATACCTGGCATGCCCTGGGTAACTCTGCGCCACTTCACAATCACGTGTCCTAATCATGTGCAGTGTAGTCAGAAAGGGCACGGCTTCACATCTATGTAGCAGCCAATGGGAAAACGATGCCGGCCCCGGTATATGCATTACAGTGAAGTTCAGGCTGGTGCCAGATAATAAAGCGAATTTCGCGTGTCTCTATCCATGAGTCCACGTCGCAAGTGGCTGTATCAACCTCAGATCTGCCACACATGCTTCTGGTTCTCGAAAAGGTCCAGGAAAGGCAGGTGCCTTAAATGTAAACACATAAAGCTCGTTCACAGCGGCGACGGGCGATGAGCTGGCGAGAGCGAGAGTAATTTTGTTGGCGCCCAACGAACTATCTTTAACACCAATGGGTGCGAAACTAGGCGGAGATGGAGTAGCAAAGGGATGGCATGGCGGGGTAAGGATTTACCCCGAGGAAACCTGCCAGCCATTGGCGACTTCCACCAATTTTCCTATATGTGAAAAGCCGGTGCTGATCCAGCCAAGAGTCAAACCTAGTTCGCCGTGGTGGGGGTCTCGAACGCTCTGACCACCACACCACACTTCCATCCTCCCTCCTCGCCTCAGTTAACAGGTGTCAGAATTCGTTCGACTCGGGATGATATTGCCGTCTCCAATAGCCTGTTTGTTTATACTTTCATCAAGGTTAGCAAATTATTGTTGGTTCAAATTCCTCCGAATCCTGACAAACCTCAGGGAGTGTTTACACATAACTACCACAGGCACGTTTACTTAAAACTATTTTTGTTTGTCCGCTCTAAGGGACAATCGATTAAATCGTGTGAACTGTACTCTCAAATAGGTCTATAAATGTATAGAAATATACACAAGCTAAATACATTTTATCGATATGTATACAAGATTATACATGCATACAGGTGCACACTGTTTATTTCCACTCGCGCTGCTGATTGCTTTCTATCACTTAATACTATAAATACGGCAAATATATTTAAAAAAAAGAACGTTAATAGTGATACTGATAAATACGCTGTGACATACGTGGCAAAACCAGCGAAAGCTGTAAGTGATTATTCTTTCGTAGTATGTTGATTTCACTAATCAGACGTCCTTAGGTAACGTTCTCGTTTATGCGAACAAGTGTTTTATGTTCTCTTTCTCATACGCTTGTGGCCTAAACTCTATTACGCGCTTCCGTAACTATGTTCTTAATTGCAAAGTTCAAATGGTTTTTCTTTAAAAATATTTTTCTCTATACAGGATGTATCTAAACTATACCGAGAAAGTTCGAACGCAAGTTAATCGCGAAAAAATGAGGTGAAACATGAAACTTACCTATAGTTCAAAGTGAATCCAAGGACGGTATATATCTTTGAAGTTGGGCCTTAAGGTTGAAGTAAATCAACTGCCTATGGAGCACTGCACCCGACTAGACAACGTGATGAACGCATAAAAAAAAATTACAAACACCATAAAAATTTCCAGAAACGTGCCATTTATACCGTACACGAAAGAAGAATGTATATATTTTGCAAAATTATAAAATATTTTACTAAAATATAATTTTTAATTTTAAAAAATCTATTAAAATAATTTGTATTTTTAACTATATTTAAGTGAATTTCCATTCCGGATGCTTCGGAAAGCAGAATTTGTAAGGAAATCTTCTTCAAGAAATATTATCATTATATTTGCTGTGATCATATGTAGTAAAATCACAGTAATGATGTATCATATCAATTTTATAATTAAGTTTATTTATGTCAGTTTCAGCCATAAATTATGACGATATTCCATAACGAAGATTTTCTTGCAAATTCTGCTTCCTGAAGCATCCAAAATCGAAATGCGCTTAAATTTTGTTAAAAATACGGACTATTTTAATAGATTATTTTTTACTTTTAAAAAGCATATTTTAGTAAAATATTTAATAATGTTGCGAAATTTACACATTCTTCTTTCATATACGGCATAAACCGCACTTTTCTGACAATTTTTATGGCGCTTGTATTATTTTTTATTAGTTCTTTACATTTTATAATCGGTTGCAGTGCTCCGTAGGAAGTTGCTTTACTTCAACCTTAAGCACGAGTGTATTTAAAATACTGAGTGTCTAGATATAGTTAGTTGTGACATGCGGGTTAAAACTCTATCTTTCAAATCCAAAGTATGCTGCAGCGTCATGGAGATCAAGTGGAAATAATGGTAGTAATTGTTATTACTTCCACGACATAATATGAGGACAGCGACAAACAGGTGTTGTGGTGTAAACAGATATTGGTTCCGCCACACTCAAATTTACATTTTAATAAACTGGTGTTTCAGGTCCCAACTTCAAAGATGTTTCACTTTACACCATATGTTGTCTAGCTCGCCTTATTTTTTCGTGAATAACTAACAGCCAATGTTTGTAATTCTAATTTAGTACTTTACCTTAGGAGTAAGCAAGTAAATAAACCTAAAATATGTACAAGATTATCTATTTTCTGTCTGCAGTTCTTCACACAGAAGTAACCTTTAAAAAAAGGCACCAAATGCGAATTTTGAGAAGACAAAAACTGCATTAAAACGACGCAGTTGAGACTTTAATTTTTATAATCGCGAAAAAAATTACATGGTAAGTCCCTTCCTTCTGATCAGTAAGAATTTTTAGTATTGGTTGTTATAATCTGTATAAAAATTATTTCCAGAATACTTCAATTTCCTTAGTGAAATAAATTTTTGTGAAAACCAACATAAAATATCCAGCGTTGTATTTTCGTGCAATTGTGATGAAAATTACGCAGGACCAAATGGAACTCGAGAAATACGCTATAGGTTATTGGGCATATAGGTACGAGGTTGTCTACACTCAGGGCGCCATACAATCCACGTGTTCACTGGCTCGGTATTCAGTTAACAAACTGCACCCGAAAGAAAGTGCCACACCAGAACATGTGCATGTCGCTTAGTATTCGAAACTGGAAAATTCTTAGTTTATGGGAGAAAAGTTGTATTGAATTAAAGCCTTTACAGAACGCGTTATTGCGTGTGACAGTTCTCAGAAGCACGCGTAGTTGCGAGTCGAACGTTGAGGATTCATTCTCCAGACGAGTGCGGAAGTGACACCATTTGCCCTCCCCTCTAGCGGTTTGGTAACTCCACAACGCGTCCTCTGCACGGCCGATGCAATGTGTGCATGCGCGCGCGTGTGTCTCTCCTGCCTAGGGGTGGGGAAGGGGGGGGGGGTCGCGACCCCACCACATTTGTCAAGGGCCGGGATCAGACAGCGTCGGCCGCCTTAGGAGTGGTTAGGGTATTGGCTCAGGTCAGTTACCCCGGCCAGGGCTCGACTGGGGAGAGATGGGGTCGTGAACTCGGGGCGTCTGGCGCGCTAACGCATACCCCTCCCTCCCTAGCCATTCGGCCGCGCCCTACCCCAGCCCTTTTCCCCGGGCCCGGTCCAGCCTGGGAGGCTGGGGTTATTGATGCCGCCATGCGGAAAGGGCTGTCTGGCGGCGGGGGTGAATGACACCTAACGCGTGGTCCCGAGACTTTTTCTCTGCGTCTTTCCGACGATCATATATTTTATTTTGAAATGTTCATCTAAAAAAAATGTTTACTATTGCCAGTTCACGGTACACTTTGCACTTTTGAAAGCCCAGCTTAAATCTACTTGTATTCACATTGTGTATTCATCAACCATACATCTAATTAACACTGCCATGGGCCTGATAACTTTTCCCATGCGTCGATCAAGTGAAACTGTGAAATCATTATAACAGTAAATATTTTACAAATCTGATAATTCACTACATATATACGCACCAAAGAAACAGAAAGTAAAAGAAATCACTTCAGTATTTACAAAAGGTCTACCTAACCGTTTTATTTAAAATTTTGAATCATAGAACTTCTTCACCTCCGTTCGTTAACATCTTTACTGACTGCATGTCAATTTGTGCCCATTAAAATACAAGACGGTAGAGGCAGTGACATTTTTCAAATGGCGATTTCAAAATTGCTCGGTGTGTTTGTACTTTATGGAAGTAAGTTTTCATCTATTTGGTTTGCTCATGGATTTTTCAGTGAGATAGTATACTAATGTATTTTTTTTTAGTCTTTCTTAATTAAAGTTTTGTGGGAATTAAAATATTTAAAATACGTATTTATATAACATTCCCAACACCGCCGTTCCATTAGACGGGAAAGTGTTCCATTCTTCGAGGTTGTTATAAATAGTTATAACGAAGTACCAAATAATATAATCCACGCTGTTAAAACAAATTACGACATTTTTCACGCCGTTCTTTATATAGTATAGCAACTGAAACAATTATGTACTTATTCAAAATAATATAATGTGAAATTTTTCTTACGAATTTTTTGCATGTATGTACTCATTCTTTTAATACAGTGTAACTTCTCGACTGCTCATAATGGTATCCATCTAGCAACAGAGAGCCCCATGTACTGTTTACTGTAATCTAAGCCTAAAACGTCCTATAGTTGTGAAATATTTTCTTGTGCCACTGCAAGTAAAATATTGTAGTATTTAAAATATATTTTTATAGAAAACAAAATGGCTTGGGTGCCTCTGTATTTATATTAAACACAGTCTACAAGTGCTTGTTTATTTAAATTAATCGTTAGTTTTGAATACTACACAGTACCATGTCATTAATTTTGCTGTAATTTACTGCACTGTTAGGAAAATAATCTAAGCAACTAGTTTCCAAAGAAAGTAATTGAAAGTTAAATTATATAGTATTTTTTTAAAATGCGAAATTTGTAGGCGCACAATATTTCACAGCAATATAAATGTTACACAGTATTTTTAGCCTAATTTCCTGTATTAGTTTCTGTGTAAGTTGTGCACTCTCCCCCTCTCCCAACACTTCCGCATTTTTTTTTTTTTTGGATCCGTGAATCGAATTTTACCAAAGTCGGTAGGTATACTAGTAATTAGTAAGGACACCCGACTTTTATATTTTTTAAGCACGCCGTGTATTTGTTTTTAGGGCGGTGGCCATTTTTATTTAGGACGTCATGGTATCTCTGAGCAACTATTTATCCGACTTAAGCAAAATTTAATATGTTGACGGTGCATAACGTTAGCAACTGAATTTAGAGAGCTATATTCTTATATATCTGCCTTTTGGAATATAGCACTACATGGATAAATTAAGCTTTTAAGTTAAATCTGAGAATATCCTCAACCGATTCACGCCAAATTTAACATATAAGTAGTACTATGGTAGGCCATGTACATAAATTAATTTTAATGGATAACGCATTATATATAAGGATAATTTGTTTTATCTACCATATCAGTGAACTAATTTCGACGAGACTTAGTATGTTGGAAGTACCTGCTACAAGTACCTGCTACAAGTACCTGCTACAAGCATAGAATAGTCCAATAAACAGCCTCTTTTGTTCGTCATATTGTAAAATAGTTAAAAAATAGAGGTTTTATGTTATATCCCGGGAAAAATTTTTTAAACTATTTTCTACCAAATTTCGTATTTCAAGTAGTGCTGTGGAAGGCCATATAAATTATTGTTTCAAGTAAGTCAAACACATGTTTTCAAAATGGTGGCTTTATAAATATGTTACCTTGGTATATGCTATAACTACGAAACTATAAAACAAATTTCAAGTTAACTTAGTATCGTAGGAGTATCTATTACAACCATCAAATATATATTCCCAGTTTTTTATTTCATCGAAAACTGCATTACTTAAGCGGGTTATACCATATTTTCAACATAAAGGGTGATATAAGTGCTTTATGTTCGTATATCAAACCTCCCAAATAATTTCCACCCCACTTTATATGTTGGCAGTATTTATGACAAGCATTGAATATTCTGATACATAAATTTTTAACGCCATTTTTAGAAGAGAGAACCGAATCAAAAAACGAAGCTGTTATGCCTTATCTCGGGGACCATTTCACTAATTCCCATCAAATTTTGCACAGAGCTTCAGTTGACCGTGTAAACTTACATTTTTTTTTCAAAATGACGTCATTGTATATATTTTAGGTTAGTAAACACTGTCAACAAAGACGTTAGACTGACAATCTGCGATCATTCTCACGATGCTTCGTCCGCAGTAATGTAGTTGCACGCCAGCATATGGCACAAGGTACTCTGGGTTCGAGTATGCGTATTCATAATTGTCTTACTAATGTTGCACGCGTTTCTGATTCCACCTCTAATGATATGCCTATCTGCGTCAACAAGATGTCAAGACATACCCGACATCTAGGCTTTCAACAACTTCATCAAAATTATCTGCATCTTTGTAGATACGACGAAATTTATATTTTTTAATGCAACAATAGGACTCTGTTCAATTTAGTCTATTTTATTTTATATATAAATGTAATTTTTTTCGAAATGTCAAAAAAATTTAAAATGTGTTTCAAAGATAGTAATTGTCTGGATACAAAAAATAATAATCTCATTAATTTTTCTCTTTCCTTATTTAATTTTGTTTCATCGACTTGTTCGGATTATATATATATAAACACACTACAAAAATATTGAACAAGCATTTTTCACCCAGAGGTTGGATAAATGAAATGCAATTTTTTCTCCAGATTTTTTAAATCAAAAAGAAAGAATAGTTTTCACAACTATACTCTCTTGCATTGAGCGGAACGAGGGGAAAGACTATAAATGGAGTAATATGGTATTTCATTTAATTTTATGGACTTTTTTACGTAAAAGTTGGTGCTACTGCTATCAATGAATGTGTCTCTTGTGTGGTTACTACGCGTGTATACATTCCCACAAGTTTTGCCTATATATAGATATGCAATAGAATATAACGTTTGTTTGATATTAACGGTAAAATGAATTATGTGCATTTGAACCTAAGTCAAGTGAGTAAGAAGTGTTGCTTGAAATTTTCACGACAGCCACCACACAATACCAAATTAGTAGCATCCTTTCTATAGACACTTGGTAGCAACAGTCAGACGCAATTCTGGCAACCATAGCCCATTGTTCCTAAAATCCTGAGGATTAAGATATTACACTCGGGTGAGGAGTAGACATCATGCAAATTATCACTATATTACGCCTTTATTAAATATTTCTGACTATTTTAAATTGTAAGAATTACGTTCTTTCCAGTAACCTGTCTGACACATGGTTAAAAACAGAAACCTTTTATTGTATTGTGAAGATCTTTTTGATGATGACGACAATAGATAGCTGACTCGACGTTACTCGAGGTGTTTTAATCAGACCCAATTAACAAGAATTTATATCAACATATATATAACTCCGTATTTCCGAGAGCACGGCCTACCTCATTCTACTGTTAAGACACTAACTCATTTTACCAGTCATTGGCTCTTACTTGCTAACCAGTTCATATCGTCATCTTCTTTCGTAGCAAACTATGCTTAATGCAATTAACCTATGTGAGCATTTATAAAGCGCTGAAGAGTTTTCGAAATAACTATTATATTGTTTTCATGGTATTTATAAGAAATGGTAGAAAGTAGCACGAAATTCAATAATTAATATATTTCATAACGAGTTAACCTAAGTAATTATGATAAATTGTGTAATCATTCTTACTTTTTACTGGCTGTAACACGCCCAGTGCCAGCATTAAAACCAAAATTATTTTATTACCGTACAAACAAAATTAATAAACGGCTTCATTCACGAGAAACTCACTTAAGAGACTTTAGGCGCAGCGATAGAGCATGTCCAGAATGTTCTGGGATGTACGAATATCTTCCACCTGACGATTAGATACAAAATTATCTTCGAAAAATATTGTAGGCCTGTCATCGAAGTTGTACAGACTATAATGGGAAATGAACATCGATCTGTGATGTGTCCTCCCAAAATTATATTTTATTTAAACACATTGGTGGAAAATTAAAAATGAACACCTCTAAAGCGGTGACGTAGAAACACCACATGTGTATGGGGCACCGATAGAAGGCATTATGTGCAATAATTAACAGTGCTGTGCTGTGGACAGAGTAGGAACCGCGTACTAAACATAACACAGCTGAGCTCAATACAACTGTAGTTGACTCGGTGAAAGAGTATTCTGTTGTTTCAAGCATCGGCCTGTGTGTAGTAAGCAGTGTAGACATGCCACGACGGCATAGACGACAACACTGGTGAAATTAACGGACTTTGAACTAGGCAGTATTGTGGGCCTGAGGGAGACTGGACGGTCCTTCCGAAGAATTGCCCAACGCGTAGGACGTGAAGTGTCTGCTGTGCATCATAGGTGGTGCCGGTGGCCCAACGATGGTGCACATGTTGGTCAACCTGGTTCCGGATGGCAGCGGCATACGGATTCCCTCCTGGACCACCGCATCAGACGAGCAGCCATTGCTTATCGCACGGCGACCGCCGCACAGATTAGGGCCACTGTTGCACCCAGAATGTCAGCTAGGACCATCAGCAACTGTTTGCTGGACGCTGGGCTACGATCAAGGATACCGCTCGCCAGGCTTCCTCTCACGCCTCATCCCCGTGCAGCCCGCCTCGGATGGTGTCGCGAACTACGCAACTGGAGGGATGAATGGCGCGGAGTTGTGTTTAGTGATGCGAGCAGATTCTGCCTTGGCACCAGTGACGGTCGCTGGCGAGTGCAACGTCGACCAGGAGAACGGCAACAACCAGAGTGTATATGGCAGCGACATACAGGAATAACTCCTAGCATCATGGTCTGGGGAGCAATAGCCTACAATGGCCGTACGCCTCTAGTGTTTGTTGAGGGAACACTGGATAGGGAACGCTACATACAGAACATAATCTAGCTCATTTTGTTACCGTTCCTGCAATGCCAAGGAGATGTCCTCTTCCAGCAGGACAATACCCGCGCACACACATCTTATGTTATCTAACGCGCTCTCGATAATGTTCGTCAACTCCCCTGGCCAGCACAATCATCAGACCTGTCACCCATTGAACATGTGTGGGACATGATAGGACGGCGTTTGGTGGGACCTGCAATACCAGCAACGAACCTCCACCAATTGCAACAACAGTTGGCATTAGCATAGAACACTATTCCCCAAGATGACATCCGATACCTTTATAATCATCTCTGCGCACGACTGCAGGGCTGCATCGTCGCTAAAGGAGGCTACACAAGATACTGACGTTGTGGTTCAAAACACACTGTAGCCGATGTCCATAGGAGGTGTACGATTCTCTGAGTGTACAATTTTTGTAATTATTCAATAAAATCTTCATTCATGTGCAACCATTGCATCCGGGTATTCATTTTCAATTTTCCGGCAGTCTATAATCATGCCGCACATATGCACTAATGAATTTCGTGGCTTTTGAGACAATGTAATATTGCTTTTTTCAAAGAGAATCTGCATAAGTTATATATATATATATATATATATATATATATATATATATATATATATATATATATATATATAGCGAAATTTTTAGAAAATGTCAGAACGCAAAAACAGTTGCGAGCTGTACCTTACACGTTCTTAATTTTAATGGTTTAAGACGTTGGAAATCAAAAATGTTGATTACTTTATATGTGTCCCAAAAAACCATTTACCGACTATACAAGCGATGCCATTTTCGTTTAAATAAAGAAAAATAATTTCATCGTTTTTGTATAATCGCATTTCAAAAATCAATATTTTATGGTTGTTGTAATATACAGAAGTAATAGCTCAGACTATTTGGATTGTATGTATTTTTTTATTTGCTAGAAATTACTTTACATACATTGACAAGTTGAACAATGCTGGGCTCAATAATATAGTTATATAATGAAAGTAGTTGTTATTCATCGTTCGTAATTTAACCCCTTGTAGGCAAAGAAGAGTCTCTTCCTCACGCTACTGCAAAAAAGGCGGGGTAGGGTCGACTTCAGGTTACGGTAGCCGTGAAACTTCAGTAAAAACCCTGATGTGTGTCGTTAAGGAAGCTTTGTGCTGCTACGTGTACGGAACAAGAGACTTGATACTGTGCATCGCGAACCCATACTTGCCAGCCAGGTGACGCTCATCCTGTATTTTCTGGCGAAGGCAGAGAAATCCATCTCGATGAGCACTGCGGGGAAAATAAAAAAATTATGAAAAAAAAAAAAAGCGAAAGCAATTAAAATGCTGCTCGTTGTTTACTCGTTTGCTTTCAGCTGGAAATAACTGAGATCGTCCCAACATTCATCTAGGAGAGCCTGAAGTTTATATTATTTCTACGCTTTTCTCACCGACCATGTATGTTTCCAGCGATTTTTTCATAAAGTTTATGGTGCGGAAAATTACATAAGTTGTTGAGTCATATACGACAGTATTCAAATTCGTCAGAAAGTTATGAATTATATTTGCATTTTATTACTTTTCCAGAACTTATTTTCCCTTCAGCTCTTAAATAAATACTTCCGTAAATGTACTTACATAATCATCATATTGTTACTCTAATCTTTCCTTTTGCGTCTGTGCAATGTTTAAATGTTTAATTTGGTTAATTATACTAAATCAATATCTTATTAAAAATTTTATTTCTTTTTTCTTATTGTCTGTTTTGCTTTATGTCTGGATAACTGTTAATGGGCAAGCACTTCAACTTTCAAATAAGAAACTTTTATGGAATAAATTATTATCAAACATTCCCCTGGAAAAAATATCTTCCAATATTATGGTCGTTAAAAAGTTAACAATCCTTCATTATGGCAATAGTTTACAACTCAACTTCATTTAAATCGACAGCGCGAAAAAATGGAAAGTTTTCCCAGTAATGGAAACCCCAGGTTTTTTCCCAAATTTACTAAAAGCAAAAAAAAAAAAATTCAAATCAATATCTTAGCATTTTTATATGCTGTTCACGATAAACTGAGAACTTTTGAAAGCCCTGCTAAGATCTATTTGTATGCACATTACATATTCTTCCACCACATGTAAAATCTCCATTCATTGCAATTGGCCTCATCACTTTATTCATACGTCCGTCACGGGGAAATTTAAAATCATTACAAAAGTAAATATTTTGACAAAAAGTATAATTAAATATTTCAGTATCCACAAATGTTAACCTAACTTTTTTAGTTCAAAGTTATGACGTCAAACTACCTTCCCTACGCGCGTCGTTGCCAACTTTACAGGCACAGTGTGCCTGTTGAAATGCACGCAGGTAAAGTCAGTGACATTTTGTAAACGTTGATTGTTTTTAAAGTGTTCACTTTACGGTGAACAGCCTATACCAATATCTTTATTACAATTAGAGTACGTCTTGCAATAGCATCGCTTCATGAAGAGGGTCCTTCTTGTAGAATTTATTTCCTGAATTGTTAATAATGGATATAGGTTTAAATTTTGGTTAGAAATACTCATATTGTATTATATTTGCAGTCGGGTGCTGTGCTCCAGCGGAATTCACTCTAATTCTACCTTAAAGATGTTAAGTTGTCTAGAACTCGAGAGCTGATGAGGGTGAAGAAAGGAGAATATGGAGCAGCGCCGGGATGCAAGAGTGGGGGAGACGGAAGATCCGCGAGAAAAACCCGCCGACCAGCGGCATCGTCCGGCACGATTCCCACATGCAAAAATCCGGGAGCAGCCCCGCTGGGAATCGAACTACCGTCGCTTTGGTTGGAAGCGAGCTCTCTAGCCTTTGCGTCTCCGCGGCCCCTTAAAAACATTATTTTAGATAGTCTGTATTCTAAGCACTGATATGAGCGTGTAAAATTAAAACTTAATGCGTTCTGGTAAAGCCTATTCAAAATTAATTGATCACTTTTGAAATCACCATTTGAAAAATTTATGTTCGCCTACCCACATATATTTGAACACACACGCTAACTGAGATTTGCCCGATACAGTCGGTAATGACGGAAGTAAAGTAGTGCCACATCTTAACGTTGAATTAAAAGTATTAGGTAAACATTTGTGAACACTAAAATGGTTTCTTTTGATTTCTGGTTTTTTTAGTTCAAAAAGGTATCAGAATTGCCAAATTTGTTTTACATTTACTTTTCTAATAATTTCACAATTTCACTTGATCGACGCACGAATAAAGCGATTAGACCCATGGCAATGTTAACATATAGCGGGAGAATACACAACGCTCATACAATTAGATCTTAAGCAGGGCTTTCAAAAGAGCCCAGTTTACCATCAACAGCCTATAATAATGTGGTTTGAACGTAAATGTGTTGCACAGAGCCCTGTCCTTCAAGTAGTGTTTAGATTCGCCATTGGTCGTAAGTTTACAATTAAGAACTATTCAGTGCCTTTCATATGTGTCGCTTTACGAACAGGTACAAACTAAGTTTTAACATACGAATTCTGGTTTCCGTTTTTCATTTAAGTCTCTAACGTACACATTTTAAAACCATCGCAATCATTTTGGGTATGAAAATTGTAGAACGGATGATTCAAAGGAGTACAGGGAGATGCGGCATACCTATATGTTAATTGTAACCACATATAAAATTACCATAAAACCCCTGAAAGTGTCATTCAGGAAAGATGGGGACGGGAATATTACTCGAATTTTCAATATTTTGCACTTAGAAATCACGGGGCATCCGAAATCCGAGGAATTCATAACCCTTCCGTACTCCTAAGCCTGGGACACGCGAAATAGCTCCAGCCAGATGACGCCCTTTAAAGGATACTTGTACAAACTGGCGAGGTGAGAAGAGAAAGTACACCAATCAGATGAGAGGGCCTGGAATTAAAAAAAAACGGACTTGGCGAACATTCTCATTAGTCGACGTCTTCAGCGCACTGCCGAACAGATGACACGAGCACCTCGACAACAGTGGTTGAACTGAGCGACCTGTTTTCTCATAGACATCATCTGAAGATGAGTGGAAGTTGCTATAACGACGTCTGCGTTGCGTCACCGAGACTCATCACACTGGTGGAGACAAATATCACCGAGACTCATCACACTGGTGGAGACAAATATCACCGAGACTCATCACATTGGTGGAGACAAATATCACCGAGACTCATCACATTGGTGGAGACAAATATCACCGAGACTCATCACACTGGTGGATACAAATATCACCGAGACTCATCACACTGGTGGAGACAAATATCACCGAGACTCATCACATTGGTGGAGACAAATATCACCGAGACTCATCACATTGGTGGAGACAAATATCACCGAGACTCATCACATTGGTGGAGACAAATATCACCGAGATTCATCACACTGGTGGAGACAAATATCACCGAGACTCATCACACTGGTGGAGACAAATATCACCGAGACTCATCACATTGGTGGAGACAAATATCACCGAGACTCATCACATTGGTGGAGACAAATATCACCGAGACTCATCACACTGGTGGAGACAAATATCACCGTAAACCCACAGTAAGGGTACAATTTCCGATGGGATCGAGTACACCCAACCTTGCAGTATGGCGAGTTACATCTCAACATCTCTCGTGTCCTGGACGAACTTCGAAGTCTGCGCGAGGACGTTGGCGAACTACACACATCCATCAACCAAGACATGTATACAGAATGTTCCGCAACTCAGCCGGCATACTTCGTCAGCGTGTAATACAGACCATTGCAAACAGAAAATGTCATATACACAAATAGGCTATGCAGCCCCATTTCAGAGTTACAGGGATGCAAATGCAATAAAAACGAAATTTGGAATTACTGAATATCTTTAATGTAACTGACTACACTCATGTTGAATGTCTCACACGAGCTGTTCAAAATGTGCACCATCTGGCCGTAAGCAGGCTGCGATACGTTGTAGCCTACCATACCGTGTTGCCACTGCATGCCTGCAAGTCCATTACTGAGTTGATTAGTGGCGTCAATTATCGCCTGTAGCAACTGGCCTCATATGTCTGATTGCTGTCCGCTGTAAACCCTACTCTTCAGGCAGCCCCAGAGTACAACGTCCAACGGGGAAAGATCTGGAGATTGTGCGGATACTCAGATGGTGGTGTGCCACGCCGATCTCCGTCTCACTATCCGTAAACAAGCACCGTGTCTGCTTACTCTGCACGTGTAAACATTCCTGGCATTGTTGTACAAGCACTCGCCTCGACACGCTAACAAAGACTGACCACGCCAGCCACACTAGCAGTGTCTGCTTAAGATCAAATTGGCAAGATTTTGAACAGCATGTGTGGCACTTACTACTTGAATGTAGTAAAATGCATTAGCAATATTCAGTAATTTCAATTTGTGTTTTTATTGCCTTCACGTCCCTGTAACTCTGAAATGGGGCTGCATAGTCTATTTGTGTATATGGCATTTTTTTGTTGCCAATCAGCTGTATAACACGCTGCCGAATATGTCGGTAGAGTCGTTGGAACATTCTGTACATATGTGTTAGTAAAAATAGATAAGCATTTTTCATAAAAATGTTGATCTTTAATTTTACAAGCCCCTCATACATTTTCTTAAATGCCATCAGATGCAATAAGTTTCTGTAGACGGCACGAGGCTAGCCGAGTGGTTCGACGAATAGTCTCTCGTGTGAACCGTGTCTTGAGCACTGTGCAATGTTGTACTGGGACGTGGTGACCCTGAAGCCACGCACGGCTCGATACGTCGAACTACAGAATCTTGAGTACGGGCGTGAAGCGCAGCTGTCGACCCTACCGCAACACCATCTAAGATTCTGGCAGCTAAAAGAAACACAATACAACATGCTCTGTCCCGGAGGACTACCCGCCGGCTAATGAACAAAGATAGACTACAGCCACGACGTTCACTCCGTCGACTGACTTTGATTCCACATCGCCGTGCAGCGCGTTTTTTTTTTCAGTAGTGCACCGAGCGTCGGGAGTGTGTGCAGTATTAGCGTTACGTTGTCTTTTCCGACGAATCGCTCTTCTAAGTGCTGACGATTGATTGTCGTATTCGAGACCCGGCGCCGCAAGTATGAGCGTCAGCATGAGGCGCACGCGTGCCATAGGGTTCCTGCGTCTAGAGTTGCTGTTTCCGTTGCCGTTAGTCACGACTCAAGTTTGCAGATCGCCAGCGTTTGTTGTGCCACCGATACGTTGCCTAGATCGTGCGTCTCCATTTGCTAAGATTTGTCCGGCGTACGCAGGACAATGAGCGTCCACGTACCACGGTCTTCGAACAACTCGCGATTCCAAGGCTCTTGGCCTGCGAGGTCACCAGACCTGCTAAAAACAGAGCATGTCTTAGCGTAGCTAGGATTTAGTCTGCTCCAGCACCCCACGACACCTGACAACACGCTCGAAGAACTCCACTAGCACTGTAAGGCTCAATGACACGTTGAGTGGCCGTCTGTATTGCCTTAAAATTACGGCGTACTCCATATTGAATCTTGCGCTATACGACTTTGCACCGTTGCTCTGTCCTATTTGTTAACAAAATAAACTTCAACGCTTATCCTTGAATAATGTGTCTTAAATGCAGTGCAATTGGTTCCTTAACGTTTTCATGTCTCTGCACAGCAGTGTATTTGTTCTGCGAATCGCTTATGCACTTCTAAAGACTTTACTAAATTGAAAATGGTTAATCATGACATTTGGTGATAAAGAAGGAAATTCGATACTACAGCCATAAAGATAGCTCTTTCGAGAAATGTCTCATAATGAGCGCTCGCTACGTAGAGGATTTTTGAAATAAAATTACGTAAATATTAAGGGTAATTCGTTTGTTGGCGTGCGTTTGTGCGGTCATAAATAATCGATGAGTTATATTACCACAGTTGTACGTAGAGCGCGATCTGTTTTTCGTAAGAAATACCAAATATAGCTTGCACGTAGCCAATACTGAAATAACGCAGCCTACGTCGCTGCTTCATGCCGTGGCCCCATATTTTACGGTTGTTCAATACGAATTCTGGTGATGATTTTTGTGGCGGTTTTACGTTTTTCCATGGGGATTACTATTGTTAAAGATGATCACAAAAATACACATGGTTGAGTGTTTAAATATTTTCTAGTAAATATTTCTTGGAAAAGGTTGAAAACTATTACTTATATGTAGAGCTCGCATTTTTCTTTGTTGATTTGATATATAAAATCATATTTTTTAAATTTTCTTTGTGTATTTCTGTCCGTAAGTATGGCAGAGATTGACAAGATAACTTGTGAACTTATAACCGTAAATTTTTTTAAATTTAAGGTCGATTTTTATGTTGCTAAAATTTGAAGATAATTTTGCATGTCAATGACTAAAATTGGTGGGGGGGGGGGGGGGGAGTAAAAGAAATTATTTTAAACAACAATCTGTTTTATATAACATTAGAGAAAACGGATGTTTTGAAGCATTTGAAGGTTGGTAACATATCACCCTATAATGTAATATCCAAGTCACACGTGCTTGCGCTCTAGGCAAACCAGATGGTAACCCTTCGTAAACAGCAGCGCAACCACGGCGGTGTCTGAAGTGAACAGTGGTCTATAAACTCCTGTCCCTCACAAACGCTATTGCGAACACACACGTCCTTGTGTAAACACGCCTCCGACTTACACATCTCCTACTGGACGACGCCCGTCGCCTCATTCGCTGCAGATGTGCCGATCGCAACGTGTGAATCGCACCGCCTGAACGGCAAGCCGAAGAGACTCAACGTTTTTCTTACGGCAAAGCCAGTATTTCCTTATGGCACAGCCATTTGCTTACAATCTTAGAGTGCACGCAAAACATGTTCCAACTTGCATCGAGTATTACTGGTTCACGGGTTAAATATGCGTTAAATTAACCAATATATATTGACGTTAACACTAATCACATTGGTTTGGTTAAGTTAATTTTCATATGTACTTAGGCTCAGTTCATGTATGCGGTGTGTAATTATTTTCAATTAATAAATTAATTTTACCGCAGAACGTTATCTTAATTTGTTTATCTAAGTATTACATGTGGGATATTTTACAGTATTTTACAAAAGCTAGGTGCAAAGGTTACAAAGTTATTCTTAATTTTGAACAGCATTTACCTCAGTTAAGAGACACAATTGCGTATAACAACAGACATCAGGTCTTCATCGCACTCAATTAGGTCCTCGTCAGACGCCCAAATTTCAGAAAAACTGGGGGAGTCTATCGCTGTCGCTAAACAATTCTATGGTATCTAGGTCATCATAGTTCTCCGCTTTTACTGCGGGCTGACGTTTCGACTCCCAATATGGAGTGTCAGTATGCTCAACAGTAACTCTATTTCATAAATCAGTATTATTTTTGGTGTTGGGAAGGATCGTTTGTAATAATTATCTTCCAAGACAGCGTAAGTGCACGTTATATGTCTTTACCTCTTATTTAAAAGAAAAATGCTGGAATTTGTGGCTACAATGTTTTTCTTTGCAAATTAGAGTAAAACGGAATAGAACTACCATGTCTGTTTATAAAAATTTCACAGCGACATCTTTTTGGTGCATGGAAACTAGTTACGTTTGAGTGGGAAAAGTCTCGCTATAAAAAAGTCACGGACCATCTCGACTCAAAGAGTAAAATACGTATTAGAGATTCGTGTAATAACTTCAGTACTGTACCTTATTAGGCCACTATTATTCCTGGTTTGAACATATAAATAATTTGTATGCAGGAGGTACTCTTACTGAAGTTATTGTTATACAAATATTTGAGTTGCAAACAAACATTTCTTTTAAATACATTTCTCATAATAGTTGTAGTAATATCAAATTTTTAATGTGGCGGAATAATACACAGTGTTCTGGAAGAAAATGCAAAATAAGTCATTAGAGAGTGACTATTTGCTTCTAATTAGCTATTCATACCGAATTACATAAAACAAAATATTATTTAACTTCATAGGTGTATATTAACCTCCTCCTATCCCGTGTATTTCCAGTCATTTGGAAGCGGTACCCACTGTAAAATCCCAATATAAGTTCCAGATATAGCGGTGCACGCATTTATAACTTATCGATTTATAGCTTACCGATAATGTAGCTGAGGAATTCGCCGTGCGAAGTTCACACCTTTAGAAATCTTACGTCGTCTCGCTTGAATACAGCAGACCGGTGCGACCCACGATCGTCGTTCGGGCGTCAAATGTCTACATTGACTCATAAACAATCATATTCACCTGAAAGTTTTTCCCGTCACTCTTCCCGTTTTCATTCTTTCCTTAAAAACTCACTGCAAATACGAGTGTTTGCTGTACCTTACGACAAAATTCCTAAAACCTGAACCACGTAAACCATTACTGCGAAGCAAAAGCACACAAGGAGAACAAAGACGTAAGATAATCCACACCTGCTCGGATGTATATGACTGGGAAATGTCTCCTATAAAATAAATGACCAATGATAAGCTCAACTCTAAGAGAGAAGATCATATTAAGAAATTAAACATGTGTGTGATAGTTTCAGCAATGTACCTTGACATTGCACGTTGATTCTGAAGTATAAACCGTTATGTAACTTATTTTAACGGAGTGATTTTAATTAAACTGTAATTACGTTCACGTGTTGGGATATACAGTGCGTTTTTGTAAGTGTTACAACGGTTGGAATGTGATTCCACATAAACAATCAGATACAAAATATATGTAGTAATTGTGGCCAGAAGTGATTATTAAGGGTATCAATTACCCTCGAAAAAGTGAAGATAACAAGCACATTTATTTTAAAAAATTGAAAAAATATTAGAGGTGAAAGAAAAATTCCCACAATGTACTAGCAAATGAAAATAATCTACTTCAGTAAAGGAAATTTCAAATAGTGTCCATCGTTAGAAACAAAGTTGGGGTTTGCTACACTTACATCGCAGTAAATTTGAAGACTGATTATTAATCACCATTTACAAATGTACCAAAAAGGTCGCTTTGTAAGAAACTAACCCGCTCCGTTTGCGAGACTTTTGCCCCGCAAGTAAGGACGACTGTCCAATACCTGGGCAGTAGGCAAACTGAGTGACTCGTGTGTCTAACATGTTGCATACCTCCAAGGTATTCGATGGCAACCCTTAAGGGCGCCGCCTACCTGGCACCTGAATTGCGTTGAAGTGTGTTTTAAATCCGCGTTTTTTTTACAAAAATACTAAATGTTTCTTCTTGATACCAATATATCAAAAGAAAACACTTCTGACGAGGAACGTATAATACTCTCAATATATCGTACACATTATATATGCTATTTCCGAGCCCTTCAACATACCTAAAAATGACTTTTTCACACTGCTGTATCTCTCAATATAATGGCAGGAACATGCGTTGTATAACGTAACTATCTATTATCTGCGGACCGCAGATGTTCAGTGCTACACTTGGAATGAGGGAGCGTTGAAATCTCAACCTATATTTACAAGTATGTAATGGCTCATCCAGAAATTATTCGTATACAAATGACATCTGATAGCCGTGTATGTCAACAAAAAAACTGCAATCTCAACGTGACGTGCCTTCATGCAGTTAAAACTCACCCAACCTTGGAAGTCATTGTTCACGTATTTTTCGAGCAGGGTTATTCTCAAATGGAAGTAGAATCGGTTCATTCAGAAATCGAGATAAAAAAAAACCATGCCAGTATACATCCCGGAAGTTTGGAGAGAAGCCACGAGAACTTCCCTTAACCATCCACAGTCCTTTATTGTGAAAACTCTACTTCATGATGATTTTCGTATTTTTAGTGCTGCACAGTCCAGTTCTTACCTCAAATAACCAGCAGCAGTTCTTCATTGCCTCATGAGCAGACTCATTATGGAATGGCAATGAACAACCGTACAAAGACGTTCACTTATACAAATTGTGTTAGGTATCAGTATATGAAAACTGAACCATGATTCATTTTTGATAAATTGGACTGCCTGGATCATTAATTCGTGCCGCTTATACGAAATAGAGTACATTTGTAGTGCTACCAAGAAAGGCTTGGCCCCTCTGAGACGAAAATGAAATATTTGCTACAACTTCGTCGTCAACACCCAGGTTTCATTACGAGTTCTACAAACAACTTCCAACAGGTACTTCTTCAGAAAACACTACAGGACCACCTGGTGACGAGGAAGTCTGTAATGGTTGTTCGTAGAGTGTTGATGTAGTTCTATGTACGTACATAACAGATTTGCGATAATGTATCTTGTAATTTAAAACCTTTATAATTTTGATTCGAAGCTGTGTTATTTATAGATCGGTAATTAGAAAATGTGATCAATACTTTCGAATTACATTCATATAATGCAAACTGTTTCAACATTTCAAAACTATTTAATAAATAGGTACACAGATACATATTTTTTCATGTGTATAGAAATACGTTTTAATGCCTGTAATTTTGGGTGTTATTACTATAATACAAAAAATTAATTTGACTTATATTATTTAAATTGAATAATTAATATTTTTCAATTTTTGCACTTTTGACTTAATAGCTGATTAATAAATATTAGTTCTGAGTTGGATTCACTGTTGTGATCCCACTTACACAACACTAACTACACAGTGTTATGAATATCCGATACATTACTTCCAACTATTGTGAAAACGAAGGCCTGCTACTGTAAATGCAAAGTATCAAACGTGCGTTCTCTTGATTAACAATAAACATTTTTCTAAAAGTAGTCGAAATCCTCTTAGGCCTAGATTATTTTCAAAGGTACAGTGTTACAGTGGTACAATAACGACTGTTGAATACGCTAATCTTACAGTTACATTTACAATGCTTTTTGCACTTCCAGATCAATGGCTTTTTTTCACATTCGATAGTTTGCAGTTGTCGCGTCGATATAAGAGAGTCCTGAATTATTTGTGTCATTTAATATAAACCAATTTTTTAAATTTATTTATCTTTATTATAATATAACTTTGTTAGCTGTTGTTAACTAGGTCTAATGTTTCTAAATTCGTTCTCAAAAGACTCACTAGTAACACAACTGGATCTACTCCATTCTATGGGCGCCTGCTGTCTGGTGAACTGAGTATTGCGAGAGTTTGTTACGATATGTGGTATGCGGTTTACAGGACTGAGGGTGGCTCAGTTAGAATTTCTAAAAATTCGAACACTCGTTGTTTGGTATTTATGTAGCTAATGTTTGGAATCAAAGAACTTATCGGTGTTATATCAATGCGCTATTGAACGGTTCCTCGAAAATACTTCATAATCCTTTTCACATAATTAGGGGTAGGATTTCGAAAAATGCTGAAACAAATTTTTAGTTATTTGTGTAGCCAGCCTTATTAAGTAAAGAACATAATGGTATCTCATCGTGATAGTGAGCCATTTAGGAGTCCTCAAAAACATCTATTACCTATTTTCGCCCTCGTAAGGGTCGAATTTTGAAGATCCTTAGTGGGCGCCTGCATCTCAAGGGAAGACATCCCTAAATTTTCATGTTTTCACATCTAGCGGTTTGGGCTGTGCGTTGAGTGCGAGTCAGTCAGTCGGAAATTTAATTTTATACAAACCCGTGTATTTGTATTTATTTACGCGTGTGATATATATATATATATATATATATATATATATATATATATATATATATATATATATATATATAAAATATATCACACACGCTGATATATATACAGCATTTCTAAGACGGGATTTTTTTTTTTTAGATTTCCTTGGCTGTTTACAAAACTTCAGACTTTTACTACATTTACAATACTTTTTACAGCTTCCTTTGATATTATTCACATGGCATCTATGAGAATAACACTTTTTAAAAGCAGTATCCCTGATATAGGAGGTATAAGGATAGATCTTTGATTGATTCATATCTGACGCATTTATACCACTTCCTACAGCCCGTTATTGTGCTCCCGCCCACGCGCAGTTTGCTGGGTACAACGTAAAACCTGCTACAAGCTGTAAATGCCTGCGAGTGTAGTACACTTTGTTAGCTAATCGCTGGCTATTACATGTGCACTGCTGTCAGCCTCTTCTGTTCGCCAGTGTATCTCCGCACACGCATATCCGTCACTGGGAAGCTGCAGTACAAACACTGCTGCCAAATATCGCGGTCCACAACTAAACCAAGTCGCTGATTATAAGCCCGTCTGGAAAAAAAAAACCTCTCTCTCGAAAGACTGCCGATCGCCTCCGCAACTCTAGTGGCGTGTCGTCGCTGGATTACTGTGCCCTTCAGTTATAACTACACTGTTAAAAATGTCCGCATATGTACGGAATGTTTTACGGAAATGTACCGTGTATACACGGAAAGGGAATCCGTAATGACGAAAAACGGAGTTAAGTCCGTAAATACGAAATACGGAAAGTCTCCGTATTCCCTTTGGCTTCGAGTTACGGGGACAAACAATGCCGATTCTACACGAAGCTTTCTTCGCCACTGTAACGAGAAAATTATCGTTTCTGTGGCAGTTAAAGTTACCCACGCGACTATGACATATTCTTTCAAACATTAAAAAATAGCATTAGGCGTTTGTAACATTTGGCAACACTATAAATACACTAAATTTAATTGAAAATGAATTTTCGCTTTTGTATTTTGAATACAAATTTAAAAGTTATACTGCAATTTTCAAGTGAGATATTAAGGTGAATGTTTAGAAACGTTGAGTGGTAATTTTTTGACTCGGGTTCAAACCTCACTCAATACAATATATTTTAACTTTTTTAATGTTATTTTGTACATTGTAGAGCACCCACATAACGAAAATTAAAGACATTTTCATTATCTCTTTTTATTTTAAACGGCAAGTACAGAAAACTAACTTGGAAATTAACGGAGAGGTTCCGTGAAATTTACGGAAAGTCCGTTTCTGAAAATCAACGTGTCCGAAATTTTACGGAGAGTTTACGGACACTTCTGGATAAATTTTTACCAGCACTTTTCCGTAAAGTGAGGGAAATTTTTTTTTAAACAGTGTGCTGCTCATTTTCATCCTCGCGTCATGTCGGGATCACCAAATAGTTTGGCAACTTACTAAATCTAAAAGTCCCTTCTTTTCAATGATGTGTGTTTAAAATGAGACACCAGAAGCTTCAGCGTGAGCACAGATCAACACTTATTTATTCTGCTGCACTTACCATGTCCACCATGTCCCGTGTCAGAACTCAAACTAATGTTGTCTGGCATGGATCACTTCTTCCCTTCTTCGCCCTTTCTCTTCTAGTCCCCTCCTATTTAACGGAAGTTAGCAATTCCGTTGACTTATGCACTTATCGTCACGAACATGCACGCTTGTTAATGACAAAGGAATAGATAGTAACGGAGGTCCCTATCCATGACTCACGGAGAGGCGAAATTCCAAATAGGTATTGCAAAACCTAGGAAATTGGCAATTCGGACCACTGGTATGGACTCGGTGACGACTAGTGTATTTAAACGCCAAAAAATAAGTGAAGGGCTTACCTGGCCATCCAACACCTCACTGGTCAGCTTTATTTTTACACGTGTCTCGATTGCTCGCATCGTTAAAAGGAAACAAAATTACATCCTGTTTAAAGTTGTTGACATGAAAGTGTTTTTATTTAATTATAATTCCGTGTCGTGGGAAAGACATCTGCGGGTATGTGCAAAATGGTTTTTACACTAACAATCCCTGAGTTTCGTATTGATCTTGTCGAAATAAGGGACTATTCAATATCAATTACACTTTCAAATATTAAAATCAGAAGTTTTTTTCCTATATTGTTGTGGCTGTTAGGAAAATAGATTTATTAATTTTATTTGTCCGATTTTTTCATTCTGAACATATGAAAAAATCTTATTTGCAATGTATATTTGTTGATTGTATTCTAAAAATATTTATTATTTTATTACTTTAAATTTCTTATAATATTTTAAATAATTTAATGTTCTAAATAATTATTTTATTACAGTTGAATGAATTTTAATAACTTCAATTTAATATGTTTCATTTTTTATTGAATTCATTAACTGGCATTCTTCTGTACTGCAACATTAAACATTTGTTATAACCTTGATATTTATTATTTTATTTATATCACATTAAAAAATTTCTTGATTCTCTGTACTATGTTTATGATTAAATTTAATACCTTAAAAAAAATGTAAAGTCTACAAATTTTCTATTTAATTTCCTTCCTTACCTGCCATCTTATATAATACCTTTTATTTATTTGTAGTATCCTTTGTATTAAGAAAACAAACAAATCAATTAACAATTGTTATAACGGCGTCGTGAAAAATTTAATTTTTAGAATTATATTTTTTAATAAAATACTTTAATATTGTTTAAGTTTAACATTTTCATAGCTGCAAAATGAAAAATTTACTTTTATTTGTTTGATACAAAAGCGCTCAGTTTACCGTGAACGGTAAACTGAGCGCTTTCGAAAGCCCTGCTTAAGATATACTTGTATGCACGTTGTGTATTCTTCCGCCATATGTAAAGTTAACATTGCCGTGAACTTGATCACGTATTCATCCGACGGTCAATTGAAAGGGTGGTATTTTTAGAAAAGTAAATATTTTACAAAATTGTTAATATTTTCACTTATATGAAAAAAAAAAAAAAAAAAAAAGCACAATATATCATTTCAGAATTCATGAATGTTTACCTAGCAATTTTAATTTTACTTTAAGTAGTGGAACTACTTTCGCTCAGTCGTTGCCACCTATACTTGATGCATAACATACAATGTGCCCGTTAAAATATGTGCAGTTACAGGCAGTTAAATTTTTTAAAGGTTGATTTCAAAAGTACTCAGTTCCTAATCGTGAACAGCCTATGCGTACCTAAAGCCTTTGGTATGCTTCAAGGTTAACATATACTACCGACAGCTAAGACAGGGATATAATTTTCTTTTTTAAGGTAAAGCAAATTACAGTACAGAAATAATAATCTCACCCTTTCTACAACACTAAGGTGTATCCAATTGCTCATGAACTATTTGTTCATACCAACAATGAAGTCCTGTGTGTTGTCAAAAGAGAGATACTTGCACACTAAGTTGGATAAAGAAATCTAGCACATATATGTTTATAATATTCTAAAATAATCTGTCCACTTGTATGGCAGCGATAAATCAAAAATTAAAATTAAAACATTTATTAATGTAAGAAAATGTGTTTTTTTAAATTACTTTACATTACAACTAAAGTTTCATTCAATATTGTTTAATATTTAAAATTTAATTATTCCGGTTTTTTCACGTTTTTAATTTTCATACTACAAGTCAGTTTCGTATCAAATATCGATTCAAAAATGTTTTTATAGTTGCATTTAAACATATAATAATTAATAGTTCATTTATTTGTACCCATTTTCTTCTAAAATGATTGATTGCTTTTGTTTTGAGTTCTCGTGTGTGTGTACATCATATATATATATATATATATATATATATATATATATATATATATATATATATATATTATGCATATAAACACACGTCTCATAAAATTGCTTCCGCGTTAGATCCCTTTGACATATATTAGTCTGTGAACCGACCAAGGCAGATAAACGCCCCGTTCTACATGTAAAGTGTCCTAACTGTGTTAACACACGTGTCTTGACCGTTTTTTCCCTCTTTGTCTGGTCGTAGTTGCTGCTCTACCTATACTCGTGATGGCTGGCTTTTTCAAGACTTTCGTTATTGATTTGTTTCTGCTACATGACTCACGCTTCACGCGAGTCTTAAATTTTAATAATTTCACGCCGTCGCGTCGCGTCGCGTCGCCTGCCTCACCCCAGTGGTCTTATTCGAGTGCCATTGCTCGCCACACTTTCCTCTGAGCTATTTAAAGGCGCCATTCGTGAAACGGAGTCTATGGCAACTTGAACATTTGTTGTGCTATGCCGATAACGGCAATAAATTACGTACGATATTAATATTACGCATTCTCCTTTTGTGAAGTTACTGTACAGGATATGACATTTGAAACAAGCCATCTTAATAAATCGCCCACTTGTAAAGATAGAAGAAAATGGTTCGGACAAACATTGTTTGGGGTGAAAGGGGCCATAATGTGGCGTTAAGAGTTTGGTGTTACGTCGAGGGGTGAATGAGTTATGGGGGTCAACGTCGGTATTGTAAATGGGATGACATACTTTATTACACACCTCTGAACAGCTCTTCGCAAGATGAATACAAATACGTGTCACACGTACTAGAAATATGAACATTAAACCACATTGTCCCATTTAACATACCCCATTTGACCCCCATATTTCCGTCACCCCTCGGCGTACAACACACCTATTTACTAACGTAACATTACGGCCCCTTTCTCCCAAACAACGCTTGTCTGAAACATTTTCATCTATCGTTACAAGTGGCCGATTTATTAAGGTGGCCTGTTTTAAATACCTCATCCTGTATATTAATATTCTGTGAATTTTTGTAAGTTGTAATCTTAACGATATAGAGTGATATATGTAGATAAAGCAATTACATTTACTATAAAATATTAATAATTTTTATTTATTTCAGCTTCCGTTTTCTTTTCTGGCACTTACTTAAATCATATAAATTTCTGAACATTATACTTAAATTTTGAATGTATTGTCGTTGTGTATTATATTTAACAACAGTATCTGGAGCGGAGTTTTGAGTAGTTTTTCCGCTCGCCGAGTGGTACATCGAAGTATAGGCATTTTTCAATACGGGGGGGGGGGCACAGAGTACGTAGGGATACAGAGGTGAAACAGTGGCTTATCCCGCGAACTGCAGCCGCTTACGTCAGCAAAATGGCGTCACTTGTCAGCCCCACGTCGGAATGCTGTTCAACAGTCGACGCCTGATCACTTACTCGCCAGCTGGCAGCACAACGAACAGGGAACATTTCTGCAGCATGCAGTAGGCAATAAGAGACGAGGCTCGCTCCAAAACCAGTCGGTCAATGGATTCGCCAATCCAAAGGAACAGCTACGCCGTTTCGTCTCTGTGTAGATATCCTACTTATTCACTCTATGATGGGGACGCCTGCTGAAGCGAAGGTGGTTAACAGCTATAGGCTGTTCACGGTAAAGTGAGCACTTATGAAAACACTGCTTAAGATCTACTTGCACGCACGTCGTTTCCTCTTCCGCCTTATGTAAGATTAACATTGCCATGGGCCTCAACACGTTATTCATGCGTTGGTCAAGTGAAACTTTTGGAATTATTATAAAAGTAAATATTTCACAAATCTGCTCATTTTTTTTTCATTCCAATGCATTAAATAACGCAGTAAGGGAAAGAAATAATTTAAGTTGTCACAAACTAACACTTCTTATTCGACGTTAAGATAGGGAACTACTTCCCATCCATCGTTACCAACTTAACCGGGAGCATGTCACTCAGGGCGCTCGTTAAAATATATGCTGACAGGGCCAGTGAATTTTTTCTAAGGTTGATTTCAAAAGTGCTCACTCTGTGTCCAGGGATATCCACGGTGTCGGGACCTTTCATGTGTTAGCTGGCCAGTTTTCGCCAGGTTACATCGCACCGCTTTTCGCACTGCGAAAGTAAGTATCTTCAGCGTAGGCCGCCCCCAAGTTTGATCACCATGCGCTTCCTTATAAGTCCAGCGTCGCGTTGCACTGGTTTTAATACGCGACTTTTTGGGCCAAGCCGTACAGAAAACTTCAGAAGATAATTTACATTGCGCCTATCTTTCAGACTATCTCAAGCCCTCCTATGTCACGTGATGTGATAATATATCATTAAAATTCAATTTATCCAAAAGTCTAAATTATATATATATATATATAATTCAAGCATCCAGTAGTGAGCCTCCAGCATCAATGTACAATTTGCATCTACACGGTTTAAAGAATTTAATTTTCTGGTTTCTACGCTCAGATAAATATTCATAATTTACTTTAATGTATTCTCTACAACAGTGATAAATTTCACAAAAATTTATTTTTTCCGTCTTTAAAATAAAATTAGAATATTGTAAGTATTGGCAAGTTTTTTGGTTATTTTTAAAATTGAATCTTGTAATAGTATGTTTTTATAAAATACTCTGATGTATCTAAAACAACATTTTGTGGGAGTTTCTGGAAATCTTTCACAAACATCAATTATTAAATAAAATATGGACTTTTAAATAGAATAATTTTTATATAAATCATTCATATATAAATTAGAACAAATTAATTTAGCCTGTTCACAAGGATCATCATGTATCTTATTCATTTAATTTGAAATGTAATTAATCTTTATATAATAATTTGTTTCATAATTATTTTTTCAAAATATTAATATACAAAGGATAATAATTTTCAATTATTCGATTTTTTTTTTTTTTCAGGAAAGAATTTTTGATATTTTTAATTGAGGTTTTGAGACTGTAGGTACCAAAGCTTCCAATTCACAGCGTTATCCAAATCCTGCGTACGGTTAAATCTCTGAAACCTCAGCAACCAGCGGCGACAATTGGCAAATAAGGATATTTTTTCTGCTCCTTTCCTCATTTCCCTCACTCGCGACGCTCCCAATTGAAGAGAAGTCCAAAAATTGCCACTTTCGAAATTGCACAAACGCTGATAACTATGGATGCGAAAATTCGCCCGAATTTCATAGGAAAATGCGAAGATTATTTCTCCGTGAAAAATCTCAGAGTTACCGTTAAATCACGAAATTGCTGGAAACGTCACATTAAGATGAAATAATCCCCTTATATATTTATTGTGTTAGTATTAAGTCATAAACAGGTTTTAATTACAGTCTTTATGTAATCTGTAACTTCTTTTGGTTTCTGCAGTCATTTTACGTTCTTATGTTGGTAGTATATTTACAACATGTTTACATTTTATAGCTTGAAATAACGTCTTGGTCCAATGGCTGGGAGCGCCACCTCTCTGCTTAGCTGCTGAGTTGTTTGAAATATTCTTGCAGCGGAGGTGAATGATTAGGTGGAATATTTTGAACATGCTCCATTGCTACACTACGTCATCACAGACACTACGTCATCATCAACCAGGTCTGAGACATGAAACAAACAGGGAAAAGGAGCCAAAAGTGGCTGCAACCACTTGGCTCGTTTTTCATGTTTGTTTCATGATTCAGATAATGTTTTCTTGTAGCAATGGAGTATGTTCAAAATATTTCACCTTATTACTTAGTCACTCTTTAACTGATGATGTGTAAGAACAGTTTACGTGACGATTTAAAAATTGCTTACTTTTCAAAACCAAACAAGAATAATTAATGCAAAAGTAGGAGGGGGTGATTAAACCCCCTCATCTCCTTTTCCCCTCGAACCGCCGCTACTGTCAGCATCGCATCCGTTGTAGGACTGCAGTTAACCAACCACGCCCCGGAAGAGAAGACGAACCAGTTATAAAAGGCTGAGAGTTGGCCAGGGAGGGATTTCCAAGCGGCCAAATAACACAGGAAAGTTTGGGTCGTAAATGGTAATAGCCAATAAAGCAATATAGCTGTTTGCCTGGGAAATCGTTGCCACTAGATTTGGAATGCCCCCGCCTGGCTATTTCGCCGACGGCAATAGAAATATATAATTATATATCTTTCATCCCGTGCTAAGTATGGCCCTTACAATTTCGAGTCACGGTTTGCAGCATACGGGAGTTGAGAGACGTTGATTGCTGTTCTCTTTTCATTAATTCGCCGGAACACACTTGACTTAATAACCCGCCTCGTTCTGTATCAATAATATGCATGTACGCTATCATAACTAGAGTCGGTTTATCCTTATCGATGAAATATACACGGATTCAGATGAACCAAAGTCAGCACACAGATAACCCATTAATTATCCCCTCTGTTCGACGATGTAGCAATAGTTGGACTCCCAGTTAATTTGTTACTTTATTTCGTGTTTCTATTTAGAAGAAGATTGCAGCGTGTTTCTGCTGGCACGCAGTTTTAGTGCCGATTTCTCGACATCCGTGGGGGCAGCGGTGGTGTAGTGGTTAGACTACTCGCCTCCCGCCAAGCAAGGCAAACCGGGTTCGATTCCCGGCGGGGTTGCCCCCTGTATTTTCGCATGCGGGGATCGTACCAGGACGATGCCGCTGCTCGGCGGGTTTTTTTTTCGGGGATCTCCCGATTCCCCCGCTCTTGCATTCCGGCGCTGCTCCATACTCACCTCGCTTCATCTTCGCTGTTTAAGAGCGTGTGAAGACGCGAGGCAGTGAAGTACGCACCTTGCTTAAAACCTCGTCAAATCCATAAAGACAGGGGAAATGAGCGAGTTCGAAGCCCTGAAATAAAGTGCCGGCTAGTAAATGATTGCACGCGGGAAGGAAAATTGTCGGTTTGTTCAGCAGTCAGAAAAGAAATTACTTAAACGTTGCCATTCGGCTAACTTCACACCACGGGTGCAATTGTCGCCTTGCCACTTCGTGACTGACCACGTGATGTTAGGTGCCTGCACACCTTCACAGTGGCACTGTAAAATGAGTAGCGACGATAGGACTGCCGGAATTCCGTAGGTGTAAAAGTTAATTTCTAGTATCCTAAAATCGATCAAAGTATGCGTGAGTAAAATATCTAATTCAAAGTTATTCACCTTCGAAATTCTGAATTACGGAAGTCATACTTTGAAAACCCCTATTTTAATAAGATAAAACTCAGTAACAATCCGTGAATAATTTGCTTTTTTAATGAGCTCTTAGATACATTAAAATTATATATAAATTTCGTGAACAAGAAACGTGAGAAATATATAACGTTTTTAATCCATCTGTATGCTTACATAAGTAGTTTTTCACATTTCCTTGAAGGTTTTTCTAGAGGAGAACATAAACAGTTCTTGTGATTTATAACTTCACTGTCAGTCCTGCTTACAACACGAGGAAAATCAGCAACAGGTTGTACACATTTTTGAATACACTTCCCACAAATGAACATTTTCTTGCCAACTTATCCAAAATAAATATTGTTACACCAATGAGCCCATTGCTAACAGGCTTTCCAGTCATCATTTTTATCGATACTACGTTATTGTAGAATAGGCCAGTGAAGCTGCACGGTTTTTTTCTCATCATATTTTTGCACTGTACCGATATCTTACTTGGACCATCTTCAGTAACCCTATTATGAGCGTGACATCTTGCGCGGAGGTGGCCCGAGGTTTGTTACATTATTGTCCTTCCAATGATTTAATCTGCCTCTCTGTGCTACATCCAATAATATTATCTATTCATCTTAGGGTAAAAGATTTATGTCTTTCCTGTTTCCTCTTAGCATATAATGAAATTGTTATTTTGTCGAAAACATTTCTGAACAATTTGGTGACTTCCTAACAACTCTTCTTTGTTTGAGGTTGCCGAAGAAATAAGTCTCGTTCTCATTGACATCAGGAATTTGGGTTGGGGGGGGGGGGTGGGATGGGGCGAAGTACATCCTTAAAAAACTGGGCCTAATGGATCAGGATATTGTAAGTTTTTGCCACGGGCAGAAAAGTGCCGATGGCAAAACTTTAAATCATTAAAAATTAAATGTTTTAGATGAAATAAGAAAACTAACTTTTAATAATTAGCCACTCTAAGCCAGTAGTACATAAAAACGTAATTTAAACTTGTAACGAACACAACTATTCTTTGCAACTTGGTAAATACAGTATGTGTAAAAAAATTTCCTGTAGAAAATATACTTCTACAGCTGATACGTATAGCTTCGTGATGTCAATCGAAAGGCCCAAGGAAAATTATTCAAAGAGCAGCTATTACACAAAACATGAAATTATTAAAATACGCCAAGTAATGAACACTTAACTTACTCGTAGCATAATGAAATACTAAATAATACACGCTTCCTTTGTGGTTGGACATACGATGAGTGCAAAATGTGTGAAATTACGCCCAAAAATTACAGTTTCGTAAATTATAAATTTTATATTTTAACACTTCAAGACAGATATATTTTTATATTGTTCATTTCGCCGTCTATTTTTTTTTTTTTTTTTAATCAGATCAAGTTACTTCATCATAAAATATGCGTTTCTGTCCAAATTCTCCTCCTCGCGTACAGAACCGAGTCTTTGACAATGTTGTGGACAGTGTATGCATAATAGCAGGAATTTTTTTTTTTTTGCTCTGATAGTACTACGGACCATACAGCCTTGTCTTGCGTGACATAGTGATTACTTGTTAAACAATTTGAGCAGCCGTTACGTTTCAATATGGTAAGGATACACAACCCCTTTTAAACTTGTAATTGGCTTCTGCCTTCTCTAGGAGAAATTTCTCGTGGCACCAATCCAAATAGGCGAATAATGCCGTAACTTCGATTCTGAATGAACATACATCGTATACCAACTAATTAGCCTTGGAAAGGAAGGGGGTAAATAGCTGTAAAAATAAACATTTCGAGATGATTTTTAATGTAAAATTGGTGGAAATATTTTTGAGGTGTAGACATGCACTGAAAGAGCAGAGCACTGACAAAAGTCCGACCTGCAATAACTCATTCGCCACCATTGCTTTGGGGTAGACCTTTGCACATTTCTCAGTATATCCGAACCGCTCTTATTTATTTGCTCGCTGACTTCCGTCAAAGTAAAAAGCGAATTTAACTGCTAATTGAGACGCCTGCAAACCAGTTCCTCCTTTTTCTCCGGGCGATTTATATGCCTAAGAGTCTTGCTAACCGCGTGAACTAAGATAGTCTCAAAAGCAAATAAAAAATTAACTGCTTGATGCGACGCGTGTAATCATATTAACTCGCGAATCCTTCTGGCGCCTTATACACAGCAAACCCAATACGTAATTTAGATAGCCATAAAGGTGCCTGCAAATGTCATTCTTGCAAAAGGAGCACCAGTGGATCGAGGGAAATTTAAGTGGCACGCAGTATACATAACCCAGAAGTTCAATATTCCTGTCGCAAAAAAGGAGTTATTTTTGGTTATTTACGCCCCGCCCCCCCCCCCCCCCGGGCCACCTCTTTCATCTGGAAACTTTGCTGAGGACGAGGGAGACAAAAAATAAAAATTTGTTTCGTATCTAAAAAAAAAACTCACGCATTCATATCTTATATGGAATTGGAATTATAAGCTAGCGCTACAGTGAATACGCCTTGGCGATCAACTTACCGAAAAAAAAAAAAATATTGTTTCAACTTACATTACATCTCTACTCATGTTTGGTTTAGGACTACTTTAATGCAATGACGTAACGCCACCCCCCCCCCCCTGTCTTCTGATTCCTAACAAAACCAAGTCACCTACGTTTAGAGATATGGTGATCGTATTGTGATTTTTTACCTCTTACACGTACCTCAGTCTAATATTAAAACAAATCCGCAAACACACACGCGGGATTTTTAAAACTAACACATACAGGGATTATTTTGCCAAAAATTACTCTCTCCGCAGACAAATAGTCTCTCAAGTTCAGCTGCCGCACAACTCAGAAATGTGCGGACCCTAGCCACCGGAGAGCTGCTCTCGTGGAACATGGGCTCCGAACCACTGAGCAGTAAAGGGGTGAGTGACCCGCCGCAGCGGCCGGGTGAAGGGGTTGAAGGAGAGGGGGGAGGGGAGAAAATATGGCCCAGCAGGGCTGGGGGGTCGATACCAGGCCACTGACCTCGCTTTTCGGCTGGGTTAGGGGAGGGGTGAGAGGCAGTAGGACACCCCCCCTCGCACCCCTTGGTACCACGCAGTGTGCGGCACCCTCTCTGCAGTTATAGCGGTTCGATGATGAGGAGGGGGCGGAGGGGGCGGAGGTCAGCCAGGCTGAAGGTCACACACTGTCGCCCAAGACGTCCAGAGAAACCCGGCCTATCTGCAGACGCGCCATGCCCTGCTGATTGGGCGCCGCCCATTGCGGAGATTTATCACCGCCGCGACGTTACACATGTCAACATATCTCCCGATACGTCTTAGGGCCGGTTGCACCAACATCTTCCCCGATCCGAGATCGAATTATCCTTGTTCCGAACCAGAATCCAGTTTGATTTTTCTTCCAATGTAAAAGTATTGCACCAAAGAAATTTCATGATTCCGGATCTCCGATTCGTCGATCTTACAGAGATCGATTTTAAGTATGAGACTAATTTTGCTATTGGTTCGTAATATATGACGTCATGGAAGTAGGCGTATTTTTCGTAATAGATAGAACTAGATGTGCGATCTTTTATCTGTTTTAAGTGAATTATTGTTGTACGAATATTACTGAATTATATTAAAATACATATAATGTTGCTTTGATTTCTCAAGAAAACAATCGAACATAGTTCTATCTGTTGTCGTATTTTCAAACTACATTTGTCGACGATGGTTGCTGATCTCGGATCGAGATTTCGAACCACCAATTTCGGCGGTTCGAAATGAACTTAACCTCGATATCCAGTCCAGCTCTGAACTCGAATGGTGCAGAAGTTTTCAGTGTCGATCTTAGATATGATCTCAGATCGAATTCGAACCACGATGGTGTAACCAGCCCTTAGCTACTATCTTATTTCATCTGATGCTACTATAAATACTGTAGTCATAAAATTTTTGTACGTCCCGCTGGCAGTTCTTTGGGAACCAGTTCTAAAAAGCATAATTAACTCAAGTAAATCGAACATTAAAATATGAATAGAGCGAGTGAGTGAAGAGATTTGAGTGGCTCTTAACAGCGAGGTCTTCAGAGCCGACGAGGGTGAATGAGGTGAGTATGGAGCAGCGCCGGAATGAAAGGGCGGGGGAAACGGGAGATCCCCGCGAAAACCTGCCGACTAACGGCATCGTCCGGCACGATTTCCACATGCGAAAATCCGGGAGTGGCCCGGCCAGGGATTGAACCCGGTTCGCCATGGTGGGAGGCAAGCGGGCTAACCGCTCGCCCACCGCGGCCCCAAATATTTTTAGAGACTCGGAAATTTTGCGAGTTCATGTGAGGACAAGCTAGACTTCGAACCACGTACATTTGACTTTCTTCCTAATTGTATCGCAGTTTCGCGCTCTGGACAAATTTGAGGCAGTAACCAACCTGCAAGAAGACGGCCGAATTCCCTTTTACCTGGTCCGCAGTTAAACTAGACCAACATGCAATAAGCAACTAACTGAGCCCGAGTACGTAAAGTATTGCGGAATTTAGCTTGCTGCAGAATAAATCCGCGAAATTTCCATGTCTCTAAATACAAAATACATACATCTAAATTTATACATAGAATAAACGTGACGTCCGTAGTACTTTCTTCTTACGATTCAACAATAACTTGAAAACACAAACCTGCAGTGATACAAAAATAACCTTGCGACTATTTTACAAATAATTCTTTGTTAAAACAAAAAGAAAATGCTGTGATTTTTTAAAGTGGGCACTTTTCATCGTCTAAGGTGACTACAAAATGGGTCGAGAATACGCTCAGAGAAAAGGAGAACAAAATATTAAAAAAATACTGGGAAACAAAATCACCGTTACTAAAAAAAAAAAAAAATATTTACAAGAATATGTTGAAGACTAGACATATGTATACGCTACATTTAAATACGCCTTATTAAAAACAAGCAGTAGATTTCGTCATATCCGACGCATTTCCTAGCGGAACCATGCAACAGCAAATGTTAACAAATGGTCATAATCTGCGCATCCCGAGGCAAAATAATCGGATAAGTTAAATCTGCGGAAACACGTTCAGCCGACACGCCAGTTGATCAGAAGTAAAAAAAAAAAAAAAAAAAAAAAAAAAACTGTCGGGCGTGTTTGCAGTACGTTGAATCCCAGGGAAAAGTAAATAAACATTCCCAGCGATTAACCATCGTCTCTACATATCCCCTCTTTTCAGCAGCATTAGTGATAGATAGAGCCCCGAGTATTTCGCGGATTGAGTTGGCAGCAAGCCCTCTATACACTCGATACACTATCGTTTGCTTTGTGGCTGCTCTGATCAAGTGAGGCCTCCGTACGCGAATGTTAAACACTCAACCACACTACTGCTTCCTGCTTATTACTGGCTCGCATTGAAACGGGGCGTGTCTAAACAACTGGTGTCCAACCACAACAGTAGCAGAAAAGAACAAGCGTTTTCAGTCTACCTCGCCTCCGAAAGAATACACGAAATACTCGTGGCTCTAGTAATAGAACAAATAATGGTACCTCGAGCAGGTTGAAGAATGAAATATGTACTCCGTTCACGGTTACTTCAGACATTTATACTTCCAGGATATCCCTACACCTCATGCAAACAAAACTTTACTAAGTCTAGCAAATTGTGCCAAATGGACCATCACCGCATTCGTGCGCACCAAGTTTAACGAGATTTTGCATAAGAATTGTTTGTTAATAGGCATTACCAACACAGCAATTTTCTCTCTGGTGATTGAGTGAAGAGATCTGGGCGGCTATTAACAGCGAGACCTTGAGAGCCAATGAGGGTGATTGAGGTGCGTATGGAGCAGTGCCGTAATGGAAGTGCGGGGGAAGCGGGATATCCCCGAGAAAACCCGCCGACCAGCGGCATCGTCCGGCACGATTCCCACATGCAGAAATCCGGGAGTGACCCAGCCGGAGATTGAACCCGGTTCGCCTTGGTCTTTCTATATGGTTTTTTTTTTCGTAGACTATTAACTATAATTGAAAGCATATAATTTATATATCAAAAGTAAGCAAAAGTTTAATTTAACAGAAATAAGTCACTTTCTTGTTAACAGAAGTATAAAGTGCTCGTGCTATATGACATGTTTAGGACACAACTAAACACGTCATACAGGAAATGATTTTCCATGCCAACAATAAACTCCACAATTAGTAAAGCCCCAAATTTTAATCTGCGAACATATTCTAACCCAATTAAAAACTTTTTAATATTTATCTAGGAACTTTTATTTTAATTATTTTTTGTAGCGCCTTGCCTATTTTAATTCATATTCATGAAGCATGCGAGTTCCTGAAGATAAGTTAAACCTCACGAAAATTTTCCGATCTCTTAGTTATCGGTTATGTTTTCAGTGATTAAAAGTACGTTATTAAGTGACAGGTGTGAGTGCATTTCCGTTCAATTCACACTAGAACTTAATTCGATTTTATAACTAAATGTAAGTTTCATAGCCTGATTATACTAAAGTTTCATGTTACGGATGCCCTATTCCAATTTTAGTTCAGATCGCATGCCATTTCATCTTCAAACATATCAGGCGCCTAAAATTGCACTGAATCGCAACAGAAAACGGAGCAAACATTTTTTTTCTAAATTTAGTTAACCATCCATTTTTTTTGTAAGAAGGATGTACTATTGACGTCACGTTTATTCCATGTATAAACTTGAATGTACGTATTTCACATCTAGAGACCTGGACAAATTTGAGGCGATAACTAACCTGCAAGAAATAGACGGCCGAATCCCGTTTTAACTGGTCCCGGATTAAACTGGACAACAGGCAATAAAAAACCAACTAAGCTCCGAGTACATAAAGGATTGTGTAATTTAGCTTGCTGCCAAATGAATCCATGAATTGTTTGGCAGTCCAGAGTCGCGTAAATGAGTGGGAAAAACGGGAGCATTCGTCAATATTAATGACCGGCCAATTTTGACCTTCCGGTCTTACCTCATAAACAGAGACGCGAGAATTTCGCGGGTTCATTTCTAGACAAGTTGGAATTCACCCACTTGTACATTCACGTTACTTTTGTAATTGGCCGACGTGTTTTTTGACACCTCCTGGAGATGAACGAGCCAATAACAAACATGCAATAAATTGTGCGCCTAAGCACCGCCTTTTATTACCACAGCAATCAACCAATAAACAGTTAATATCTGTATGTGAGTATATAGGACTGTGAAGTCTAGCCTACAGATCGCGAGTTTCTCGGGGTCTCTGCTCATGATGATGTACTTCTGTACGAAATACTTGCATCAATGTCTCATTTTCCATGTTTAAGATGAGCTCGTACCAGGCGCTCAAACTGAGCTGCTTACGTGTTAAAAATATTCTTATTCATAATATAAACTATTGTTGAACGTATCCCGATTAGGTTTTCTACGAAAGATAAACATGCCGGAGACGAGAATGGAATTGCAAAGGCTGTTCACGATAAAGTGAGCACTATTGAAAACAACCTTAGAAAAAAATCGCTGCCCCTGCCTGCATATATTTTATCGGACGCGCCGAGTGACATGCGCCCAGCAAAGTTGGTAATGATGGATGTAAAATCGTTCCACATATTAGAGCCAAATAAAATGTGTTAGGCAACCATTTGTGACGCCATAAATTATTTCTTTCGCTTCCCGTTTTTTTTAATCCACGGAAGTGTAAAAATGACCAGTTTTGTGTAATAACTACTTTTCTAATAATTTCACAGTTTCGCTTAACCAACGCATGAATAAAGGGATTAGACCCATGGCAATATTAATTTTACGTAAGGCGTAATAATACACAACACGCGTACGAGCAAATCTTAAACAGGGCTTTCAAAAGTGCTCATTTTAGCGTAAACAGCTTATACATCAAAGATATCGTGCATACTCTAAATATTATTTTGAAGCCCTTCGACATAATTCATTTTTTTTTTTTTTACTTCTGTATCTGAAAACATTCGAGCCGGACACGAGCGAAATTACAATAGGGGCATGTATTGAATTTTTCTATAAACTTTCCCTCAATAAAATGGCAGGCTAGCCGCTTGAAGCCTGATATAGGCTAATCACGGTAAAGTGAGCACTTTTTAAGGACCTGCTGAATTTTTCTTTTCATCAGATTTCTATCTTCCTGTCACTTTTTAATGTAAACATTTCCATTTGTGACTAATAAACACAGTGTTTACATTTCACCAGTCCCAAAAATTAACGTCTAGAGCTGCAATATAATATATTCAATACTGGATAATGCCTGTTGAAAGTGCCTTAAAAAGTGCTCACCTTACCGTGAACAGCTTATAGGTAACAGGTAGCACGACGAGAATGTGCACCCGCCCAGAGCCTTGCGCGTAGAGGCGATGGTGCACTTGACGCGCGCAGCAGCGTCGCCCTTAAGGCTCCCGCGCTTCTGACCCTTAAACGAGAAAACTACCCTGAGGTGGTCGAACGCCTTAGTTTAAATCGAAGTTGCAAACTACTGTGAAATTTGGTCTAATATTCTGATTAAAAAAAAAAAAAAACTGTCGTGCCGCTGTATTTATCGCTTGTTGTGTGACGCTGTGGAAGCGACATCTTTTGCCTTATTGGCTGAGCCATGCGGTGGAAAATCCTGTGTTTTTCCCACCGTCTAACAACGTCGCCTCTCCACTGCCATCGGCGATTAGTTCCACGCCATCGTACTGCAGCGTGTTCGACAGTTTTTGCTGGAGTTCCCCTTATACTCTATTAGCGGCTTCTTCGCCATTTTTGAATCAAACCTTTGAAAAATCTCCCCATGTATGACGCGTTTAGTTATTTCTATCATATGCCACATATCACAAGCATTTCATACTTGTATTAATAAAAGTTACTATTTTTTTCCTGTTAAAGTGAAATGTTATTCATATTTTATTTATAAACTATAGAGATTCTTTTATAAATTATTCTAATAAAAAAATACCGTGAGAAAGCACGTGTGTTGGTATCACCTAGTAAGAAATTATTCTTACACAAAATACTATTACACTGAGTGCGCATGAATCGGTGCGTTGTCCTTTGGTGTAATTTTTCCAGACTTAGTTAAGCTTATTGTGTACGAGGCGGAGGTATATCCTGGAGGTAGAACTTTAGCAGGGCTTTAGAAAAGTCTGAAGTAGCCGTGAATGGATTATAGTTACTTTATCCACGCACTAATGCCGAGTGGAAGAGTAAACGTTTCACGTACTTTCTGTACAGGGGCATGGCATGCACTGTTGTTTTGTTCAGCACTGGAAACGTCGACCAATATGGAAAAAGAAACACGAAATGTGCGTGCGGTCACGCAGAGGACGTTATGCAGGGCTATATTGATTTTCTAGGAGCAGTCTGTGCCCCCCCCCCTTCTCGCACCCTATTCCCCTACCATCCCTTTGCCTAGTGATATCACACTGAGCCTGGGCTAGACCGTTGCACGCCCAGAAATGGCGGCCGCCATTCGGCGCAGGGCACCCAAGCATGAAAACTGCAGCGGGCGTTCACCCTCTTCAACCCACGCGCTCCAGCAAAATGGGACTTGCTTCGTGGCAGTACGACCACATGATACTAATAATTAAAGGCCCGTACATTTCCGCGATTAATTTGATGAAAAGCTAGACTTCTTTTAAACTGGATCCTGGCCGTTCAGCGGATACTACCAAGGTGGCCTTTTTTCTTTTTATTGCTTTTTGCATCCTGTTTACTAAAGTGTCATGTAAAATTTCTTCAAGCGCAGGGTTACAAAGTCCTGAGTAATTGGTTGGTGCCAACCTCAATTTAATGCATGAAGGCATATACTCTCCGCAACACCGTTTCGTGTGGTAATGTGCCTTGTAAACGCTTGGCTGTATGCCAATTTTCGTCGCTTACTCGCAAGTGGTTTCCAATTTACCGTCGCATAAGACACATTTACGGTGACAATGTTCCAGGGCGTCTACCTTCCTCAGAGAACACTTTAGGCCCTATGTAGTATTTATGTTTCCTTATTTATCTGGCCTTAAGATTCCGCTCACGCCGGGTTAGCATACATTAAAATTCATCGTGTATATATATATATACATGCATATATATGTATTTATGTATGTATATGTATATATGTATGAATATGTATATGTGTATATATATATGCATGTATACATATATATACATATATACATACGCATACACATATATATACATATATACATAGAGTTCGCCTGAGTTAACATATCAGGTAAACACCACAGAACAACCCCCACGAAGGCAACAAAGGAAGACTTAGTTCGACCAACTTATTGTGTCCGAGAATAACTGAATGCTTCTCATCGCATAACCCAAAGAAACAAAAAAAAAAAAATGAAGTCACCGAATTTTAATTGATTGGGACTATTTGATTGGTTTACAAAAATGTTTACAAAAGATGCGAGTTACAGAGTGATACAAGCAATACTTACAATGACTGCCTTTACTACTGAATTTATCAAAGCACGTGCCTGTTTTTATTAAATACGATGTTGCAGAATATCGCCTTAGATAATTTGATTATTCATTCGCCATAAAGATGGACTTCACTACCGTTTGTATACTCTAGCCGCAATAATTTGTTCAGCAGATGCTTTGTGCTGCCGTAGTGGGAATCAGTCACACTGCCAGGGCAATTAATGACTGTTAAAATCACAAAAATTACGTACACTTGCAAGTTTATTTACATAAGTCTGGCTTGTCACCATCTGACAGATTTTCCCGGTCCCCGTCATTCATGTAACGAGTTAACCTGTAACCTGTAACCACTGTGCCCATTAGAGATCCAGGACTGTACAAAAAGCAAAATTCAATACTTCACTGTACACGCAAGATAAAATAACGTCCAAAAAAAAGTTCCTTTCACGCGAGGAAGTCAATCGTGATTGGAACAACACTTGAGTCTCATAAATAACTGCTGGCGAAAAGGTCAAGCAAGTCCGATGTTTTACGTGGATTACACGTCATGAAAGGGCGTTATATTTTCGAATCTACACGTACAGTCGTAACAAAAAAATTTCATTGCAATCGACGAAAGAAGTTACATTAACTGAATATGAAAAGTTTTACCAAGTTGTCGACCATATTTCACTGTCGCTACGACATAGTCACCTATTTGGTAACTGAGCTTCCAAACCTGACAGGTTGTTAACAATTTGAGCACAAATTAGACACAGACCCGGAGTATTAGACCAGCATCCTGTCTGAGATGTTCTTGCAGAAGTTTGAATTACTTAATACGCGTTCAAGGACAATTTTCCTATAGCTGTGTCTACTAGGCGAGCTTTGAGACGTAGTACAAACTTGGCGTGAGGTGTGTAATATCAGCAATTTCCTTGTTATTTCCAATAGAAAACAATTTTATTATATCGCCCACTGATAATCTCTGTTTCTTTCTAGCTATTTCGCTCTCACTCTTGTCATAGCAGTTAAACCACATGATACTCATAGAAACAGGTATTATATCGAAATGACGAGTAGGTACATTTTAGAACAGAAAAAACTTACCAAACAAAGGCGTTTCTGGTCGTTTTTTTTTCTCTTTTTTTTTACTGTAGTGTAGGTTGTTAGGCCCTGCCTCGGAGGATTCCAAGTCATTCAAATCTGCGAGAAAAATAGTTTAATTGCGTGCTACCTGGTCGAGGGTAAGTATGGCTGTGACAGCTGGTAACAAACTTAATAACGTAGCCTCAAGAATGCAAAGGACTGTAAACTCTAATTCACAAGTCATTCAACTCCCGATTTTTTCCTGTCCCTAATTATCAGGTCTATAAATGCATACAGTAATAAATCGGATATTTTTTAACAGACTGCAACGGTTGACAGTTAGGTGCTGCTTTATCGCCACTTTGGAGTGGAAGTCACACGGGAGCTACAGAGAACTCTTAGTGAAATCTGTCGATTGTGAAGTAGATAGGGAATAATTTTATTCGTTTGATCGGCATGTTTACTTAGTGGTCTTTTGCAACTCTCAGCAGTGAAGCGACTAATGATTATTTTCTAATTCGACACGCTCTGCAGATTAGAAACGGTCAATCGGGCGAGATTATCCCAGTTTATAACTTTGTTTGATATTTTTGGTAGATGACTGATATTTGCTCTCGGATGTATTAAGTCTGCCATATACACAGACTCACAATTTACAAATATAAAGAACAGCCTGAGGAATTATCAAACGTTTATGTTTATACGTTTAACCTACCATACTAACTTGAATTTGCGAAATAATTAATTAGTCGTTTATATAATCGTAGTTATCGAAGTACAAATGCTTTCATATTGTTTAAGTTTTACTCAATTGTACGTTGTTAGAAGGAAGTATTAAAACCGTAATTTAAGTAGTCATTTGTTTACGAATAACTGTAGGTAATTTTAGTAGTGCACTGCGTAATTTGAGGACGTATTTTCTAACAGTATTGTCACCTCAAGGCACGCTCACCCCTAAGGAAATAAAAGCGAATGAAATGTGTCACAAGAATCGGACGGGGTGAAGATATATTTCAAGATTCAAAAGCAGGAGTCCAGAGGAAAAGTAAGACAGTCGTAGCAGAGTCCTTATGGATGGCTAAATAAATTATCAATTTAAGAGTGCAAAGAGACCTTTCGGCGTGTTCTTTGGGTTAAACAAAATTATTTACAATACATTTGTACGCCTTCGGTGAAAATACGGTGTCAATAAAGTTCGCTTAATGAAACAGTATTTGGCATAAGTTTGATTCCACCAAGCAGATGAAAAGGGGTTTTTGAATCAGCACCTCTAACGACAATAGGTACTGGGCAAGTAGTTTATTTCAGTAATCTTTTGAGGTAAAGGCATTTCGAAGACTTATAATCGTCATTAACCAGTATTAATTTACAACTTTCCCGCATGTTTAATATGGATGACACTAGCATCACTAGCATCTCCTATGGTTATGAGTCACAAAGTGATAAAGTCAGTGAACAAAGACATTAGTAGCCAGAAACATGTGCAAACCAAAATGCTGCGCGTTACATGAGTGCTTAAGGAAACTGTATTCCCTGAAAAATCATCTCCACGGAAATGAATGGGACAAAAACTTGTCAGTTGAGCTCCTCCTTATGTCTGTACTGTATCAATTCATTAATTTGAGTTTTCCCTTGTTGGAAAGCTTATTTAAAATACTGTGTTATTGTTGCTGTTTGTTAGTCATATAACATGCTTTCTTTTCTTCCCCCCCCCCCCCGCCACTAAAGATACAAGAAATGATGGCCAAGGTTGTAAATGTAAGTAAAATTTTCGAAGGTAACTGGAGTGAGTGTATTAAAGATTATATTTAATTTGTTGAATGCTATTTTTCTCTCCGCCGTGTCAGAATTTTCAGATGAACTGGGGGAACTTGTTATGATGATATTTAACACAAATAATTATTTTTATCTAAGCGCATTCCCGCACATTATTGTGGTAGCGCAATTTCTTTTGGTATAGAATATATTAGGACATAAATTATGGAGAAGTTTTCATCCTTTGCTGCAGTTAACAAAGGTGTGTAATATGAGTGCAATCGCATTGAAACTCCACAGCAGCAGTAAACGTAATCGGTGTTTATGGAATGATCCATTTAAGATCGCCCCTTGTTTCAAAGCTTGACTTTTCATTGTAAAGAAATCTAAAGTTTCAAAATCAATGCCACTAAAAACTCAAGTTACGAGTGGTGCTCTCTGGGAGGAGAAATGCTGTAAAAACTGAGAATGTGGTGGGTAGGGGGGGGGGGAGGGAAAAATGTCTATCGAAGAAAAATCAGAGAAAAAGAGTCGGATGCAGTATTTCATGCTTACTCTGGTCGTGCTGAAATGTACCACGACTTTCATCCTCTTCCCGTTCCGGTTGAAAAACTAGTTCCACTGCACCGAATGCGAAGAGTGGTAGCACGAAAAACGCATCTGAAACAAAGAAGGAACTTTCACATTTGATTTACGTTGAGTATCAGCGATACGTATCCGTGCCCCGTTTTCCCGCCCCCAGGGCAATAGGATAGACTGCGCAATCTCGTATCTATGCACGTTGTTTATCTGAGGGTTCATATGTTTTCAAACTGCTTCTCTAAAGTTTAGTGACTTCGCAAAAAGAATATTACAATATGTTACAACTTTCTCTAGTTTTTGTATGTTTTTAGAACAGCGTAAAAAAAGTTTTGACCAAAGATAATGCAGTCTTGCGGCACCGAACGAACTTGCTTTTATTGTAAACAATAGACGCAAGTATATTTACTGGCATTTTAAACTTCTTTCTTCAGTGATTTATGAGTTCTCTGTTGCTATAAAAGAGAAGTTCAATTGTCAGAAGTTATAACTAATTTATTACTTCCCGTATGTTAACAAGCGAAAACGTGCAAGCAACTTCAAATGTCAGGAAATGCTCGCGACTAACGCAGGACTAATCGCACTCTTCAAAATAGCTAAAAATTATTCAACTACAAATTTTAAACTAATATATATATACTTTTTTTATTTATCTTATATTCTCATTGACTTAAATGTTTAAACACAGTGTTTGCCATCAAGCCTTCAATAATTCATGTTTTACTAACGTAACTTGAAATTTGATTTGGATGTAATAAGTCTCCAGAGTTCTTTTTACGTCCATGTCATTTCTACAAATATCATTTAGAATTCGTGACTATGTTTATGATAAATTTTATACGTCGAAAGGTGAACGAAATGCGTTCGGCAGACTTTATTTATTTTATTTGTATTTTCTGTCCCTGTATATATATATATATATATATATATATATATATATATATATATATATATATATCAAAAGCACTTTTAACTTATGTTCATACTGCGAAGTATTTTTTTAAACCCATTTTCCAGCGCTGTGTAGGTTAACCCATTCAGCCTCAGTGTGCGCAACTGTGTACATGATGCACAATATTTGACCAGCGCTGTACACTACGGGGTTCAGCGCCCAGTGATATCCCCCGTGGATGACCGGCTCGTGAACCGTGCTGCTTCTCTACGACACGAATGATTCGTATCACTACTTCCGAACACGAGACCTACAGCTCATTCGTTGTATTAACGGAACAAGTACCGCGTCAGCTGTATTACGACAAGCAACGGGAAAATTCGTATCGCGCAGCAATTGGTAAATACAATTTAAAGCAAGTCTCAAAGGAGGAAAAAATTACGTGTTCTTTACTCAGGGGAGTAGTTCTTGTTTCGCGGGTAGTTAAGTAACGATCGTATGGCGATGTTTCCAGAACAATCGTCGGTAATACATTTACTTATGATGGCCATGGTAACTGACCACTTTTGTAAGTCCCGCTTAATAAAGGCTGTTCGCGATAAAGTGAGAACATTTGAAATCAGCCTTTTAAAAAAAAAAAAAGTCACTGCTCCCAGCTGCGTATGTATTTCAACGGGCGCACAGCGTGACATACGCCCAGTAAAGTTGGTAACGTGTGGTGGGAAAGTAGTTCCATATCCTAACGTCGAATCAAAAGTGTTAGGCAACCATTTGTAACAACTTTAATTATTTCTTTCACTGTCTGTTTTTTTTTTTTTTTTTTAATGCAGCGAAGAGTAAAAATGAGCAGATTTGTAAAATATTTACTTTTCTAATAAGTTCACTCAACCATTGCATGAATAAGCCGATAACTCCCATGGCAGAATTAATTTTACATAAGGAGGAAAAATACACAACAGGCATACAAGTAGATCTTAAGCAGGGCTATCAAGAGTGCTCATTTTACCGTGAACAGCCTATATCTAATTGAATGCACTCTATGTACTATTTGGCCCAGTGTAAAATCAACATTCCCTTGGGTTCGATCACTTTATTCAAGCGTCGGTCAAGTGAAACTGTGAAATTATTAGGAAAGAAAATATTCAATAAATCTTCTCATTTTTACACTTCGGTGCATTAAAATAGAAACAGAAAGCGAGAGCAGTAATTTACGTTATCACAAATGGTTATCTACCACGCTTTATTCGATGCTAAGACAAAGCACTACTTTCCGTCCATCGTTACTAGCTTTATTGGGCGCGAGTCACTCAGTGCTCTCGTTAAAATATATGCAGGCCTGCTCAGCGACTTTTTTCTAAGGCTGATTTAAAAAGTGATCACTTTATCGCGAACAGCCTTTAACAGCCTATACCTAGATAATCATAATCATAGTTCTCGTCCGGGCAGAGGCTAGCGGCGGAGAACCCAAGTGGAGTGAATCTCAGAAAAGAGGCTAGGGCAGAAAACACCAGGGTCTCGAGAGGCGATGAGGGCGAAGCGAGGTGAGCATGGAGCAGCGCCGGAATGCGAGGGCGGGTGGAAACTGGATATCCCCGAGGAAAACCCGCCGACACGCGCGAAGGCCAGGTTCGCCGTGCTGCAATGCGAGAACTCAGCCGTTACGCCACTGCGGCCCCCTCCCTAGAAGCACTAGCCTGCCAAGAGGAGGCAATCGGCGCAGAGGCTGCCAGCGATCCGTTAGACGGCTGAGGAATCCTTCTTCAGTCTCGAAGTGAAAGCACAGATGATGATTTGGAGAATTGCAATCTTTTTTATTGAGAACTAGCGACCCGCCCCGGCTTCGCACGGGTGCAATTAAGATAAAAAAAACTGCTTAACCCGGCGTTAATTAGGTTGGGTAAAATCTCCTAAAGCATTAAAAAAAGCACATTATAATTTAATAATTAATTAAATAATTTATAATTTAAAGTTTTTTGCTATTTTTATTTGATATTTTTTTATTTTTTTAATAATTTTTCATATTAATATACATTGTATTACAATGTAATTTGTCTGAGATAGAAGTATTTAATATGTTATTGGCTAAGACATTCTCTGTAGACAATGTTTGACGTCCTGTTATTGTTTGGTAGCAAAATGTACTGTTTCTCGGGACTTCCAACTCGTGATAAACCAAGATATAGTTGGCCATGGGAAAAAACACTCTTTTCGTAGGTCGATTCCAACCAAAGAGAAAGTTTGACCCTGGGACTTATTAATAGTAATCGCGAACGATGTTTTTACGGGAAATTGCAACCGTTTGAAAGATATTGGCAAATCCGTGGGAATCATGGGAATCCTCGGGATGTTTGCCAGCTGGCCGGCTGCTGGACCGGTGAGGATGGTCGCGACAATCAAATTTTTTTTCAAGTCTTTAATGAGCAATTTTGTGCCATTACACATGTTAGGAGGGCTTATATTCCTTAAAAGCATGATAGGAGTACCGACTTTTAATGATAGTTCTTGAGGTGGCAAGCCAGAAGGATTAAGCGAATTTAGAAAATCTTGAGGTAAGTGGACGACATCGTCAACATTGGTGACTGTGTCAATCGACTTATAGGTTTTGACTTGGCCGGGAACTCTTTGTATAATGAGATTGTTGATTTCATTGACAGTGTCGTTCCTTGGCGATACTATTGCCCTGGAACACAACCAGTGAAAGTCTCTTTCTAGTAAATTTTCGAGGCCCGGATATACTGCTTCTATAAGATGCTGCAGACGGTGGACTATCTGACCTAATGTCTCATTTAAAATGATTTCAGCAGAATTAGTGCCCAAGTTTAGAGAAGGAAAAACTCCTTCTCCAAGTCTGAGCAATTGTTGTGGGAAATCTTTATGCGTGTCTCCACCAAGATAGGCTCTCATATTCGTTCGCAAATTTAGGTGTTGAATAGAACTCCATAAGGGAGATGATTTAAGACATGCTTTGATGATATCTGCACGCGTCCCTTTTGTAACTACAAGGAGTGTCTGCCGAAAATCCCCAGCAAACACAAAAGTAACTTCCCCCATAATGGCAGTAGAGCTTCTAAGGTTGGCGCCGTACGCAGCACACAGTACGTTTTATTTTCCGAATCTGTCCGTCCTGCAAAGCCGCAGTACATTATTTTGTTCTATCATCAATAGTTTTCGCAGCGCACGCAATGTAAGGAATTTTGTAGGTCATTTATTTACACTTTGGGTTACATTATTGGAGTTTTAGTAGGAATCCCTATTGATTATAGCCTATGACACTCAGTGATAACGTAGCATTCTACTGGTGAAAGAATTTTTAAAATCGGATGAGTAGTTTCGAAGATTACCTCCTACATCCAAACACACAAACACACAAAGTTACAAACACTGCTTCGTTATATATTAGTATAGATTTCAAAATCGCAAAAAAAAATTATTTGACTTTTGCTTTGTCTTCGACGAAGCTGAACTTCCTGACGTACATCAAACATTGTCTTCGTGCTTCTTGCTGTGTCTCTTTAAGCTAACATTTCGGTAAGCTACCTCGTAGCAGTTATTATAGTGGTAAGTCCTGTATGCAATGCGGACATGCAATAACTACCTTTATGTCTTCGTGTATTTTAAAGATTTTACTAAAACTATTTCCACATATTTTTCGATGATTGCATACACTTACTCTTCTGAGCAGTGTGGGTTTCATTGGATGCTATGTTTTACCACATTAAGGGACTCGCCTATCTTCTGCTCGAAACTGTAGGACTTAACATCTTGTTGACGATGATGTTATTCGAGAAGTAGTAGCGTAAAGAGTTTTCAACTCACATTTGTTTGTGCAAATTGTAGTGTTACCACATAAATTATACCTTTTTTTTATGCGGGAATAAATGAAATGCAATTTGATCATTTTAGCGCCTCACAGATGTATGTAATTCGCCACTTATTTTGCTTATGATTGTATTCTGTGTACACACAATTTTTTGGGATGTTCACTATCACTAATGGAGACACTTATACTTTGTTCAGTGACGTATATTTTGAGGTAGGAGAAAAATGATGTTTTTGATAGCTTTTATATTCTTTCTCTTGCCAATGTAGAGAATATATACTCTCAATAATGGGGTGCTGTATTTTTTATTTAATTTTTATTGATGGCGTGGATAATAGCTTATCATATTTCATCTACCATATTAATGGGGAAAAATAATGAACATTACAACAAAATAGTAAGAATGTGAAACAAGTATTACTTCTACGTTATATTTGGCACATTCTAAACATTTAGGGTTAAAAAAAATATTTATTTAATTTTGGTCCAGGAGTCTTTCTAATTTAAGTTCGTTAGTAAGTTAGAAGAATATTCCCTAGGAATCTGTATATAGGATACTTTGATAAGTTGTTTTTAGACAATTGTTTACTAACTGTATGTTTCCCTTTGTCATTCTTTTATATGTATATATTCCTGGAAGGGTGCACTTTGCAGTCGTGGTTTTTGGTGTATACTCTCACGAAATTTTCCTGTGATACAGGAGGGAGTGGGAAAAATATTTTCTTCCTCTCACGTCGGTTTTGTTTTGATATGTGTTAGCGCGTGTGATAAACGATAGAAAATGCATATAAACGAACGACAAATATGGTGTGTATTGGTAGGAGGTGAGTGGTATGACCGCTGCATCACACCATGTTAGAAACAATGTTCCGATGTGATGACAGATCTACTACATGAATGACTACTACAAACTACTACATGAATAATAAAAGTACAATCACGTGAGTCTTAAACGTAAAATGAGTCTCGAGCTTAGAAATATAATTTACAGGAGAGAGAATTTTAACTACGTGAATAACATCTGATTTCGACAAGTGCAAACTCACTAAACGAAATCTAGCTAGTCAATATGAATAAATAATGATTTGCAAACGCGCATTTAAATTTTAAACAGACACAATATCATAATAGAAATACACGTACACTACTTAACGCCTCTCGCACATACATTGAGTATTTTTTAAAACACATCAATTTTATGGGGATTCCAGCGTAGCAGTTACGTCGTCTTATAAGCTGTGTGTGTGTGGAGAGCGCTATTATATATGTGTAGCGAAGCCGGTAGACAAATGAGTTGCAATTTAAGAGAAAAACTCTGCATTCGTTCTACATCAGACAACAAAACGATAATTCTTTAACTAAAGTTCCACTTTTTTTTCTCAGAATAATTCACTTTCAACCACATTATTTCCGTCGAAGAGTAGGGACACTCGGATGATGTGCAGAAGTACTAAATCCCGCAAACCGTAATCTTGCAACACTTTATGGATACGTACTACAAATTACTGTTAAACGGGTGAAATTCACGTCACTTGGTAAGAAAAAAACGTGAGTTGTTAACGCAAACTGTATTTTCATCTACCGAACACAAAAATCAATTACTTATCACAATTGCAGTATATCGATCTGGGAAAAAAAAGAAGCTAACACATAAAAAATTTATATTTTCCCAATAAAATACTACGTAAATCGCGGATATCACTAGAGATGAAGGTATGTCAGACTGTTGTAAATTTACGGGAAAATATATTGGTATTGTTACATAACTTGAGTTGAATTATATTTTATTTATATACTAGTTTAAATATACTATGTTTATCTTCTTCTACAGACATCATCAGTGCTGTATCGTGAACAGGAACTCTTGTAATTGGTGTGTTTGTATGTAAAATGACATATTTTTAAAAAATGTTTCTGGACTGTGTTCGGTGCAGTCGTAGATCGTAGGCAAGGAGGGAGAGAGGTTTTTGCTACCTACCTCTGTTAAGGTATGCGGGCTTTCGCTTTCAATAGATTCCCTAAGGATGACACAAAAGTTGGCCAGCAGACCGTTGTGTCCTACTCCAACTTGAGCAGACCAATGTTCTCTCAAGATAGTACCCTGTTGCCTCATTCCTTTGCAAAAAACTTAATTTATTCATTCAGCTATGTTTGATTTTCTCCATATTTTATTTTTTATTTATTTTTGTAATTTTCCCTTCAAAAAATACATTATTTTCCATTAAATCAATTTATTATTTACACACACTAAAACACAATTTAAGAGAATTTATCTACAACAAACAATATTATAACATATAAACCATTTTTATTTACAAAAACAAGTTTTTTTTTTTTACAAAAACAAGATATTTAATCAAGAAAATTTTAACAACAATCAACTAACAACTAAAAGAGACTTCATCAATAACATTTCATCAATGAAATTTAATGAACTTTAGATCTGGAACTTAACACTTCAACTACTATTACTAATACTGTGGTTACCAAAGTGTTTGACATATATTACAATATTTAAAAAATATTTACACAAACTAAAACCCAGTTGAAGAGATTTGTGCACAACAGCAATTTTCATTTCATAATATATACCAGAGTAACTATTGGTTGCCTCTTTCCTACCTATGTGCATTTATTATGTACATTTAATGACACACTGGTGGGGTGTTCATAAAGACGCACAGAGGGGTGTTCATTTTTCACATCCAGGTTATGATTTTTCCAAACACACACACACACCGAGTGATGAGGTAAAACACTCACATGCATGCAGTTTCCAAATTTCAATTATGAAGATGTCAATTTGATTTTCTTCTTATTTGATAAGAATTGGAATCGAAGACACTTGTATCAAGAGAGTATTTATTCAATCATGTATTGCCTTACAGGCAGGCAAACAGGGAAATAGTATTGATGATGATTCAATAGGTGAAAACTAGTTGGTGTAGTCAGCTGCGATGATTATTGTAGCCAGCTGCGATGACTGTGGAACAGGAGGTGCGTGGGGTGTCGTCAGATGGGTGTCCTTGGCATTGTGTGGTGTTGGGAGGTCTATAAATTTATTGTGGTGTTGAAACTGTTATATCGAGGAAAATAAAAAAAATGTATTCAGGTATTCGATAGTGCCCCCAAGGTAAGGTTGATATTCCATCTGCCTCAATATACCGCTTATCATCCATACCTGCCAACACTACCTTTGTTACGCGTTCAGTGTAGACTTGATGAGAATGCGAATGGAACTGATATTGGGTCCCGATTACCCATGTGCAATGTTCGAGACAATCTCGATAATCCTCGTACTTGAGTGATTGCAACACATTGGGTTTTATACCCTTCGCCTTACAAATACATTGCTAATTCGTAACAATGTATGCATAAAGCTTAGGACGTAAACTCACAAAGTGTGTGATTATACGCTCAGCACATTCCTCTTTCATCACCCTGGTATGGCCTTTGTTCCTGTGAGGGAATCCTTGCGGATTATCGAGCACATAGTTGGATGTATCAAACCGCGCCTTTAAATCTGGGATAATTACTTTATATACATCATCACAAGCAATAGAGTATACCAAGGAATCGGTGTCACAATACAGGAGGTGCAAAGCCAACGGAAGAAATTTTGTACACATGTACTGATAGTGAAATTCATAGTGTGTTAATTTTGAAAGGTCGATAATGGCAACACCAGTGTACAAAGGTTTGTTGACCACAACAGAACTCTTTGAAATTTCGATAAGGACTAAGTTTTTATCGATGATCTGCCGTACTGTAAGGAATCAATATGGCCGACACTTTAGGGGAATTTGCATAAATTTTGATATTTAAGTAAAAAAGTAAAAATAACGTTGGAATCGCTATTTTCAAACTGAAAAAACATGATTTCCACCTGTATTCATAGTGTTTTGTTAAACTTACATCTGGAAATGTTAAAATATTAAATAAATTCAAATATGTACATTTTATTTACATGGAATACATTTTTGCTGTTGGAACGTTTTTGGTTAGATGAAAATAAAGGTAACACATTGGTTAGCACACTCGTCTCCCAGGACCTCGTTGAGGAGGGGTGGTAAGGGGTGGCTGCCAATGTGGAGTCGGGCTGGTTTTGGGGGGTACAGGGTAGGGGTGTGAGGGAGTGGTAGGCATGTCTCCTTCAATTGGAATGCAACTAATCAGCTGTCGCCACCTTGCCTTAGTGCCGAAAACATTTGACGATCGCAGCCAGCTTGTGACAGGACACACTGGCAAGGGAGGGGGTGCAGGGAGCGAAGTGACCTCAGCTCTCCCACTCGGAGTAATCTACAGTCGCTCATGTATGCATGGAGGAGATTCACATGCTACTTGTCAGCTCCTTCATAAACACTACACCTCTACACACTTGGAGGCCGACAAGTTTATGATAGGGGGTCATCACACTGGCGAGCCTCGCACCACCTACCTTCACCTCTAGTGATAGGCATGATCTATGTTGTGATTTATCGGGAAAATATAAATTTTGGGGTATTAACTTATTTTTCGGATTAATATACTGTGTTTGTGACGAAAATGCAGTTTGCGTTAATAACTCACATTTTCTGTTACCAAGTGACGTGAATTTCACAGATTTATCGGGAATTTGTAGTACGTCTCTATAAAGTGTTGCACGATTAGGCTTTGCAGGCTTAAGTACTTCTGCACATCATCCGAGTGTTCCTACTCTTCGACAGAAATAATTTGTGTTGAAAGCAAATTATTTTGAAAATAACAAAGAAGTAAAACTAAAGTTTCACACTTTAGTTAAAAAATTATTGTTTCATTGTCTGTTGTAGGGCGAATGCAATGTTTTTCTCTTAAATTTCAACTTATTTGTTTATCAGCTTCACTACACATATATAATCAGGCTCTCCGCACATACAACTTATAAGACAACGTAATTGCTATGCTGGACTCCACATCAAACGGACGTATTATAAAAAATACTTAAGGTATGTGCCAGAGGTGTTAAGTAATGTATATGCATTTCTATTATGCTATTGTGTTGACATCAGATGTTATTCACATAGTTAAAATTTTCTCTTGTGTAAATTATATTTCTAAGCTCGAGACTCATGTTATTTGTAAGACTCACATAATTGCACTTATTATTATTCATGTAGTCTTTCAAAATTTGTGATTCGATTCGTGTAGTTAATTCACACATAGAACACTCGGTATTTCTCTCGCATGTTAAATATATTCGTAAAAATCGCCTATCTACAACTAACATCCCTCCAAATTCCTCAAAATTAGAAAAATTAGAAAAAATTAACCTTAGCCCACTCTTGGACTCAACTCTACACCTATATAAGACATTGCAACCCACAACTCTCGTCATCGCCTCCGGGACACCACACCGTCAACATCGGAGAGAGCTCCTGCTACCCCTCTTCCCCATCCAAAAACAAACAAAGAAAGAAATACAAGAAAAAATTTACGCTTTCAATAAATTTAATCCTTTCAATAAACTTAACCCTTTCCATTTTTGATCGGATTAAAATCGGACTAAGAAATTTTTAATTTGATTAAGAATTTTTTTATCGGTTTAAAATCGGATTAACGATTAACCCTTTTTGATTAACCCTTTCAATTAATTTGATATCAAGTCGATAATCCAATTAATCAAAAGTAGCCTAAAATCGGCACCCCTCTACTATTGGGATATTTCACATAAAAACCTTTCAAATGTAAAAAGTGAGTTCTCATTTGGAAATTGTTTAAAGTATGATTTTAACATATAAAATAGTGGTTAACACTTATTAGTATTACTATGAGTTGTATAAATAGCGGTGTCTTCCTTGGCATGATGATGTGGTATGTGTGTGTATGTATGTATATATATGTTAGTGATGTGTATATTTTTTGGTGAGCAGCTCGCATTTCTTGTTTGTGTGAACTCTTCTTTAGTCGTATAGACATATATGATATAGGTAAGGTAGGTAAGTAGCAATGTCTCGATAGCGAGTTCATTAGAGATGCAGCAAATTGTTAAGATAAGCATAAACGGGGAAGGAATTGGTCATGGAATTATCTCGGGAAACTACTGGGAAAACCATGAATCAGGATGGCCGGATCGGATTTCGAACCCAAGTCCTCCCAAATACGAGGTCGACTACGTTATGTGTGTACTGCACCACCTCATGCAGTAGGTGAGTAAAAAATAAACCTTCTTTATTTTAATAGTAATTGGGCTATGGAGAAAATTAATTTTAAAAGACTTTTGTGTATATAAATATTTTCTCGCCTTACACGAAACATTCTAAAAAAATACTGTCATTTCCTATATGAAATTTTATCGCCATATGTTAATGACTTCATGAAAAGTATGAAAGGTTACTGTGTTTAACACCTTACTTCATTCTGTTTGTGAGCGTTTAAATGTATTGATGTCACTAGTAATTTTCAAGTAAATTTTTTTACATCAAAAGCATATTGTCTAATGGTGTTATCTATGTGAAATGTCAACAGTGTGGTACTAGGTACACCATCTCAGTCTGCAATGTCAATAGTAATGATGTCAGGTGTCGATATTTTGATAAGGAGTATCTCAATAAGAGTAAGTTACTTTGTCATGAAACAAATTCTTGCAGTAAATCTACTCGCACACTACGTCGCTGTTTGAAATGTCAGTGTTTGTTTGATACTAGTGGCCAACTATATATACATAACGTGAGATGTGTTAGTTTTACTCCTGCAACAGATACACCATCCCGTGGATTCTAGTGCCAGCTTGTCATAAAAATGTAAGAATAGTCTCAATATGCATTTTCACGAAAGGAGTAGTTATATGAAGAACCCAGAGTGTATTAGATATCACTGCGCAAAGTGTGGTCGTACATTTACGAGTAATTTCACACAAGCAAAGAATTCATCAGTATCTACAAACAATGCTCGAACAGAAATTAAGCATTTATGTCGTTTGTGTGGTCAAACATTTACAGCATTTCGTTATGTTCACCACCATGAGAATAGGGTATGTTCTAAGAGTCCTAAATTGATTCTATATCACTGTACACTACGCCAAAATTTGTTTAAATATGATAATGCACTAAGGAAAAATGTATTTATTTTGCAATTATTCCTTAAACTCATCTACTAATCAAATATATGGCCAAATTCGTCACCATCAGCTACTTTATAAGAGAAGACAAGATCTCGACATCAGTGTGTATACTGCGAGAAGAAATTTTCTTTAATTCATATCATGAGGAGGAATCAAACAACATTTTGTCTGGGAAGAACTGTTAGAAATAAACATTGTTGCGATAAACGTCAGTGTGCATTTTCTGATCGATCATATGTAGCTTGAAAATCATTCGTTGACATGTGAACAAGAAGTTGCAGTGGAAATCTCGCCAGCTTCTGGTTATCAGTGTCGTTTATATCGGAAATTATTTACTGTACGATGTAATATGTATCGTCACATGAGAAGTTGTTTAAACAACCCTGAGTGTGGTGTACAACCATTCCCAATGTGTGGTCATTTGTTTACAAGGAAGTATACATTGGTTAAATATACAGAAGCGATTATTTTAACAAGATCTGCACCTAATTTTAAATTGTTTAATATAAATGGGATGATAGATTAGATTGAATTGAGGACACATGGGTGCCCTGGTGTTGATACACGCATGATGCGAGATGTTCTTGTTAGAAATACGATCTCTACTAGAACTCTTCAGGCGATCATGGTGCTGTCTATCGCTGGAGTTTGGAATCATATGGGCCCCTCTACCTACACCATCCCTGGCAGCTGTTCCTTAGTTGGCTGGCTCTTGCAGCTTCAGTAGTCGTCAGAAAAAATGTGGGCTCGCACACGCACTCATGCACACTTATAAACACACCTACACACACACACACACACACACATATTCTAGCTACTTAACACTGCAGCTAGTAATGTAATAAGGTATTGACTTATAAATAATATTTTTTTTTTCTAGCACAGATTGCGAGTGTGTGTCTCGCAAAATGTCATTATCAAGTATATATCGCTTATAAAAATTTAAAAAAAAAAAAATCATTTAACTACACTCCTGGTTGAGATTTTTTAAAATCAAGGTTACATAATGCAACAGTAATGATCATCGGTGTGCGCACACATATTTGTAGAATCTACATTGCTATTATTAATGTAAGTTTCAGAATAATTCTACATATTAATGAATGTGTGTCTACCGAGATGCAATTTTAACTTGTGTAACATATCAAAGACTAGACATTTAATTTGGACCATCATATATACATTAATATGGTTTGGGACGACATTTTATAGAAGAGATTTAGTATTTCGAGGTATAAAGTTGTGTACATTGATCACTTTTGCAAATGTTCACAAACTTAGTATCCATTTTATACATTTACTTACTTTAGCCTAACTGAGAGTCGAACCATGGAGAGGCGGTATGAGCGAACCCTAGCGGTGGGATTTACACACATGCTTACAAGTTGCACTCTCCTACATACCCACAAGCATGTACACACATCTAAACATGCATACACATACACACCAACACACACAACTGTGCTCGAAGACATGCAATTGTCAACCGACCTCCATTCAAACCATCCTTTGAGAGTGGGTGAAGGTGGAGGGGGAGATGGGGAACTAACACGTTTGGTCGCCCAACAAGCGATCGATACAGGAAGAAGATGTGTGTCCTTTCCTCTACCCTTCAGAGAGTGATACTCTCTTGTGCAAGGGTGAAGGCAGACTGAGGTCACCTGCCATGATCTTAGCATGCTCATCGGTAAAGTATGGAAGTATGTGTTCGTCTGGCATGAAGACGATCGATACATTACAGAGTATGTGGTACCGCTCACACCTTCAGCGAGCGTGCATGTTTACTCTTCCGAAGGTGAAGGCAGACTGTCTTCCGCCATGATCTCCATGCACCTGTTGGCATTCAATGGAACCATGCTAGCCCCCTCGTCTTTCCCCAGGGCTGTGTAACTCTTCCCCTACAGAGAGCGTACATGTTTTCTCTTCCGCATCTGCCGATCGACTGAGGCCTCTTGCCACGACCTCAGTGCACCTGGCGGCAATTAAATGTAAACACTCTCTCGGCAGTAAGGAAGTTCCGCTAGGTATTCGTTGACTCTGCAGAATTTTATGATTGGTTAAGTATCCCGACATGATATTAGCATGATTGTGTGGCTAATATTATTTATAAGTTACACATATATAAAAGGTAATCTTTACAACATCGATGATAATCACATTTGTTTAAAACAAGGTTTAGCGAAGTGTGCATTAATCAAATATAATATTTCTCCCTTATATGTCGTCCAAAATGGAAGGGAGAACAGGTATAATCAAAAGAGATCAGTGTTTTAAACTCAGTCTGCATCCAGCCTCCGAGCTGAGCAGTCGTATACTTGCTCCCAATATATTTTCTCTGTGTAATTACTTTGTTTATGAAATTACTCTGATTTATTACTATTCAAGGTCATACTTTGTTATGGAGTTCAGTATGCTGCTGACTCTCATAGAGGTTGGACATGTAATTACAAGTACTTGCTCAAATGTAATTATGCTTTAATTAATATATGCAATTATACTCAAATTTATCTTGATTGGACTCGAGCCAAAGACTAGATCACCAACCCCATCAGTTGAGTTTCGGCAGCCGATGGGTAAACATGTGTATTTAGTGCGTACTTACTGTGTTGGTACATATACTTAGTTCGTAATTGTTCATTATGCAACTACTCATGTTATTACATCTAATTACATATATTTTCCTTCAGTGGGTCTCGAACCAAGGACTATAGGTACCACTACAAATGTAATCATGATTTAATTAGTCTCAATGGGATTCGAACCAAGCAGGACCCAACCATACATCCAACACAACAAACCTTGGCTCCTCTGGCCCCCGCACCCAACATAGTACCCTCAAAATATTTTTAAGTCTCTCGAATGTCGCTTGGGCGCTTTGTTCTCCGAAAGGGTACCCACCAATTAGTCGACCAATCACATAAACGCTCCTGAGGGGTAGGGGAAGATCACTCCTCCCAGAGGGAGGGGGTAGGGGGGAAGGTCAATTAACTAGGTTAAAGGTTAGCTCCAATTAGGGTCCACCTTCCCGATACCACTTTACAGACTAATCTAATGGTACTTGCGCCACTAATGTTTCCCTAGCGTCATATAACAGCCCCACTCCCCCTAATAGTTAGTAATATTTAAAGTGCGTATTCATGTCAAATAGGGGGCTCAAAAACAGCTTTTACCAGGCACCAAACTGCCCAGGTGACCCTGCTACTAGTTAATTCAAGATAAATATATAGTCAATAAAACAAACCCCATCGAAATATAGGCTATTATTTAGTTATAATCCATTTTCTTATTTTATATTTCGAAAATTCGCTCACAGGGAAATCTTTTACATTACCCTTAAAAGTGTGTGAGAAAAGCAGTATTCAGTAACACTAAGTAATCCCGACTAAACATATACCGAACAGGAAGAGGACTTGAAACCTAGTAGTTCACCTTCAAAATTGAACTGGATTGAAAAATTCGGAGAAAAAAAAGTTATCTTCCGACTAGACTGAAATGAAACATACGAGAATAAGCTAATGGCATATTTATCAAATAGTTACTGCCCACATATTCATGTAGCTAAATGATACATGTAATTTTAGCAGATAAATACTTATCGTGGGATGTAAATATAACGAATAGTTTGTTGATTTTTTTCCCCTTTTTTTTTTATTGTTATGGTGCAGACCGTCAACCGCATCATTATTGCACAAATTCGTTCTGCTATCGTTCTATTTCTAAGTGCACTAAACGTTTGACATGTTTGTTGTAAACGTAACCACAATTCATCACATTTATGTATGAAGATTCCACTCCTGGGTAGTGAATGAATTCTTTCAAGCGAGTATTCGTTCCGCAGACTTGAGTATTCGTTCCGCAGACTTCGTACATAAGACTCTGGAGCCATCTATCGGCGGTTGTGGAACTACGTCATTTTGTAACCGCCGCGCCGCTGTGTTATCAAGATCCGTTGGAGGCAGGGAGGCCAGATTTACCGAAAAAATCAGATCTCTCGATTTCTTAGCGACAGCAGGAAATAAGGGTGTTTCTCAGAAACCTTCGATTTTTACACGATATCCCTTTGATATAATTTATTTACAATTTAAGGATACTGAAAATGAGTCCTACGTTGTTAAAAGTCATTAGTCACAATTAGTGAAGTTGTGGGAGATAAAAAAACACATTATTTTTGCATGTGGTAGGTTAAAAGTAATTTTTGTTGGTTGTATGTATGCAGAGCACCATTCTGATGCCGTAAATCTATTGTAGTAATTTTTTTTGTAATAATTACTTTGTAATAAATTGTTTTTGTTTTTAGGACTAATGCTTTAACAAAACACACCCTTACTCCCAATGAAATAATAATTTGTTAGTAAAAATGTTTTTTATTCTTCATACAGATATTTTGCTGTTTAGTTTAGAGCTTTTACAATAATTTAACTTGCTATACGTAATTTATTTACACACTCGCGCGCGCGCGCACACACACACACACATATATATATATATAATTATATATATATATATATATTTTATATATATATATATATATATATATATATATATATATATATAGTAAAACAATATTAATACATTGTCCATTTCTTCATTTATCCAATTAGCCACAGTAACACGAATACTTGTTCACACGCTGCAGTCATTGGGTACATACTTCTCCTTATATCCGTCTACCTCTCTTATCCAACAAGCTTCGAAGGCACAATGATTTTACTCATCTACAATGGTGTTATCCACTGGCCACCCAAGAAAGTCCTCATAAAACTCCACGTGTTCACTAGGAAAATACTTTACAACTTTTTGTAAATCTGTAATCTTTAGTGCCTTGATGGGAACTTTGCCTCCTTTATATGCAAGTCTGTCTGTATAAAAGATGACCCCATTTTCAAGAAGCATAAAAAATGTATGTGGAATCAGGCCGTTAATTGTTGCATATGATGTAATGTAATCTTTCATGCCATTACTGTACACAAAATGATAGAGGCTACTAATGTCAAATGTTACGCTTTCTTCTCTTGGTTTGTGTTTGCTTTCTTATGGAATTGCATTCTTTTTGTAGTATGTTTGCCACCACTGCTTAAAGTCTAATATTTCCGATTCTTTAACTTCTCTAACAATGAAGTTTCCTTGGCTGCTATTTTTAATAATGTGCTAATTATTCCATAAATGCTGATATATCTATCATGTTTTCGCAATTTTTTTTTTTAAATAATTCTGAATTCCCTGTCACTTGGCAAAAAATCTATGGCCTCTGACAGGGAAGAAGTGCTGGATATTTTTTTAAATCTAAAGGAATCAGTTAGTGAAAGAAGATACCTAATAAGGGCCTGGTTTATATTTTGTGCAGCACAGTTGTCAGAAACTATATGAAGTTCAGTGATTTGTGCTGGGACCTGCTTTACATAGTCATGTATAAACGAACAGACTTCATTAGGACTTTTTTCGACCTTCGCCTTCATGGTATACACAAAAGGAACTAGTTCTAGCCGTAATATCCGTGATGCAAAACACATTGACAGTTAGGCGGAGGTGAAACAATTCCTGAACTGGTAATTTAGGCAAAAGAATATTTTGCATGAAATCAAATGATAAAGAGATCGCAATGCCTTATTTCTTAGCCTCTTGTGATTGTTCAAATTGTAATGCTGAATAGAATTTCCTACTCCTGTGGGTATGAATCATTAACTCGGACATCGCTGTACGTTTAGCCACCTCGTTTATATGGGGTGATTTGATTCTCAACTTAAGCTCCTCACAAGTACAGCAGGTGTCAACCTGGGGCATACCAAACTTATAGTTGAAATTCTCTCTGTAAAATGACCGGTAAAAGGACTATATTACTTTATCATCATACTTTTCAAGGTATAGTTTATGCATTGTTTTTCAATCTAAGTTAGTACTCAAGTAATACATCTTTTACCCACAATAATGTGACTAATTCAATGGGAATGACTCAATATGTTCCCTCACTTTGAGTTTAGTAGTACGAGGAAGGCTATAGCTAACAAACTTGCCCATTTTGTCTTGTGGGGTTTTTCCTGCTTGTTTAAGCTTCATAATTCTTCTCACCCTTTTGGTCGTTACACCAAAACCAGAAACGAAACTTTTAAACATGCATTGACCTGTGAACTACCTACCAGTAAACGGTATTTAAAACTGGCTGTGTTTACCCATGCCGATTCCTTCCTTGCACGTCTTCTCTTAATATCTTGCATGGCTATGAGTCCCTGGAGAGAACTGTCATGCTCATTCTTAGCGGGAATGTCCATAGACTAAAGATGAGGTAGACCGCTTATTCGTCTTCTGCGCATGTACCCAGCATTGACATACCCCAATCCTACACAACTGTCAAAGTCACATGGTCAACAGTGATGAACGTGTTTGTTTACATCTTAATTTTTAAATGACAAGCACTGTTATATTAATAAAATACTTTTACCAGTTTGAATGTAATCAAAAATAATTACAATTTGATTAGAGGAAGTATAACAACATCTCAAAAGCACTTGTTTACTTAACACTGTTTTAACCTCAAACCCAATCCACGCCATTTTTGCTAGACGTATAGGAAGAAAAGCAGTTCAGCGTTGGGACACGAATGGTTGTGCGCAGCCAGCGAGATCGGTCTACCACATCTCTAGTCTATGGGAACGTCATGTAACTTTGTGAAGAAATCTATGCAGTTAACTTCCCCATGATTTTCCAAACATTTCTTCTCGCATCTGAAAACACACCAAAATGTTTTAAATTCCACTAAATGTATGAATACGGTACATAAACACCACCACATACATGCATAAGTAAAGACTGCACGCAAGTTTAAAAACACGCTCGTGTCATAACATAAACTGTATAGCCTATAAGCATTATTGAACAGCTTATTTCATGACAAAAAGGAATTTCCTGCTGTGGAAATACTACATCCGTTATGGGGGGGGGGGGGGGAAGAACAGTATGACGTACCTGCATGCTAATCAAGGTGTTTTGGCTGTAACGTGTTTTCCTTTGCGGCTCGTGTACTTCACCTTTCACGTTGGCGATTTTTATCTTATTTCTTAAATATTCAGTAGGATTATATTTCCGTTTGCGCACTTGTATTTCTTCTGTCACGCCTAAATCGGTCTCACTTCCACTCATGTTCATATTATAATAATACATAAAATAACACAAGAATAATCACTACCATACTAAGTTTCAACTGAAAAACAACCATAGAATAAGAAACAATAAGTTGCAACAATAGACAAAAGTATTATGTTGGAAACAGCTGAACACCACACTAGCGCTCTAGCAGTATTTTGTTTAAAAAAAAAGGATCAGTCGTGGACTGATGCCGTTTTAGCAACTAACGTAATTTTCATCCAACTCCCATATGCCGAAGGAGCAGCGGAATGATGCCGTTTTAACACCAACTGATAGCTCTACAACTGTATTATTCGAAACGTTTATAATATGGAAATGGCCAAAATAGTGACTGATGCCCTTTTAACAAATTAGGATTCAAATATTTATCTTTTTACACATTTATGAAAACATATATTAAGAAACACAGTATTTCTAAACTACCCACCAGAAAGGCCCGTCTACTATTGGCCGTACCTGTGGACGTGGGCGTGTCCCAAACTTGACGTCAAGTGACGTCAAGGTGGTTTTACGATTAAAGACTGAAGAATTAAGAATTGTACTTAATGACTCGATAAGAACACGGGAGATGGACAATAACAATTACACCATTAATAATAATATCAATAGTAATTAAAATCAACATAATTAATATTACTGCAATAGATATTATCTATTATTATTGGGGCTGTAGGAGGTTTAAATCAAACATCCCTTCGTAAATTAATAGCTTATTCATCTATTAGCAACAATGGGTGAATATTAGCAGCAATAATAATAATAAGAGAAAACTTGTGATTACTATACTTCATTATATATACACTAATAACAATAATAATACCACTTTCAATAAATGTCCATAAAATCTTTCACATGAACCAACTAATATCAATAAATGAATCTATATACATAAAATTTATTCTATTAATTAATATGTTATCTATCAGAGGACTTCCACCTATATTAGGGTTTTTACCTAAATGAAATTAATATTATTGGTTATTAAAGTTTATTTTTTATTTGAGTTTAATTTATTGTATTTTTAGGTAAAATTTAAATTTTTATTAATCTTATTAATAGACTCTTTGAAATTTAGAATTTAAACTAGGATTAGATACCCTATTATTCTATACGTTAAATTTAAACCAGGGTAGTATTAGTTATGTTAGTTGGAATTGCAGTATATGATTGAATTAGCAACTGTCAAGTCTAGCCAATGAGAATCGTAGAAGACGAAAGCAGTCGATATAACCTGGAAACATGGACACGTGTGAAGATTATTTACATGTATTTAATTATTTGTGTTTACTGCTTGAGTAAACGTTTTGGAAAATTTTTAATTATTATAAAAGCGAAAACCGATGCCAATATTGGTATTTACATCAATGCATCTGAAACGGCTAATTAAATAAAATTCAATAACCTCTTCCAAGAAATAAAATTTGACCATGAACTGTTCTTTAAATTAAGATGATACTGTATCTCGGCTAAAATAAGTATTTGCATACAATTTCACAATATGACGTAACATACATCCAAGGCGTAAATACAGTTTCCCGCCAACAACAAATGTCACTGGTCTCCGATTGGCTACTTCGTCTTGACTTGTACTTAAGATATAAAATATAAAGATCTCTTAATCTTAAGTCAAGCCAAGAACGCACACGATGCGTCAAGACCCGCACACGACAGTCATAAACTAATACCCTTGAATACATTCAATAATATCTTAAGCACACGACGCACTTATTCTGTTAAGTCACTCGTAAACCCACCTTTACAATGATGCAGTCTGAATATTTTCTACAAACGCGTTGCCCGAAAGTGAGCTTTCAGAATCTGACACTAGATCGAAGTAAATTCGGCATTTTATTTGTTGAGAGGTGATTTCGATATCCCTTAGTTGTTGAGTGAATATTTATTTATCTTTATGATATAGGCCATAACTGTTATTCGAAATAAGCTTGGCAACTGACAGCCAAGAATTTTCGTCGATCTTAAAGTTTTTATATTGTTCATCCTGCATATTAAATCGTTCAGACCGAACGTAGACAGCGATAATTAGTATTTCACTAAGTTCCCCTTGAGAAAATCCACTTTCCACCTCCATTTTTTATATAGTTCCTGCGTCAACATTCCTTGAATGCGCGCAAAATTATCTGAAGTTTACTTATTTTTCTATCGTCTTAGGGCACAACTTGGGACAAATTTTTAGTTTTCTGAATGCATTGACTTGGGACAAAGGTTGACTTAGGACATGGGAGTTTGGCACAGCGTCATGACGTCAGAGGGTTAAGTGCACCAATCAGCGTATCCTTGTGTTGCGACACACGTTGGGACAGCGCAATTGTAAACAATCTCTTATTTGCGCCGTTATGGCGCCTGGTCTCGCCCTCTCTATATTATGGTTAAATAAGTGTATAACTATTGCTTCAAGACTGATTGACTGATGACAGTGGTGTCGATTTTAGCCACGAGAATTGCTTTGCTGTGGAATCACCATTGATAAGAGGAATGTGGAGTAAGTCTAGTGAAATAAAAGAGGAAAAGGGGCCGAGCAAAAAAAAAAACAACAGGATTTACGATTTTTTCATAAGTGTAGTTTGTTGGAATTAGCACTGGTGTTTTTCTTTAACAGTGGCTACAACTGTGCACCCATGCTTTCTATGATATTTTTAAGAACGAAATTTTTCGGAAAATCTTCCTAATTTTTTATAGAAACGTTCGAAATTTTCGGTTTGGCATGTGGCAACACTGACTGGAGGATATCGAATTAGGAGATGTATCTTAATATTGGTTTGCAAAGAGTTTCAGTGAATACAAAATCTGTTTGCACATATACAAAAGATGAGGTAGACCGTTTATTCGACTTCTGCGCATGTCCCAACATTGACTTACCCCAAAGGAACACAACTGCCAAAGTTGCATGGTCAACAGTTAGGAACGTGTTTGTTTATATCTTAATTTTTAAGTGACAGCCGCTATTATACATTAAGAAAATACTTTTACCAGTTGAAACGTAATCAAACTCCATTACTAATTGGCTAGAGCAAGTATACAAACATTACATAGCACTTGTTCACTAAATAGTGTTCTAACCTCAAATACAATCCACGCCGTTTTCGCAAATCGTATTGGCAGAAAAGAGTACAACGTTGGGACATGGATATTGGTTGTGCGCTACCAGCGCCAGTGAGATCGGTTTACCTCATCTTTAGTCTATGTGTTTACAACGCAAGCTGAGAGTTCTATGAACATGTTCTAGAACTGGACTGTAGTTGCATTATTCCTTGGTTATAACAGCATGAACAAGACTTCGAAACGCAGACCAGCAATTAGCACCAGAGGCGAAATTTGTGTACAGGAAGGCAAAACTGTTTCAAAACATGTGTCAAAATTTGTTATGCCTTCTAGATGAAACAACTACGCGAGACGCTGCAGATATCCTCCTCCGTGTGGAGCTGAATTCGCCAAGAAAATTACTTAACTTACTGTGCCGCCTATTGCCTTGCTATAATCGACATAACCACACCAGGAACAGTAAAAATTCTAATATCTTATGCACAAAGGTGCTTGCTACAGCCATGCATTACAGTACCCATAACCATTGCTTACGCATAGCTGCATAGAAAGTTGGCGAACTTATGACATTATAATGCGAGAAACTAAGCTAATACCCAATCAAAAGCTACTCTCATTACCAAAGACTTCAATATAACTTTCAAAACTGTACATTTCCGTTCACGAAGCTAAGCGTACATTTGACTCCAACTGGAATTTTTACTTTTGCGTGTTTGCGACAGCTAAAATGAATCTTCTGTATTCACCACGACTGCTTATTAACAAGATCTCTACTTACAAAAAGTAAGTAAAAACATATAATAATTTGGCCAGTGAAAATTCAAATAACTATTAGTAAAAACTCCCAATATAGAGGTGAAAATAATATTGGCCAACAAACGAAAACATTCGGTTTTATCATGTCAATTGAAGCACAGTATTTTTATAATTACGATGGGTATGGATGTGGTTATGGTAATGGTTACAGTAGTAGGGGTGAATCGGTTTCACTTCCCTTTTGATTAATTGAAAGGGTTAAATTGACATCAAAGTGTTAATTAAATTGATTGAATGGGTCAATCAAAAAGTGATAATGAAATTAAAAGAGATAAATATATTGAAAGAGTTAAGATTAATTGAATAAGTTAATCAAAAAGGGTTAATCAAAAAAGGGTTAATTCTTAACCACATAAAATTTATTTTCTTGTTTTTCTTTCTTTCTTTTAAGGGTCGGGGTAACAGGAGCTCTGTACAATGTTAACGCTGTGGTGTCTTGGAGGCAATGACCAGAGTGGTGGGTTGTAATGTGTTATATAGGTGTTGAGTTGAGTGCAAGAGTGGGCTAAGAGTAAATTTTCTTATTTTTTCTAATTTTGATGTGTTTGTAGGTATATTTGTGGTAGATAGGCGATTTTTACGAATATATTTAACACACGAGAGAATTTCAGAGTGTTTAAACGAGTTCTATATATAAATAAATTCTATGCATCGAATCGCAAATTTCAAACAACTATGTGAATAATATGTGTAATTACGGTAGTTTTAAATGTAATGTGAGTCTCGAGCTTAGAAAAACAATTTACATGATAGAGAATTTTAACTATATGAATAACATCTGATGTCGACAAGTGCAAACTCACTAAATGAAATTCAGCTAGCCAATACGAAATTACACAAGGCAGAGTCTTCAAATGAAATATATTTTAAACGAGTTCTAAGCACGAACGAATAACACAAGAGACAAGTATAACAAACAACAATATTTTACTGTCTATAAACGAAATCCAACTAATCAGTATGAATAAATAACATATCAACAAGTTTATGCATACAAATTACATGATTCAACCTGACTAATGATATTTTAAGGTAAAAAAACTCTGAATACGATTTATACCAGACACAGTAGCGTACATATATTCTGATAAGTAAATTATATAATGATCAACAAGAAAGTAATTAACAATAACAAATCTTACCCCAAATGATATTAAAATAAGTTAGTTCGGTGTACAAACGAGTAGCACTTACATCGAGCTGTGAGTAGATACTTCTAGCATGGCCGAAAGACATGTATGTTTAAATTATGGTAAAAATTGTAAATGTAGCAGAAAAAATTTAATTTTTATAAAATTCACTACACTTGTTAACACAAACGGCATTTTCAAACTGCTAGGAATTTTTGTAGACCAAGCTCAGAAAAGTGATTTGAAAATGTTATCACAATATTGACTAAACACACAAAAATTTATATTTTCTGATGAATTTGAAAAAAGAATTCACACTATAGTTTATGAATACTGTGAATGAGATCTGAATACTGGAGCAAATAATATCGCTTAACGAAAATCGCGGCTAGCAGTAGAGATGAAGGTAGGCCTTGCTCTTGAAAATTTAAGGGAAAATATATGAGTATTTTTTTCAGAACTTGACTTAAATTTTCTATTTATTAAAACACTAGTGTAAATATATTATATTGTGTTTGCCTTCCTCTTCTCCAGACATCTTGTTGAATCTTGAAGAGCTCTAATTTGTGTGCATAAAATGTAATAGTAAAAATGTTTGCTGGACTGTGTTTGGTGCAGACATAAAAATTTTAGCTAAAGAAACTTTCTTGTAGGCAAGGAGGAACACAGGTCTTTGCTAACTGCCTCTGTAAAGGTATTAGTGGCTCACTTTCAAAATGTTCGCCTGGGATGTCACAAAAGTTGGCCAGCAGGCCGTCATGTCTAATACTCCAAACTTCAACTTATGCAGGCAAAGGTTCTCTCAATATACTAATCTGCTGCCTTGTTCCATTACAAAACCTCATTCATTCAGCTATGTTTGATTTTCTCCATCTTTTTTTAAAATTTAATTTCCCCTTAGCCCTTCAAAGTAAGTTTTTTAATCATATTTTAATTTAAATGATTCTAAGATTTTAATACAAGAAATTTGTATCTTCTTTGTGAAAGCAAGCAAAAAGATAATAAATTTGAATTTAATAACAAGTCATCAGCTTACCTTTACTGTTAGACACCCACTCATAGCATTACAACAAAAGATTGTTTTCTCATCACTCATTATACATAAGATATTATTGAAAAAAGGATAGTCACATGAAGTATCAAAAAAATAAGACATTATCCCTTTTAAATATTTTATTACAATTTTTTTTCAAAATTATCCTTAAACAAAAGTATTTAGAATATCAAACAAAAATATTCACTTTACAACAAACATCTACAGACACAGTAAAAGTCATCTTTCAATCACAATTTTTTACAAATATATGCAAAACAATTACCAATTTTTTTACATCATTTTAACAAAAACAAAATATTTCATCAATAACATTTTCAACAGCAATCAACTTACAAACTAAAATACAGTTCACCAATAACATATTATCAACGACATTTTACAATTTAAACTTACAAACATTTCATCATACTTTTTTACATCTTGAACCTAGCACTACAGCTACTGTTACTAAAAACTACTATTACTACTGCAATACTAATGTTACTACTACTATTAAAAAAGTGCCTGACATATATTATAAAATTTAAAAACATTTACAAAAAAATGATTAACAAAATATTTTTAAATATAATACAGTGTTGTGTTCTTTTCCTATCTATTTACAGTAACGACACATCCGGGAGGTGTGTACGTAGACACTTATGGTGGAGCATTCCTTTTAAGGTATCAACTCTGGTATTTTTATCAGGCACTCACACATGCCAAATAACTGGGACAAAACACTCACACGTATGCAGTTTCCATTGTCAATTTCATTTTCTTCTTTGACATGGGGTAAAGATAGTAGTAATCTTGTTATGCAAACAGGGAGCAGCAGTATTGGATTTTAATACAACAGAAGTGACACAATTTGTAGTTGGTTTAGTCAGCTGTGACAATGATTGTAGACAGCAGCAATGAGTGTGGAACAGGATGTGCGTGTGGTTGCAGCAGATAGATGTCCTTGGAGGTGTGTGATGCTGGGAGGTCTATAAATTTATTTTGGTGCTGAAATTAATATATGGAGAAAATTAAAAAAATTATTCAGGTATTTGGTAGTGCCTCCAAGGTAAGGTTGATATTCCATCTGCCTCAATGTACTGCTTATCATCCATACCTGACAACACTACCTTTGTTACACATTTGGTGTAGATGTGATGAGCATGCGAACGGAACTGATATTGGGTTCCCCATTAACCTTGTGAAATTTTCGAGGCAATCTCGATAATCGTCGTACCTGAGTGATTGCAACAGATTGAGTTTTATACCCCTAGGCTTACGAATACATTGCTCATTCACAACAACATAGGAGTAAATCTTAGGACGTAAAGCCACAAAGTGTGTGATTATGCACCCAGCACATTCATCTTTCATCAAGCTGGTAGAGCCTTTGTTCCTGTGAGGAAATCCTTGCGGGTTATCGAGCACATAGTTGGATGTATCAAACCATGCCTTTAAAGCTGGGACAATTACTTTATATATGTCATCACAAACTATAGAATAGATTAGGGAATCAGTGTCGCAATAGAGGGGGTGCAAAGCCAGCAGAAGACATTTTGTACACACGTACTGATAATGGAATTCATAGAGTGTTAATTTTGAAAGGTCAAGAATGGCAACACCAATGTACGAAGGTTTGTTGAACGCAACAGAACTATTTCACATCTCGAAAAGGACCAAGTTTTCATTGATAATGTGTCACGCCTGTAATGGCAGTTGTCCTATCAGCTCTGCAACCCCATAGATTTTGTCATACCTCGAAACGACTCTTATGTCAGTTTCCCGGTGGACCTTCTGCAAGGTTTTTCCATAAATGGAATTATTCATCAACTTGAAAAACTATTTTTTTAATGCATTTGAGCCTGGGCATGTTTCTCAATGTTAAAATCGATGTATGGAGCCATACATGCCTTCTGCTCAAAGCGCAAAATGTGATGAACAGAGTGAAGTTTGGCCCCATACATCAAGTACTGCTTCAGTGTTTCCCCATGTATAACATATTTATTTCACATGCGAGTTTTAAAAGAAGTTTCTCATGCGAGTCGTTCGGGGGTATGCCATTTTCTGAGGCCAAAAGCAGATCAGATAGTTTATCATAACACTTCTCTGGAAAAGACATATCAACTTCCGCGAAAAGACAAGTGTCTCCATCATTGACCATGATTGCAAAATCCCATGAAGAGAATACGTCAGCCTCAATGCACTTGAAATTACGAATCGGAAGCTTGGACTGCATTTTATGACTGTACACACTATTAGTGTCGAAATAGCATATATATTTCGATGCCACACTGGGATCGTAGGCCTCACACATTTAAACATTGTTGGCTTCCGCATGTCTTTTTGAAACCTGGGTAATGCCACCCCTAACCCCAGGTTCTACAAGAAGATGCATTTCAGGATCAGTCAACAGCTCTAGGCATGCCTGTCATAGACTATAAAGTTTCCCATGAATGAGACGGAGCTATGACGTACATGGTGGGGTTAAGACAGTAATGAGCCAAACATATGGTCCTAAAATTCTCAAAACATCAGCCAGCAAACAAGTGTCCACATGTAAGTATTAAATGGCATACTACAGCAATTTTATACAGTTGAACACATCCCATGTGGCTTGGGTGTGAGCATAATCCTCATCGCTAATGGCTTCACCTCTCATCACGTTATGAAATGCGTCCTTTGTTGGGAGTGACTTGCATATCAGACTGTCTGGCGACTTGGCAATGTCACAAGGAAAAAATCCATTCCTTTTTGCCAATTCGAACTGGGTGTTATCTGGAAATATCGAGGTGGTGATATTCAATTGTGCAGGCAGTTAATTGCCTGCCAAAGTTTCCAGAGAGGCGCACATAAATCAGTCCCATTGGAAACGGTTTTGTGATACATTTGTATTTCTCTAGGATCATTCCAATCACTTGAATTTTCCAGGATTTTCATTTACCATGGTTCCATTGTGTAACAGTATGTGATGTTCAGCCAAGGGCTTTATAAGAAAGTGAGCATCGTAAGTCTGCAGGTTATGGAAAACAGCGACAAGTTGCACTTGTTATGTGCATGGCTTCTGATTTCGCCCATCAGATAATAATGGTCGACCACAATATCCTCTGTGCCAAGCAGTTCTTTACAAATGTAACAAATTTTCTGAGCTGCCAACCTAGTTTCATCAGCAGGGGTTTTTGTCTTCATTGGAACAATGATACTATAAATTCCTGCAACCCACTTTGTAAGTTCAACTAATATATCAACTAATTTTTACATACAATCGGCACCCAGAAACTCGAAATACTGAGATAAAGCCAGATCGTACGAACAAACCATAAAAATGCTACAAGCATGTGGAACATGTTGGTTGATGGTAGTTGTATTACTTGTTTCACATTAGGCAAGCAAGTGGAAATGGGTTCAGGCACCTTTCTATGTCGCAATAGGAGATGAAATCCAATCTCTGTTGTTTGCTGTAATCTTTAAATTCCAAGTACCTGTCATTCCCAGTTGGGAAAATACTGCAAACAACCTTTTATTGCTGGCAAAGAATACTGTGACTTGCGAGTTTCTCCTCACTAAAAAAGTGCTGGAGACAATGCTCGTAAACATGTATTTTGTGTTGTTTCTTACTCAGCTGACTACCAACCGGCCATGACAAATTTCTAATGCATACAAAATGCAAATGAGCTGAATTTCAACTCACGCGAATCGCCAAAATATTTGTGTGTTTGCCGTGGCGTACATGTTAAAATTCGCATGGGTACTTTAATCCCATTCTTTTTGCATGTTTCGTCAATTAAATTGCTATCTTTATCTACCACACAATAGACATTGATAGAAATAGAATTGTTCTCCTCAAACATGCGAATATCCTGTACTTGTTTCGACAGATCTTTGATATTCAAAACCTGGTGATGTTTTGGATATGAATTAATTCTGTGGGCATTTTATGTAATAGGAAACAAAGATGCTATGATGTCGTAGTGGAAACACATTCCCTCTGGGCAGTCTACAGCGACACAAGTTTTCCTATTAGCAATCAACTTGGGCAATATAGTGTGCAGAACCGACAGTGAACGGCCGATATTGACTCACATTGACATCCATGTACATTAAAATCTGGAGACTCCATCCAGAACAACGTGCACTAAATTCCTCAAGTCTGTCTGTTAGCCAAGGAACTGTATCCTCATCATTGATTAAGCCCACATCGCATGAATGGCGGATAGGGAGTGCTTTGCTTTAAAAATAAAAAGTCTCTGTATTGACTTCTTCTACCATGAAGGATATCATGTACTTACCTGCTGCAGAAATGGATAATCTAACTTGCCAAAGCTATACCATTATTAAGCTTAATAAAAGGACTTTACACCACTGAAAAAAATGAGAAAATCTGCAACAGACTCTAATTGATCATTAAGTATCCACACGTCATTTAGTCTTCCTGCGAATGCCATATCAATAGATGGTACGTCTGGTCTGGCAAAGCTTCCAATAAGGCTTGGGAATTCAAAAGGAATTATATTTTGGCTCCCTTGGTGAAATATCTCGAACCAACTCGAAATAAGTTTTAAAATGGTTGTAGTAGTCTCCAAATAACAAGAATCTTCTGATTCTGATAGAAATAAGTCGTCATTCAAAAGATCGACCTTCTCATGTTTGAGGGAAGCAGACTCGTTTTGACCTTTTTGTTTTGAGAATGTCTCTGTAAGTGAATCCATGCTCGTATTGTTTAAGAAGAGATCGTCTTCCAAAAGATTAACTCGTGTCCGCTTAGGCGAAGAGACACTGTCCTGACAGCTTGATTGTCTTTCCATCTGCGAATCCGAATCGGAATTGCTTACACAAAGATCTTCTTTAGTTTCCCTAATATAAAAATTGCAACACCACAATAAATTAAATTAAAGTAACCCCCTCATTCTGAAAAATAAACAATAAAACACCCTTAATAACTTACACACATAATATAAATGAAATCATTATTTTTTACTAACATCTTGGACAAAATGTTTCGCTTAATTTTAAATTTTATGTTCAAAATACTTTAAACATGGACAGGAGGCAGGTAACTAGAAGGTGAGGAGAAACACAATAGGGAATAGATGGGCCAAGGTCTCGCCCACCCAATGGGCTGTGTGCTCGGTGAGGGTGAACTGTGAATGAGGCGAGTGTGGAACAAACCAGGCCGGTTTGCGTGGGAGTTGTGCATGGTGCGAAGCAGGCGAGAGAATGGGAAATCTGGTCACTAAGCTGCCGCTAGCGTTCAGGTATGCTACCAACCGGCTGTCCTCCACCTCCTGTGCTGCCCAACAACCCCGCCAACTCACTTTCCCCTTCCCCTGGCTTGTAGCATAGTCCCTGCAGGCATCTCTGCGTTGTTCCAAGGGATGGGAAAAGGAGAAACTTGGCACTCCACTCCAGCCCTGCCCGACATCCTACCCTTTCTCCCCCACTGACATGCAAAGCCTGTGGGCGCGCATGTGTGACAGCAGGAGAAAGTTGGCATTTCCCCTCCAGCCCCGTCACTCCACAGTGTCTCTCCGGCACAAAGTTTCTTGTCAAGCAGCCCATCTCCAGTAATGAATTGACCGTGCTCTGTGACCTGCCTCGCTCTTGTCTTTCACAATATTTTACCTTTCGCACCAGGCACTCAGTTTTTGTTTAAATATAAGAGTGAAATTTAAACTCATGCTGCTGCATTTCAGTTTAAGCACAGCTTAATATTTATTTTTGTGAGAGAAAACTTTAAATTTTTAAATACTTTTATTTTTAATTTTACACTTCAAAAACATTTATGAAATCATTTACACTGTGAAAAATTCAAATTTCTACCATGTCGAAAGATTCAAATCTGTACACCATCAAAAATTTTCAAATAGTTATACACCATCAAAACATTTTTATAAATTTTTCGTAAAATAAGTTTACTAACAAAAGTTTTAGCAAATGGAATTACTCTTTTACACTCAAATAATTAAAAGACTTGTCTAAAATTAAAACATTTTACATTTTATAACTAAACATGCAATACTTTTACAACTGTACAAACCTACATACACATCCCAGTCATTTTACTTAAATTCTAACTTGTAATACTTTTTACAACTATACAACCATGTATTTTAGAAGTAAAATGTTCTGAGACTTAAAATACTTGAAATATATATATATTATATATATCTTTCACACACACGTGCATACGCATGCACACTCTCTCTCATACACATAGAACCAGTCCCCTGCACTCACTCTTGCAGTCATACACTCTCACTCACACCTACCTATCCAAAATTTCTCAGAGTACTTGGCGATGTATTCTAGATGTTTTTTCACATATTTTACAAATATTTAAACAGAGAAAAGAGGCTTTAGGTATGTGTTATTGACAGCCTTATTCCATATAGTGCAAGATGCTACTTTTGGTGGTGCACCTCTCCTCTCAACTCTGCAAAATAAACTTAAAAGTACAGAAATAATCTCATCTTGAATTAAATTTTTATCACCTTTCCCTGGACTTACACTTGCAGTCATTCACTCTCACTCACACACATTCTCAACCAATTATTGCCAAAACCAGCCCTTAAACATCCACCCTTAAACATAATTAAACACCCTTCAATTCTTAAAAATACTTAACTTAAAAAATATTGTGAAGTGTGAAACCATTTCATTTGATTTTAAAGAAAATTCGTTCAGTTTTGACAATTTTTAAAGAAATATCATTCAGTTCTAACAATTTTAATATATATAATTAAGTTTTAACAATTTAAAAAAAATCATCCCGGTGTACAATTTTAAAGAGCGGTCCTCCAATTTGATAAAAAGTTTATCAATTCCAAAGACCTGTTTTACAAATTTGAAGACGAATTGTTCAATCTGATAAAAAGTTTATCGGTTCCAAGGACTTGTTTTACAATTTTAAAGACCAATAGTTCAATCTGATAAAAAGTTTGTTGATTCCAAAGACCTGTTTTACAATCTTAAAAACCATATAGTCCAATTTGACAGAAAATTCTTTCAAGTCTTAACAACTTTGTTAAAAGGTTAATGAAATTCATTTCAATGTTTAACAATTTTAAAAACTACTTTACAATTGCAAAGACCAATCATTTAGTTTGACAAAAATCTAACAAATATTTTAAAGTTCAACGAAATTCATTAAAAAGGTTAACAATTTTAAAGACTTGTTCACAATTTTAAAGACCAATCATTCAGTTTGATAAACATTTATTTCATGTCTTAACTATTTAGCTAAAAGTTTAACGAAATCCATACAATTTACTCAAAGTTTAAATAAAATGCAAAATATTTTTAACAAAATACAGAAAACCCTAAATTTTTTATTTAAAATTATTCATTTACTTAAACTCTTGTAGCGAAGATGGTGTTTGTTGAAGGAGAACCGAACCCATGTGAGTCGAGCTGAGAGATGCCCCGTTCCATCAGGCGAGCATCAGGGCAGGCGGGCGGCCGGGTGCTCGCAATCCTCTCGAGAGATCTGTGGGAGCCTACCCTGGCAGCCTAGCAAGTGGTCGAGCGAGATGCGTGGGTAACTTCTCCAGCTGGCGAGTAGGGTTCCTTTCACTGTCGCGGCAGAAGTAATGGGCAGGCAAGCGGGTCCCTTGACCATCACGGAAGAGCCCCGCAGAGTCAAACAAGAGGCAAGCGGGCAGCCGATGGTCTTGACCTAGACACCACTGACCGGTTCACTGGCTGCCCATATGTGAGATTGTGGGAGATGTTATCTCCATGAAGTCAAACAAGCAAATGAGCTCCAGTAGATGGGAGGTGCTATTTATAGCCCATCACCATCCTGTTTTGCAAAAATTAAAATTAATGCTATTCGCCTGAAATGGATATCAAATAGACGAATAGCGCGTTTTAAGATGTTTGTATTAAAATTTTAACTATTTGAATGCATTTAAAAGGATTTTACATTATTTTTTTAATTTGACAGTGGAAATGATGTATTTTAGCCTTTATATGAGAATTTAGAGTGTAATTCTCCATTTTTAAGCCATTAGGTTTGAATTATGTTCTTATTTAGCGATTTTGTATACAATCAATTGTCATTACAATACAAACTTTTGCATTACGAGGTGTAATCAATTTAATGCTATGATTCCACACTCTTTTACTTATACTAATTCCTGTTTTTACTATAATTTATATCTAATTTAATTGATTAATCCTTTTAGTTAATATGGTTAACGAATTTCAAATTATCTAATATCATACAAGACCTGGCTGGGAATCGAAGTCAGAATCTAAATTAACAATTGTATTTACCGCCACTGAAAGAGAGAAACTAGATTACAATTGTACATTATCTAAGCAGGAATCGAACCCAGCTTATATCAATCATGTCTTAGCTGGGAATCGAACCCGCAAAGTATATATTACAATTTACCATGCCTTATCGGGGATTCAAAACCCAGAGCCTCCTTGTATAATCTAATTACTGTACAGATGCTGGTGACATTTAACAAGCCATTTGATGTATTTATAATTTTTCCAGCAGACATTTAATTTTGTCAGATTCAATTATATCTTTAGTTGAATAGTATTTTTGGAGAACCAATAGTCTGTTTGTTATTTGATTGATTTATTTATTTTTCTTTTCAACACTCTTTATTGGGAATGCAACAGACTTTTTTTTAGAAAATTTTAAGAATCTATCTATCTATCTCTCTCTCTCTCTCTCTCTCTCTCTCTCTCTCTCTCTCTCTCTCTATCTCTCTCTCTCTGTTGAATACAAATCAATTACTGTTCCCTCTCTCTGGGGAGAAAATATTTTTCTTGGCAAAACAAGTTTACTTTTAATAAGGATAGATTAAATTAATTTTAAGCAAGGGATTCATTTTGCATCATATTTATTTACAAAATATATACAAATACAGGTTGACCCAAGAATTAATGTACAGCACTTTAACACAAGCAAGTACAGAGATTGCTCCAAAACCTATAAAATTACACACTCGTTTCAATAATTTCAACACTATCACGTATAGGATGACACAAAACATTTGAACACCACCAAGTAGAATTTGCTCCAAACATGTTCATGCTAAACAAACACAAGTAAATTCGCAATATATTTACAACATTTTTAACTCTAGCAAATGCAGCAGGTTATACAAATTATTCCAGAAATACAGGTAGATCAAAAACGTTATGGATATCAATTACACCTTGCTCTGAAACAACTACAGGCTAACACAAAACATTGTTTCGAAATAAATACATTAATTTTTTTTAAAACAAATATATATGTATATATTGTAAAACTGTTAGCAACTTCTGTGAACAAACTTTTCATGAATCTTTTTAAAATTAGATCCAGATCCCCTTTTGACCTCTGCTTTCAAGGAGTGGGCATTTCTTACACCCTGGTTTTAATCTGTGTGTTTGCACAAGGACATATTTACAAGTAGGGGTGTGTGAAACAATGCTTTCAACCAAATCAGTATTTGATTCAACATAATAAGAGTACACATATTTTACAATACATGGAAGAGGTGTGTTTGCAGTCATATGAAACATTGGACATTTATTATTATTGTGACCTCACTGTATGAGTTCGTGACACTTTTCATCTCCTAGAGGAAAGCAAATTACTATAAAATGAAAAGAACTGCTACAGGTTTCCATAAATTCTTGCAAACTTTCGTTGCACCATAGATCGTTAATTATATTGGACTTTCCTTGTTTGAGATTGATATAATGATTTTAAGGATGAAAATACGTAATGTTGCTACTATGACATCCAACACTCAACTGAGAAGATTTAGCAAGGAACAATGTATGTATATTAATTCTCTAAATTTATAACTTTAAACATGTTTTAGGGCTAAATTATAATTTTGCTGATTTTATTGCTCGGTGTACATAACATTATGATGAATCACACCCAGTATGAGATGTGTAACCAGAATTCTTTTTGCTATAATGATATAAAGTATGAAGATTATTATCACATTCTTGGAAATACTGATAAGGCAAAGCAGTGTCTGTATTATAATTTAGTTATTTCAAACATTTTTCTTCCTCACAATATGAAGTTACAATGTGTTCACCCTTAAATTTACCCTTACGATCTACTCTGTGCAGTCTGTACTGGTTTACAAGACATTCAGAACTGTTGCAGTTACTTAAAGTGCCATCATAGGTATTTGGTTTACAACGTGCTTTAAAAGCTTGAGAGAAAAAAGCACATTTGAACTGAGTGCCTGACTCGCACATTTCCTTAACAGCATAATGTGAATATAATAAGCTCTAAGTTACAGAATGCAAATCTTATATAAAAATGTATACTTATATTTAATTATTTAATTGGGCATAATGGGAACATTGGGATTATTATTCTGAATAAACCACTTCACACACATTTAATTACACATCGATGGAAAAACTAATCCTCCATGTTCGAAAATAAAGTTTTGGATGTCCCCGCCGCAGGTCTCCTTCCAACGAACCGTGATTTAGTGAGCTGGTAGTCGATTACTACATATCTCCATTCCTCTTCTATTTCCTTGCTAAGACTGGCAATCATCAAATCTTCTAATGTTGATGGCAAGTCACTGTCGAGGCGAAGATATCTTACAGCACAATCGCTGCATGCTATTCCTTCACCAAAGCGAATTCTGAGACTGTTGTCGAAAATGTAGAACCAATGTTCTATATTGTTGCAGACATGAACTTGTAGTATACCATCATATGGTTTAAAGAATGCTCTTTTGTATCCTATTTGCAGGACTTCATATACATCTGCAGGGTTGAAGATCTTATCCATGACTGACAATTTAACACTAGCCACACTCCATTATATAGTCTGCGAGATGTTCTTCCTTTGATAATCATTGCATTCCCACATGCCTCAGGGAGAAGTTAATTCTTGGTCACCAATATACGTGTAATGTTGCTTGTTGTTGCATTGTTCTGTCCAAACTGTGGTAAGATAACAGCAACTACACTCATTCTGCATAATGTATTTGATTTTCTTGTAGGGCTTGCGTTTGGATATGTATCTGCTGTGAGCTTCAAATTTTAGTTTACATTCGTTACAAGGTAGCTTGCTGTTAGGATGTAAATTATATAAAGGACAATAATTTCGTCCATAACATATGTCGAAAACTTTTAAAGTTTATGTTGGACTGATTAACGAGAAACGACAATGTTCATCTCTGTTGCACATCTGCATCTGTAGTGGACTATCTTCATTTCTAACCCACACTCACCTGAATCCTGGTGCAACACTAGTGTACTGAAGTGATGAGTCGAACCTCTCCAATGTAACTGAAACTCTGGTGTACGATTCTCTCTTTCTTTATATAGACAGATGTTCTTCCAATAACATTTAATTATTCAATGATAACTTTTTACTGAAGTCTGGGAGATTCAAATCATAATACTTTAGAGTCATTAGCTTCGGTTGCATAAGAAATAGCAAGCTCCTTAATTACAAATGAGTTGTCTTGGTAGTTTTCGAAACCCTGAGCATAGCACGTAGTTTTTACGTTATTTATTTATACACTAATTACAAAACAGTCACTCTAATATATAAAATTTTATAAGATGACAGTGCTCACCTCGGAATCGACTTCATCGATTCCGGAATCGTCCATTACTATATCTGGAACAATTTTTGCTTCCAGTAGCTGTTCCATTCTGCACGATATATAATCCCTTTGCATATGTTGTAATTTCTCATCATTAGCAAAGGCAGGCATGTTATAAAACAGCCTTCACATGGTAAATAGGATACAATATCCTCATCAGCTTTTATATGTTCAGCCAGGAACAGATACAATAATTTTATTTCGTGGCTGGCAAAAGAAATTATAAATTCTTTCGGCAACACTTGTAGTTGGGAACACTCTCGACCAATAAGGCTTTTGTGTTCCCATAAGCAATTGTCACAGCAGTAACCTTGATGCATTGTACATTATGCAAAGATTAAATGCCTTGTAGACACTGTGTTGATGATGTTCTAGATGAAGCGAAGTTGTAGCAGAGATCTGGTGTCTTTCTCAGTGCGGATGCCTGGAGTTGTAGTCGACATGATGGATGTTTGGAGCTGTAGTAGTAATGGTTGATGTTTGATGCTATATTCGATGCTGTAGTGAGTGTTTGTTGTTGTAGTGATCATCTGTTGTTGTCATGGACACCTGGCATTGTTCATGTTATCAATGTTTGCTGTTAATATCGATGGTTCCTGGACACCTGTTGTAGATGCCTGGTGTTGTTATGTATGCTTCTGCAATGCACATGCACACCTTCAAAGTAACCCAAAGCAGATGCAGAGTTAAGACTGAGAAAAAATTAATTTATCCCTCCTTTCATAATGTAAGGATTCAAAATGGCCGCCATTTTCCCATTAATTTCCAAGAATTCGGACCTTTTAGAAAAAAAGTAAGAATAACGTTGAAATTCCAACTCCGAAAAACATGATTTCCACCTGTATTCATACTGTTTCGTTAAATTCATATTGGAAACTATAAAAATATTAAATATATTTAAATATATACATTTTGTGCTACATGGAATACATTTTGCTGTTGGAAAGTTCTTTTGTTAGACATAGAAAGAGAAGGTTGAGCAGTTTGTATGCTCGCCTCCCCAGGCATGTCACACCATAAAAACAAATTATTGGCAACGTGTGGATGTTGTGTTAGACATTTCTGTTGATACAAGAGTTTTAGTGGAGATCTCTCTTGTTTCCTCATAGTCTCAAGCACGTGACCCTGCTCTTCTTGCCTGATTTCCCCTCATCAGCTCTTGAGAGCTCATTAAAAGAGATGGGCAAGTCTCTCTCAATATTTTTTCTCTCCTATATGAATAAGTATATGTCAAAATGATAGTAAAAACATTTCTTAATGAGTGAATAAAATATGTCATGTTTGAATACTTGTAAAAAAAACTGTTCTGTTTTAACAAGTGAATAAAATATGTCTTGTATTTCTGTATAGTTTTTATTTTAATTTATAAGTTTCCTGAATTATGGTTAAATGTTGATGTTGGATAGTTACATCTGAGGATTATCTCGTGGCTTATATTGTGAACTTGACTTCAGGGACTTGTAATTTTTTTTTCATTTCGATATTCATATAGTCAACCTGTTGTGTTCGGTTGAAACGACATCGAGTCAGGCAAAATCTCTCGGGGTACCCATTTAGAGGTCTAGAGGTCATGGAGCCAAAGCAGGGAAGCCAACACTATAAAAATGCATTCTGAATAGTGTAGCAGGGAGGGGTGCATAGCTGTAAAACAGGTACTGCAGGGGTACCAAATCACGAAAAAAATATGATAAACCGTTCTCAGGGATGAAGCTGGGGGTGTGTGAAACAGATTTTTGCGAACACCAGGCTCGATCGAAAGCAGAGCTCTTCAGAAAAGTAGACTTTCAAGGCAAATTGCCTTTGGGACTAGGGATGGGAGGGGTGCATGGACAGGGGCATGTTCGTCTGGACTTGGAGTGGTTCTGGGGGCGAGGAGTGTAGGGTAGGGGTGGGAGGGGTGACTACTAGCAAACAGCCCCCAATCTGAGCACTAGTAGGCAATTGTCGCCATCTTGCCTCAGTTTCAAAAAATGACAATCGCAGGCAGATGGGTGAATGATCCCCAGGACCTCACAGACACAGCTTGGTGTGGAGGGGGTGTAGGGGGTGGCTGGCATCCTCGACTCGGGCCAGTTCTGAGGGGTGGCCGGCAGGGCCCTCCCATACTGAATGCAACATAGCAGTTGACGCCATATTGCTACATTGCCGAAATATATTGGCAATCGCAGACAGCCTGGGGAAGCAGTCTGGTGAGGGGTGGGAGGTGGGGTGCTTGTGCAGGGATCCCTGGAGCCATCTGCATCCCTGTATCCAGTCGCTGTCATCTTCAGTTGTTCATGAACACTTCGACTATACAGACATGTACCTAACCAGCTCTCTCTCTCTCTCTCTCTTTCTCTCATCTTCACCGCAGCTCTAGACACTTGGAGACGACGAGGCTATGGTCGCAGGTTAGCACAACTACGGACCAGTGACCATCTCTACTGCTAGCCGCGATTTTTGTTAAGCGACATTATTTGCTCTGGGGTTCAGATCTCGTTGACAGTATTCGTAAACTATAGTGTGAAATATTTTTTTTAATTTATCAGAAAGTATAAATTTTTGTGTGTTTAATCAATATTGCGATAAGATTTTCAAATCATGTTTCTGAGCTCGGTCTATGAAAAATAATAGAAGTTTAAAATTACAATTTGTGTTAACAAGAGCAGTGAATAAAAAAAATCTTTAAATAAATTTCCTTCCTTTATGGGTTTTTTATCATATTTTAAACACACTTGTCTATCGGCCACATTAGACGTATCTACTCACAGCTCGACGTAAGTGCTACTCATTCATACATTGAATGGACTTATTTTAATATCATTTGGGGTAAGATTTTCTATTGCTAAATTACTTTCTTATAGATTGTTACATATTTTACTTATCAGAATACACATATGCTATTGTGTCTAGTATAAATCGTATTCAAAGATTTTTGCCTTAAGATATCATTCACCAGGCTGAATTGTGTAATTTGTATGCGTAAACTTGTAGATATGTTATTTATTCATACTGATTAGTTTGATTTCGTTTACAGACAGTAAAATGTTGTTGTTTGTTATACTTGTCTCTTGTGTTATTCATTCGTGCGTAGAACTGGTTTGAATTATATTTCATTTGAAGACTCTGCCTTGTGTAATTTCTAACTGGCTAGCTGAATTTCATTTAGTGTGGTTGCACTTGTCGACATCAGATGATATTCATATAGTTAGAATTCTCTATCGTGTAAATTGTATTTCTAAGCTCGAGACTCACATTACATTTAAGACTCCTGTAATTACACTTATTATTCACATAGTCGTTTGAAATTTGCGATTCAATGTGTATAATTTATTTATATATAGAACTCGTTTAAGCAGTTTGAAATTCTCTCATGTGTTAAATATATTTGTAAAAATCGCCTATCTACCACCAATATCCCTACAAACACATCAAAATTAGAAAAAAAATATTACACTTAGCCCACTCTTGCACCAACTCAACACCTCCATAGCACATTGCAACCCACCATGCTGGTCAGTCGCCTCTAGTACACCACAGTTTCAACATTGGACAGAGCTCCTGCTACTCCGACCCTTAAAAGAAAGAAAGAAAATCAGGAGAAAAATTTCCGAAGGAAAAAACCCTTTTTTGATTAGCACTTTTAGATTTGCCCTTTAAATTAAACTTAACCCTTTCAACAAATTTAATTGCTTCAATTTAATTAAAACTTTTTGATTAACTCTTTCAATCTATTTAATTTACCCTTTGATATAAATCTAAGCCTTTCAACAAATCAAAAGTGAAGTGAAACCGGCCCGTCCCTACTACTGGTTACTTAGAGTGTAGCACAACTTTAGGCCCGTTCTACAATGCGTAAGAAAACGGACGCCTAACTCGTAAACGCAGTGTGCGGATGAATATGGAAGAATTTTAGCTGTTCTGCAATAAACAGGAAAGTAACGATCTGTAACCTGTGAAGTCAAAAATTATATTACGTTACAAAGTTTTAAATAAGCTTTTAAAAACACAGCCCAGGTTTTAATTTGTATACTAACTTATGTTCGTTTTTCTATAAATAATATTGTCAGACCAAGCAGGTGGGTTTATTAAAACAAAATTGGTTATTTCCACCTCAAATTCACGCCCTTAATTAGTTGTAAACCACAATGGCGTCGAAAACGAATATCAACAACCCAAATGCTCAATTCCTATTGGCTACACACGGATTCACCGACACGGGAGAGTTGGGAGTTGACCACCTTTCTTACGTGGATACGTACGTTATCCGCATACGCTTGCGTCCAATTGTAGACTGAACATGGAGCGTGCTGCGAGCCTCACTTACGTAATATGTACCTGCGTTCATGACATTGTAGAAGGGGCCTTATAACACTGTCCGTTCCGGTCATCGAAGATTTCACAGGAGTTGGGAGTACCAACCGTCGATGCGAGATATCACCTTTTGGCTTTCAGTGATAAAATCGGATCTACTCTCCACATATTACACCTTAAAGCAAGTTCACGATAAAGTGAGCACTTTAGATATGAACCACAGAAAAAAATCACTGACCCTTTATCCATGAATTTTAATGGGCGCACTGATTGACATTCGCCCGGTAAAGTTGGTAACGATGGATATAAAGTAGTCGCACATCTAAACGTCAAATAAACAGTATTAGGTAACCATTTGTGGTAGGTAAAAATTATTTTCTTCCCTCTCGTTTTTTTTAAATGCATCGAATTGTAAAAATTGGCCGATTTGTAAAGTATTTACTTTCTTAACAATTTTACAGTTGTATTTGACCGACTCGTGAATAAAGTGATAAGGCCCTTAGCGATGTTAGCTTTACATAGGGTGGAGGAATACACAACGGGTTTACAAGTAGATCTTAAGCAGTGATTTCAAAAGTTCTCTTTTTACCGTGAGCAGCCTATAAACGTACGTGAATTCTATTTCTATACGTCAGGTACTTCCGCCGTGGTAATTTTATTACTTAAAGATGACGGCAAATGTCTCGTAAGCATTCCACTATTTTTCCAGAAACAATGTATAGGGCCTACATGCTGTACCTAGATCACAATGTGCAAGTAAATACGCACGTAATATTTAAAATGTCTCAGCATTTACTGTAATTAAATAAGAACAAAATTGATGGTGAACTAAAATACTTTGTAAGAATATGTAACACATCTTAAAATAGTGTTATGCTGTTACCGTGCTACGAAGGTTTCTACTCGATAGAAAATATTTCCAGGCAGCTTTCACAGGAAAACGTCATTGCTTGAAATGTATACGGATAATGGACACCTGAAAACAAGTTCGCGAAGCACCTTCATCTCGACTGCAGCAGAAAGTGGAGAGGTTTGTTTTATTGCTGTAATCTGTTTTTCGCGGATACTGGTGTGGAAGGAGGGTGGATACGACAGAAAAAGATAAACATGAGAGAGTGAGATAGAGAGAGAAAAAATATTCTCGTCTCCCGTAGACTATCCACTAAAATAGAATTGCCAATCCGTGTCGTAATAATGGGGTCATACAGCAATTTCGCTCTACGAACGATGCACAGTTACGACTGCACTGTAAAGCCATACGTCAATTTAGAGTTTGTATGGCCACAGTAAAGGCCATAAGATAACCACCTTGTAGTTATTTACAAAGCTGTCAACAAAATGCGTTAAAAAAACTGTCCGAGATTAACATATTTTTAAACGATATATATATTAATGTATACACTCTAATCCTGAAACAGTGAGAAGTGAGCCAGATCAGTGGTGTGTAGTGAGTTTTTTTTTACAGGATAAGTAATTTTTACTAACAAACGCAACTTCGAAATTTTCTTACCCTCCACATGTATTTACCCTTTTTATAATACCTAACAGTAGTTATAGAACAGGAACGAAATGAATGTAATAATAATTAAACTGAATATTATTTAGAGATCATATTACTAATTATAAGAAAACTCCCGTTTTCCCGGACACTTTCATCCACTTTGCAAGGAAAAATGTAGGACTGGAGGATGCAAACAGAACGACTGCTTACCCTGCCGAAGGAACGTGGTCGAGCGTGTGGCGTGCTATTGCTTGCGAGTTCGATTCATCGCTAGTCGCTCCCGTTTGTGGAAATAAATACTAGATAGCAACAATATGCGTGTACAGTACGGGAGTTGCGAAAACTTTGTTTCTCGAATTGGAAATGGGAAAATCAGAATTAAATTTGGTTAAAGCCAAGGCGAAAACTATAAAGGGTCAGAAATGTCCTATATATATATATATATAAAATTAAACTTCGCGTCAATGAAATAAACGCCACTGAGACAATAAATGAAACCAGTGAGAATTGAGGTACTGATAATCAATGCCAGATGACTTGTTAATACGATGGCTGAATTTCACTGATGTAATTGCGATCCCCACAGAATGTCGAGAATTCCACTGCCATGCGTAATTCACTTGTTTCCAGTCCATTGCCTTGATTTGCCAGTTGGCAGTAGCTTATCAACTGACCATCGGTGAATGTTATTTCACTGGTTGATGTCGCTGATTCGAGCTTATAGTGTAAAGATATTTTAACTATGGCTTATGCTGATCGAATTCCTGAGCGTAACTTACAAGTGTAAATATTTGCGTTAAAACCTGCTGGCGTACATAATGTACATTTACCACAATCATGGCGCTGTCATGTAATAAATAAAATTCAGTCCCCATGAAACTTATTATTAGAAGCTTTTGAGGTTGTTAAGTAGCCGACAATTTTTTTCTATATTTTTAAGATATTTTATGGTTAACTTAATAAGAATGCCTACTAAATATGAAGTATTTTTGATAGCTTCAAATTGTATTGGCATTGCGAACATGCAAAACGTACGCCAGAATAACAAATATTTGCGAAAAATAATATATTGAAACTATTTACAATATTTGCTTGCCATGAAGAATTGCTCGATTTTTCGGCACTGAATGGATAACACAACAACATGGCGTAAATCTTTAAATTAACAATATCCCGAGAGCATGCACACAGAATGTATACAACGCACCAATGTCACACATAGGCTTATCCGCACTCCGTTATGTGAAACAGCACTCTGATGCACTTCCAAGCTCGAGTGTAACTGTGTGTGTATTAGCTTAGTTATAGGCTGGTGAAGATAATTTAACAATTTAATTTATCTTGTAAGATAACTGAGCATCTCATAAATGAACATCTGACCAACTGACACAAAGTACGCGTGAATTATCAACTATAAGAGTATTTGCAAGCGTGAATGTATTCGCCACGAGTGTGCGAGTAATTTTCGGACGGAGTACGAGTGAGTAAATGAGTAAAGAGATTTGAACGCCTCTTAACAGCGAGGTCTTGAGAGCCGACGAGGGTGATTGAGGTGAGTACGGAGCGGTGCCGGAATGGAAGAACGGGGGTAAACGGGAGATCCCCGAGAAAACCCGCCGACCAACGACATCGTCCTGCCCGATTCCCGAATGCGAAAATCCGGAGTGACCCGGCCAGGGACTGAACCCGGATCGCCTTGGTGATAGGCGAGCAGGCTAACCGCTTGGCCACCGTGGCTCCTGCGAGTGAGAGTGCGTGTTAAGTGCAAGTTGGGGCTCTGGTTATTCGGAACAGAAGCATCGTTCCTAAGATGTATCCTCTCCGAGTGTTTTTTTTTTTGCATGTCGCTTAGTACGTCAATTGCTTGGCGCCAGGAATTACTTCGCAGTAGTTCGCCACAACCATTAAATTTCTGCACACATATACCGGAAGAAATGCATGTACAATTATCTTATTTAAAATCTTAAATGAGTGTCGAATGAAATACATGCATTTTGCAATCATAAAAATTAGTCTTGAAGCTTTCTATGTAAATCGTTGAGAAAATGTACCCATTTAATAGACACAATATGACCCACATAATATTAACAGAACCACGACACCATAAAGAGTTCTAGAGTAAATACCATTATCAAAAGTGTGTGTTTGGAAATCATAAATAATTTATGATTTATGGAAGATTTTGTATCTTCATAAATGCACTAAATAATACAACAATGCAGTGTAAGGTTTACCAGTTTTATACATTTTGCATCAGTTACTGGCGGTGTTACGATTACATATTAATAATTTTTGTTTTGTCATTTCTGCGATGATTCACAGATTATACAAAAATAATTTCTTTTAAACATAACATAGGTCTACCTAGGTGTTATGCTGTTTTCCTTTAAATGTGATTATAGTATTAGAAAAAATAATAATTTTTGGACAGAGATTCATGATGTTAACTATCGTTCAAAGTAGGAATTTACTACTTCACAGATGTTTGAGTCTGTTGTTATGGCCCAATTTACTAATCAAACACACTGTTAACTGCTTTAAAATAAACAAAATACAGATTTTGAAATCGTTATTCAATCAAATCGTTCGAATTATATTGTGTACTCTTGTCTCGACGTTATATGATACGAAATTGGGTAATTTTACAGGAGCATATTTATTCAATGTTATAGCTGAGGGAATATTTGTGTATGTAATGTTCTCCAGAACTATGATTATAATAAATATTTTGTCAGAAATGTAGTACTCGTGAACACAGGATATGTCCGATAGCATCTCTCAACTTTCAGCGAAGCAAGTTTAAGTATTTTGTACTCAAACGAATAAATCACTGATTTTTTTTTAACAAAAATAAATATTTTTAGTTATTAGAATACGAAGACTATTTTAGGATTACAAAATACGAGAACTAAGAAATTCACAGTTGATAAATTGTATTTGGCAACACAACATGAAGTAGTACGTGCAAAATTATTTTGATGTATTTGGTACCAATTACTTGAAAATTAGAAGATTTATTTTGGTTGTACAGTAATTGTGACTGAAATAAGGTAATATTTATTTGTCCCGTACATCAAGTTGTCATCCCGAGTATCGAATAAATAACCCGAGCGCTGTCCTTTATGCCTGTGTTCAGTCGAAGTGAGTCAGCGAATTTTGATACAGGATGCCTATGAGCCACCATGCCGCAGCTGAATATACAAGCAGAGACAGCAGAGTTGTGGCGTCTCGCCCATCGGCTATCGCGATTAAGCTTAAGACGGGCAAATATGTAGGCGCCAGGCACAAACAACAAGGCGCCTGGGGGAAAAAAATAAAACAATATAATAAAGGTAACTTCATTGTCCAGCAAGTTACAACAAATTTCGGTGTCTTAATTTTTGCCAGTAACAACCTTCGGAGAACAGGCAATTTTCTTAGTTTAATCGCTTTTTTTTTCTCTTTGCTCGTTTGACACCAATATATTTCGTACTTGTGAGGATTCCGTGGTGACAGGAGTGATTAGTTATGACCATCTGATCTCTATTCGATTCCAGGTAACTCGAGAATTTGTAGAATGTGGAGTCACATGAGGTTAATTTGCACTAGCATTGTGTGATGATCTTCAAGCCGTACTTCTGTCTCTTGAAACGTTCTCTACACCTCTTCCCCACTTCCCCTTCATATTGCCCATTATTCAAGTTTGCCACGTATAACAACGGTTTTGTTGACCCTAAACATCCATGTGTGGATTTTTCATTTAACTGATATTTTATGGCTAAAATATACATAATAACTAGTCACGCATTTGCTTGCCATTTCAAGGAATACACAAGCAGAGCAAACGTTAAAAAAAAAAACATATGCTTTATTTGATTTCAACGATGCACGAAAATCGGCTTTACTTAGAAGGAAATTGTTGAAGCATTTCCAAAACCTTAGAGTACTCCCGCAGAGGAAGAAAGGTACAGCAAATCAGGTGTCCAGTTGCTGATGGCGGACTAACTAACAGGCTCTTTACAGGCTCTTTACAGGCACGTATAACAAAAGAACCAACATTTTAATTAAATTGCAACATGCACAGTGATTACAAGGCAAGAAGAGAAAGTAAAAAAGCCACAAGAAATAATTTATATTTGAATTTTATGTAGCCTGCAATTGAGGTAATCCTCATCAACATGTTGAGCTTTCCCTGACACACGTAGAACAAAGTTCCAATAATAATTTGCAAATAATAAAATATAAAATACTTATTACGAAAACAAAAAGTTTTCATTTTGTAACTAAGTCAAGACATATTTAAATATTTGGCATTTTTATAATTTTAACTTGTATTCATGTAAGTGTGCAAAATTTACAACAACGGCTTATTATCAGTATCATTATAAAACATTTATTGACTTCAACAACACATCATTTTAAAGAAGTAATCATTCATTTATAAATACAAAATTATCATATGTTTATTTGCAACCAATAACAAAATTATTCATCAGAAATGTTTAGTGTTTTATTGTTATTACTAGCCTTCACAATGCGGTGTAATATTTTCTTTTTAACAGAATGTGATAAGCGGTTATGTTGATACTATTACAATACTTTCATTTTGCTATACATGAAATTTTAATAATGCCCTTACCTTCGTTGTTAGAGAGTAACAACTATATGAGGAAATACAGAAGAGAAAATGAAATAAATCATATCTTGAATTTGATTTAAATTTAGAAATAAAATATTTCCCACCGCCTCTGTAACATATAATCAATGTAACAAGGTTTTCTTCATAAGGATTTAAAATAACTAAAATTCGAAACAGGCGAATGGGCTTTATAACAGAAATGTCTAGAACAAAACCAATAAGTTATAAAATCTTTAAATGGTTTGGAGTGATATGGTTGTGTTACTCGTGTATTATCAGAATCTTTAAAAGTGATAAATCAAGAGAATATGGTTGGTGAAACACAAACATAAACAATTAAATTGGCGTAAGCAATTTATCAAAAAATTTTAGGAACCAATTTTTAATATCTTCTAAATGTGCTGCTCTTATAATTTCGTGCTGAAGTCTTGTGAAAGTACGTATTTTGTTGTGCAGTATATACTAATATAATGTAGTAACAATTTTCATAAAAATGAAATATTTTCGAAAACATTTCTGAAGCAAACAACTTATGGAGGTTTAAAGGAGAGCATGCAATTATGTTGGTTTGCGGTCACATCAATCAGCTACGTATGTGTTTTGGACTCTAAAGCACGTTTATTTGCATATGGTTTTGATGAACATTAAGTATTCAAACCCATCCATGGTTTATAACTATTTCAGTAAAAACACATTATATTATGATTGTAAACCACCAATAATAATTTTTTTTATCTGTATTTGTATTATTCTATGGTATTATGAGGCGTACTCTGAGATATGAGATGATAACCTAAATATGTAAATTTCAACTTATATGTTTATTTATATATCTATATAGTTATTTCCTTTATTTTAAAAATGTAATTCTTTCTTTCTTTTATTTTTTTGAGATAGGATTACTTTTTATTCATATTTATGTTTCTTTTACCGGAAGTACACTATCTCCCAAAAAGTAGTTGGGCGCCTGTCGACAATGTTTGCTCGGTGGTTGTCACTCCGTTAGAATCTCGTAGGGCCACCTCTCGCGGTTATAATAGCAGCCACCCTGTCTGGCATGATCTCTATGAGTGTTTGCAGGACATCCACGGGGATTCGTCGCCATTCCTCTTGAAACCATTTCATGAGTTGAGGAATGGATTTTGGCCGCACTTGACCAGCCCATACCCGGCGATACAATTCGTCCCAAATATGTTATATAGGGTTAAGGTTGGGGGTCTTTGCGGACCAGTCCAATCGATGAACATTGTTGTCGGTGTGCCACTGCATAGTAGCCCTTAAAACATGGCCCTTGGCATTGTCGTCTTGGAAGTAACAGGGGTCCATTCCGCAAAAGCGCCACAGTGTCTGGAGCATTTCACTATCCAGAATGTTACAATAGGCCTCTGTGTTCATGCTACAACGGACAAACACCAGCGGTCCTACGCCGAAGGCAGTGAAACACAAGCCAACTGACGTACTGAATTACCTATCTTCACGGGTGCCCAATTACTTTTTTGTATATAGTCTAGTTTCTCTCCTATCAGACGAATTTTGAGATAGTTCCCGGAAGTCATGGCTTCTGGGGCGGAACCTTTGCAGGGTCCAGCAGCTGTATTTACGCTGGAATTTTCAGTGTAAAAATCCCCAACATCTGCATCATGTCAGAGTATATTTTAGAGCCCAGAGGTTAAATTGAAGTTTTGTTGAGCCAGTCAAGCTAAGAAGAGAGCTGAGTCTCAGTAATAGTGCGATATTTTTAATAGTGAATCTGGCCTAAGAAGATACGCCGAGCATTTACAGTGACACCGTGTTAAGGCTAAAGGCATTGGCCTATCCGCAGGTGACGTCTAAGTCTTTTTGAAGTTTGAGACAAACCTATTCACTAATCAAAGTGACCTCTGCAGACTTCAGAGATCCTATTTCTGGGATGGTATGTTTGCAGAACATTTTATTTCGTGATTACCATGTTTATTAAAGGCAAAAACCAGAGTCCAGCTCTACCTATGAGCTTAGCACCGGCGCAAATGTTATTTGAAGAACCTGCGATAAGTAGCAGTGAACATTATAATTTTAATAACCATCTTTTCAACTTTCAGATATTTGATAAAAAGGAAGTTCAGAATTAAATTATTTTTGATAAGTGAGACATTTATTTGCATAAGGTTAGAATGGAGCTCGTTAAACTCGTCACAGGAGTGGATATACCGGTAGAGAACTGCTTCAGGGATATAATGATTTCATTCTCTTTCATTTTTAAGTTTAATTTATTTTTGTTGCAGCTTTCAATTATTTCATTTTATAATTAATTTCTGGATTTTTAGTAATATCTACATTGTGAGTATGGTGGTATATTATAGGCTACATTAATCCTACTTGCAGTCACAGTAATAATTTTATCACATTTGACATAACCTCAAAAATTATTCAACTTTTCTTACTATTAAAGTTTATTTGCAACGACTTTATTGAAATGGAGAATTATTATTTTCTGGTTAATTTTCAGTATTATTAAAAGATTTTATCCCACTTATGTTTATCACTTGACAGTAGTTATTCAGAGTCATGTGCATGAGTATTTCTTGTGAGAATATTTCAGGCCTCAAGAGTCTACTAGAATGCCTGAGTAAGGTACATTTATGGTATCCATATGCAAATATCATTGTGTATAATTCTCACACAAAACAAATTAAGTAAACTCCCTGAGATAAAAATTTCACACTACTATACTACATCAAATAATCCTCACAAACTTCACATGAGTCAGAAACATTCGCCATTGTTGTGAAGTGATAAGCTTTAACAGGTTGTTTCCTAGCTGCTCTAATCAACCTCCAAAACAGCGGCATTCAGCTTATGTCCGAGATGGTTACTTTTATGCCTGTTTGTGACAGTCGCGATACCTTCAACAGCCTTCTTTTCAAGGTGGATATTGATACATGTTACATTCAACAAGAGTGTAGGCTGCAGGTGCCACTATTCCACATGGATGAAGAATGTTGTCGTTTCCATTTTCACGCCAAAGAAGTTCTGTCATCATTTGTATAGAAGTAATGGCGTAGCCAGTTTGTTAGAAAATTAAAAAAAAATTATACCAGATCTTTATTGGCCTCTTAATAAACTAATTGCATTTTTTAATGTCTAGTTTGACTTTCTTTCCTGGAGCAAGATCAGAACGGGCGATTCGATTGGAAGACACAAAAAGTCCTGATATATTCCGAGGGGGTCAGTTTATGGAGGTTTCTTAACCTTGTGATCTCTCAGTTGTGGGGAGATGGGATGAAAACCTCTGCTTTGGGGAGGAGAGGTGGAAGCATGGAAAAAAACACAGCTTAGCTTAGAAGCCTTTCATCGGCTTTAAGAGTTCCACGCATAACAGATATTTCAATGTTGGGTGGGAATTATATTTTCGATTTATTTATTTGTCTTCGGGAGCGGCCCGGTCTCTCTGGGTCACTCCTCTTACCTCGCCACTGTACGGCAGAGTCGTATATGTCATACTCGCATTTGCAGTTGGCGCGGGGCTCCGCATAGGTGTGTCGTGCTATAGTCGCAGAAAGGCCGCGCATGGCCACGTGGCACGGGCCGTAGCGGGCATGGCCGAGAGGGGAAGGGCATGCAGTTGGTGCCAGCCAGACAGTATGTATCGATCCCTTATAGCCCTTCCCGATCTACCCCAACTTGCCCTAGTGGCGAGGGGGCTAAAGATCATGTACCCAGCCGGGGCTAAGGGGCTAAAGAGGACGCATCGATTGCCAGGGTGCACTCGGGGGGTGGGAACGCGTGGGAATACGGGCCAGACAGGAAACCCGCAGAGGAGGAGTTGTGAGAGGAGGGGGCTGTAGCCCGTATCCACGTGCCCAGGGGAAGGGTGGGGTTGCGGGGAAGCTGACTGCGAAGGCGTAATGGCGTCCAGCAGCGCTGAGCCAAGGCGGGTACAGGAATAGATTCACAACTGAACAGTAATACGAACGGATGTACCCCCTACTCCCACACAGTAGACAAGTGTACAGAGACGAAATGGGGGGGGGGGGGCGGTTCATTTGACGTGGGCTCTCTCTCTCTCTCTCTCTCTCTCTCTCTCTCTCTCTCTCTCTCTCTCTCTCTCTCTGAATGGCTACACGAGGGTCTGGGATGGGTTGTGTGTCTGATTGGCTACCGCGTGCTGCGATAGACTCCCTATTGACTAGTCTTCCGTCTGGGGAGCAGGCTACCGGACGCTGATTGACGAACGGCGTTCCAACGTTTTGCTGGTCAGCGACGCCATTTTGCTGGCGTGTGTGGCTCGAATCCGTGGTACAAGCGACTGTTTCACACCTCTATTCTTAATTTCTCTTGTGTTTGCCCGTCGTTTGTATGGCGAATCGGGCTTTCTGCAAATACTAAACTTACAACGCACATTAGCCTCGTCAATTTTCGAATGATTAAATTTCAGGATTTTTTCTTCACCCATCAGTAGCCCAAACAGAAATTTGTTATTGTGGAGTTACGAAGAATATATAACCTCTTGTATGACCTCTGATCCATGAAAATTTAACCCGCAAATTGATGATGATGATAATAGTAATATTTCATTTTTTTACAGTTTAAATATTTACTACAAAATCAAATACCCTTTCATTTTCACTTGGATCAAAAGTGAAATCCGTAATCTTTAATGACATCCCTCCGTCCGTCTTCATAGTTTTACGATAAACATATCTGCTCATCTGTATGTATTACATAAATGAATAATGTGTGTATTTTTTATGAATTTATATGTACCCACTGTTATGTATATAAGTATTCATGCACGTGTGAGCTTAATAGATAAATACACATGTACGTCTTTGCATGTGTATGTATGTCTGTAGGTATTAATGTTTTATTTATAAATGTCATCCTGTCCGCCATTAATAACTCATGTACTCCAGAATCGAATCACGCCAAATTCCCGTCATTTCAAACAATTTTTAGGTACTCGTCCGAAAATGTTTTCAACTCACAGTGCTTATTCAAAATGTAAGTTCTACAAATTGTTAGACCGATATGTCATATCGTAGTATCCATAAGATCTAGCTGGACCAAACTTGGTGAACTTGTATTGTCTGGTTTGAAAATTAATTTCATAGAATAATAGCCTCCTTCATCCACCATTTCGTAAGAAAGCTGGACATAACAGTGGTTATTTCTGGGTTTCTCACCGTATTCAATATATGGGTAATGCCAATGAAAACACCTATTACTGACAATTATTATAATACATAATACAGCCAATAAGTTCATGAACGTCGTGTTGCATGGCTGCTTATACTCGGGGCGCCGAACTTACTGACTTAATAGTACGCCTATATGTCAAAACCTTTCATAATAACGTACCTATGAAATGTTTAGAGTAAAACATCCTATTTCTAGAAACCGAAGACCAATTTTAATACAACTTGGTGTGTTGACAGTGCGTCGTGAAATAACTAAGTACAGTTTTAGATGCCACCCTCCCATTGGCTTTTCTGGGAAACAATGTCGTCTGAAAAATTAAGACTAATTATTGCAAATCAGGCTTTCAAATTTTGTATTCACTTAGAATACGTTTTACATGTATACAATTTAAATGGAGCAGCTACTTATTTTCAAAATGGTAGTCTTTCAATAATTTTAGCGTGATACATTGTGCCCGTATAGGACCGATTTGAATCAAACTTTATATGCTGACAAAATTAATATGAATGCTGAATTCAATTGTTATTAGCCAGCCTTCATATGCCATTTTGAGATATCACCTGAAAATTGAGGAATACAAAATGAAATATCGACAGCTTGTACAACAATACGATTTTCAAATAAAGAAATTAAAATTAATGCAGTTGAACTGAAGGATACTTATATTTATAGGCTGTTCACGGTAAAGTGAGCACTTTTTAAGGCCCTCTCAACAGGCATTAACCACTAATAAATATATCTTGTTGCAGCATCAGGCTTTAGATTTCGAGTGTGGTGAATGTATTCACTATGTTTATTGCTCACATTGCAATGTTTGTATTAAAAAGTAGCAGGAAGATGGAAATCGGATGAAAGGATAAATTTTGAAGGGCCTTAAAGAGTGCTCACTTTACCGTGAACAGCCTATAGCAAGAGTTTCAATGTATGTCACCGTATTTCCAAAATGCTTACCTTCCAAAATTTTTGGTTGATAGGTCATGTACCTATAATGTTGATACTGATTTGAATCGATGTTTGTCATACTAAAATATAGAGTGCTATACTACTTAACACATATTTTATTTTTTTCATATTCCATGCACTTCTGACAGCATTTAAAATCTTTTAGGATGTCATGTTTAATATTTCGAACAATAAAACGTATTTAAACAAAAACTGGTATTATATCAGTATAATACAGAAGCCTAAAATTTAATAATTAAATTAGCACTTTGGTCACTCACTTCGGATGATAATGAAATCGCAATACCAACTTTTATATTATATTTTCGGAATTGTTGCAATAATAAAATCAAATTATTTACGTGAGAAATCCTATAGGAACCGCCAGATATGCGTGTAATTAAATTTTATTTGCAAATCATTTGCCCTGGGAATTTCGTAGAACGATTTATCATATCTCGGGAACCGTTGGATCAATTTTAATAAAATTGATATATTTATAGTGCTATATATTTCTTAATAATGTATCGTATTGCAAAGGTACTCAATGGGAACTTCTCTTTAAACTCAAGAACGGGCAAGTTTTTAGCATAATGTTTCGTTTCTGCGCCCGAAAAATATAATCCAAAATTTGCAACTTTGATAATATTTATAGTCCGTCTCACGCTTAGATTGCAGTACAGGGCTTATGGCGCTCACTGTTGCCAGATTGCTTCAGCTTTGTGACATAACTGGCAAGCTGAGAAACAAATGGGCGGTGAAGGAAACGGCCCGATGAAGATAATTTTTATCTGTTTACCTCCCTGCCAACTCGTAAAGGAATCCAATCCTGCGACGCAAAGCTAAGCGGCTCTTTTGAAACGGATACGCGTGAGAAACCTTATCATTGTGATTGGACGACGCGCACGCCATTAGCGTACATTTTTTTCTAGGCTGCAAAAGGATAACTTATCAGGCAACAGCGCACTCAGGAACAATGACAGCGTTAACGACGGAAATTATGTATTGGAAAGAGAGAGTGAATGTCCGTTAGACCGCACACTGCAATCTAAGAGTTAGACGTAGACACTAACTAGCATTTTCAATTCTATATCAGTGGGTATTTGACTGCATCTTGTTAAATACTGTATACAATTTAATGTGTGAAGCTCGAAAAGAATTATGAAAGTTTTTTTATATAGCGCGTGCTGTTTAACAAAGGGGGTGGCCCATGATTTTCTGTTTCATATTACTGTCATAAATTTTGACAGTTCTCTAAAAGAAGTGTTGACCACGATGTATCCCTCCACCACAGCTGTTCTGTCGGTGAATAAAATGATCTTTGTAAACAAACTACGAATCCAGAGGCAGACATTGAAAGACTGACAACTTCTGTCCAGTAATTAAGCTAATATAGCTGGTTGCCATTCCCAACTGTATTATTTTTGTTATGATCACATAATATACTAGTTAGGGTTCTGTTTATTTTATTGGTGATTGTTTTGAGGTTCTTATGAGATAGTAGCGATTGGAAATTACATTGTTTTGATTATGAAGTGGAAAATTTTGTTCGTACGGAAATAACATTTAAGTTTCAACTCCATCGAGAAAACTAATTGTGATAAATGTGTCACTATTCATACCAATTTGAGAAAAACTCAAAACAAAAATTGTTGGGTTTTTAAAATAAAATTACCTACACTAGAGTGCATTTATTTGGGCCATGTCAATTTAAAAACCGCCTGCAAGGACAAAACTCAATAAATACGTCACTATTAATACCGATGTGCGAAATGCAAAATGTATACATTTTCAGCTAATTTAACTTCCCACGTAAAAATCGTTAGTGTTTCAATTAAATGAATTAGGGTAAAACAAGTTTTTTTTTTAAATAAAAGATCAGTCATTAAAAATATTCCAACAACCATTTTACAAAACATTATTTACAAAACACACGAACTTGCTGTTCATTTCGTAATTCCTAAACACGTGGCGAGCTATGGAAGATTACTTCACTAAAATCACTTTTGTCGGTCAGTGATACGGAATAATTTATTTGCTTACTAATTCAATTAACAAAACACTCGAGCTATTTCTTGAAACCAAAACATTATAATTTCTCAACGTACTTTTTCGTTTGCGTTTCGCGATGGTCAAATAACATGGTGGACCTCAGAAAACAAAACATTTAAAAAGCGGCAGACACGTGCCGATGATTCTTTCTCTGAGAAGACTGTTCTAAAAAGGCACCTACGACGAACTACATTTAATGAAATACGCAAATACAAAAAATAATTAACTGTATATATAACATTCCGACACCACCAGCAAGGAATCTTCGCATATAGATAAATTATGACGGAAGAGAGCAATGGAAATGACATTTCGCCGGCGCGTGGAGGACATTTATATAATTGTAGCGTTCGCTTGCTTTACCATAATATTTCTAAATGTTTCTATAGCCCTTGCTCTATAATTCAGAAAAATTTTACATTAGTCTATATGGGCAATATTTTAACCATAAAAGTTATAAATATGAATTAATTTTACATTGTAATACATAATGCCGAGTACTGCACTATCTACCAAAAAGTAATTGGGCACCCGTGAAGATAGGTAATTCAGTACGTCAGTTGATTGTGTTTCACGGCCTTCAGTGTAGGACCGCTGGTGTTTGTCCGTGGTAGCATGAACACAAAGGCCTATTGTATCATTCTGGATAATGAAATGCTCCCAACATCTTGGCGTTTTTACGGAATGGACCCTGTTACTTCCAGGATGACAGTGCCAGGGACCATGTTTCAAGGGCTAGTGGTACGCCGACAACAATTTTCGCCGATTGGACAGACCCGCCCAGAGCCCCGACCTTAACCCTATAGAACATCTTTGGGACGAATTGGATCGCCGGGTGATGGCTCGTCAGGCGCGGCCAAAATCCATTGCTCAACTCATGGAATGGTTGCAAGAGGAATGGCAACGAATCACCATGGATGTCCTGCAAACACGCGTAGAGAGTATGCCGGACAGGATGGCTGCTTTTATAGCCGCAAGAGGTGGCCCTACGAGATTCTAACGAGGTGACAACCACCGAGCAAATATTGTGGATAGGTGCTCAATTACTTTTTGGTAGATAGTATATTTTCTTCTACAAGCATCACAAATACCGCCAACATAATAACACGCGTCCCGCAAAAACCATCGGCTGACACTGTATTTTGCAAATGGGGCGCGTTCACATTGTCTTCAATGTTTGTTCTTTCTTTATGATCCAATTATCGTGTGTTACGTTCTCGAACCAGACTGCATATCCGAGGGACTACTTTTATTTTGCCAATCCTTTCATTTTGTTTCCAAATATTCGTAGGTTTTCTTATATTTACTGTACAAACTTGTATGCATATCAAACATACTTCTTTTCTCAGCCCTTAATTCTTTTAACACTGCAACTAAAAAAATCGATTTTAGTCACGCGTAAAACTTAGAAATGATTGTGATCTTTAAGTACACCGTACATTTATTCAAATGCGAAAATATGCAGAGGCTTCGAATATTTGCAAAATCTAAATATTTTATTTCGTGCAAGTTTTGAAATACTTGGAACATTGCCGCCACTAATTGTTTCCATCAAAAGAGTATGTTTAACGATGATACTCGTTTATGCATGTGGCCTCTCACTACAACATTTGGTATTACATTCGAAATGACAGGTCGTTAAGCATTAATGAAAATTAATAAATAAAAAAAATTTATATTGCAAAAGATTTTAGCGCATTCTGGTTACTGGAGCTAGATTTCATTTTCATTTGCCTTCTGATGTTCGTAGGTGAGTTATTCAGTGGTATGGGA